>CM038677.1:57710761-58310761 GCA_021605205.1 Aegilops longissima
TAGCGATAGTCGTAGAAGCATAAGATTGGCGAGGCGACAACGATGCTACGATGGAGATCAAGGTGTCGGCCGGTGGCGATGGTGATCATGACGGTGCTTGGAGATGGAATCACAAGCACAAGATGATGATGGCCATATCATATCACTTATATTGATTGCATGTGATGTTAATCCTTTATGCATCTTATTTTGCTTTGATTGACGGTAGCATTATAAGATGATCCCTTACTAAATTATCAAGAAGTGTTCTCCCGAGTATGCACCGTTGCGAAAGTTCTTCGTCTTTGAGACACCACGTGATGATCGGGTGTGATAGGCTCTACGTTCAAATACAGCGGGTGCAAAACAGTTGCACACGCAGAATACTCAGGTTATACTTGACGAGCTATGCATATAAGATATGACCTCGGAACACGGAGACCGAAAGGTCGGCGTGAATCATATAGTAGATATGATCAACATATTGATGTTCACCATTGAAACTACTCCATCACACGTGATGATCGGTCATGGTGTAGTTGATATGGATCACGCAATCACTTAGAGAATTGAAGGGATATTTTTCTAAGTGGGAGTTCTTAAGTAATATGATTAATTGAACTTTAATTTATCATGAACTTAGTCCTGGTAGTATTTTGCAAATTATGTTGTAGATCAATAGCTCGCGTTGTTGCTTCCCTATGTTTTCATATGTGTTCCTAGAGAAAATTGTATTGAAAGATGTTAGTAGCAATGATGCGGATTGGATCCGTGATCTGAGGTTTATCCTCATTGCTGCGCAGAAGAATTATGTCCTTAATGCACCGCTAGGTGACAGACCTATTGCAGGAGCAGATGCGAGGCGTAATGAGCGTTTGGCTAGCTCAATATGAGCGAATCTGAGGCGTTATGAGCGTTTGGCCAGCTCAATATGATGACTACTTGATAGTTTAGTGCACCATGCTTAACGGCTTAGAATCGGGACTTCAAAGGCGTTTTGAGCGTCATGGACCATATGAGATGTTCCAGGAATTGAAGTTAATATTTCAAGCAAATACCGAGTTGAGAGATATGAAGTCTCCAACAAGTTCTATAGCTAAAAGATGGAGGAGAATCGCTCAACTAGTGAGCATGTGCTCAGATTATGCGAGTACTTCAATCGCTTGAATCAAGTGGGAGTTAATCTTCCGGATAAGATAGTGATTGACAGAATTCTCTAGTCACCATCACTAAGTTAGTAGAACTTCGTGATGAACTATAGTATGCAAGGGATGACGAAAAAGATTCTCGAGCTCTTGGCGATGCTAAAATCGCGAAGGTAGAAATCAAGAAAAACATCAAGTGTTGATGGTTGACAAGACCACTAGTCTCAAGGAAAATGGCAAAGGAAGAAGGGAACTTCAAAAGGAGCGGCAAGCAAGTTGCTGCTCGAGTGAAGAAGCCCAAGTCTAGACCTAAGCACGAGACCGAGTACTTTTGCTGCAATGGAACTGGTCCTTTGAAGCGAACTACCCCTGAATATTTGGTGGATAAGAAGGATGGCAAAGTGAACAAGGTTATATTTGATATACAGGTTATTGATGTGTGCCTTACTAGTGTTTATAGTGGCCCCGAGTATTTGATACTCGTTAGGTTGCTAAGATTAGTAACTCAAACAGGAGTTCTGAGAATAAGCAGAGACTAGTTGAAGGGAAGTGACGATGAGTGTTGGAAGTAGTTCCAAGATTGATATGATCATCATCGCACACTCCCTATACTTTCGGGATTAGTGTGGAACCTAAATAAGTGTTATTTGGTGTTGAGCATAAATATGATTTGATCATGTTTATTGCAATCTGTTATTCATTTAAGTAAGAGAATAAATTGTTGTTCTGTTTACATGAATAAAACCTTATATGGTTACACACCCAATGAAAATGGTTCATTGGATCTCGATCATAGTGATACACATATTCATAATATTGAAACCAAAAGATGCAAAGTTAATAATGATAGTGCAACTTATTTGTGGCACTTGCCGTTTAGGTCATATTGGTGTAAAGCGCATGAAGAAAACTCCATCTTGATGGACTTTTGGAATCACTTGATTATGAATCATTTGATGCTTGCGAACCGTGCCTTTTGGGCAAGATGACTAAAACTCCGTTCTCGGAACAATGGAACAAGCTCTTGACTTATTGGGAATAATACATACCGATGTATGCGATCCAATGAGTGTTGATGCTCGTGGCAAGTATCGTTATTTTCTGACCTTCACAAGATGATTTGAGCAGATATGGGTATATCTACTTGATGAAACATAAGTCTGAAATAGTTGAAAGGTTCAAAGAATTTCAGAGTGAAGTGGAAAATCATCGTAACAAGAAAATAAAGTTTCTGCGATCTGATCGTGGAGATGAATATTTGAGTTCTGAGTTTGGTCTTCAATGAAAACAATGTGGAATAGTTTCACAGCTCACGCCACACGGAACACCACAGCGTTATGGTGTGTCGAGCGTCAGAACCGTACTTTATTATGATATGGTGCGATCTATGATGTATCTTACCGATTTACCACTATCGTTTTGGGGTTATGCATTAGAGACAGCTGCATTCACGTTTAATAGGGCAACCATCTAAATCCGTTGAGATGACACCGTATGAACTATGGTTTAGCGATAAACCTAAGCTGTCGTTTCTTAAAGTTTGGAGTTGTGATGCTTATGTGAAAAGGTTTTCACGATAAGCTCGAACCCAAATCGGAGAATGCGTCTTCATAGAATACCCAAAAGAAAATGTTGGGTACACCTTCTATCACAGATCCGAAGGCAAGTTTTTGCTAAGATGGATCCTTTCTAGAGAAGAAGTTTCTCTCGAAAGAAGTGAGTGGGAGGAAAGTAGAACTTGATGAGGTAATTGTACCTTCTCCTTATTGGAAAGTAGTTCATCACGAAATCAGTTCGATGATTCCTACACCAATTAGTGAGGAAGTTAATGATGATGATCATGAAACTTCAGATCAAGTTGCTACCAAACCTCGTAGGTCTTCAGAGTAAGATCCGCACTGAGTGGTGCGGTAATCCTATTCTAAAAGTCATGTTACTAGACCATGATGAACCTACGAACTATGAGGAAGCGATGATGAGCCCAGATTCGCGAAATGGTTTGAGACCATGAAATCTGAGATGGGATCCATGTATGAGAACAAAGTATGGACTTTGGTTGACTTGCTCGATGATCGGCAAGCCATTGAGAATAAATGGATCTTCAAGAGGAAGGCGGACACGATAGTAGTGTTACTATCTACAAAGCTCGACTTGTCATAAAAGGTTTTGACAAGTTCAAGGTGTTGACTACAATGAGATTTTCTCAATTGTAGCGATGCTTAAGTCTGTCGAATCATGTTAGCAATTGCCACATTTTATGAAATCGGCAAATGGATGTCAAAACTACATTCTTTAATGGATTTATTAAAGAAGAGTTGTATATGATGCAACCAGAAGGTTTTGTCAATCCTAAAGGAGCTAACAAAATGTGCAAGCTCCAGCGATCCATCTATGGACTGGTGCAAGCATCTCGGAGTTGGAATAAGCGCTTTGATAGTGTGATCAAAGCATATGGTTTTATCAGACTTTTGGAGAAGCCTGTATTTACAAGAAAGTGAGTGGGAGCACTACAGCATTTCGATAAGTATATGTGAATGACATATTGTTGATCGAAATAATGTAGAATTATTCGCAAAGCATAAAGGAGTATTTGAAAGGAGTTTTTCAAAGAAGGACCTCGGTGAAGCTGCTTACATATTGAGCATCAAGATCTATAGAGATAGATCAAGGCGCTTGATAAGTTTTTCAATGAATACATACCTTGACAAGATTTTGAAGTAGTTCAAAATGGAACAGTCAAAGAAAGAGTTCTTGCACTGTGTTACAAGGTGTGAGATTGAGTAAGACTCAAAACCCGACCACGGCAGAAGATAGAAAGAGAATGAAAGTCATTCCCTATGCATCAGCCATAGGTTCTATAAAGTATGTCATGTGTGTACCAGATCTATTGCATACCCTACCACTAAGATTGGCAAGGAGTGCAATAGAGATCTAGGAGTAGATCAATGGACATCGGTCAAAATTATCCTTAGTAGAATAAGGATATGTTTCTCGATTATGGAAGTGAAAAAGGTTCGTCGTAAAGGTTACGTCGATGCAAGTTTTAACACTAATCTAGATGACTCGAGTCTCAATCTGGATACATATTGAAAGTGGGAGCAATTAGCTAGAGTAGCTCCGTGCGAGCATTGTAGACATAGAAATTTGCAAAATACTTACGGCTCTGAATGTACAGACCGTTGACTAAAATTATCTCACAAGCAAAACATGATCACACCTTAGTACTCTTTGGGTGTTAATCACATAGCGATGTGAACTAGATTCTGACTCTAGTAAACCCTTTGGGTGTTGGTCACATGTCGATGTGAACTATGGGTGTTAACCACATATAGATGTGAACTATTGATGTTAAATCACATGGCGATGTGAACTAGATTATTGACTCTAGTGCAAGTGGGAGGCTGAAGGAAATATGCCCTAGAGGCAATAATAATGTTATTATTTATTTCCTTATATCATGATAAATGTTTATTATTCATGCTAGAATTGTATTAACCGGAAACATAATACATGTGTGAATACATAAACCTACAGAGTGTCACTAGTATGCCTCTACTTGACTAGCTCGTTAATCAAAGATGGTTATGTTTCCTAACCATGAACAAGGAGTTGTTATTTGATTAACGGGATCACATCATTGGTTGAATGATCTGATTGACATGACCCATTCCATTAGCATAGCACCTGATCGTATAGTTTGTTGCTAGTGCTTTTCTTCATGACTTATACATGTTCCTATGACTATGAGATTATGCAACTCCCGTTTGCCGAGGAACACTTTGGGTGCTACCAAGCGTCACTGGCGAATCTGGGTGATTATAAAGGTACATTACAGGTGTCTCCGAAGGTACATGTTGGGTTGGCATATTTGAGATTAGGATTTGTCACTCCGATTGTCGGAGAGGTATCTCTGGCCCTCTCGGTAATGCACATCACATAAGCCTTGCAAGCATTGCAACTAAATGTGTTAGTTGTGAGATGATGTATTACGGGCGAGAAAAGAGACTTGCGATGCGAGATTGAACTAGGTATTGGATACCGACGATCGAATCTCGGGCAAGTAACATACCGATGACAAAGGGAACAACGTATGTTGTTATGCGATCGACCGATAAAGATCTTAAGTAGAATATGTAGGAGCCAATATGGGCATCCAGGTCCGCTATTGGTTATTGACCGAGAGGTGTCTCGGTCATGTCTACATAGTTCTCGAACCCGTAGGGTCCGCACGCTTAACGTTCGATGGCAGTTATTATGAGTTTATATGATATTGATGTACGAAGGTTGTTGAGTCCCGGATGAGATCACGGACATGACGAGGAGTCTCGAAATGGTCGAGACATAAAGATTGATATATTGGAAGCCTATGTTTGGACTCGGAATCACTCCGGGTGAAATTGGGAATTTTCCGAGTACCGAGGGGTTCTGGAACCCCGGAAGTCAATGGGCCATGATGGGCCTTAGTGGGAAAGAGAAAGGGGCCATAGTGCTGGCGCACCTTCCCCTTCCTAGTCCTATTAGGACTAGGAGAAGGGGCCCTCTCTCTCTCTCTTCCCACTTGGGAAACCTAGTTGGACTAGGATTGGGGGAATCCTACTCCTAGTAGGAGTAGGAAACCCCAGTCGCCTCTCTCTCTGGCGGCCAGCCCCTCCCTTCCCTCCTTTATATCTGAGGGCAGGGGCACCCATGACACACAAGTTGATCATTGAGATCGTTCCTTAGCCGTGTGCGGTGCCCCTTCCACCAAACTACACCTCGAATATACCGTTGCGGAGCTTAGCGAAGCCTGCGCCGGTGGAACATCATCATCGTCACCACGCCGTCGTCGACGAAACTCTCCCTCAACACTCGGCTGGATCGGAGTTCGAGGGGCGTCATCGAGCTGAATGTGTGCAGAACTCGGAGGTGCCGTGCGTTCGGTACTTGGATCGGTTGGATCGGGAAGAAATACGACTACTTCCTCTACGTTGCGTCAACGCTTCCGTTCTTTGGTCTCACGAGTGCGTAGACAACACTGTCATCTCGTTGCTATGCATCACCATGATCTTGCGTGATCGTAGGAAAATTTTGAAATTACTACGTTCCCCAACATGTTGATCTAGCGACTTATGCCGCTCTGAACCCCCAAGACCTTCATTCTGGCTACTTGAACCGGCTGTATACCAGACGTGACTATGAAGCTGGCCTGGTGAAGATGATGAAAGAGAAATTCGAGGTAACCTCCATGTTCTTTTCTCGCCTGAATATTTCAATTATTGTTAACTCTCCTAGTCCCCAAGGGCCGGTTCAACTTAGCATAGTTAAACCGGGATTTAGTATAAACTCAATGCTTCAGAATCCACTGATGTAGCCCCCAAGGGCCGGTTCAACTTAGCATAGTTAAACCGGGACTGTATTTTATATCGCCGCAGTCGAACATGTTGAGCAAATAGCCATTAGCCCCCAAGTGCCAAGTTGAATACTTGTATTGAGCTTGGGACTTTGTGATTTATTGATAGATGAAGATCAAATATGCATTAGCCCCAAGTGCCAAGTGTATAACTGGTTATGCTTTGGGGACTTTGAAATAACGATATTTAACATGCTCCCTTTGTGTTGCCGAGTGAGATCGTCAACAAGCCTCACAAATCCATGACCTTCAAGAAAATCTGAAATCTCAACAAGCGAAACCTCCAAGGCCAAGGATGAACTAAAACCGCTTTAACTACTATGGAGCAACTCAAGGAGTGGTTCAAGTCTGCGGCGGGCGGTGGGACTTGAAAAGGCCGCTTTAACCAAAAAGGTTGAAAACGCTGAAGCTGCCCTTAAACCGGTGGTAGATGAGCTGACCAGCGTGAAGCGGCAAGTGCATTCCATGACTGCTGCCATCTTTGGTAAGTTTCCTTTGGCTTGTATGATAATCTTGACCTTCTTATGATAAGTCCGGTTTGTGATTTCTCTTGCAATGCTGTAGACACAAGCATTGGTCACTTGGGGTCAAATGTTCGAAAGAAATTGAAGGCTGCCTATACCTTAATAGAGCAGCTGTATACTGGAGCGCAGCGGATCATCTCCACTGCATCACATAACAACCCAGCACCTTCCTTGATTCATGATACTCTTAGGAGGTTGTCCATGCTTCCCGCCCGGATTGAAGAGCTGAAGAAATCTGCACCTCGAACCGGCGCCATCAACGCCTTAATCCGGGCCAAAGCATGGGTGCCAGATTTCGATCCCGTTGAAGCAGCTCAGGGCTATCCTAGTCTGAAGGAAGACGGCTAAGAGTTCAACGAAGCTGATTTGAGAGCGATAAACCGGGTAGTGCGCCCTCTGGCTTGCCAATTAGCTGAAGAAGCAAACTTGTCGCATTATCAAGCTCAGTATGACGATCAGAACAAGCGAGTAGCTGCACCTATTCCTGAAGCGGAAAACCTGATCCCTCCGATCCGTAAGCATACTTACGCTCCTGATATTGACCCAACTTCACTGATCCATGAGGAGGCTGTCTTTCAAGCTTTAATGGGAATCGACTGGACCACTGTTGACGAAGCTGTTGGGTAGAGATGAAGAAGCTGAAGCGGCGCAGGACGACCCACAACCATCAAACCGGGGCGGCGAGCAAGCATGAACCGGAAGCCGGTTTGAAGAGCTGCTTCATTACATTCCGCCAAGAAACTATGATCTTATTTGGGCACCATGTTGCCTTGTAATAGGATAGCCAACACTCTTGCTTTGAATATGCCTTCGTGCATCGGTGCTGATACTCTTGCTTGAATGATCGAAACTTTCAATCTTATATTGCCTGCAGTCACAAAATCTTAAACCGCCACGGCGGTTTGTGCCGCCAGCCGGCTTGTGACGTTCATATATATATATATATGAGATGAAATATTAAGGTATATAATCGAAATTTATGATACCAAATACCTGCCGTCGCTGGGCACAAAGTTGGCTTAGCCAATCTTGAAGCGGAGGTCGTATAAACCCTTACCATCAAAGGAGAAAAAATCTCCTGCTATTTATAATGTCGGTTTACCACGTAAACCGTGCCGGGTCAAGATAAGCCCCCTGTTACTCCATAATAGGATGTTAACAGAAAAAACATCAAACCGGTGAAATTATCTCCGGATTAAAAAATTGACCGAATTCCGTCAACTGACAGTTTTGAAACCGGTTTAAAAATGTTGTCGGTTTAAGAAACGCAACAAAAATCAAATAATAGTTATGACAAACATGGAAGCTATGGCAATGATAAACCGTTTGCAAAAAATTAGGCTTTACTGAGCCGATGAGATGGTGTTACCATGGTCGGACACGACCAAGCTCCCTATAAGGTGTAGCCATGGTTCAAGTCAGCCAGGTCCCCAACTGAAACCGTGGCATTATGCCGATCAAGTGGCGTGGCAATGGTTGGGTTCGACCAAGCCCCAAGTGACTCTATGGCCTTAGGCCGATCAAGAGAGCATGACTGGTTCAGACTTGACCATGTCCCCAAGTGATCTGGTGGCTTTCGCCTATCAAAAGGTGTTGCATTGGTTCGGACACGACCAAGCCCCAAGTGATATCACAAAGCTTTTGAAAAGCAAACTCGGAGGTAAACGGAGGCGCTTTAAGACGAACAACTCCATGTAACCACGCATGATGTAACAGAACAGAAACCCCGCTTTAGCGAGGCTCCGGTTTATTACTTTATTCATAATAGATACCTTTGTCATAATATGTACATAAGTAGAGCCGATGGCTCAGGTATAATAAGGCCGAAGATGAGCTATGTTCCACGGCCTGTTGGTCTCCTCCTCTGACGTGCGTGAGTCTTTATACTCTCGAACGTCGATCAGATAGTACGACCCGTTGTGCAGATTCTTGCTGACCATGAAAGGTCCCTCCCAAGGTGGGGATAGCTTGTGCATATCAGTCTGGTCTTGGATGAGCCGAAGCACCAAATCTCCTTCTTGAAAAGTTCGGTTCGACCGGCGACTATGATAACGACGAAGATCCTGTTGGTAAATCGCCGAGCGGGCAGCTGCTATGTCATGCTCTTCATCCAACCGATCCAAAGCGTCCTGCCGTGCCGTCTCGTTATCCGCTTCAACATAAGCTGCCACACGAGGTGAGTCATGACGGATGTCACTGGGGAGAACCGCCTCCGCTCCATAAACCAAAAAGAACGGCGTGTATCCCGTGGATCTGTTAGGCGTAGTATTTATACTCCATAACACAGACGGTAGCTCTTCTACCCAACAAACCGGTGTCCTCTGTAAAGGGACCATAAGCCGGGGCTTGATGCCTCTCAAGATCTATTGATTGGCTCTTTCGGCTTGACCATTGGACTGTGGGTGACCTACTAAAGAAACGTCAAGCCGGATGTGCTCACGTTCACAGAACTCCTTCATGGCACCTTTGGACAAATTGGTACCATTATCTGTGATGATACTATGTGGAAAGCCAAACCGGAAAATCACCTTTTTGATGAACTGAACCGCCGTGGCCGCATCACACTTGCTAACAGGTTCTGCCTCTACCCACTTTGTAAACTTGTCGACCGCCACCAGCAGGTGGGTCTTCTTGTCCTTGGACCTTTTGAAAGGTCCAACCATATCTAACCCCAAGTGCATAAGCGGCCAAGTAATTGGAATCATCCTCAATTCTTGGGCGGTACATGAGCACGTCTGGAAAACTTTTGGCAACCATCACATCGTCGACCAGATCTTCCGCATCGGCATGGGCGGTCAACCAATAGAAACCGTGGCGGAATGCTTTATCCACCAAGGATTTTGAATCGGCGTGGTGACCACAATCTCCCGTGGATCTCATGTAATATTTCACAGCCTTCCTCGGGGACACACATCGTTGAAACGCCTACGACACCTTTGCAATGATGCAATTCACCATTAACAATGGTCATAGACTTAGATCGCCGAACTATCTGCCGGGCGAACGTCTCATCTTCCGTAACTTCGCCCGGTTCATGTACGCGCGGATAAGGCGTCAATCCGGAGTGGCGTGAAGAGCTGCCACCAACTGAGCCTCCGGATCAGGAATAGCCAAATCCGCTTCACGAGGGAGCTTGACTGATGGGTTGTGCAGCATGTCCAGGAAAACATTGGGCGGGAAGGGTTTGCGTTGAGAGCCCAACCGGCTTAAAGCATCCGCCGCTTCATTTTTCCAGCGGTCCACGTGGTCCACCTGATAGCCCTTGAAAAGACCGGAAACAATATCCACCTCACGACGATATGCAGCCATGAGTGGGTCCTTTGAATCCCAAGTGCCAGACACCTGTTGAGCCACTAGGTCCGAGTCACCGAAGCACTTAACCCGGCTTAAATTCATCTCCTTAGCCATCCGGAGACCATGGAGCAAGGCTTCATACTCAGCTGCATTGTTAGTACAAGGGAACATTAAGGGGAGAACGTAACAAAACTTGTCACCTCGTGGGGAAGTTAGTACGACTCCAGCCCCCGAGCCCTCCAATTGCCTGGATCCATCAAAATGAATGGTCCAATAGGTATGATCTGGCTTTTCTTCAGGTGCTTGCAACTCCGTCGAATCGTTAATGAAATCCACAAGTGCTTGAGACTTCACCGCCGTCCGAGGCACGTATTTCAGACCATGCGGCCCAAGCTCTATAGCCCACTTGGCATTCCGGCCAGTCGCTTCCCGGTTCTGTATGATATCACCTAAGGGAGCAGAACTGACCACCGTGATGGGGTGCCCTTGGAAATACTGCTTCAGCTTCCGGCTTGCCATAAAAACCCCATACACCAGCTTCTGCCAATGCGGATACCTTTGCTTAGATTCAATAAGCACCTCGCTGATATAATAAACCAGACGCTGAACCGGACGCTCCTTCCCTGCCTCCTTCCGCTCCACCACAATGGCCACGCTGACTGCCCTGGCATTAGCAGCAACATATAGCAGAAGCGGCTCCTTGTCAATGGGAGCGGCGAGCACAGGCGGGTTGGCCAATTGCCGCTTTAAGTCTTCCAATGCTTCATCGGTGGCTGAACTCCAAATAAACTGATCTGTCTTTTTCAGCATCTGGTACAAAGGGATGGCCTTCTCTCCGAGGCGGCTGATAAACCGGCTCAGCGCGGCAATCCGGCTTGCCAAACGCTGGACATCATTAATACACTTCTGCTTAGCCAGGGAGGTGATAGCCGTAATCTTCTCCGGATTAGCTTCAATTCCCCTGTTGGACACGAAAACCAATAACACTCGCGGAACACCAAAAACACATTTGGCCGGGTTGAGCATCATCTTGTAAACCCGCAGGTTGTCAAAGGTTTCCTTCAAATCGTCAATCAGTGTTTCCTTCTTCCTTGACTTGACCACAATATCATCCACATAGGCGTGCACATTACGGCAGATCTGTTTACGCAAGCAATTCTGTACACGGCGCTGATAAGTTGCTTGGGCGCTCTTGAGCCCAAAAGGCATAGACACATAGTAGAAGGCTCCAAAGGGAGTGATAAACGCCGTCTTCTCCTGGTCCTTAACTGCCATCTTGATCTGATGATACCCAGAATACGCATCCAAAAAGCTCAAACGCTCACAACCCGCAGTGGCATCAATAATCTGGTCAATGCGGGGGAGGGCAAAAGGATCGGCTGGGCAAGCCTTGTTAAGATCTGTGTAATCTACACACATGCGCCAAGTGCCGTTTTTCTTAAGAACCAGCACCGGATTAACAAGCCACTCTGGATGGAAAACTTCAAAAATAAAGCCAGCTGCTAAGAGCCTGGCCACCTCCTCTCCAATGGCCTTACACCTTTCTTTGTTAAACCGGCGGAGAAACTACTTCACCGGTTTGTACTTGGGATCAACATTAAGAGTGTGCTTAGCGAGCTCCCTCGGTACACCTGGCATGTCAGAAGGCTTCCATGCAAAAATGTCCCGATTCTCAGGGATGAACTCGATGAGCGCGCTTTCCTATTTCGGATCAAGTTGGCACCGATTTGAACTGCTTGGGACGAATCGCCAGCACAAAGTCAACAAGCTTAGTCTCAGCTGCCGATTTGAATTTCAGGGCCGGATCATGCTCTGTAGTTGGTTTCTTCAACGGAGTCATGTCCGCCGGATCAACATTGTCCTTATAATACTTCAGCTCCTCGGTGGCACAAACCGACTCTGCGTAAGCCGCATCACCTTCCTCACATTCCAAAGTGATCTTGCGGCTCCCATGAACCGTTATTGTCCCCTTGTGACCCGGCATCTTAAGCTGCAAATATATATAACAAGGTCGTGCCATGAACTTGGCATAAGCCGGCCGCCCAAACAGGGCGTGATATGGACTTTGGATTTTCACCACTTCAAACGTCAATGTTTCCGATCTGGAGTCATATTCATCTACAAAGGCCACCTCCAGAGCTATTTTACCAACCGGATATGCTGACTTGCCAGGTACCACACCATGGAACACTTTATTGGACGATTTGAGATGTTTATCTGTTAACCCCATACGACGGAAGGTCTCATAGTACAGGATGTTGATGCCGCTCCCTCCATCCATAAGCACCTTGGTGAACTTATAACCTCCCACCTGAGGTGCCACCACCAGGGCTAGCTGACCCGGATTGTCAACCCGGGGAGGATGATCCTCTCTACTCCATACAATGGGCTGCTCTGACCAGCGTAGGTAATGAGGCACGGCCGGTTCAACAACGTTGACTGCCCGCTGAAGCTTCGGTCTCGCTTGTCTAAGCTAGTGGTGAAGGCGTGGTACTGCCCACTATTCAACCGCTTTGGGTTGCTCACGATAACCCGATCTGCTGCTGCTTGCTGATTGTAACCACCTTGGTTATTGTGATTGTTACGATTGTTATGTCCGCTGGATTACCATTAAATCCTGAACGAATTTCCTCCACCGTAACCCGGCCGGATCACGAACGCCGCCGAGCCTTGATCATACCGGAAAGCATTAGAACTTTTGAACTCCTGCATAATGTACCAATCCTTCAGAGGTGATTTGTTGGCGCCTCCTTCGTCCCATGCTTGGACAGGTTGATTCAACGAGATAGTTCAAGCGGTCCGGATTGGGATTAGGCGCTCCACCTCGATTTGGCTGTTTTCCCTTGCGCCGCTGGCCCTTGTCCTGCGCGTTGGTGTTTGCTACGAAGTCCATGTTCCCATTCGCTTTACCCTTGCCTCCACCATTTCCTGCCGAGTGATGTTGCTGGCCTTTGGAGTTGCTGTTCTTCTTTCCCTTCCCTGTCTCGTCATCATCAGACTCAGGATCCTTGGTACTATCAGAATCAGCATACTTCACTAAAGCGCCCATGAGAGTGCCCATGTCATTACAAAACTTCTTCATACGCCCCAACTTCAACTTCAAAGGCTTAAACCGGCAATTGCCCTCCGAGGTCAAGATCGCGAGTCAGCGTTGATCCGTCCGCGAGTGCAAGATTTCAAAGCAGGCGTACCCAATGGGTTGTTGACTCTCCTTCCCCCTGGACACAAGCCGCCAAGTCCACTACGGACATGGGCTACTTAAAGGTATCTTTGAAATTCTGGATAAACCGGGTCCGCAACTGGGCCCATGAGCTGATAGAATTGGGTGGCAAGCTCTTCAACCAAGTACGGGCCGTGCCTTCAAGCATCATGGTGAAGTACTTTGCACACGCGGCCTCATCCACATCCAGCATATCCATGGCCACCTCATAACTTTCTATCCATGCTTCTGGAGCTAAATCGGCAGTGTAATTTGGCACCTTGCACGGACCCTTGAAATCCTTGGGCAAGCGCACATTGCGTAAAGCGGGGACGAGGCAAGGCACCCCCAAAGAGCTAGTGGTAACCCCAGGCTCGACCGAGATGGTCGGACGAACCGGCATAAGCTGATAATCCTAATGCTGCGCTGCTAACTCAGCCTCCCTGCGTGCTCTGGCCCGGTCCACCACCTCCTGAGCGTTGTCGAAACCACCTGCCGGGTTGTTGCCACGGGGCGCACCACGCCGTGCATTACTTGATACGGCCAGTTCATCCACGTGCCTGCTATAGCTCCGGCTTGGGCGGGGGGTAGAGTGGATCCGGTCGCGGTTTTACGAATATGCTTCCTGTTGGACCAAAGGTGTCCTAAGGAGCTCCTTGACCCGGCGCATCTCTACTACCTGTGGTGAATCGCCTTCAATTGGAATTACCTCCAGCTGTGCCGCAGCTGCAACAAGGTTATCCATCGGGTTGGAGTAGTGACCTGGAGGTGTTTGCACAACCTGAGGCGTACTGGCATTATGGAGAGGTAGATCTATTACACGGGGCTGAACCGGCGCGCCCGTCCCAGGTGCTTCCGCCCGGTTTACCACCGGCGGATTACTGGTTCCTGCTCCTAGGGTGTTGAAGAGATCTCTTCCCTCAAAAACTGAAGGCAAACGGGATCTGTATTTCCTCTTCATGACTTCATGCGACGCGCTCTGATCCAGCATGAGCCTATAAGCCTGCGCATCCAAAGCGGCACGCTCTGCCGTCATCCTGGCGTCTGCAGCTGCCAGATCCGCTTGAGCCTGAGTGATTTGTTCCTTTACCTTCGCGATCTCCGCGTTATGGGCGTCCTGGTCCGCCGAGTTAACCTCTGCCATGAGCGCAGCCAACGTATCGAATAGGTCTGATAAAACTTGAGCTGGCGGGCGCACAGGGCCTCCTGCCCCGGCAGCCGTCGCCGTTGTTGAACCGACAACCATTGTCGCGAAGAGTGAAGCACTGCTTGTGTACCGGCCATGAATATTCCAACCCGGTTGGGCAGATCAGAGGGGTCCGGAATACTGTCACCATCGGAACAGCCCCCAATCCGGCCATCTTGTAGCTGATATAGAGATTCGGTTTCTCCGGTCGACGACTCGTCATCAGAATAGACGACGGTTTCGCCACCAGATTCTGATCCGCCCTCGTAACTTCCTCCGTGGATGACTCCCACAAAGGCACGCTTCATGGCCGGTTTAGCCTGGGCAGGTCTCGTACGCTGAGCCGTCTCGACGAGGTCGGTCCAGATGTCCGGCTCAGGCCCTGGCTCACCGATCTTGCCGATGAAAACGTGTATGCCACCAAAGGGGACTCGGTACCCGTACTCAATCGAGCCGGCCTCGGGGCCCCAGCCTGCATCGTCGATGTAGAGCTTGCCGCGACGACTCTTGGTCATCCGGCCCACAGCGTAGCCTTCGAGTCCTTCGAACTTGCCCTCCAAGATCATCAAACCATCGTGCGATAAGCCCACGGTGGGCGCCAACTGTCGTGGTTTTGTCACGGCAGAAGTCCTCATGAAAGGACTTAGTCGTGGAGCCATCGCTACGGGTTAACTAGAAGGGGTTAAAGCGGACGCAAAGACACAAGAGTTATACTAGTTCGGCCCTTTCGATGAAGGTAATAGCCTACGTCTAGTTTGTGATGGGATTGATGTGGTCTCGATGACTAGGGAGCAAATAAGCTTCGCCTAGGCCTCGAGTTGTTGTTGTCTGTCTCTTGAACCGCCCCGGGTCGTCCCCTTATATACACGGGTGACGCCCGTCGGTTCAGAGAGTCCCAATCTCCGGTTCATATTCGTATCCGGGTTGGTATCTCTCTATTCCTAACTTACAATACAAGTTTACATATCAGGCCGGTTTACGGCTACAGGTTCTAAACCGACTACAGGCCTTGGGCCCTTACTTTCATGCCTCTTGGGCTTTTACACCATTGAACTACTGATGAAGTTAACCCGGCCCAGATAGGCCGGCTTACGCCCAGTAGTAATATCCCCAACAGAACCCGTACACTTTGGCAACCCTTGGGGGCGGTCATCGGAACCCGTCAAATTGCTCGGGGCGATCTCCACAACCTAATTGGAGACCCCGACGCTTTCCCGGAGCTTTACACCACAATGATTGAGCTCTAAACACCACCAACCGTCTAGGGCGCCCAAGCACCCAAGAGGAACAAGCTCAAGGGTACCAAGCACCCAAGAGTAATAAGCTTCTCAACTTGTAACTTCCACGTATCACGTGGAGAACTCAAACCGGTGCACCAAATGCAATGGCAAGGGCACACGGAGTGCCCAAGTCCTTCTTTCTCAAATCCCACCGAAGCAACTAATGCTAGGGAGGAAAGTGAGAGGAAGAACAAGAAGTAGAACACCAAGAACTCCAACATCAAGATCCAAAGGGTTCCCCTCACATAGAGAAGAAAGTGATTGGTGGAAATGTGGATCTAGATCTCCTCTCTATTTTCCTTCAAAAACTAGCAAGAATCCATGGAGGGATTGAGAGTTAGCAAGCTCGAAGAAGGTCAACAATGGAGGAAGAACACGAGCTCAAAGGATAAGGTCTCAATCGGGAAGAAGACCCCCTTTTATAGGTGGGGAGAAAATCCAACCGTTATCCCCTCACTCAGCCAAGACGACGGCGGTACTATCAAGACGGAGCTGCGGTACTACCATGATCGGCTGCGGTACTACCGCTGCAGGTTGCGGTACTACCGCATGTGCAGATCGCGAGATGAAGGCCTGTTGCACAGGGCAACGAGCGGTGGAACCGCCAGAGCGGTACTACCGTGCGCCCCTACGGTACTTCCGTAAGGCAGGTAACACTAGGCGCAGAGAAAGCACGGAAGTAAAAATTACTTCCGTACCTACTTCCGCGAGGAGGACTGCGCAAAAATCCGCACGGTACTACCGCACACGAAGAGCGGTACTACGCACAGAGGGCGCGGATGTAAAAATTACATCCGCCCTACTTCCGCTCATGCTGCTAAGCTGGCGAGCCCACGGTACTACGGCGCTGCGGTGCGGTACTACAGCGTAGGGCACGGATGTAAAAAATTACATCCGCCCCTACTACTGCTCGAGGAGTTGCGCCAGGCCTGAGGCCACGGTACTACCGCTCCCACAGAGCGGTACTACCGTGAGCACCTGCAGTACTACCGCAGGGGACTGCGGTACTACCGCAAGGGCCTGCAGTACTACCGCTCCGGAGAGCAGTACTACCGCATGCCCCATATCAGCAACACTAGGAGTCCTTCATTTTGCGAGAGAAGACAACAGAGGGAAACAGTAAAACCAGAACTGCCATAACTTCTGCAAATGAGCTCCGAATTGAGCAAACTCAAGCTTGTTGGATACAAGACAATGAGCGTCAAAACAGAGACTAGTTATAGTAAGAAGAGGCAGGGGACGTTGAGGGATCAGAGATGTATTTTTTCAGAATTTTCTATCGTGCATAGACGGATTTTAGACCACGGGAGCACCCCCTCCCTATCATTGCAAAATTTGCTAAGTGATATTAAGAAGGAAGGAAAAGAAGGATAGGAAAGAATAAAATAAGAAGAGGAAAGAAAGAACAAGAGGATAGGAAGAAAAGGAGAAATAAATAAGAAGAAGAAAAAAGAAGAAAAAGAAGAGGAGAAGAAGAAAGGAATAGTGGAAAAGAAGAGACAATAACTCCTCTGCATCATCATTATCGTTCATGAGTCATCATATAACAACTTGGTAATCACAACTCCTCCTCATCATCATCATAGTAGTCATAATCACAACTCCTCCTCCTCCTCCTCATCATCATCATCAACTCTAACACATTGTAGCACATAATAACAACTCCTCATCGTCATCATAGTCATAATCAACACTAACTGTTCATAGTACCTAGGACCTGCTCCTCTCTCCTAGGTAAAATAGCATAAAACAGGTAAACCGGTCCATCTCCCAAATGGAGAATGGAGATACACCTATCTCCAACTTGTGGCTGGCACACATTCATGTTGTCTCCAATTAGTTGCCTGTGCGCATTCATTACCTTGCTCAATTCTTTGATATTGAGCCTTCCATCTTTTAAAGAAATCGAGTATGCCTTTGTGGTAAGCCTTGGGAAGTTGGTGAAGCTAACCATATGCATATGACCTTCGATAAACATCATGTCAGGCACAACCTCCTTCGGGAGCTTCTATTGAAGAACATAATAGTAACATATATAGTTAGCAATGTAGTTTACTTAAGAAGAATATATGCAATGAAGTTACCATCATTAACAAAATCATAGCAAGTTTTTGGCAATGAAGTTACCAACGTGCAACTCATGGACTAGTGGCATGTATCCACTAGAATTTGGGCTGATAGAGTGATTGGTCTTAAAGGCCTCAAAATCATCTATGAATGAGACGAGATGACGTTTCTCCTCACAATTAAGCTTAGAGCCATAGCTGTAGTATGTCATGTCTACAACCTTCCGAGTATTTCTTGAAGATAAGAAATAAGCTGACAATTATAAATAAACAAGTTTAGTAGCGATGAACACCAAAAATTTTTAAATAAATAATATAAATTATTTTAAGTTAACAAATTAATTTGACAAACTCACATTTGGGCAAAATTGGAAGCATATCCAGATCAACCAGATGTCGATATTATTTTCAATATCATCATCTTCGGCGCGAATATTCAATGTTATTTGCATATTCTCCTCAAATCCATATGCCTTGCAGAGAGCTACCCAATTAGAACAACCGAAATGGGAGTGATTAAGCGCATTTTACAACTTAACTCGAAACGCATAACCATGTTTAGTCCTTAGGTGAGCCCTCCTCGTCTCCATATTCTCAATGTCTTGGAAACCAAGCTTCTACAAGACATACAGTCTTGCATGACATGGGTTGTACTAGTCGAATTGGAGAAAAGAGAAATTACACATTGAAGAAAAGAAGCACAAGTGATGATTAATTACGATGATATGCTTGCCGTACGTACGGTACAAACATCGAAGGTCTCCTCCAGCTTCATGGTGAAAACCTACCATTTTGCATGTGATGCTCCCTATCGCATAAACCCATGTCATCGCAGCAGTAGTCGCACTCCAGGATCCTATCATCATCAGACATTTCCTGTGTTCAAAATTCAAAGATTATAAATCGACAACAATTACATGGAACTCATGACAACAAATCATTATTATTCATCACGGGTTGACTCTAAGTCTGTTGAGTCTTCCTTGAAAACTCGGATCTCACGTGGTGTATATGATGGGCACTCCCTCTCTGATATGTTTGACCGTCTGTGATGGTCGCTCCCTCCTTCGTCCCCGAGTGCATTACACCAAAATGTCTAGCACACGGGAACGAAGGAGAAGCGACCCCCACGACAACAGTCGGGATTCTTCATCTCTGACATTTGAGACCGTCGGTGATGATAGCTCCTCCTTTCATTCGAAAGTGCATTACACCAAAATGTCTAGCACCTTCAAATGAAGACGAAGTTACCCCACGACAACAGTCTGAATTCTTCCTCTCTCATATATGGTGGACACTACCTCACTGATTTTTTGACCGTCGGTTATGGTCGCTTCCCCTCCCCCTCTTGTGCATTACCAAGGTATATCATGAGAAGAAGGAAGAGAAGCTACCCTGACGACAATAGTCGAAATTCTTCTTCTGTCATATACGGTGGACACTCTTTCTCACTAATTTTTTGACTGTCATGTATGGAGCCTTGAAAGAGTTAAAGTCAACCCAAAATGTGGTTTGATTCTCTTTTTGGCAAATCCAGGGCACTCGATATTTCCTACATATTCTAGCACAAATCATGCTAAAATTCACAAAAAAATCCAGCATGACTTTTGCTAAAATAGGACATATCGAGCGCCTGAAATTTGCCAGAACGGAAATGAATCAACACTCCAGCAAAACATAGGTCACTCGGATTTTTCCTGCGATACAAAGATGTCCATACACATAAGATGTTTAAACTTGAAATTCTATCCGGATCAATTATCATTTTAAATAACTAGCTTCACATTGTCACAACTACTCATCTACTACCACTACATCTATAAAAACATCTACGAAAACTTGCATAGGTCACTAGGAGGTCTTCCATGCAAACATAGGCCACTAGGACAAGGACATATATATATATATCCTTCACGCAGGAGCTTTCAAACTTGGCAATGTAATATTGACATAATTAATTAAATACCCTAGGAGGAGGTGGACTTTTAGCTCACCGACTCGGGCGTAGAGGAAGTAGAGGTAGGTCCGATGACGATCACTCTAGGGAGACGCGACACTACAAAGCCTGCAATTCCACCGAGTGAAAATTTTAGATAATCAGATCCCATACAGCATTCTTTGATGACAAAGTGATAATGACATGAAAATAATTAAATTGTCCAATACATTTCTATATTGAAAGAAATTACTAAAAAATTCTATACCTAAATTTTCTTACTAAAATTTCTATACCTATATTTTCTTACTAAATTTTCTATTACTAAATTTGATACCTAAAAATTTCTCATATAGCATTCCAATACATTTCTATAATTGAAAATTTTCTATACCTAAAATTTATATTGCTAAAACTTTGTAGCACGTCTTATAACCCTAACATTTCATTTGTACATCAAGAATAACTAAATATGTAAAAGTATTTGGTTCTCTTCCACCTACATTACTAACAGAATTCTATTCTATTCTATTCAAATAATCTACATTATTGAAAATTTTCTATTCTACTCAAATAATCTACAATACTAAATATCTTGTAACCACTACATTTACTAAAATTTACATTCTACATTCTATTGTATTTGACAAATTATTGTTGAACAGTTGATAGAAAAGCAAATAATCATGACGATATCCAAGGCAATAATCAAACATATCGGCATCACGTCCAAGATTAGTAGACCGAAATGATTCTGCATCTACTACTATTACTCCACACATCGGCTGCTATCCAGCATGCATCTAGTGTATTATATTCATGAAAAAACAGAGTAATTCATTAGGCAAGATGACATGATGTAGACAAGATAAACTCATGTATGAATAAACCCCATCTTTTTTACCCTTAATAGCAACGATACATGCATGTCATGTCTCTTTCTATCACTGAGATTGAGCACTGATACGTCTCCAACGTATCTATAATTTTTATTGTTCCATGCTGTTATATTATCATTCTTGGATGTTTTACAATCATTTTATAGCAAATTTATATCATTTTTTGGGACTAACCTATTGACATAGTGCCCAGTGCTAGTTCATGTTCTTTTGCTTGTTTTTTACATCGCAGAAAATCAATATCAAAGGGAGTCCAAATGCAGCAGAACTTTTTGGAGATTTTTTTGGACCGAAGACATCGATGGGCTGAGAAGCACCGGCTGGGTGCCCGAGGGGTCAAAACCCACTAGGGCGCACCTTGGGGCCCAGGCGCGCCCAAGTGGGTTGTGTCCACCTCGGTGGCCTCCCGCACCGCCTCTTCGCTCTATAAATGCCCAAATATTCCAAAATCCTAGGGGAGTCGACGAAACTTTGTTCCAGCTGCCGCCAGTTCCAGAACCGCGAGATCCAATCTAGAGCCCTTCCACGGCACTATTTGGAGGGAGGAATCATCACCGGTGGCCATCTTCATCATCACGACGGCCACCATGATGAGGAAGGAGTAGTCCTTCCTCGGGGTTGAGGGTATGTACCAGTAGCTATGTGTTGTATCTCTCTCTCTCTCGTGTTATTGAGATGGAACGATCTTGATGTAACGCATGCTTTGTTGACATAGATTAATCATAAGGAGTTTTCCCCCTCTCTATCTTCTTGATGAATTGAGTTTTCCATTCGAAGTTTTCTTATCGGATTGAGTCTTTAAGGATTCGAGAGCACTTAATATGTGTTTTGCATGAGGATATCTGTAGTGACATTGGGATATCTAATTGAGATACTCGATGTATATTATTGTGATCAACTTGCGGGTTCCGTGGCTTTAGGGCCTATGCATAGGGGTTGGCAGACGTTCTCATCTTGACTCTCCGGTAGATATTTTGGGGCACTCCTTGGGAATCAAATAGATGAATCTGAAGTTGTCTGATGCTTATCGTATAACCAAACCCACGGATATTTGCGGTGACATTGGAATATCTAGGTGACATTAGGGCTTTGGTTGATTTGCATCTTAAGGTGTTATTCTAGAGAATAGCTTTGTGGTGGTTTCGTGCCCGACAACAATTTATATACAACAAGTAATTTTGGAGTGAACTTGTAGGATCGAAAGTATGTCTAGAGGGGGGGGGGGGTGATTAGACTACTTGACCAAATAAAATCTAGCCTTCTCCCACTTCTAAGTTTTGGCATATTTTAGCAACTTAGCACTAGTCAAGCAAACAACCTACACATGCAATTCTAAGAGTATAGCAGCGGAATGTAAATCATTGCATATAAAGGTAAAGGGGGTAGTTTGGAGGGAGCAAATGCAATGTAGACACAGAGATTTTTGGCGTGGTTCTGATAGGTGGTGCTATCGTACATCCACGTTGATCACATATATGATGTATGAACGAATGTGGATGAAATATAATGTTTTTTTGTTCATAGACCATGATTTTTTTAATTCACAGATTTTTTTTGTTCATGAGAGAGGCGGGGACGTTGAGGGATCATAGATGTATTTTTTCATAATTTTCTATCGTGCATAGACGGATTTTAGACCACGGGAGCACCCCCTCCCTATCGTTGCAAAATTTGCTAAGTGATATTAAGAAGGAAGGAAAAGAAGGATAGGAAAGAAGAAAATAAGAAGAGGAAAGAAAGAACAATAGGATAGGAAGAAAAGGAGAAATAAATAAGAAGAAGAAAGAAGAAGAAGAGAGAGAAGAAAGGAATAGGAGAAGAAGAAAATAGAATTCTATTTTCTTCTTCTCCACTATTCCTTTCTTCTTCTCCTCTTTTTTTCTTCTTTTTCTCTTCGATCTTCTCCTCTAGCTATTCCTTTCTTCTTCTCCTCTTTTTATTTCTTCTTTGTTTTCTTATGTTTTATCGGGTCTGTCGTCGTCTATATACCCCTCCCGATAACTTCAACACGAGGGGGGTGGATACCCCCTCCCCGATAATATTATTTTCCCATGTACGTATGTCGTGTCGATATAAACTCCCGATAACTTCAATACGTGGGGGTGGGTCGATATACCCTCTCCCGATAACTTCACCACGTGGCGGGGGGTCGATATACCCCCTCCCCGATAATATATATTATTTTCCCATGCATGTACGTATGTCGTGTCGATATAAACTCCCGATAACTTCAACATGTGGAAATTGATATACCCTCCCGATAACTTCAACACGAGGGGGGTCGATATACCCCCTCCCGATAACTTCAACATGTGGGGGGTCGATATACCCCCTCCCCGATAAATTCAACACGTGGGAATTGGGTCGATATACCCCCCTCCCCGATAACTTCAACACGTGGGGGGGTCGATATACCCCCTCCCCGATAACTTCAACATGTGGGAGGGGGGTCGATATACCCCCCTCCCCGATAACTTCAACACGTGGGGGGGTCGATATACCCCCTCCTTGAAGCGTTCTCGAGGCCACCCCTAACCATTGAAGCGTTGTCGAGGCCACCCGAAACCCTAGAGAAGCAGTGTCGAGGCCACTAATTAATATGATTCCTTATTGTAATTACCTAGCTAGTTGTCGGAGGCTCCCAAGTGACACCTTGCCAATCTAGGATACACCACTCTCCAAGAAGTAACAAATGGTCCACGAAGAAAAGACTTCGCAGGATGGCTCTCCCTCTCCTCTCTCCCTCTCCTCTCTCCCACCTGCCCACACCTCTCAACCATGGTGAATTTTGATCTTGCTGATCATGGAAGGCCTTCTGCATTGGGATTTCTCCCCCGGCCTTGCGGTCGCGGCCTAGGTGCGTCATCTCTTTGGATCTACCGTTCACTTCTCTCCCTCTGGCTCGAACAAAGAATTTTTCTTGGTGGTGCATTTCTCATCGGCCAGCTTTCCGCTCAATGAAGACTCGGTTGCCATTGCCCTACAATGTTTTATTGGAGGGATACCTTCTGGTCTTAATGTGACACATCTTTCGGGACGAAGATTTCGTTTTTCAGTGGCTTCCAATAAAGTCGGTCACTTCATCTATGGTCTCAAAGATCGTGTTTGGCCGGATTTTGTCTGTCATTTTAGTCTTTTCCGCCAGAGCTACACTGGTGCATCGTCCATGGATTCATCTTGGCACCTGGATTCTCATATTCCTGAGGTGGCGGCGCGTTCTCCTGTTGCGATCAAGTCTAAGTTCAAGTTCACAAAGCAGCATCCCAATGAGTTGAGTGCATCACAACAGGTTCTATCAAAGTTTGGTTTTTTAATGGATAAGGGGGCCGATCTTGGGAAGTCGCCGGAAGGCTCATCACCGGCGTCTCTTTTGCCAACTCCGGCAGTGCCGAGCCCGACAGTCAACCCCCCTACAATTGCGGGCATTAACCAACCTTCCATGAACTCTGGCATCATCTTTGGTAGTTTCCAGCCGGCAATTATTTTAGGAGTTAATTCCATTAACTACAAATTTGAAGGTTGTCGGTTTAAGGAGCAGGCTTGGACCAACATTCCGAATTTTATGCTGCTGCATATTCTTGATCAACGTCATTTTGGGTATTCTGACTCCCGTATTGCAGCTATCTGGTCTCTGGCATCGATCCCTCCATCGGAATATATTTATGGCAAGCTGAATTTGTGCTCCAATTGTAATTTGATGGGCCACCTTGCTTCTGTTTGTCCCGATATTAATTGGTCGGTATGTCTCACCGCCATTTGCAGCTGCCACCCACCTTCTTCTCAGGTTATTTCCGGTAAGCCCACTAAGGTGATCGGCCCTGGGCCACGTTCGAGTCCACGAGTATGTACTACATGTGGCTCTTCCAACCATCTTTTTTTCCAATGCCCGGCCTATCTCAAATGTGACTCTTGCTTCTTTCTGGGCCACATGAGGCACAACTGCCTGGATACTAAAGCTAAACATTCTTTTTGGAGGCCCAAGACTGCGCAGGATTTAGTTCCTCCTTTCTCTGGAGTAACAAATAATATTGATCTTTCTTTGAAAGGCAAGAATCCTATTGATCCTATTGTTAACGTGGGCTCATTACAATGCCTACCTTCTACTAGTCGCTCTGCCATGCCCATCTTGGGAAACGAGAGGCTAATTGATTTTGGTCCAGTCAAATCCGGGTCTGCACGGATTCCTTCCTCTCATTCTCAATTACCACATGCACGTATTTTGTGCCCCATCGTTCGACCCAAGCCATCATCGACCGTCCATGACAATCTGTGTGGTTCGGTGGGACACGTGGCTTCATCCTGTGGACAGCGGCAGCGTTCCTGCAAGGCATCTTGGTTGCCCAAACCATCCATACCCCCTGCCGATACGCATTCCGCCTCGCCTGCTGTGCCTCCTCCTGCGCACGCTCTGCTCTGCTCTCCGCCACCAACAATGGCGAACTTCCCTGTCAATGTCGTCCCCTACCTCCCGCAGGGCAAGACAGTGGAGCTCGGCCCGCCCGATCGGAAGGTGCGTGCTGATATGGTGGTTAGCGCTGTGCCTCCTCTGTGGCACGATTTCTTGACCATTGCCGAGGCCAACAGGTTCATCCCGCAGCATCAGAAAGCGGCCCTCCGAGATACAATCCGAGGTTTGCTCCATGAATCCCATTACTTCCCCACTGAAGTTGAAGATCACCCCTTAGGGATTGGTATTTTTGGATTCGAGGATTCCCTTGTGCGTGACTCTGTTGTGGGGACTACCTTTGAGCTAGATGAGCTGCAAGCTGATGAACACTGTTATTTCATTTGTACCTCATGATGCTGCACTGAATATGAGGCTCACCTCTTTTGGCCCGGAGATTTGGATCTTATATGTAGGCTATCCTTACGATTATCAAACGCAGCATTACATACATAAGTCAGTGGATAGCTTTGGCACTCTGCTTGAATGGCACAACCCTAGGGGCGACAGGCGACTTGTTCTGTTAAAGGCAAGGGTTATTCATCTCCGCCTAGTCCCTAAGAGTATCATCATGAGGCAGATTGGTGGTGCCCGTCATTGCTAGATTGTTGCTATGACCATGTTGCGTAGTTCTGACTGGAATGCACACTTGCCTGAAGTTCCACCTGCTGGCGAGGATCCTCCTCCTGAGGATGGTGTCCCTCATCTTCTCTTTGGTGAGGGACTGACTCCGGAGCAGATATATCAAGCACAACTTCACAACTGGATGGCCCAGAATGTGGCTGCGGATCATGAGCTGCACCAGGCTAATCAGGCTAATTGTGATGTGGTTGTGGATCAACAGGTTCAGTTTCAAGCTAATTGGGGAGCCTGGCCAGCACCTCCTCCTCCCGCTGTGTACAACTTTCAAGCTTGGTTGGCTGCTGAAGGGTTGCAGGTTGCTGATGGAATTGTCCCTGAAAACAATCTTCTCGACAGTCCTGCTACAGCTTGGAATGACTCCATTTCCTGGAGCAGCAGTTCTGAATCTTCTGTTAATTCTGATGGACTGGCAATATGAAATAGTTGAAAATTAACAAAATCAGGAAATGAAGAGAAATCTAGAAACAAGGGCATCCAATTTAGAATAGCCATCCATACGAGGCATGGGTAAGTTCAGTGCACTTGGCCTCGGTTGGTATAACCTCTTCTTCAATGAAAGCATACAATTATCCTGCTGTAATAGCTACATGAAGCACAACTCTCCTGGCAAAACAAAGTAAAAAATTTATGACCAACTGTAATGGAAAATATAAAAATGCCGATCTTGCCCTTCCGATGCATACGAAAAGGGGACGAGGAAGAAGAGGATGCATATGAAAGGTGAAATAGATGATATGTCAGTCACTGACCTGGTATGTGTCGCGGTATATCTCTATGGTTGCGGTGTGCACGAGCATGTTGTTGTGCAGGCTTGTTGTCAGCAGAAGAACCTGAGGAAAACTGGTTGAAGATCTCTCCTATGTCCTCTGCCCCCTTTGGCAAAAAATTATTAGGCAGTACGCAATAATAGAACATGATAGAAGATGATGCTACAAAGGCATGCCACGATGTATGTATCCAGTAATATAGAGGGATTGCCCACTAACATAATTAAATTGATTCTGCAATAGTTTGTTTGTAAACGAAATAAGCATGCTATGTTATCTTCATGGATAAATGGAGAACTATTGAATGCACCAGGTCTTTTAGCGACAAAACTAACCTGAGTAGGATGATGTACCTGAGGCTCATTATTAGTAGAGGATTCTTCACCCGGGGAAAGCTGGTTACGTTTTTTATTCGATATATCCATTGTTCCCCGCTGTAACAGAAGCTCAAAGTGGAAAACAAAATATTTCAGGCACTCAATTTAAAATGGCTTATTTTCTCACATGCTTATACTGAAATATGGATAGAGCACAAATCCAGCATGCATGTGGTAGCACGTATCTAAAAGTATCAAGAAAGCAACTTCGTTGACCTACATGGCTACATATGCTCAAGTGCTGTTCTTTTCAAAGCATGCTAACCCACTATTTTGTCAGGTGTGGTGATCTATTGCAGTAACCAAGGAAGTAAATGCAAATAAAAGTTTTAGGCCTTAATATGCACACCATTGCTTAAGATCTGGTCATAGAAAATACTTGAGAAAATATATACAGTATATCTATATTGTGCAAATCTAGTGAGAAAATTCTACATTTTGACGCAAGGGATAAATAATACAGATGCTATAGATACAGCTTCTCGGCTTATTTACAACTGATGTTCAAAGTCAAGGATACGACATATCTTAGAAAATCAGCATATGACTATGCCAACGTCATACATGCCCACACACAACTTCTGGGCGCCTCCACGTGAGCATGCTTCCCTCAATAAAAAAATGTGATCATGTTGTTCAGTCAAAGAGCAGTACCTCCTCGAATGCCTTGAGAGCTGACTGGGTGTCCATTAGCTGCTCCACGTTTTGTTGTATTGCCTTGTTAAATTTGCTCTTGCTCCGAGGGAACTGTATGACGACCAACACAGTTAAATTGATTCAGAAAAGAAGAGAGTTAAATCAGGAGTGAATTTCCAAGAAAATGGCTCTATTATTCAAGAGCATAAGCACAGCCAAAAAGATATACATGGATACTTTGCACAAAAAAATCTCAAGTACAGAGAATACAGTATAGAAGTATATATGGAAGTTGTTGTTATAGTTCCTAAAACCACAAGGATGACTGAAATCCTTGAAATAATTGCATTTTCTTATTTGCCCAAGGGATACCAATCCATATGGGTTTTCTCTGGCGAGAAATCTTTGTGGTTCACTTATGAAAGTGAACAGAAAAACTTACGTTTTTATAGTCTAACACTATATACAATTTCATCGCAGAGGCTAAACTTGACTAAATGTAAATCATAGGAGAAGATAAAAACATACTGAAATAAGTTGTTTCATGGTAGGTTTTCCTGTAAAAAACATGAGTTAAACACACACGTCACTTCCTCGGCCATTGTTGCATCAACAAGCTAACAAAGGGTCAAAATTACACATAGAGATGTACGTGTGCAGCCTGCTAACTTCAAAAAACAAATATAAATGGAATTTGCCATACCTTTGGTCTACACCGTGTGCAGCATGCTAGAGCCTCATTCTGAACAATTTTCAGACAAACTCTCACTCTGAACAATCATTTGCTGCTGCAGAGACAGGGGAGGTTTCCGATGACTCATTGGGTCTTTATCTCGAACAAGTCTTGGAAAATAACACATGCATGTCCTACTGTTATTCCTTCCTAGAAAAAGTACGGAAAACAAGCAGGAACTATAAATGATTGACAAAATTTACAGTCACATTTTTCTAGCTACAATAGGCAGGAACTATGCATACAAACATCACTTTGATACCTTTTAACTACGTGAATTGTACATTTGATTTCAGAAATTCTCAACACGAACATGACTAAAAGAACTACGGAGCATATATGGGTAACCAAACCAAACTAAACCTGTGAATGTGATCATTTGAATAAGCTGAATGAACATACTAAAAGATCAATCTAATTAATTCATCGATAAGTGAATCACAGGCAATTTCTAACCAACCGAAACAACTGAATTAGGGGGGATCACTGAACAGCTGGCTTGGAGGAATCTCATCAAACACATAACATGCCAAAAAAAAATTGTGTGAGGGGATTTGATGCATAATTTCAGTTCAACACAACTTTCAACCAAAATCATGATAGATTAGAACATGAGTGGATCTTCTGCCTACTTACAGCCTCTAAAATTGATTTCACCTTGATGAGTGGAAACATGAGCATGCACTCTTTACTTGGATAAATGAATCAGATCAGATCATATCGACATAATTAGCTATTTAGCTTAATAAGGAATTGTGATAATTAAATTTGGAGCGAGTAAAACAAAGCAAATATTATCTGAACCCAATGTGCCATGAATAATAAGGAAATCTATTGCATTTTTAACTATCCTTTGATGTTATTCCAAGCTTAATAGCGGAAGGAGATAATTTTTCTAAGAAATGTGCATGACCTAAGAAACTAATATATGTATGTAAACATGTAGCAGCATAACAAAATACTCTTTCCATGAGTGGCAATGCTTCTCTTCACATATATATCTTTAAAAGAAGTAACTAATATATGTACCATGTAAATATTAACAGCTTGCTCGCAAAACTTTCCACGAGTCAGATTATATGTGTGAAGAGAAGCAATCTCACTCATGGAAAATTTTGTGAGCAAGCTGTTCTTTGTTTAATCTTTTGCAAGATTGTTGTTTCCTTCTCTTTTTCACTTTCCAGGAGTACTCTTTCCATCTTCTTTGTTAGGACTGCAGATTCCTTCATGAACAGATTCCTGCACAAGAAGCTAAGTGTCAGCTCTCCAAGGCCACGAACAGACAGAATTTCAGAGGCCATGGTCGCTGACTGTCCATTGTAGCAGGAACAAAATTCCACCAAAGAAGAAGCTGAGGAAGAACTCACATCAAACAAAATGCACTGAAGCAAATGGCACTTGGTAGCATCTTGGCCCCTCTTGTCAAAGGCCTCACCGGAGAGGACTGATGGAGGCCGCCCACTCTCCTCCTCAGGCCTGCCGAGATTGACCCCAACCCCGGCGAGATGCTTCCTGGAGCGGACGGGGGATGACCAGCGCGACCGCACAACCCCGCAACTTGGCCCTCGGGCCCCTGGCGGCGGGCAGGTGCGCGACGGGGCACCAAAGGTGGTGGCTGGACATGCCGGCTCCCATCCAGCGGGTCATCGACCCACCTAGCTCCGGCGGGACAAGGTTATTCGAGGCCGCCCGGAGACGGGGGAAATTCATCCGGGTGGGGCTCCTCTTCTCGCGGCTTCGACAGGACCCCTGTCCGGATCTGAGGAGGTGGGCACTCGGGATCGCCGGCGGTGGCCTCACAGGTGAGCTAGCCTCTTTGACAAACTGGATCGCATCTCCTTCCTTTCTTGATGCTCTCATCCACAAGGAAACGGCGACCAAAGTCGGTGTGTCGGCCAACCGGCGGACAGAGAGGATCGCGTCGGGGTCGGTGAAGTCGTTCGTGATGCACCTGCGAGCGGCAGAAATGCAGTTCACCATCCGGCTGTAGCTGGACCGATGTGTGGCGCGGTTCAGGAAGGGCACCCTCGAGAGGTTTGTTCATATGGCTCGTGTGGCGGTGCTCTTGTCGGTTGATTCTGATGCTGGATTTTTTTTACTTACTACTGCATTCATCTGTTTGATGGTTTTCATACTCATGTGCCCATGTTTAATTTACAGATGAAATGGATAGGTCACTTGATTACGACTTCAAAGCTTCACGACAGTACCTAGTTGGCAGCGTCCAACAAAGATGCTAAAAAGACGGCAGGAAACAACAACTCGCCTATTCATAGGTACGCTCAGATCCTTGCTCCCTCCGTCTCTTGTTTTTCAATTCTTTTGATGCGACTTCGATGCGGTCTAGCAGTGAATCTCGGCATGGGCGTCCGTTCGTGTTGTCGTGGGCTGCGTGTCTGCGGCGGCGCGTGCGTGTGGTGATCATGCTGCTGGAGGCGTGCGTGTGTGCTAGATGTGTGGTGTGCGCATGTTGTGCTGGTGTGCATGGTTGAGTGTATGTTTCGTGTTGCCACTCTGAATTACCTAGCGTATTGACTTGGATGTGGGCCGGTCAAATAAGGATCAGAGAAATCAAGTCAGTAGCAGCGGCGTTCGAATTGAGAGCGGGTTAATCCCTTAGGACACACTACTCATGCCGTCGGGTGGGGGATAAGTACTGCTCCATGCAATGGGTTTCTGACTAATTAATCGAGGGATCAAGTCGGCCTAGAGCTTGCACGACTTCAGTGGCTGACACACGCTGTGGACTCTTTGATCTTTTGATTTTTCTTTTCCTACAACAGCTGAAAGGAACAAGGCGACTGGGAAGTCCTGGGCTACATATCCATCCTTTCCTTGATACTCCTTCCAAAATGTGAGGTAATTGATTTACTAAATCGCATATGTGCTGACTTCTAATGCTTCTGAACATTTCTCGGTTTTATGTGTTTGTTAGCTTTTACTGGAAACCTTGCTATCCTTGTGCTTTACCAGTGTGAAGTTCAGCACTATGGCTGCTATTATGTGTTTTCTAATGGTCTGGTGGTCAGGAGTCATGTGTGATATGGTTATCATTTCGATGCTTAAAGTTGATCATTTTGTAGGAAGATGCCCTGGTTCTCGTCAAATGCAAGCTGCACTACTGTCAAAGTGTACTCTATTTTGCAGTGTCGAAACTTGTAAGTAATGTTGTTTGGTATTGCTTGAAATTTAGAAAGTTTAGTCATGTTACCAAGCTACAGATTTTGAAATTTTAGTTGTGAAGTTTCATATCTGCAAGTTATCCTTCCTTACAAAATCATTGTTTGTGGCAGAGTGAAAGCAAGGGTGCTCTTGTCTATGGGCAAATGAATGAGCCCCGGGTGGTCGTGCTCGTGTAGACCTGACTGGTTTGACTGTTGCTGGACATTTTTGTGATGCCAAAGGATAAGATGTGCTTCTTTCTATTGATTTTCCATTTCACCCAGGTAACTTCTGAAAGGCATTTCTTGTACTGACACCTCTGTCTGCTCCATGTTGTGTTGTTTAACAATATTTCTCTTTCTAACCTGTTGTTACCATTGCTATTAAGTCTCACCATTGTACTTTTCTTATTACTCTTCATGACAAGCGAACCTTGACATGTATGCTTTTTTATTCCAATCATATAGTATCAGATGGCCTCCCAACAAGCCATTAGCTATTATGAGGTGTTAAAGATAGTAAGGTAATTAGTTAAAATAATTACACATGGTAATTAATCACTAACATATGCTATGAACTGACTTAGTGAAATCCATTTATTTTTGGGTACTTAGTTAATCCATGTTTTTCTGCCTTCAGTCCTTATTGAGGTCTAATCTTTTCATCTTTGCATTTTTCAGATCTGCTTGACAAGCAAGGAAAAATCTTATAGGTTAAACAATGTGTTCAAGTGTTGATCCCTATATATTGACCTAGGAAGTGAAGATTGAACTATATGAAGTGGTAATGGCATTGGTATCTTATTAACTCTCGCCCGGATCACCATGCCACTGCATTCTATGAACCAAATTTTGTTTGGTTGTTCCTTGGTGATCTGTTTGTTGTGGTCGGTGCTTCAGGTTTGCTCCACCAAATATTCCCAATATGGCGCACACACAGCCAAGTTATGAACAGCTACAGGAGGGTGTGATTGGCTATGTTGATGTGCTTGTTTTTCCTATATGCAGGTTTGTCCTAATTTACTTGACCTATTATTTCATTGCATTTTGCAGATCCAGGTTTAAACACCCTATAATAATGCAACTATGTGTACTCTAGGATCATTCTAATTAGTTGATGAATAGATAAATTCCTATATCTAACATGTTATCTGCTGCTTGATATTGTTGCTGTACTAATTAGTATTTGATGAATAAATAAATTCTTATCACACTAATTGCTAATTAGTTCATAAATAGATAATTCTTGTATCTAATATGTCATCTGCTTGATATTGTTGCTGTACTAATTAGTATCTTATTGTGTTCTCCCCCTTACTGTATTACATGAGAATGCCTTTTTATTATACTAATGGTCTCATAGAAATATATGAAGGCGTGATACTGAATTGAGCTACTTTTTTCTCGTAGTTCCTACTGTACAGAAAGCAAAAGAAGCTGCTTTGCGGCATATGATGCAGACTGTGAGACCAAAGCTACACCTCCCATGAGAAAGCATATTAAGCTTGTCTAGAACACTGAGGAAAGTTCTGTTCATGGTGAAAATGTTGTGATGTAAGCCTCTTAATTTTCTAAAATGTGACTCATGTTCTTAGAGTATTTCTGAATCTTATATGCTTCCAATCTGTTAATTTAATTTTTCTTATTGACGGTGCGTCGGATCTCTGTCACGCGGGACCAGGCCTCCCGTTCGCGCCGCACGCCGCCGGCATGGAGGCCCGGACTCGGGCTGCCTCTGCGATGTCGGGTGTGTCGGCGAGGTCTATAGGGACCGCGTGAAGGGGGCTGGCGCTCCTCCGGTTGTGGTTCGGCAACCTGCAGCTCCATCGGGAGGATGGCGGTGCCGCTGGTTTGGGAGCTGAAGCCGTGTGGCGAGGATGGCGGTGGCGGAGGAGGAAGAGGGCGTCGGCGGCTTTCTGTCACATGGGTCCCATGTGACGAAAAGGAGAGCAAGGGGACGGTAGCACCTTCTTCCCATCTTCACCTAGGTAACCTTTGTGTAGTTTTTGGGTGATGTATGATTTCTTCCTTCTAAAAGATGCATGGTAATGTGCGAAAGCTTAATCTGAAACTAATTACACGGACGAGTGCTTTAATTTGCTAGATGTACGTGCTTTAGTTGTAGGAGATGCATGCCTTTTATGCTCATGTCATTATTTTTCTGTTGTCAATTTAGAACTTTCAGAGTTTACATTTGACAATATCTTCTCCTGCCATTGGCTACGCCTATATGATTATAACTCATGTATGATTACAGAGTGCTAGCTACCTTTTAAACATGGAAGCTTAGGAAAAAGCATGTAAACCAAGACAGGAAGCTTACCTGTTTGATTCAACAGATTTGATTTGCTCTATTCATTAAGATCTTTCTCTGCTTCAGGAGAACTTAGAGATGTAACATCAACGTGGTGGGCATACATCAGAAAGGCAAGTTCTTGTTAAAGGAAATCTTCACCTAGGTAAAGGTAACCTCAATAGCCTCTCTTAAATTTTGCAACAAGCATCCGTTGTTGCAGGATGGAGCTCTAGAGTAGTTAGTCTAGATTCAACTCTAGAGTAGTTAGTATAGATTCAACTGAGTTACAAGTGCACCTTTTTCCAGTTATTGCTACCTTTTTTTGGAAGATTTTAGACTTGCTATCCTGTGTTAATTTATGGCCTGGTAAATTTTGTCGTTCGTTCCTGTTCTCGGGTGCTGTCCGGTGGGTCAGTTGCGCTCTTCAACGCCTTCGTCTTTGTTGTCTCCTACACCATTGCCTACACCCTCACCCACTACCACGGCCCCTGCAGCAAGGTAACAGGTCTCTGCCTCGACCGATCTCCTTCGCCAGTTTATATGCAGATGGACGGTCACACGAACAAAAATACAATGGTGTCCAGGCTTTGGTTGCAATGCGTTACAGGACGAGAACCTCTTTTATTTCATTTCCAGTTTCACTTTTTTTATAACATTTCCATTTTCACTCTGCCTCTCTTTTTTACTTGGCTGGACTAAAGAAAAGTAGCAACATTTACGTAAATAGAACCGGGTGTTTTCTGCTTTCTTGTTCCTCCATTATCTTCTCCTCATGTGTTTCCTTCACCCGTATCTCCAAAAGCAATTTACTGCCCCTCCAATTCCATGGAAACTAATGGTGGATCTTATCTACCACCAGTAAAAATCAAACCCCAATACTAACTGGTGACCATAATTTCTATTTCCTCTTCTATAAGCCCCATATCAATCTCATTTCTGAACCCTGATCATGGGCTTGACCAACAAAATATATGTTATATGCCTACAAAATGTACCATCGTAAACTTCTTCCCCATATAAATATAATGGTATACTTTCTCCGTACAATATATACTTTGTTGTTCAAATAGAGGCTTTCTACCTATCGTCAGTCCTGCACCAAGGACTAGGCTAGCAAAGTTACATCATTTTGATGTTCTTATCTTGGCATGATGCAAGGCAAAACCAAAAGGGATAGGTTATTTATTGGCCATATTTACTTTGGTTATTAGTTGAGCACATCTGGAGCATCTTTCCGTTATTGCCTGCCTATACATTGTTAATATGCTAGAGGAGACTAACCGTGCTACCGATGATAACACACTTCTTTCTCTGGGTTTGTTTACTGGCCACATATGGCATCATAATTAGATGCATTAGTATAATATTTCTACCAAATGTCGTCGGTACTAATTCTAATTTATTCCAGTCCAGTTCGAGGCCGGCTGCAGCCACGACATCGACGGCATCCATAACAATCGCGGATCCTTCGACATCTGGATCGACCGCTTCTCCGTCGTCGACTACGACGATGAGCTCATCGACATCATGCGCCAGAGCATCGACATCGCTTGTCTCCAGGTCATTCCCTTCTCTGTTATTTGTCCCTGCTACTAAGTCACTCACATGCTTGGTTTCTCTCAACAAGTATAGTTGATTACATGGGATCACTGTATTGTGCTGATGAAAATAAACGTTTGCGTATGTGATTGCATTTTTTGCATGATTGATATATGATGGTTGCTCACAATGTACACTGGTATGCATGTATTCCCCACAAACTTAGAATTGGCACTCTCTTTTAGAACAAATCTTCATTCTTGTATTTAAGTTGGTATTAAATCTGGAAGAGGTTTATTGTAGGCTGATGTCTTTTCCATCTCATATTTTTCATCCATGTAATACGAACAAATGCACACGATATAGACGAGAATCTTTTCATGAGCTTCACCAGCCATTTTACATAATATACAGTCAGTAGTTTAGTCATCTTACAAAAGTAGGTTGTACAAACTCAAATCATCAACTAGACACTAGAAATATTGACTTCTCTTTGCTCTTTCATCAGCCATTTTACTTGAGCATTCATAAATTTGGGTCCGCAAGACGTGTAGTCAATAAAAGTACTTTGCTATCACCATTAATATCATTAATATCCATAGAACACGCTCTTATCTTCCGTATCACACAACAATTTCTGTCCATGTAAATAACTTGCTTTCTTCTACCAGTTTTTTTAGTTTAACTATACTTGAAGAGAACCTGCTGGACTACATTGGTCCAAACAATAATATACACTCATGGTCGGACTTGCCGAATGTCGCATCATGCTAGGAACTGATAAGAGGGCCACTATAACCACCAACCGGTCTGAGTTTAGTCGCTGTGCCAACATTCACGAAGGAGACATCTGTGCATTTTGTTTCTGGATCACTTCAAAGTGCCGCCTTGTTCACTAGTAGAAAAGGGGGCAATGGTCCAGGCCCGGCCAGCCCATTAGTCCCGGTTCAATCCAGAACCGGGACCAATGGGGGCATTGGACCCGGTTCGTGAGCCCCGGAGGCCGGCCGGGCCACGTGGGCCATTGGTCCCGGATCGTCTGGACCTTTTGGTCCCGGTTGGTGGGACGAACCGGGACCAATGGGCCTCGCTCCTGGCCAACCACCATTGGTCCCGGTTGGTGGGACGAACCGGGACCAAAGGTTGCCCTTTAGTCCCGGTTCAAGTCACCAACCGGGACAGATTAGTTTCCTATACATACCCCTCACCCGCAAGCAGAGCACTCCCAGTGCTCTGTTTTTCGTGGCCGGCGAGGGGAGAGCTTTGTGGTGCTCTAGCTCACCTCCTATGCACACGAGGTGTTCGATGGAATGCCCGAGCCACACTACTTAAGCTTTCTCCTCTCCAAGCTCGACCTCCAAGCTCCATTTTCCTTAATATTTGTCTAGGTTTAGCGGTCCGTCACGTCCCGTCCCCGTCTTCACCGCCGTCGATCGCCCGCCCAGATCTCGTCGCCGGCACCACCGTGGTGAGCCTCTTGTTCTTATCTTCTTTCTGAAAGGAAACAAAATCTTACTTTTGTGTTTATATAGATACTTGTATAATTTTCTTACTTTTATTATTGCATCTTATATAGTGCGATGGTTTTGGTATCCGCCCCCGTCGGCCCTCGTCTTGTCTATGATTCGGATGTGGTATATATTATCTTTTCATAACTATTGGTTCATTTATTGTTTATGACAATTATGCCGACCAACGTGACATAGATTTTATTTATCTAGGAGGTTGTTGAACCGGAAATTCCAACCGACACTATTGTCGAGAGGTTAAATTTAGTTGAAGAAGAAAACCATTTGTTGAAGGAAAAAATTAGAAAAATTGAGGAGGAGAAGATGATATTGGAGTTGCATGTTGCGGATGTCGTCGATGATCACAAGATCAAGATGGATGCAATGCGCTTGAAGATTAGAAAGATTAGAAAATATGCCATTCATACCGAGGCTTGGTATCATTATGCCATTGGATCAGTTGTTACATTGGTTGCGATTATGATCGCATTCGTTTTCGCATTGAAATGTTTTACATAGTTTCAGTGTATGGTTTAATTAATTTAGATGCTCTCAGAGCTTTATGTTGTTAGATGAGAACTATGTATGTACTTTGGTTTTGATGATGAACTTCTATTAATTTGGTCACTTAATTATCTATTCATGATGTTCTGAATGATTTTTGACACACTTAATTATATATAATGCACGCAGATGAACCGCAATGGATGTACGGTTCAAGACACACCTCGAGTACATTAAGGCGTGCATGATTTTCTCAAGTGGCTGAGGCAAACAAGCAGAATGGTTTTATGTGTTGTCCATGCCCTATATGTGGGAATACGAAGTCTTACTCTGACCGGAAAATCCTCCACACCCACCTGCTTTACAAGGGTTTCATGCCACACTATAATGTTTGGACGAGGCACGGAGAAATAGGGGTTATGATGGATGACGGCGAAGAAGAAGAGTACGATGACAACTATGTGCCCCCTGAATACGGTGATGCTACTGAACATCAAGAGGAACCAGACGATGTGCATGATGATGCTACAACGTGCGAAGCTGCTGAAGATCAAGAGGAACCAGACGATGTGCCCGATGATGATGATCTCCGCCGGGTCATTGTCGATGCAAGGACGCAATGCGAAAGTCAAAAGGAGAAGCTGAAGTTCGATCGCATGTTAGAGGACCACAAAAAACGATTGTACCCCAATTGCGAAGATGGCAACACAAAGCTCGGTACCGTACTGGAATTGTTGAAGTGGAAGGCAGAAAATGCTGTGCCTGACAAAGGATTTGAGAAGCTACTAAAAATATTGAAGAAGAAGCTTCCAAAGGATAACGAATTGCCCGACAGTACATACGCAACAAAGAAGGTCGATGCCCTCTAGGATTGAGGTGCGGAAGATACATGCATGCCCTAATGATCTGCATCCTCTATCATGGTGCGCATAAGGATCTGAACGCATGCCCGGTATGCGGTGCATTACGGTATAAGATCGACGAGATGACCTGGTGATGTTGTGGCGAGCCCCCGGAAGAGGGTTCTGTGAAGGTGATGTGGTATGCTCCTATAATACCACGGTTGAAACGTCTGTTCAGAAACGGAGAGCATGCCAAGTTGATGCGATGGCACAGTGAGCACCGTAAGAAAGACGGGAAGTTGAGAGCACCCGCTGACGGGTCGTAGTGGAGAAAAATCGAGAGAAAGTATTGGGATGAGTTTGCAAGTGAGCCAACGAACGTATGGTTTGCTTTAAGCGCGCATGGCATTAATCCTTTCGGGGAGCAGAGCAGCAATCACAGCACCTGGCCCATGACTCTATGTATGTATAACCTTCCTCCTTGGATGTGCATGAAGCGGAAGTTCATTACGATGCCAGTTCTCATCCAAGGCCCTAAGCAACCCGGCAAAGACATTGATGTGTACCTAAGTCCATTAGTTGAAGAACTTCTACAGTTGTGGAATGGAAACGGTGTACGTACATGGAATGAGCACAAACAGGAGGAATTTAACCTAAAGGCATTGCTGTTCGTGACCATCAACGATTGGCCCGCTCTCAGTAACCTTTCAGGACAGACAAATAAGGGATACCACGCATGCACGCACTGTTTACTTCACACCTATAGTATATACCTGGCAAGCTGCAGGAAGAATGTGTACCTAGGCCATCGTCGATTTCTTCCGACCAACCATCACTTGTCGAAAGAAAGGCAAGCATTTCAAAGCGAGGCAGATCACCGGAAGAAGCCCGCCATGCGTCGGTGATCACGCATTTGCTATGGTCAATGATTTACACGTAATCTTTGGAAAGGGTCCCGGCGGACTAGCTGTTCTGAATGACGCTGAGAATCACGCACCCATGTGGAAGAAGAAATCTATATTTTGGGACCTACCCTACTAGAAAGATCTAGAGGTCCGCTCTTCGATCGACGTGATGCACATGACGAAGAACCTTTGCGTGAACCTGCTAGGCTTCTTGGGCGTGTATGGGAAGACAAAAGATACACCGAGGCACGGAGGACCTGCAACGCTTGTACGAAAAAAAGAGGGCATGCCTCCGAAGCAAGATGAAGGTCCTGCCACCACGCCTTATGAAAGAATAGAAAGAAATCTTCTTTGAATGCCTGCTCAGTATGAAGGTCCCGACTGGCTTCTCGTCGAATATAAAGGGAATAATAAATATGCCAGAGAAAAAGTTCCATAACCTAAAGTCTCATGACTGCCACATGATTATGACGCAACTGCTTCCGGTTGCATTGAGGGGGCTTCTACCGGAAAACGTCCGATTAGCCATTGTGAAGCTATGTGCATTCCTCAATGCAATCTCTTAGAAGGTGATCGATCCACAAAACATACCAAGGCTAAGGAGTGATGTGGTGCAATGTCTTGTCAGTTTCGAGCTGGTGTTCCCACCATCCTTCTTCAATATCATGACGCACGTCCTAGTTCATCTAGTTGACGAGATTGTCATTCTGGGCCCCGTATTTCTACACAATATGTACCCCTTTGAGAGGTTCATGGGAGTCCTAAAGAAATATGTCCGTTACCGCGCTAGGCCAGAAGGAAGCACCTCCATGGGCCATCAAACAGAGGATGTCATCGGGTTTTGTGCTGACTTCATTCCTGGCCTTAAGAAGATAGGTCTCCCTAAATCGCGGTATGAGGGGAGACTGACTGGAAAAGGCACGCTTGGAAGGGACTCAATAATATGCAGGACGGATATTCTTGGTCTCAAGCACACTACACAGTTCTACGAACTCTACCTTGGTGACCCGTATGTCGATGAACACAAGAACAGTCTGCGCTCCAAACACCGGAGCAAAGGCGACGATCGGATTACATGTGAACACATCGGGACTTTCAGAGTTGGTTGGAAGTACGATCGAGGTGACAACACTGTTTCGATGAGCTGTACTTGTTGTCCAGGGACCATCTTTGACTGTATTGATTTGGAAAGGATCTGAGATAAATGGGAATACATTTTACACGATTGACCAAGATCAAAAGAGCACCAACCAAAACAGCGGTGTCCGCCTTGATGCAACAACCGAGAGGGGAAAGGACACATATTATGGTTACATAGTGGACATATGGTAACTTGACTACGGACATAATTTTAAGGTCCCTTCGTTTAAGTGTAAATGGGTCAATCTGTTAGGAGGCGGGGTACAGGTAGACCCATAGTACGGAATGAAAATGGATCTGAAAAATCTTGGGTACACTGACGAACCGTTCGTCCTAGCCAATGTCGTGGCACCGGTTATCTATGTGAAGGACATGTCTACGAGACCGAGAAAGAGAAAAGATAAGGAAGCGAATACATCATACGATGAGCCAAAGCGCCACATAGTTCTTTCAGGAAAAAGGGACATCGTGGGAGTGGAGGACAAGACAGACATGTCTGAAGATTATGAAAAGTCTCATGAAATTCCTCCCTTCAAAGTCAAGGCTGACCCCAGCATCCTGATAAACGATGAAGATTATCCATGGTTACGGCGCAATAAGCAAATGACACAAGCGAAGAAAAAGTGAAGACTTTCTCCATAACTATTATGATGATACCATGCCAACTTTGTAACCGATTTAGTATGATACCATGCCAACTTTCAACTTTTCAGAGTTCATTTGAAATGCTTTAATGTCTTATGATTCGCCCTCTTAATAATTAAAAATAGCAACAATAAGTTTTTGTTGTAAGTAGAAACAAAATAAATTAAATTAAGCAAGAAAGAAAACAAAAAAGAAAAAAAGTGTTTTCAAATTTGAAAATTAATGGCACTAACAGAAAGTTTATAATTTTCCTAAAACTAAAAGCAAAAAGAATTGAAAAATAAAGCAAACAACAAAAGAAAATAAATAATGCAGAAATCAAAACAAAAAAACAACAATAAGTATTTTGTTGTAATTAGAAACACAATAAAATAAATAAAGCAAGAAAGAAAACAAAAAAACAAAAAAAAGTGTTTTCAAATTTGAAAAGTAATTGCACTAACAAAAAGTTTATAATTTTCCTAAAACTAAAAGCAAAAAGTAAAGAAAACAAAAAAAACAAAAAAAATGCCTCCTACTGGGCCCCCACGGCGTGAATACGACATGAAACCCTACTATGGGCCAGGATTCAGGCCCGCAGTAGGCCCAGAAGGCCCATCAGGCACAGCAATAGCAAGTAGGCCCGAAAGCCTGCGGTGGAGAGGAGCTCGAGAGGGGTGCGGCAGTGGGGCTTATAAACCACTGCGTGCCCCTCTCAGCTAGCGAGGTGGGACTAAACTTTGGCCCCGGCGTGCAGCACAGGGCCTTTGGTCCCGGTTGGTGGCACCAACCGGGACTAAAGGTGAGGACATTGGTACGGTTCGTGGCACCAACCGTACCAAAGGCCGCCGCTTCCCACCCTTTGGGCTGCGAAAAAGAGGTTTGGTCCGGTTGGTGGCACCAACCGGGACTAAAAGTGCATTAGTCCCGGTTGGTTTCACGAACCGGGACCAATAACTTTGCTATATAAGCAAACACTTTGCAAAATTCAGAATCTCATCGCCAGATTGCCCCGACGACGCCGACCCTCCTCGACGCCGCTAGGCTGCTCTACCTCACCGTCGCCGCCGCCACCACCAAGGCCGCCGCTTCAACCCAAGGCCTCCTCATCGCTGCCTCCCGAGCCAGGCTGCCCTCGCCGCTGCCTCCCGAACCGCGCCCGTCCCGCCTCAGCGCCGCCCCGAGCCCCTCTGCCCCTCGTCCCGCCTCATGGCGCGTCGCCGCCCCACCGCCGCCATCGTCATCTGGCAGCCCCCGCTGAGAGCCAAGCACTGCAGCTTTTTTTTCATTTTATTAGTTTAATTTTTTGTTCATATATATATATATATATATATATATATATATATATATATATATATATATATATATATATATATATATATATATATATATATATATATATACCTGCTAAAGTCAGCTTGCGCGCATTATAACCTAGCGTGCGCTCCGGCCGCCCATCAACCCACCGGTTGTACGCGCTAATTAGATGAAGCGCGGGCTCGGTCATAAAAGCTTCCGTAATGAACTTACGACCAGGCCCGCGTGCTTAACCAGGCTCGTTTCCTCCAAAAAAATCAGTAGTAACAAGTTACGATGCACGCTCAAGTTAACGATCCCACGCATGCCTACACCTAGTCCAGTGTAATTGACAATCGTAAAACAGCTCAGCCCAGCTACCATCTAGTAAACTGGACTTGCAGTAGTAATGATGTTACCATCTAGTAATTGGACCTGCCCAAGTAGTAATGCAATACTGCCCTCGTTTTACTAGGTTTACCATCTAGTAATTGGACCTGTAGAAGTAGTAATGCATTACTAACCTAATTTTACTAGGCTAACCATTGACTCCATAGCGTAGTAATCCGTTACTTAATTCGTTACTACATTCAAGTGTTCTCTTTTCAACGAAGAGAGCTCTTGTAGTAATGCATTACTATCCTTGTTTTTCTAGGTTTACCATTGACTCCATCATAGCGTAGTAACCCATTACTACATGCTAGCAAGGTTATACGCTTAGGTCTACAACCAATGATTAGTAAGCACCTCGTAAATCATCCATTACCATCCCTACTATTCCCGTTACTATCAATAGATAGTCATCGCAGAGACGGGATACATCCGATTGTAAAAAAATTCATTGCGTTACTTTTTTACAAACCTCGTTACCCTTAACTAGTATTGCGCGAGCGCAGCCTTTAGCGACCCACGCGCTTAAGCGGCGGAGCGCACGCTAAGAAGAATGCGCTCTACGCTACATTTAGTAATATATATATATATATATATATATATATATATATATATATATATATATATATATATATATATATATATATATATATATATATATATATATATATATATATATATATATATATTATTATCGGTGTACTAAGGTAGGGTACCTTAGTACCCCGAACTTAATGACGGGCGTGTGGCGTCCCGTGGCAAGCCTTGCCAAGGCCCGCCAAGACCCTCGCGACCCTTCGGAAAACAAGACTCCCGCAAGAGGAGCTTGCCGGTGAACCATTCAAGAACAAAGTAATCAAGACCCCGGCAAGAGGAGCTTGCCGGGAAGGCCACTCAGGGCGCGAAGGAAACAAGGCCCCGGCAAGAGGAGCTTGCCGGGAAGGCTTGGTGGGCGCCAAGCCCCCAAGCGCGACAAGGTTCCTGCCGCGGCAAGGCGCTTGTTGGGGCAGGCGACCTCTCCTCATCTCCGCTCCAGCTCACCCGCCAACGTGTCATCACGGGGCTCTCCCAAGAACGCGTGTCGACGGGCTGTGCAGCCAGCGGGGAGCAGCGACAAGCGGCGCTGACAAGCTATCATCGTGGCAAACGGAGGCGCACTTGACGGTCCCTGTTACACTGTTCGGGCGACTGAGATGGGCATTGATGACTCTTGTCCCTTGCCGTCAGAGTTAGGTATAGATTACTGTACACTGTACAAAGCGGTGTACCAACCTATGTTTTTACTATCTTACCCTTGTCTACTTGCCACATGTGGTAACCCCTTGTGCCTATAAAAGGAGGCCCAAGTGCAACGTAGAAAGGGTTCGGGCTCGGTTCGGTCCAACTCCGGCTCAGTTCGTCATATTCATACGAAACCACACTCAGGCTAGGTCTTGTAGCTCCCATTGCTCCCTAGCAAGAACACAAGATAATCCACAAAGCAGCAGTAGGAGTATTATCTCTCCGGAGAGCTCCGAAGCTGGGTAAATCTGCTCGTGTGCATCGCCTCGATCCGCTCTTTGTGCAATCTCCGCCCCCCTCCGAACCACAAGGGACCCAGGTCCCGTAGGTGCTCGTGGGGCACGATCAGTTCTCCCCCGACATCTTTGGCGCGCCAGGTAGGGGGCGTTGAGGCTGTGTGAACCCGATCCGGCGGTCACACGAGCAACTTCATCGACATCTTCGTCGACATGGCGCCGAAGGAGAAGTCTTCCGCAGCAGCTGAGCCGTCCGCGTCGAACCCACCACCACCGGAGCCGTCAGGTGGTGGGGGAAACGCTGGCGGAGGAACCGGCGTCATCGAGAGAGCCCACGATGCCGCCAGGTCCAAGAACAAGGCAGCACAGGCGTCGGCGTCCGAATCTGCACCGCGTCCTTCGCAGGAGGCGCGGGACCGACAGCGTCATGATACTCGTGGCACCATACGCTCGTTGGATCAAGGCCAAGCTGGAGGATCCCGAGGCCCTCGAGACCCGACGCACCACAAAGCATGCGACGAGTGGAGTACGGTCGCTTAGGCGGGATGCTGCTCCTCTAACTTGGTTGGGAGTCCGAACACATCCGTTCTTCGCTCCGTGCGCCGTTGCCGCCAACCACACCAGCGGAAGCCTTGGCAAAGCTCGGTTACTTCTAGATTACCTCCAACGGCCGATAAGGTCGACGAATGGAGGGCCACAATTCAAAGTCTCATCGGCTTCGCCAGCGGCGACGCATCTTGACAACCGAGTGCCGCGGCGCAGGCGGCGACAAAGCGCAAGCCGATGGCGGCAGACTTGTGGGAAGTGCACCCCGTGCACTCACCTTCGAAGGCCAAGATCGCCGACTTCGCGGATCCACCTCGGCAGCGACTCCACAGCGTCGTCGGATCCTCGAGCTCGTTGCGACCAGCGCCAAGTTCTTCGAGAACGGCAAGAAGAAGACGCTCGAACCCGTATCGAGCGCCGAAGAGAAGTGTGCCGTCAATCTGACCAACGCGCCGGGCCCACCGTCGACATGCATGCGCCAGGGGAACCAGGCGACCTATCGTACGCGGTAGGTTGCCCTGCTTTCACCCGTGAGCTGCGGCAAGTCCGGTGGCCCGACAAGAAAAAATTCAAACCAGATGTGCCGGAGAAGTATGACGGCAGGACACACCCATCGGAGTTCCTCAGCATCTACACCATCGCGGTGCAAGCTGCGGGAGGACGAGACGACAAGATCCTCGCAAACTACTTTCCCTTGGTGCTCAAGCCAAACGTCAGATCTTGGCTCATGCACTTGCCGGATGGCTCTATTTCTTCTTGGGCAGATTTGTGCCACCAGTTTGTTGGCGCCTTCACAGCGCCACAAGCCCCATGGCAGGAGAGTGATCTCCACCTGCTTGCCCGTAAGGAGGGAGTCTGCGCATATTCATCCAGAGATTCAGTCGAGTGCACTACAACATCAGGCGTCCACCTGCTGCGGTGATCAGTGCATTCCATCAGAATGTACGAAATCGCAGGATGAGGGAGGAGATGGCGATGTGCAAAGTGAAAGACGCCAGCGAGCTCTACGCCCTGGCCGACAAGTGCGCACACGCTGAAGAAGGAAGAAGACTCCCAGGAGAAAATGTGGGAGCAGAGTCTGACAGTGAGGGGATCTCCCCGACAAGAAATAGCCGGCGGCGAAACAACAGGAGGAAGAAAAATCAAGAAGTACTAGTTGTCGAGCAGTCCGGCAAGGATGGTGCCGCCAACAAAGCCAAGGCTGGTGGCTCCGCAAGGAGGTTGCCGTTGGCGCCGACCGCTAAGCTGTGGCGGCTGCCGACAAGCCCGACAGCTCCAACAAGCAAGATCTTGTAAAATCCACCGCACTAAGGGCCATGATCTCGAGAACTACAAGAAAGTCGAGCAACTTGTTGAGCTACGAGAGCTGAGTACGAGCGCGAGACAAGGAGAAGGCCCAAGAAGGTGCAGGTGCGATGTAAGTAAGAAGAGACCCGGTCGGGGGAGGCGCCGCGGCAAGGCCAAGCAGTGACAAGGAGACAGACCTCCCCGCGGCCGTGACAAGGAAGAAGACGAAGATGAAGATGACGAGGAAGATGAAGACGATGAAGCTGATAAGCATGAGTTGCAAAGGGCAACGGAGGTCCTTTGCATCGACGGTGGTGCGTCTCTGCATACCTCGCACCGCCAACTCAAGCAATGGATGTGTGAGGTCAATGCAGCAGAACCATCCATAGAGTCACGCAAACCTACGAAGTGGTCCAGACGCCCATCATCTTTGACATCGAGGATCACCGATCGCATCACTGCGGTCCGGTGCTTGCCGATGTTGGTCTCACCAACCATCCGCAACCTCAAGGTCACAAAGATGTTGGTTGACGGCGGGGCCGGCCTGAATTTGATCTCCTCTGCAGTGCTCCAGAAACTTCAAATCCCGACAGCGAGCTCAAGAAACTGGTACTTTCAAGGAATCAACCCAGGAAGGAGCAAGCCCAAAGGGAAGATCACGTTGCGGTAACATTCGGCAGCGAGCTCAACTTCGAACCGAGAGGGTCACGTTTGGCGTCGCTGATTTCCCATTGCCCTACAATGGCATACTTGGCCGTCCAAAGACTCGCCAAGTTCATGGCCGCCTCTCATTATGCTTACAACCTACTCAAGATGCCCGGCCCGATAAGCGTCATTTCTGTCCATGGCGACAAGAAAGATGCACTTATCGGCGCCGACAAGATTTACCGGGATGCAGCAGCAGCGACAGATAGCAAACCACTTACCGCTGAAGCTCCCGGGGGGAAGAAGAAGACCACCAGGTCTGGCAAGAGCTCTGTTGCCCACTCCGGCAAGCGCACCTCTTCGGAGTGCTGCGCTACCGTCGAGGACGCACCATCGAGCTCCACCGGCAAGTGCAACAAGACGATGGCAGCTCTGCCAAATACCAAGAAGGTGCCCGCCAAGGAGGACGGCACTGGTGGTACCTTCACCATCAGTGCCACGCTTGATTCTAAATAGGAAGGCGAGCTCGTTGCTTTCCTGCGGGCGAATGTCGATGTGTTTGCATGGAAACCATCTGACATCCCCGGTGTTCCCAGGAAAGTAATTGAGCACCACCTAGCTGTCTGTCCTCACGCGCGGCCCGTCAAGCAAAGAGTTAGGAAACAGGCAGTGGAGCGCCAAGAGTTCATAGCAGAAGAAATCAGGAAGTTGGAAGCAGCAGGGCTTGTCAGAGGAGTCCTCCATCCCACGTGGTTGGCCAATCCGGTAGTTGTACGCAAGGCTAATGGGAAATGGAGACTTTGTATTGACTTCACGGATGTTAACAAAGCTTGTCCCAAAGACCCATTTCCCTTGCCGCGCATCGACCAGATTGTTGACTCCACAGCTGGATGTGATCTGCTTTCATTTCTTGATGCATATTCAGGATATCATCAGATCTTCATGGCAGGAGAGGATGAAGAGAAAACCGCATTCATTACACCATGTAGCACATACTGCTTTATACAGATGCCTTTCGGTTTGAAGAATGCTGGTTCAACTTTTGCAAGTAGTCCATGATGCCTTTGAGCCACAGATACACAGAAATGTAGAAGCTTACATGGATGACATAGTGGTCAAGAGCAAAGACAGAGCGACTCTGGTTCAGGATTTGGATGAAACATTTGCAAATCTGCGCAGGATCAACCTCAAGCTCAACCCCGAGAAGTGCGTGTTTGGAGTTCCTTCCGACAAGCTTCTCGGGTTCTTTGTGTCTCAGCGGGGAATTGAAGCCAATCCCGACAAGATCAAGGCCATTGAGCAGATCGAAGCACCAAAGTGCGTCAAGGATGTCAGGAGACTTGCCGGTTGCGTGGCTGCTCTCAGCAGGTTCATCTCTAAGTCTGCTCAGCGCGCCCTCCCGTTTTTCAACATTTTGAAAAAGGCAGGTCCAATGAAATGGACTCCCGAAGCGGAGGCTGCGCTGCAGGACTTGAAGAGATACCTATCCTCCGCTCCAATACTTGTCGCACCTAGGCCACAAGAGAAGTTGCTGCTGTATATAGCGGCAACCAATCAAGTGGTTAGTGCTGCGTTAGTAGCGGAGAGGGAGGCAGATGATGAGCCGGCAACCGAGGCAAGCGCATCCAGCGACAAGCAAGGGGCTTCGCCGTCAAGCTCTGATCCCGACAAGAACAGATCAGCGCAGGGTCCCGACAAGATACAGAAAAAGATGGTGGAGGGCCCGGTCTACTTTGTCAGTTCCCTTCTGCAGGGGTCTAGATCGAGGTACTCTGGTGTGCAAAAGCTGCTTTTCGGCCTCCTCATGGCCTCAAGAAAGCTGCGCCATTACTTCCAAACACACGAGATAACAGTTGTCACTCGCTTTCCGCTAAAGAGGATATTGCAAAATCCAGAAGCAACAGGTAGGATTGTCGAGTGGGCACTGGAACTGTCAAGCTTTGGTCTCGAGTTCGAAAGCACTTCAACTATCCAGAGCAGGGTATTGGCAGAATTCATAGCAGAATGGACGCCAACGCAAGATGAAGAGATTCCGGAGACGAGCATCCCCGTCAAGGAGGCAAATAAAGAGTGGCTGATGTACTTTGACGGTGCCTTCTCGCTGCAAGGCGCTGGTGCCGGCGTGCTGCTCATCGCACCCACCGGAGAGCACCTCAAGTACATAGTCCAGATGCACTTTCCCAAGGAACAAGCAACAAATAATACTGCTGAGTATGAAGGCTTGCTTGCCGGTCTCAGGATCGCAGTGGACCTTGGGATCAAGAAGCTCATTGTCAGGGGGGACTCGCAACTCGTCGTCCGCCAAGTAAATAAAGATTATCGAGTCCGCTGATGGAAGCGTGACGTCGATGAAGTGAGGAAGCTGGAAGAGCGCTTTGAAGGCCTGCAAATGGAACACGTTCCAAGAGCACAGAATGATATAGCTGATGGCCTCTCCAAATGTGCCGCACTTAAGTTGCTTGTGGAACCAGGGAATTTTGTGCTCAAGCTAACTCAGCCAACCGTAACACCATCAACAGGACAGAGCAGGAAAAGAAAATTGGTTTCCAGAGACTACTTTCCGCAGAGCTCTCAAGCCGCCGCCAAGAAGGTCCTCAAACCAACATAAGTATCACCGAGGAGCAGTCTGCTCCGACAAACCATGCAGTTTGTATCGTTGAAGCAAACGCCCCGACAAGTTTTGCTCCGCAAGCTTGTCGGGATCATCAAGCTCCGCAGACCCACGTCCTTGCCGTGAAGCTGATGTTCCGCAGATGATAGATGAGCCTTTAGTCCTTGTTGTCACGCCCACAGATCCAACATGGGCACAGCAAATCGCCCATTTCCTTCAGACGTGAGAACTTCCCAAGAGCAAGAAGAAGCGGAAAAAGTAGCCCGGCGGTCAAGTATGTACCAGTTTGTTGACAACATCCTGCATGTAAGAAGGCTCAACAAAGTGTGAAATTGAAGTGTATTTGCGGGAAGATGGATGAAGCTGTTGGCAGAGATACATGGAGGCATATGTGGTCACCACATTGGCGCAAAGAGCACTTGCCGCAAAGCTTTCCGCAAGGTTTCTTCCGCAAGAAGCCCTCCAGGATGCAACTGCACAAGTAACCAAGTGTGAAGCGTGCGAGGCCCATTCCAAACAGATACACCAACCAGCTCAAGCTCTCGAGCGATCCCTTTATCCTGGCCCTTTTGATCTGGGGGCTCGACATCCTCGGCCTCTTCCCCGAGCTGTCGGGGCTTTGAATACTTATGCGTCGCAATCGACAAGTTCACAAAGTGGCGGAAGTGGAACCAGTGAGGAAGGTGACAGACATCAGCCGTCAAGTTCTTCAGTCAATTGTTTGCCGTTTGGGATTCCTAACCGGATCATCACCGACAACGGCACACAGTTCACGAGCCGCACCTTCATGCGAGACGCCCAAGATCTTGGCGCCAAGATCTGCTTTGCTTCGTTGCTCATCCGAGAAGCAGCGGTCAAGCGAGAGAGCAAACGCTGAAGTGCTGCGAGGACTCAAGACCAGAACTTTCGGCAAGGCTGCGCAAGTGCGGAAGGAACTGGATTGAGGAGCTGCCGGTGGTTCTTTGGTCGATCAGGACGACGCCAAATCGAGCCATCGGCGGACACCCTTTGCTCTAGTCTACGGAGCAGAGGCAGTTCTCCCCACGGAACTCGTATACGGGTCACCTCGAGTTCTCGCTTATGATGAGCTTGAGCAAGAGCAGCTGCGGCAAGATGACGCGCTGCTCCTCGAGGAAGATCGTCTTTAGGCTGCTGTACGAGCTGCTCGTTACCAGCAAGCTTTGCGTTGCTACCATAGCCGCAAAGTTAATGCCAGAAGCTTCGAGGAAGGCGACCTTGTTCTTCGGCGCGTTCAATCCGCCAAGAATTCCAACAAGTTGACTTGAAGTGGGAAGGCCCTTATCGGGTGAAACGAAGTCACTAGGCCCGCGCTGTCCGCTTTGAGACCGAAGATGGCCTTCCGTGAGCAATTCCTGGAATATAGAGCATCTTCGCAAGTTTTACCCATGAGGCGCGGTTGCGGAACCTGCTCCGACAACCACCCTTTTGTACAAGTCTTGCCGCTGTTGCATGTAATCCTTTGTACAAAGCGAGGCGAGACCCGTGCATCAGTAAAGCCTATGTGTCGCGCACATTTTGTTAATACATGCTTTCATAATCATATATGCATGTGTTTACTAACATCTTGTGCAGCACCCGCACCCGGTAAGCGATAATGAGCCACTAGGCTCCATAACTTTATTTTCTCTTCTTTCTTCTCAAACAAGAAGAAGGTTCATCCACCCACAAGTTAACCGGGGAGGAGGAGATAATGGTATGGGCCGCCAAGCGTCGCTCGAGGAACTGTCGCCTTGCCATAAAAGGGACAACAAAAAAGCTAAGTTGCTAAGTTTAAACGACCAGTTTTAAATATTTTTAAGTTATCTTCCTCGAACGATCGTACTTTGTATGGAAAACCCGTGCGCGGAGGAACCAAATCGTGACTGGTTGCGCCCTTACTTTGTTTCGAGTCCGCTCAACAACTTAAGTGAGCTGCGGCTAGTCCGCGACAAGGTTGCTTGTCGGTAGCGACGCCATGAGAAGCTGCTGAAGTTCCGCTTTTCGGCGCCATGACAAGGTTTACTGCACCGCAAGTTTCCCTAAAAGCGTAGGGCAGTAACATACAAAGCCAAGAATCGAGTAAAGGAAGTAACATAGCAAATATTGCCCAGAACAAAGTTATATTACAAAAAATAACTTATTGCGGCACTAGCTAAATTGTTCTAAGAACTAAAATAACAGCGAAGAGGAGAAGAAAGGTGCGCCGGCATCCAAGCCCCGGCAAGCCAGAGTTGTCGGGGGCTGCGGCAAGCCGGAGTTGCCGGGGGCTGCGGCAAGCCAGAGTTGCCGGAGGCTGCGGCAAGCCGGAGTTGCCGGGGGCTGCGGTATCAGATAAGCCTTTCGTCCCTTTTCAAACATCCCTTTTTCATTAAAAACATTCTACTCAGATACAGTCCGTGGAGAATGAAAAACATGAAAGAGAGGATTACAAGTTTTAAATGCGGATAAGGCCCGAAGGCTTACAAATTAAAAAGATAAGATGCCCGTAATCCTTTTCCTGTCCCTCTCTTCAGGAGGTAGGTCAAGGAGGCAAGAAGGGCAAACGGAGCGCCTAGGCGAGCTACAGGTGCCAGAAGACACCAAGGGAACATCCCGAGGGCCCGCCGAGGGCTTATCGGAGACGGCGGCGCTGGAGGCGGGGCTCGAAGACGGGGCGACAGGACGTCAGCATGGTGTCGAGGGCACTACGCCCTCGTACTCCGACTTGACGGCCTTGTCGCCATCCCTCTTCCCCTTCCGCAGCCTCCACGCCGTCTCCCAAGGAGACGACCCGGGGAGTTCAAGGAGCCGCGACGGATGATGGGGTCGCCGCGGTGACGCGCAGCGGGCGCCGACAACTAGTTGGGCCAGCTACCCTCGTCGTCGCTGTCGCTCTCCTCCTCGCCACTCTCGCCGAGGAGGAATCTTCGCTGTCGGAGGAGCTATCCACGCAGCACCGCGCCCGAGTGCCGAGATCCCCGAAGACCTTGACGGAGAGGAGATCACCCTCCATTAACTTAAAATGGAGGGTAAACCCCGCCAGCAGGTTGTGGATGTGGGCGAACGTCTTCCACCCACGATCAAGATACATCACATTAGGGGCTGGGAATACAATGCGGACTCGCGTGCCGCTGATCCCACAGCCCCTCATGTGCAGTCTCAATGTCTCGGCGGATCCGACTCCATTCGCGCGCATGAACGGAGCTGGAAGCCGAGGCGACGACGAGGCGCCCGGCGCAGCTTGGACGAAGAACTCGCAAGGGTCGCCCTGTATGGACCGCCCGGGGGGGAACGCTAGCGGGCGGAGGCAGCGCGCCGCCCGCCCGCTTCTTCCCGAGCGCCTCGACCTCGCCCACGACCTCGCCCGGAGGGGAACCGGCAGACGGAGGCGGAGACGCGCCGCCTCGTCCGCCTCCTCCCGAGCTCCTCGACCTCGCCCACGACCTCGCCCCTCCCTCTTCCCTTGTGGCTGGCTCTGCCACCCCGGCGTGGGATTGGGAGGGTGCGCTGTCTAGCTGCGACCCTCGCCGCCACCGATGAAGAACCAAGGTTCCCTTTCTCCATGTGAATGCGAGAAAGGGAGCAGAAGCTGAGAAAGGAAGAGATGGGAGAGTGCGGGCTTCAAGGCCCTTTCGCCCTTCTTAAAAGAAGCAAGGTGGGGGCTCGGCCGCCTGCTCATGTAATCAAGCCATAGGAAGCGCGGGGAATCGGGGCAGACCTGCTGCCTCGCTCAGAACGCCCAGTTTCCACTTCCACCGTCCGTGACCCCAAGAGCATGGGAACCACGTGGCGGAGATGCCAACTGAGGCGACAAATGAGGCGACCTCGCCGCGCCCACTTCCCCAAGACACTGCAATTGACGCGTGCCGTTCACAGGGAGCGCGGCGGATACGGAGTGGATTTGGTTTGGACCCAGGCCGCGCGTGCCCGTGCCCTGTTTTGGGCCTGGCCCAACAGCGCTCGGCACCGTGTATGGCCCAGGCCCGGGGGCTCCTGTTGGTGTACTAAGGTAGGGGTACCTTAGTACCCCGAACCTGTGCACGGGCAGTCGCAGCGTCCCCGTGGCAAGCCTTGTCGGGCGTCTGCCAAGACCCTCTGCGGCCCTTCGGAAAACAAGACTCCGGCAAGAGGAGCTTGCTGGTGAACCATTCAAGAACAAAGTAATCAAGACCCCGGCAAGAGGAGCTTGCCGGGAAGGCCACTCAGGGCGCGAAGGAAACAAGGCCCCGGCAAGAGGAGCTTGCCGGGAAGGCTTGGTGGGTGCCAAGCCCCCAAGCGCGACAAGGTTCCTGCCGCGGCAAGGCGCTTGCCGGGGCAGGTGACCTCTCCTCATCTCCGCTCCAGCTCACCCGCCAACGTGTCATCACGGGGCTCTCCCAAGCACGCGTGTCGACGGGCTGTGCAGCCAGCGGGGAGCAGCGATAAGCGGCGCTGACAAGCTACCATCGTGGCAAACGGAGGCGCACTTGACGGTCCCTGTTACACTGTTCGGGCGACTGAGACGGGCATTGATGACTCTTGTCCCTTGCCGTCAGAGTTAGGTATAGATTACTGTACACTGTACAAAGCGGTGTACCAACCTATGTTTTTACTATCTTACCCTTGTCTACTTGCCACATGTGGTAACCCCTTGTGCCTATAAAAGGAGGCCCAAGTGCAACGTAGAAAGGGTTCGGGCTCGGTTCGGTCCAGCTCCGGCTCAGTTCGTCATATTCATACGAAACCACACTCAGGCTAGGTCTTGTAGCTCCCATTGCTCCCTAGCAAGAACACAAGATAATCCACAAAGAAGCAGTAGGAGTATTATCTCTCCGGAGAGCTCCGAAGCTGGGTAAATCCGCTCGTGTGCATCGCCTCGATCCGCTCTTTGTGCAATCTTCGCCCCCCTCCGAACCACAAGGGACCCAGGTCCCGTAGGTGCTCGTGGGGCACGATCAGTTCTCCCCCGACAATTATGTATGTGGCTATGTGTATGTAGATGTTCAAAATGTATAAAAAATTGTTCAGAGCATGTTTTTCTTCATATATGTATTTTTTGTTCATATGTGTATTAATGTTTTCATATATGCAAAAGATAGATTTTTAGAAAAGTTAGGTTTTTTTTTTGTTCATAGATTTTTTTTGGTGATATTAATTATTGTAGAATATGCAAATGTTTGTATATTCATATGAACAATGCATTAGGAAAAACCTTTGTTTTTTTGAAATTTTCTATTTGAACATTTTTTTAAAACAAGCAATACTAAAAGAATGAGAGGAAAAGGAAAATAAGAAGAGGAAGAAAGGAGAAGAAGAGGAGAGGAAGAAGAGGAGAAATAAATAAGAAGAGGAAATAAGAAGAAAAAGAAGAGGAGAATAAGAAAGGCATAGAGGAGAAGAAGAAAAATAGAAATTTCTATTTTTCTTCTTCTCCTCTATTCCTTTCTTCTTCTCATCTTTTTATTTCTTCTTTTTTTCTTCTTCCTTCTTCCTCTTTTCTTCCTTTTCCTTATTTTCCTTTCTCGAGGGAGAAGAAGAAAAAGAAGAGTAGAAGAAGAAGAAAGGAATAGAGGAGAAAGAAGAAACTTCAACACGAGGGGGGGTACCTATACCCCCTCCCCGATAACATTATTTTCTCATGTATATGTATGTCGCGTCATTGTCGATATAACCCCTCGAGATAACTTCGACATGAGGGGCGGTCGATATATATACCCCCTCTCGACCGTGATACCTTATACAACGGCATCACCCCCCTCGGCCCTCTCGCTCGACCAAAACTCTCGAGGACACCCAAACCCTAGAGAGAAAACGATGTTGGTCTCCTAACCCCTCCCGCGCCCTACCCGACAAATTAACTCTCTCGAGGCCACCCAAATTAACCCTTGAAGCGTTGTGTCGAGGCGACCCCAAACCCTAGAGAAGCAGCGTCGAGGCCACTAACATGATTCCTTATTGTGATTAGCTAGCTAGTTCTACGTTTGCCACTATATATATATATATATATATATATATATATGTTTGAATAATAATTGACATGTTGTAAATATTTGCAGAAACTATGGAGCACTCCCGAGATGAAGAAACAAAAGCGATGTTGGGGCACATAATCGCACAAGGAAGTGATGAAGTTGCGTCATTTCTCAACGACACCGATGGTCCCGAAGGACTGGGTGAAGAAGAGGGCTATGTTCATGATGGCCGACCCATTCATGCGGTACAACAAGAAGAGGACTATGTTCATGATGGCTCGGTGACACAATGGAGGTACAAGAAGGAGACCGTCTTGATTGCTCCGGTGACCGAACCGAGTCCGCCAGGTATATATATATATTAGTTAAGCCCGTGCTGACTAGTTAATTGATGCATCCATTGTTTTGGTATATGTACACATATTAATTATTCTCGTCTTTCTTCCTTATAATTTCTAGCCCTCGGATCGAGCACAACCGGTAAAGAGACGAGGCCCAAGAAAAGTTGAGCTCGGATGAAAAGTTTGAGATCATAGAAATCGCGCCCGACGGTGAACCGATTGAACCCATCCGGACAAGGAAGGCATTTTCTGCTCGGTCGGGGTTCTTGTTAGGGACAATATCGATCAGCATCCATCAATGGTATAAGCCTAAGGAGGAAGACCACGAGGTGTCTTATGTCAATGATATGCAGAAAGAAGATCTTTAGACTCAGCTGAAGGCAAATTTCACCCTACCGCCAGAGGAGGATCCGGAGAAGCCAGTTAAAGAGAAATTAATCAAGTCTTGTGCTCTTAAGAAGATGGCAACCCTAATGAGGAGGTGGAGGAAAGAGCTGAACCAGTTTGTCGAGAAAGAAAAGACACCAGAATTCATCGGCAAATATGAGAAGATCAAAGATCACTGGCCCGCATTTGTGGCCCACAAGACATCGGAAAAGAGTAAGAAGATGTCGGCGACAAACAAGCAAAATGCTGCGAAGAAGAAGCTTCACCATCGCATGGGGTCAGGTGGCTACCTCAAAGCCCGGCCTAAGTGGTCCAAGGCTGAGCATGATCTGCTTGAAAAAGGGATTGAGCCAGAGACAATGTACTGGCCAGACCGTTGCCGGACTTGGTTCTTCGAGGCTGGCGGAACCTTGGACCCTGTAACAGGGAAGTGCCAGTGGACGGACGAGCAACAACAAATACCAGTCAAGAACCTTCGACACTATATCGATGCAGCGCAGCGAGGGACGTTCCTTCCAAACAGGGAGAAGGACGAGCTCACAATGGCCTTGGGAATCGTGAGCACCCTGGATGGACACGAGGCACGCCAGGCTCCTTTTCGTGGAAGGTTGGTTTTCCGGACGCAGGGGGTTACAAAACCCAGAAGAGGAGGAAGAAACTTGAGCAGGACCAACTGCAGGCGCTGCACGAAAGGGTAATGGGGCTAGAGGAATGAGAAGAGGAACGAGAAGCAGCAGATCGCAGCAAACGACCTGGCGAAGCTTCCCCCGAAGCTACCCCGCCATCTCAGCGGAGAAGCAGCGTGGCTTGCACCAAGCAGCTTCAGCCGGAGCATGTCTTGACGGCTCCTGCCAGCTATCCCGTGGATGGTATCACGGAGTCTCAAAATTGCCACATTATGGCGCGATGTATGAATTTGAAGGTCAAGGCGGCTGTTGGCCAAGTTTATCCTAGTGGACCCGGCACAACTTATCACTTCCAGCCGATTCCAGAAGGATATGCTAAGGTTATGGTGGATGATATAACGGAAGGATTTGAGGACCTCCTGCTTCACCACCCTACCGGTGAAGGGGAGACTAGGCTGGGTTCTGCTATGAAGAATCCATGCCTATGGCGGAAGGAGCTCATCAACCTTCCGAACTGGACGCCTCCGCCTCCTCCTCCTCCTCCGGAGAGTCAGGACACTCCGCCTCCTCCACCGCCTCCTCCTCCGGCAAGTGACGATCAGGGCACGCGTGGCGGCACTCCGCCTCCTTCTCCGGCGCGTGGTGGCACTCCGCCTCCTTCTCCGCCTACGCCGGCGCGCCCGAGCAGCCAGCCTCCTCCTTCTCCACCTCGTCAGCAAGGGCAGAAGAGACCCGCCGCCGCTCCGGCTGCTCCGGCGCGTCGTAGTCCTTCTCCTCCGCCTCGTAAGCAAGCAAAGAAGACATCCGCTCCGTCTCGCTCTGCGGCGTCTAGCAGTACAGCCAAAGGCGGAGGAAATACAGATTGGTCCTTGTCAGAAGACTCGGAGAAGTTACCGTCTGAGAGGACCGAGGAGGAAAAGCGAAGATCGCGCAGACCGAAGTGGATGACTGGTTTGCAGGGTTGAAAGCAAAGAGACATCCACCTCCGGAGGAGAAGGTAGATCCGGTGAAAGCGAAGTGCACTCTGGCTGCCCTGAGGAAACCGTCAAAGTCTCCGCCGAGAACCAACTATGAGCGATTACATGAGCAGACATATCTCCAAGCGGAGCGGTCGGGAAATCTTGTCGGACATCAAAGAGCAAAAAAACGAGCAGCTGCGAAAAAAATTGACCAGCTCGGCGAAAAAGCAAACCAATCGTGCCCCCCGTTCAATGTGTCTAGCGGTAACATCGTCACTAATGTTCAGGGAATGGTGGCCGGTTATGGCAATCTACAAGATAACCTGCCTAATGATGCACTTCCTGAATACATGAAGGTGGAAGAACACAGATACGAGTACGGGAAGCCTCTCGTCAAAGATGAAAAATCTTTAACAACGATGATGCGAAGATTCCATACTTGGTACATGAAAACCTGCAGAGAGTCTGGGAGACGAATAGTTTGTATCTGCACATTAAAGAGGAGCACGACCTTGTTGGAACTGATCTGTTGTGTGTTCCATTTGAGGAGTTCTTCGCGTTCTTCAATCAAAAGGCCCTCAATAAATTAACGTTCTTTTGCTACTGCCTGTAAGTACTATTTCTGTCATTAAGTCTCTATATATAGCTCAGCTCTTTCATTGCATGTATTTATAATTAATTATCCTCAACATATTATGCAGATTGAAGATCGCCGAGTGCAAAAAAATGAAATCTATGATATTGGGTTCATTAACACAAATATCATAGATGTATTTCTGGTTGAAAAGCACGTCAAAGAGGCCGAGGACAACTTGCTACAATCGTTGATCAAAAATCAAAACAAAGATACCATACTCTTTCCTTACAATGGCAAGTGAGTGTTACTGATCGTTTGCATATTCGGTTTCCTTATTACTCGGCGAGGTTATAGTAATGTAATTGATGAGTTATGCATGCGTGTGCAGGTTCCACTATATTCTTCTGGAGATTAAGCTTGAGCATGGACTAGTAACCGTCTTAGACTCGAGACGGAAAGATCCCAGCACCTATGTGGACATGACTGAAATGCTCAGCAAGACAGTTCAATTAATCGATCATTATCGCACCATAGCGGCAACTTTTTGTTCATTTCCTGATATCTCAAGTAATAACAATTATTTTCTTTGTCATGCAGGGTTTGGAAACAGTTCACCGCAAAAGCTCCGGGACTGCCGAAGGAGCTGCGATATACATACCCGAAAGTACGTACTACTGGCTAGCTAGTTGTGCGCATCTCCCGTTGATTCTATAGCTATACTTTCATCAATGCCATTTATAATGCTTCATTATCAGTTTGGTTGAATTCTATTTCTCGTAAAGTGCTTGTGGCGGGAACAAGGGAATGATTTCTGTGGATACTACGTGTGCGAGTTCATCTACAACGCGACTTTGAAAAATAAGCGGGGCTACTCTCAAAGACAATATGAAGTGCATAAGCAATTAATAATATTCACAATTTCATTTTATTACACCATCATTTCTGTTGAGTTTCATTCATATATATGTATTAATTAACCCCCTTCTTCAAATTAGACATGGCAGATGTTGAATGAACTCCTAGAACCAGATCGCATTAAAGCAATTCAAGAGGAATTGGCGGGATTCTTTCTTGACCACGTCATCAATAAAGCCAGAGAATACCATGTGGAAGTTGATTTCAAATGCTAGGGGACTGTAATTGAGAGATCTTATATATTGTACATGTATGTAGCCAGTAGCGTCGGACGTACATGATACGAAAACTTGTTGTTCGACCAATCTCTCAGAGAAGGAGAGGTCGATTGATCATTTCTCTCGGTATGCATGACGAACTTCTGTACTTGATGGTTCCCTTCATTTTCTTACTAGCTAGCGTGTCGAGGGCTATATGTATATAGTACGTAGCGTCGACCAAGCACGGACATAAGAGAGGACACTTCTCTCTATTAATTAGCTAGCTAACACAATATATGAAACACCTAAATTAACCCCAAAACCCCAACCCCTCCCTTTCAAAAAACCAAAACCCCAGCCACTAGAATGCTAACGCGTGGATGCCTTTTGGTCGGTTGGTGCCACCAACGGGACCAAAGGCCCTGTCTGGCTCGGCGACCGCCACGTGGAGGACCATCTGTCCCGTTAGTGTTAGAACCGGGACTAAAGGGGAGGTATTAGTAACGACCATTAGTCGGTTCATGAACGGGACTAAAGGCCCTTACGAACCGGGACTAATAGGTGTTTTTCTACTAGTGGTTGTCACCGTGCACTGCCTCTAGATGCACCAGCATCGAAGACGCTGCAACCCCTGTGTCAATATAATCTAATATAGTGTAGCACTAAGTATTCCTAATTATGCTATATCCTGTGATAACCTATGGTTAGTTTTTGGGCACTCTTATCACATGCTTTTCAAGATGCTAAACCTATGTTGTTGCTTATGTTAAGTGCACTATTATCAGTCAGATGTTTCATGTTCGGATTCCTAGTGGGCTTTCTCTCTAAAGTATACATTTCTATTTCAGCTGCTAAGTTTCTTAATTAAAGCAATCCTCCCAAATTAGAATAGAAAAGAGAGTTAAAGGGGCGAGTATAACCAGGCACCGCCCAACTCTTCCTCAAGAGGCGCGCCATGGGCGCGCCCCAACACCTAGCCTGAACATGTGTTATGGCCTCCAACATGTTCAGATCATGAAGAGAAAAGACTTTTTTTGCGGAAGAGAAGAGAAAAGACTGCCTGAGCATGGCCCGAACAGAGAGAGGGAAGGGAAGGCCCTTTTTTTGAGACATATGTGCACCTTCGCGGCCTAGGCTCACCTATGTGCACCAACAACATATGCTAAGCAAGATAAACTACTAGGTGATAGCGAGATATATGTCAAGAAACAATATGGCTATCACAAAGTAAAGTGCATAAGTAAAGGGCTCGGGTAAGAGATAACCGAGGCACGCGGAGACGACGATGTATCCCGAAGTTGACACCCTTGCGGATGCTAATCTCCGTTTAGAGCGGTGTGGAGGGACAATGCTCCCCAAGAAGCCACTAGGGCCACCGTAATCTCCTCACGCCCTCGCACAATGCAAGATGCCGTGATTCCACTAAGGGACCCTTGACGGCGGTCACCGAACCCATACAAATGGCAACCCTTGGGGGCGGTCACCGAACCCGTACACTTTGGCAACCCTTGGGGGCGGTCACCGGAACCCGTCAAATTGCTCGGGGCGATCTCCACAACCTAATTGGAGACCCCGACGCTTGCCCGGAGCTTTACACCATAATGATTGAGCTCCGAACACCACCAACCATCTAGAGCACCCAAGCACCCAAGAGGAACAAGCTCAAGGGTACCAAGCACCCAAGAGTAATAAGCTTCTCAACTTGTAACTTCCATGTATCACGTGGAGAACTCAAACCGATGCACCAAATGCAATGGCAAGGGCACACGGAGTGCCCAAGTCCTTCTCTCTCAAATCCCACCGAAGCAACTAATGCTAGGGAGGCAAATGAGGGGAAGAACAAGAAGGAGAACACCAAGAACTCCAAGATCAAGATCCAAAGGGTTCCCCTCACATAGAGGAGAAATTGATTGGTGGAAATGTGGATCTAGATCTCCTCTCTCTTTTCCTTCAAAAACTAGCAAGAATCCATGGAGGGATTGAGAGTTAGCAAGCTCGAAGAAGGTCAACAATGGGGGAAGAACACGAGATCAAAGGATAAGGTCTCAATGGGGAAGAAGCCCCCCTTTTATAGGTGGGGAGAAAATCCAACCGTTATCCCCTCACTCAGCCCGCACGACGCGGTACTACCGCACGGAGCTGCGGTACTACCGCGGTCGGCTGCGGTACTACCACTATGAGGTTGCGGTACTACCGCATGTGCAGCATGGCCGATGAAGGCTGTTGCATTGAGAACGAGCGCAGAACCGCCAGAGCGGTACTACGCGCGCCCCTCTGATACTTCCGTAAGACAGGTAACACTAGCGCGAGAAAGCACGAAGTAAAAAATTACTTCCGTACCTACTTCGCCGAGGAGGACCTGCGCAAAAATCCGGCACGGTACTACCGCACACGAAGAGCGGTACTACCGCTTAGGGAACGGATGTAAAAAATTACATCCGCCCCTACTTTCGCTCATGCTGCTAGGCCTGGCCAGAGCCCACGGTACTACCGCGCCTGCGGCGCGGTACTTCCGCGTAGGCCGCGGATGTAAAAAATTACATCCACCCCTACTACCGCTCGAGCAGCTGCGCCTGACCTGAGGCCACGGTACTACCGCTCCCACAGAGCGGTACTACCGTGAGCACCTGCAGTACTACCGCAGGGGACTGCGGTACTACCGCAAGGGCCTGCGGTACTACCGCTCCGGAGAGCAGTACTACCGCATGCCCCATATCAGTAACACTAGGAGTCCTTCATTTTGGAGAGAAGACAACAGAGGGAAACAGTAAAACCAGAACTGCCATAACTTCTGCAAATGAGCTCCGAATTGAGCAAACTCAAGCTTGTTGGATACAAGACAACGAGCATCAAAACAGAGACTAGTTATAGTAAGAAGAGGCATGGGACGTTGAGGGATCATAGATGTATTTTTTCAGAATTTTCTATCGTGCATAGACGGATTTTAGACCACGGGAGCACCCCCTCCCTATCGTTGCAAAATTTGCTAAGTGATATTAAGAATGAAGGAAAAGAAGGATAGGAAAGAAGAAAACAAGAAGAGGAAAGAAAGAACAAGAGGATAGGAAGAAAATGAGAAATAAATAAGAAGAAGAAAAAAGAAGAAAAAGAAGAGGAGAAGAAGAAAGGAATAGTGGAGAAGAAGAAAATTCCTTTCTTCTTCTCTCTTTTTCTTCTTTTTTCTTCGATCTTCTCTCTAGCTATTCCTTCTTCTTCTCCTCTTTTTATTTCTTCTTTGTTTTCTTATGTTTTATCGGGTGCGCCGTAGTCTATATACCCCTCCCGATAACTTCAACACGAGGGGGTGAATACCCTCCCGATAATATTATTTTCCCATGTCACGTATGTCGTGGTCGATATAAACTCCCGATAACTTCAATACGTGGGGGTGGGTCCATATACCTCTCCCGATAACTTCAACACGTGGAAATTCGATATACCTCCCGATAATATATATTATTTTCCCATGCATATGCGTATGTCGTGTCGATATAAACTCCCGATAACTTCAACACGTGGGGGGTCGATATACCTCGGTAACTTCAACACGAGGGGTCGATATACCCCTCCCGATAACTTCAACATGTGGGGGTCGATATACCTCCCGATAACTTCAACACGTGGGAGGGTCGATATACCCCCTCCCGATAACTTCAACACGTGGGGGGTCGATATACCCCTCCCGATAACATTATTTTCCGTATGTATCTCGTCTTTGTCGATATTACCCCTCCTTGAAGCATTCTCAAGGCCACCCTAAGCCTTGAAGCGTTGTCGAGGCCACCCGAAACCCTAGAGAAGTAGCGTCGAGGCCACTAATTAATATGATTCCTTATTGTAATTACCTAGCTAGTTCTACGTTTGCCACTAATATATCCATATCTGTCATGTTTGAATAATAATTGCCATGTTGTAAATATTTGTAGAAACTATGGACACCCCGAGACGAAGCACAAGAAGCGTTGTTGAGGGACATAATCGCAGAAGGAAGTGATGTCGTCTGCTCGTTGATGTTTCTCAACGACACCGATGATCTGGAAGGAGAGGGTGAAGAAGTAGCTGGCTATGATTATGATGGCTCCGACGACCCAATGCCGGTGCAAGAAGAAGTACACCATGAGGACGGCTCCAGTGACCGAACCGAGTCCGGCCAGGTATATATATATTAGTTAAGCCTGTGCTGACTAGCTAATTGATGCATTCATTGTTTTGGTATGTACACATATTAATTAGCTCTCGTCTCTGTTCTTTTTTCTAGCCCTCCGGATCGAGCACAACTTCGGTAAAGAGACGAGGCCCGAAGAAAAAGTTGAGCTCGAATGAAAAGTTTGAGATCATAGAAATCGCGCGCGACGGCCAACCGATTGAACCCATCCGGACAAAGAAGGCATGTTGCTCAGTGCGGGGTTCTGGTTAGGGACAAGATCCCGATTAGCATCCAGCAATGGTATAGGCCTAAGAACGAAGACCCTGAGGTGTCTTATGTCAATGATATGCAGAAAAATGATCTTTGGACCGAGCTGAAGTCAAATTTCACCCTTCCGCCAGTGGATGATCCAGACAAGCCAGTTGAGCAATTAATCAAGTCATTTGCTCTTAAGAAAATGGAAGACCTATTCAGGAATTGGAAGAAAGACCTGAATAAGTTTGTCGATAAAAAAGAGACCCCAGAATTCAAGGGTAAATATGAGAAGATCAGAGATGACTGGCCCGCATTTGTGGCCCACAAGACATCAGAAAAGAGTAAAAAGATGTCGGCGACAAACAAGAAAAATGCTGCAAAGAAGAAGCTTCACCATCGCAGGGTCAGGTGGCTACCTCTTAGCCCGGCCTAAATGGGCCAAGGCTGAGAATGATCTGCTTGATAAAGGGATCGAACCAGAGACAATGAACTGGCCAGATCATTGCCGGACTTGGTTCTTCGGGGCTGGCGGAACCTTGGACCATGTATCAGGGAAGTGCATTTGGACGGACAATCAATTGGACATACCAGTCAAGAGGCTTCAACAATATATCGAAGCAGCGCAGCAAGGGACGTTCTTTCCAGACAGAGAGAACGACGAGCTCACAATGGCCCTCGGGAATCCTGAGCACCCTGGACGGACACGAGGCATGCCAGGCTCCGTTTCATGGAAGGCTGGGTTTCCGGACGGAGGCAGTTACAAATGCCAGGAGAGGAGGAAGAAAGTGCAGCAGACCGAACTGCAGGCGCTGCATGCAAGAGTACAAGCGATAGAGGAACGAGAAGCAGATCGCAGCAAACGACCTGCCGAAGCTTCCCCAGAAGCTACCCCGCCATCTCAGTGGAGAAGCAGCGTGGCTTCCATCAAGCTGCTTCAGCCGGAGCACGCCTTGACGGCTCCTGCCAGCTATCCCGTGGATGCTATCATGGAGGCTGAAAATTGCCACCTCATGGCGCAATGGATGAATTTGAAGGTCAAGGCGGCTGTTGGCTCTGTTTATCCTACTAAATCTGGCGCAACTTTTCACTGCCGGCCTAATCTAATCCACGAGTAAACAGTAAGCATGGGACTAAACTTCCCACACTTCCCACCACTTGCCGTACACATGCATGGGCCTTAGAGATTAACTAGGGATTATTGTCTTATATGGGCCTAAGCCCATCCATAATCCATCAATCCCCCACCAGATCTCGAGGCACATAAGTTTGTCAACTGTTCCAAACAATGTTTGATATACCAGAATTTCCAGTGGAGATTGTTAAGTTGAACTTCCACCTAGAGCAATAGGATTAGACTTCTTCACAACTGAACAATGGACTATGCCTTGAATTGTCAGTTTGGCGTGTAGAAGTTTCGCCTATTGTCGCTAATACGTGGCTGCCGAAGGCTAAACCCCACGGGTGGAGCTTATTAGTCATACTCCGTACCTTCTTATGAGCTTCCTAGAGATCACCCAATCTCATAGACTGTGACCAGCATTCGGGCTCACATAGGTGTGTTCCTCCAAAGAATGCTCTGGAGGTTAGCATCTTGCTTACATAAGCTTTGGAACACATTAAGACAAAAGTCAGCCTGCCTTACAGAATTGAGAGTATTATTGCATCTCCAACAGAGTGGGTTAATTAAGGATACTCTCCTCAGTTGACCGCTGGATTGTTTTCCCAGGTCCTAATTCACGGGATCTTCGATCACATAGGTTGGATTACCCCCATGGCAACTTACGTGGGTCTCATACCCATCTCCCTCGATGCATTTTCTATCACAATCCATGATAGCCCTTTCGTAAAAGGGTTTGCCAGATTCTTAGCCGTCTGGATATAATCCAACGCTATTACTCCGGAGTTTCTTGATTTTCTGACATATTTCAATCTTCTTCTTATGTGCTTTGTGGATTTCATGTTGTCCTTTGAACTCTTAGCCTTGGCAATTGCTGTTTGATTGTCACAGCTCATAAGGACATCCGGCACTGGTTTATCAACCACCGGCAAATCCATCAAAATCTCTCGAAGCCATTGCTTCGACGCATGATGTGTCTAATCTTTGTGAGTTCTGCTTCCATGGTCAATCTGGTTAAGATCGTCTGCTTGCAAGTCTTCCAGGAAACAGCACCACCACCAATTGCGAAGACATGTCACTTGTGGCTTTCATCTCATCAGCATCAGATATCCAATTTGAATCACTATACCCCTCAAGTACCGTCGGGTACCCAGAATATTGAATTCCGTAGTTCGCAGTACCTTGCAAATAACGCATCACTCGCTCAACAGCATGCCAATGCACATCTCCCGGATTGGAAACAAACCGGCTCAGTTTGCACACAACAAATGAGATGTCAAGACGAGTAGCACATGCTAGGTACATCAGTGAACCAACCACTTGAGAATATCTCAATTGATCTATAGCAGTGCCTTCGAACTTTCGAATTCGCACGGTAGGATCATATGGTGTTGCAGAAGGTTTGCAGTCCGAATATCCAAAGCGGCTCAAAATCTTCTCAACATAGTGGGATTGCAAAAGTGTAATTCCACCCTCAGTATTTCTTAGTAGCTTGATGTTCAAGATAACATCAGCCACGCCCAGGTCTTTCATCTCAAAGTTATGAGATAGAAAAGCCTTGACCTCCTTAATTACTTTGAGGTGGGTCCCAAATATCAGTATGTTATCAACATAAATACACAGTACAACTCCTTCGACCCACCATAGCGATAGTATACACATTTGTCAGCTTCGTTGACAACAAAAGCCAGCAGATGTCAAAGTTGTATTAAACTTCTCATGCCATTGCTTAGGCGCTTGTTTCAGGCCTTATAAAGATTTCGCTAGCTTACACACCTTTCTTTCCTGACCATTTACTACAAAGCCATCCGGTAGTTGCATGTAAATTTCCTCGTCTAGCTCTCCGTTAAGGAAAGCCGTCTTAACGTCCATCTGATGAACGAGAAGACCATGCGAGGCATCCAAAGCGAGTAACACTCGAATGGTTGCCAGCCAAGCTACAGGTGAGTAAGTATCAAAGAAATCCTCTTCTTCCTTTTGGGTATAACCCTTGGCCACAAGCCTAACCTTGTACTTCTCAACAGTACCTTCGGGCCTAAGCTTCCTCTTGAACACCCACTTACATCCCAATGGTTGGCAACCATAAGGATGATCAGTGATCTCCCATGTCCCATTAGCCATGATTGAATCCATCTCGCTACGGACCGCGTCCTTCCAGTAGTCAGCATCCTGAGATGCATAACCTTCTGAAATGGAACTGGGAGTGTCATCATCCACGAGGTACACGAGGAAATCATCACCAAAAGACTTTGCAGTCCTTCGTCTCTTGCTCCTAACATGATCTTCCTCGTCATCCTCTGATGAACTTTCATCACTTTTGTGTTCATAATATTCCATCGAATGGCAGGTTCAGAGTCTCATCGATTCCAGTCTAGAACTGCTTTGCATATCTCTCATGGGAAAATATCCTCAAAGAATGTAGCATCCTTAGACTCTATAATTGTACCGACCTTCGGTGGTACCTCAATTTCACCACTAGAAATCTATAGCCAGCGTTGTTCTTAGCGTAGCCCAAATTAACATGATCCATGGTCTTTGGTCCAAGCTTACGCTTTTTGGGGATCGCACATTGACTTTCGCCAAACAGCCCCAAGTGCGCAAGTAAGAGAGTTAGTTCTTTTCTTTTCCCATTGCTCATAGGGAGTAGTCTCATTATCCTTCGCGGGAACTTTATTCAGGAAATGACATGATGTCAATACAGCATCCCCCACCATGCCTTAGATAAACCCGATGTATCTAACATGGCATTAGCCAAATCTGTTAGAGTACGGTTTTTCCGTTCGGCCACCCCATTTGACTGGGGTGAATAGGGAGGCGTCCTATCATGAATAATACCATGTTCCGCACAGAATAAATTAAACTCACTAGAAAAGTACTCTCCACCACGATCAGACCAGACTCGTTTTATTTTCTTCTCAAGTTGGTTCTCAACTTCAGCCTTATAGATTTTAAAGTAGTGTAGAGCCTCATCCTTTGTATTTAACAAATACACATAACAGAACCTAGTGGAATCATCAATCAAAGTCATGAAGTATTTATTTCCACCTTTAGTCAACACACCATTCATCTCATAGAGATCTGAATGTATGAGCTCTAGTGGTGCCAGGTGTCTCTCCTTCGCAGGCTCGTGAGGCTTACGAGGTTGCTTAGCTTGCACACACGTATGGCACTTAGAGCCTTTGGCTAAAGTGAAAATCAGAATTAGATTCATCTTAGCTAGCCGTGTCATACAACCGAAATTTATGTGACAAAGACGTGAATGCCAAACCTCACATTCGTTCGCATTAGAATGAATTTGGTTCACGACTTTATTACAGAAATCCTCCAGGAAAAGGTGAAACAAACCGCACAATCATATCCTTTTCTAACAAATAGTCCATACCAAGATACGACTACTTTGTTAGACTCAAATACTAACTTAAACCCTTCTTTACATAGAAGGGAGCCACTAACGAGATTCTTCTTGATAGCGGGGACATGTTGCACGTTCTTCAGTTGCATGATCTTTCCCGAAGAAAACTTCAGATCTACCGTGCCAACACCATGAACAGAAGTATGCGAGCCATTCCCCATCAGGACGGAACAATCTCGTGCGACCTGGTAGGAAGAAAACAAAGACACATCATCACACACATGAATATTGGCCCCAGTGTCAACCCACCAATCGGTGGACTGACAAACTGAAAGTATGGTAAATAGATTACCATACCCAGATGCCGCATCATTGTTGCTCAGAGTGACATTCATAGACTTGGAGTCCTGTGCTGGCTTCTTGTACTTGTTTGGGCACTTGTCTGCCCAATGTTCATCTAAACCACAAGTAAAGAAGTCATCTCTCTTTTTGTCTTTCTTCTTACCCTTCTTCTTAAAGGTAGTATTCTGTTGGACAGAGTTCTTTCCCTTGAACTTGTGGAAGTTCTTCTGCACCACATTGGCGCTAGAAGAACCCTCTGCCCCTTTCACATGTGAGTCCTTTGCTCTCGAGTTCTGCTCAACACTTAGATGACCGATGACATCCTCAACAGAGAATTCACGTCTCAAGTGCTTGAGAGAAGTAGCAAAGTTCCTCCATCCAGGAGGGAGTTTTGTGATAATGCAACCCGCGACAAACTTGTCCGGTAACTCACACTTCAGGAGCTCCAGCTCCTTAGGGATGCATTGTATCTCATGGGCCTGGTCTAATACAGAACAATTATCAACCATTTTGTAATCATGGAACTGCTCCATAGCATACAACTTGCTTCTAGCATCGGGTTATTACATCATTGGGTGAAAGAACCGCGGATTAGATTCAAGTGGATGGATCCAAAGTGATACACTATAACTTTGGATCCATCCACTTGAATCTAATGCGCGGTTCTTTCCACTTTGGATCCATGCATTTAAATCTAATCCGTGGTTCTTTCACCCAATGATATAATATCATCATCATCATAATATCATTAACAACTTATCATCATAATACATAGTCATACAACAACTCCTCCTCCTCATCATTATCGTTCATGAGTCATCATATAACAAATTGGTAATCACAACTCCTCCTCATCATCATCATAGTGGTCATAATCACAACTCCTCCTCCTCCTCCTCCTCATCAACTCTAACACATTGTAGCACATAATAACAACTCCTCATCATCGTCATAGTCATAATCAACACTAACTAACTGTTCATAGTACCTAGGACCTACTCCTCTCTCCTAGGTAAAATAGCATAAAACAGGTAAACCGGTCCATCTCCAAAATGGAGAATGGAGATACACCTATCTCCAACTTGTGGCTGGCGCACATTCATGTTGTCTCCAATTAGTTGCCTGTGCGCATTCATTACCTTGCTCCATTCTTTGATATTGAGCCTTCCATCTTTTAAAGAAATCGAGTATGCACTGTGGTAAGCCTTGGGAAGTTGGTGAAGCTAACCATATGCATATGACCTTGATAAACATCATGTCAGGCACAACCTCCTTGGGAGCTTCATTGAAGAACATAATAGTAAAATATATAGTTAGCAATGTAGTTTACTTAAGAAGAATATATGCAATGAAGTTACCATCATTAACAAAATCATAGCAAGTTTTTGGCAATGAAGTTACGAACGTGCAACTCATGGACTAGTGGCACGTATCCACTAGAATTTGGCTGATAGAGTGATTGGTCTTAAAGGCCTCAAAATCATCTATGAATAAGACGAGATGACCTTTCTCCTCACAATTAAGCTGAGAGCCATAGCTGTAGTATGTCATGTCTACAGCCTTCCGAGTATTTCTTGAAGATAAGAAATAAGCTGACAATTATAAATAAACAAGTTTAGTAGCGATGAACACCAAATATTTTTAAATAAATAATATAAATTATTTAACTTAACAAATTAGTTTGACAAACTCACATTTAGGCAAAATTGGAAGCATATCCAGATCCCCCAGATGTCGATATTATTTTCAATATCATCATCTTCGGTGCGAGTATTCAATGTTATTTGCATATTCTCCTCAAATCCATATGCCTTGCAGAGAGCTACCCAATTAGAACAACCGAAATGGGAGTGATTAAGCGCATTGTACAACTTAACTCAAAACGCATAACCATGTTTAGTCCTTAGGTGAGCCCTCCTCGTCTCCATATTCTCAATGTCTTGAAAACCAAGCTTCTACAAGACATACAGTCTTGCATGACATGGGATGTACTAGTCGAATTGGAGAAAAGAGAAATTACGCATTGAAGAAAAGAAGCACAAGTGATGATTAATTACGACGATATGCTTGCCGTACGTACGGTACAAACATCGAAGGTCTCCTCCAGCTTCATGGTGAAAACCTACCATTTTGCATGTGATGCTCCCTATCGCATAAACCCATGTCATCGCAGCAGTAGTCGCACTCCAGGATCGTATCATCATCAGACATTTTCTATGTTCAAAATTCAAAGATTATAAATCGACAACAATTACATGGAACTCATGACAACAAATCATTATTATTCATCACGGGTTGACTCTATGTCTGTTGAGTCTTCCTTGAAAACTCGGATCTGACGTGGTGTATATGGTGGGAACTCCCTCTCTGATATATTTGACCGTCTGTGATGGTCGCTCCTTCCTTCGTCCCCGAGTGCATTACACCAAAATGTCTAGCAAACGGGAACGAAGGAGAAGCGACCCCCACGACAACAGTCGGGATTCTTCATCTCTGACATTTGAGACCGTCGGTGATGGTAGCTCCTCCTTTCATTCGAAAGTGCATTACACCAAAATGTCTAGCACCTTTAAATGAAGAAAAAGCTACCCCACGACAACAGTCTGAATTCTTCCTCTCTCATATATGGTGGACCAAAATTCTACCTCACTGATTTTTCGACCATCGGTGATGGTCGCTTCCCCTCCCCCTCTTGTGCATTACCAAGGTATATCATGAGAAGAAGGAAGAGAAGCTACCACAGCGACAACAATCGACATTCTTCTTCATCATATATGGTGGACACTCTTTCTCACTAATTTTTTGACTGTCATGTATGGAGCCCTGAAAGACTTAGTCAACCCGAAATGTGGTTTGATTCTCTTTTTGGCAAATCCAGGGCACTCGATATTTCCTACATATTCTAGCACAAATCATGCTAAAATTCACAAAAAAATCCAGCATGAATTTTGCTAAAATAGGACATATCAAGCGCCTGAAATTTGCCAGAACGGAAATGAATCAACACTCCAGCAAAACATAGGTCACTCGGATTTTTCCTGCGATACAAAGATGTCCATACACATAAGATTTTTAAACTTTTAATTCTATCCGGATCAATTATCATTTTAAATAACTAGCTTCATATTGTCACAACTACTCATCTACTACCACTACATCTGTAAAAACATCTACGAAATTACTAAAAATTTCTATACCTAAATTTTCTTACTAAAAATTCCTATACCGAAATTTTCTTACTAAATTTTTTATTACTAAATTTGATACCTAAAAATTTCTCATATAGCATTCCAATACATTTCTATAATTGAAAATTTTCTATACCTAAAAATTTCTATTGCTAAAACTTTGTAGCACGTCTTATAACCCTAACATTTCATTTGTAAAGCAAGCATAACTAAATATGTAAAAGTATTTGGTTCTCTTTCCCCTACATTACTAATAGAATTCTATTCTATTCTATTCAAATAATCTACATTATTGAAAATTTTCTATTCTATTCAAATAATCTACAATAATAAATATCTTATAACCCCTACATTTACTAAAATTTACATTCTACATTCTATTGTATTTGACAAATTATTGTTGAACAATTGAGAGAAAAGCAAATAATTATGACGATATCCAAGGCAATAATCAAACATATAGGCATCACGTCCAAGATTAGTAGACCGAAATGATTCTGCATCTACTACTATTACTCCACACATCGGCTGCTATCCAGCATGCATCTAGTGTAGTATATTCATGAAAAAACATAGTAATTCATTAGGCAAGATGACATGGTGTAGACAAGATAAATTCACGTATGAATAAACCCCATCTTTTTTACCCTTAATAGAAACGATACATGATTGTCATGTCTCTTTCATCCTTGAGATTGAGCAACGATCGTCTCCAACGTATCTATAATTTTTATTGTTCCATGCTATTATATTATCATTCTTGGATGTTTTACAATCATTTTATAACAAATTTATATCATTTTTTGGGACTAACCTATTGACATAGTGCCTAGTGCCAGTTCATGTTCTTTTGCTTGTTTTTTACATCGCAGAAAATCAATATCAAAGGGAGTCCAAATGCAGTGAAACTTTTTGAAGATTTGTTTGGACCAGAAGACATCCAGTGGGAGAGAGAAGCACCCGGCGGGGTGCCCCGAGGAGGTCAAAACCCACTAGGGCGCACCTGGGGGCCCAGGCGCGCCGAGGTGGGTTGTGTCCACCTCGGTGGCCTCCCGCACCGCCTCTTCGCTCTATAAATGCCCAAATATTCCAAAAACCTTGGGGAGTCGACGAAACTTTGTTCCAGCTGCCGCCAGTTCCAGAACCGCGAGATCCAATCTAGAGCCCTTCCCTGGCACTCCACCGGGGGAGGAATCATAACCGGTGGCCATCTTAATCATCACGACGGCCACCATGATGAGGAAGGAGTAGTCCTTTCTCGGGGTTGAGGGTATGTACCAGTAGCTATGTGTTGTATCTCTCTCTCTCTCTCTCTCTCTCTCTCTCTCTCTCTCTCGTGTTATTGAGATGGAACGATCTTGATGTAACGCATGCTTTGTTGACATAGATTAACCATAAGGAGTTTTCCCCCTCTCTTTCTTCTTGATGAATTGAGTTTTCCGTTCGAAGTTTTCTTATCGGATTGAGTCTTTAAGGATTTGAGAGCACTTAATATGTGTTTTGCATGAGGATATCTGTAGTGACATTGGGATATCTAATTGAGTTACTCGATGTATATTATTGTGATCAACTTGCGGGTTCCGTGGCTTTAGGGTCTATGCATAGGGGTTGGCACACGTTCTCATCTTGACTCTCAGGTAGATATTTTGGGGCACTCCTTGGGCATCAAATAGATGAATCTGAAGTTGTCTGATGCTTATCGTGTAACCAAACTCACGGATATTTGTGGTGACATTGGAATATCTAGGTGACATTAGGGATTTGGTTGATTTGCATCTTAAGGTGTTATTCTATAGAATAGCTTTGTGGTGGTTTCGTGCCCGACAACAATTTATATACAACAAGTAATTTTGGAGTGAACTTGTAGGATCGAAAGTATGTCTAGAGGGGGAGGGGTGATTAGACTACTTGACCAAATAAAACCTAGCCTTTTCCCACTTCTAAGTTTTGGCATATTTTAGCAACTTAGCACTAGTCAATCAAACAACCTACACATGCAATTCTAAGAGTATAGCAGCGGAATGCAAATCATTGCATATGAAGGTAAACGGGGTAGTTTGGAGGGAGAAAATGCAATGTAGACACAGAAATTTTTGGCGTGGTTCTGATAGGTGGTGCTATCGTACATCCACGTTGACCACATATATGATGTATGCACGAATGTGGATGAAATATAATGTTTTTTTGTTCATAGAACATGATTTTTTTTAATTCACAGATTTTTTTTTGTTCATCAGAGAGGCGGGGACGTTGAGGGATCATAGATGTATTTTTTCAGAATTTTCTATCGTGCATTGACGGATTTTAGACCACGGGAGCACCCCCTCCCTATCGTTGCAAAATTTGCTAAGTGATATTAAGAAGGAAGGAAAATAAGGATAGGAAGGAAGAAAATAAGAAGAGGAAAGAAAGAACAAGAGGATAGGAAGAAAAGGAGAAATAAATAAGAAGAAGAAAAAAGAAGAAAAAGAAGAGGAGAAGAAGAAAGGAATAGTGGAGAAGAAGAGAAAATAGAAAAGGAATAGTGGAGAAGAAGAGAAAATAGAATATTCTATTTTTCTTCTTTCCACTATTCCCTCTTCTTCTCCTCTTTTTTCTTCTTTTTTCTTCGATCTTCTCCTCTAGCTATTCCTTTCTTCTTCTCCTCTTTTATTTCTTCTTTGTTTTCTTATGTTTTATCGTGTATCGTAAATCGTCTATATACCCCTCCCGATAACTTCAACACGAGGGGGGGGGGGTGGATACCCCCCCCGATAATATTATTTTCCCATGTACGTATGTCGTGTCGATATAAACTCCCGATAACTTCAATACGTGGGGGTGGGTCGATATACCCTCCCGATAACTTCAACACGTGGAAATCGATATACCCTCCCGATAATATATATTATTTTCCCATGCATATACGTATGTCGTGTCGATATAAACTCCCAATAACTTCAACACGTGGGGGGTTGATATACCCTCCCGATAACGTCAACACGAGCGGGGTCGATATACCCTCCCGATAACTTCAACGTGGAAATTCGATATACCTCCCGATAACTTCAACACGTGGGAGGGGGTCGATATAGCCCCCTTCCCGATAACTTCAACACATGGGGGGGGGGTCGATATACCCCGTCCCCGATAACATTATTTTCCCATGTATGTATCTCGTCGTTGTCGATATTACCCCCTCCTTGAAGCGTTCTCGAGGCCACCCCTAACCCTTGAAGCGTTGTCGAGGCCACCCGAAACCCTAGAGAAGCAGCGTCGAGGCCACTAATTAATATGATTCCTTATTGTAATTACCTTGCTAGTCCTACGTTTGCCACTAATATATCCATATCTGTCATGTTTGAATAATAATTGCCATGTTGTAAATATTTATAGAAACTATGGACACCCCCCCGAGACGAAGCACAAGAAGCGTTGTTGAGGGACATAATCGCAGAAGGAAGTGATGCCGTATATATTAGTTAAGCCAGTGCTGACTAGCTAATTGATGCATTCATTGTTTTGGTATGTACACATATTAATCAACTCTCGTCTTTGTTGTTTTTTCTAGCCCTCCGGATCGAGCACAACTTCGGTAAAGAGACGAGGCCCGAAGAAAAAGTTGAGCTCAGATGAAAAGTTTGAGATCATAGAAATCGCGCGCGATGGCCAGCCGATTGAACCCATCCGGACAAAGAAGGCATTTGTTGCTCAGTGCGGGGTTCTGGTTAGGGACAAAATCCCGATTAGCATGCAGCAATGGTATAGGCCTAAGAACGAAGACCCTGAGGTGTGTTATGTCAATGATATGCAGAAAAATGATCTTTGGACCGAGCTGAAGTCAAATTTCACCCTACCGCCAGAGGATGATCCGGAGAAGCCAGTTGAGCAATTAATCAAGTCTTTTGCTCTTAAGAAGATGGAAGACCTATTCAGGAATTGGAAGATAGACCTGAATAAGTTTTTCGATAAAAAGGAGACCCCAGAATTCAAGGGCAAATATGAGAAGATCAGAGATGACTGGCCCGCATTTGTGGCCCACAAGACATCGGAAAAGAGTAAAAATATGTCGGCGACAAACAAGAAAAATGCTGCAAAGAAGAAGCTTCCCCCTCGCACGGGGTCAGGTGGCTACCTCATAGCCCGGCCTAAATGGGCCAAGGCTGAGAATGATCTGCTTGATAAAGGGATCGAACCAGAGACAATGAACTGGCCAGACCGTTGCCGGACTTGGTTCTTCGGGGCTGGCGGAACCTTGGACCCTGTATCAGGGAAGTGCATTTGGACGGACGATCAATTGGACATACCATTCAAGAGGCTTCAACAATATATCGAAGCTGTGCAGCAAGGGACGTTCTTTCCAGACAGAGAGAGCGACGAGCTCACAATGGCCCTCGGGAATCCTGAGCACCCTGGACGGACACGAGGCACGCCAGGCTCCGTTTCGTGGAAGTCTGGGTTTCCGGAAGAAGGCGGTTACAAATGCCAGGAGAGGAGGAAGAAAGTGCAGCAGACCGAACCGCAGGCACTGCATGCAAGGGTACAAGCGATAGAGGAACGAGAAGCATATCGCAGCAAACGACCTGCCGAAGCTTCCCCCGAAGCTACCCCGCCATCTCAGTGGAGAAGCAGCGTGGCTTCCACCAACCTGCTTTAGCCGGAGCATGCCTTGACGGCTCCTGCAAGCTATCCCGTGGATGCTATGACAGAGGCTGAAAATTGCCACCTTATGGCGCAATGGATAAATTTGAAGGTCAAGGCGGCTGTTGGCTCTGTTTATCCTACTAAATCCGGCGCAACTTTTCACTGCCGGCCTATTCCAGAAGGATATGCTAGGGTGATGGTGGATGAAATCACAGAGGGATTTGAGGACCTCCAGCTTGACCACCCTACCAGTGAAGGGGAGACTCGGCTGGGTTCTGCTCTGAAGACTCCATGCCTATCGCGGAAGGATCTCATCAACCTTCCGAACTGGACGCCTCCGCCTCCTCCTCCTCCTCCGGCGAGTCAGGGCACTCCGCCTCCTCCACCGCCTCCTCCTCCGGCGAGTGACGATCAGGGCACTCTGCCGGCTCCTTCTCCGGCGCGTGGCGGCACTCCGCCTCCTTCTCCGCCTGCGCCGGCGCACCCGAGCAGCCAGCCTCCTCCTTCTCCGCCTCGTCAGCAAGGGCGGAAGAGACCCGCCGCCGCTACGGCTGCTCCGGCGCGTCGTAGTCCTTCTCCTCCGCCTCGTAACCAAGGAAAGAAGACATCCGCTCCGTCTGCTCTGCCGGCGTCTAGCAGTACAACCAACGGCGGGAGGACATACAGATACGGTCCTTCTCTGAAGACTCCAGAGAAGTTACCATACGAGATGACGCCGAAGGAGAAGGCGAAGATCGCGCGAACCGAAGTGAAGGACTGGTTTCAAGGGTTGAAAGCACAGGGACATCCACCTCCGAAGGAGAAGGTAGATCCAGTGAAACCGAAGCGCACTCTGGCTGCCCTGACAAAACCACCAAGTCTCCGCCGAAAGGCAACTATGAGCGCGTTATTGGAAAGGCATTTGCCGAAGCGGAGAGGTCGGGAAGTACTGTTAGTGATCAAAGGATGAAAGAACGACGAGCTGGGAAACAAATTGCCCAGCTCGGCGAACAAGCAAAGCAATCGTGCCCCCCGCTCAAGGTGCCTGCTAGCGACATTGTCGATCCGAGGATGGTGCCTGGTTATAGCAATCCTGGAGATTACCTGCCCGACGATGTACATTATGATTTCTTGGAGGTGCAGATACAAAGATACGAGTACGGGAAGCCTCTCGTCAAAGATGAAAGATCTCTATCAACGATGATGCGAAGATTGCATGATTGGTACATGAAAACCTGCAGAGAGTCTAAGGGGAGGAGTACTTTGTATGTGAGATTTAAAAAGGAGCATGACCTTGTTGGAATTGAACTGTTGCCTATTCCATTTGAGGAGTTCTATCAGTTTTTCAATCAATTGGCCCTCGATAAAGCAACGGTCACCTGCTACTGTCTGTAAGTAGTACTACATCTTTCATTAAGTCTCTCTATATAACTCATCTCTTTCATTGCATGTATTTATAATTATCCTTACTATATTATGCAGATTGAAGATCGCCGAATTAAAGAAAAGACAAGTGGGTGATATTGGGTTCACTAACACATATCTCATAGATGCAAGCGAGGTTAAATTTCATGCGAAAATACGAGGCCAACTTGCTACAATCGTTGGTAATAAATGAACACAAAGATATAATACTCTTTACTTACAACTTCAGGTGAGTGTTACTGTCTTGTGGCATATTCGGTTTCCCTTATTAGTCCAAGTTATAGTAATGTAATATTGATGATGCATGCGTGCGCAGCTACCACTATATTCTCCCAGAGATTAAGCTCTATGATATATTTCACTAGCTCCTTTATATTCCCTTTTGGGGTGGTTTGTCCCAGTCAGTATACGGTCTCCAACATGGATGATGGTCGTCAGTATACGGCCTCCCACTGATGAACAACGTTTGTCTAGTGTATTCACGCTCGGTCATTCTTGTCTATGACGGTAGAATTGGTTGGCAAAACACACTCGTCTTTAATGTTGAATCAAAATCTCTTCGGCCTGTTGGGACATCCGTTTAGCAACGCAGGACCGAGACGACACCCATGCCGCCGGGCGGAGGACCGCCTTGTTGGAACGCAGAAGGTTGTCGTTGCCACTCCATTGTCGCTCGTGTAGCTACAGATGAATCACAGTCACCGATGCCTAGCCATCAGAGCCGTCGACCCGGACGAAAAAAACCACCACCACCGCGGCATGCACAACCATACATTTGCCCTCAAATTGTCGTCTGTAGATCACATCTCATTGTCGAAGGCTACTAAAGCAGAATCTCCTTCCTTGTAGCCGCCTTCATCGACTAGTGTCGGGACTTAGCCCGGCCACTGGTCTCTAGTGGCAGCAAGCGGAAGAAAGGGCAAGAGATATAGGGGGCGATTGTGTGGAAGGGAAGTGGCGGCAAGCTAGTAGCATCATCCAAGTAATTAATGTGTATCACATGTAACAAACTCCACGGTGTGGCCCAATCCTCCTATCTCAAGCCAAGTATACAGAAGGGGCAAATAGCCATGCAAAGCAGCAAAAGTAGGTTTAATATCCTAACAAAAAGTCCAAGAGAACAAGTAAAAGCAGGTTCTGGCAGGCTCACCCAAAAGCCGCGGCTGCTATCTATGCTAGCTTGGTCGGCCAAGCATGGGACCAGCATATGATATGACAACGCAAGTTGGTTAAGTTCCGGGAAGCTTGCAGCTTTGGCCACCGTGAATTAAACCGGTTGCGTGTTGCCGTGCCGAGCTGCATCTCGCAGTCGGTCGAGATCGCCTCGTCCGTTCCCGGCTGGCTTGCACGTCGGATCGATGCAGAAAACAAGGGGAGGAAGCATCGGGACGACTTTTCTTTTCTTTTCTTCTATGTGTGCGTACGTGGAGGCCAAGATCGTTGCTCGCCTACCTGCATAAAATGGACGTGTCACCTGCAAAGCGTCAAAACCAGCTAGCTCGTCTTTCCTTCTCGCGATAAAACAAAAGACGAAAGGAGAAACTTGGTGATCTAATATCAAAGAAAGCAACTATCTGAAGCTTTCCCGACACAGCGATGGATCGGCGCTATTGCGGCGGGTGACAGCGCTGGACAGCCGCGTATAGATGCCTGCCCATTTCGAGGCCTTGAGGCGGTGCACGGCGAGATGCCGCACCTCGTGACAACTACGGTATGTGTCATCCATCACTACAAGCGTATGCTCAGTCAGTATACGTATCGATTCTGGAGGAGCAACCATCTGGCCTTGCGAACGAAGGTTACCAAATTGGGGTGGAGCTTCCAGGGGCCGTCTCATGTCCATGGCTTGCGTACAATGCGAGGAAGAAGGCAAAATAGTCACGCACTGGCAGTGCGCAGTCCCGGTGGCTGAGGTTGCGGGACAGTGACCTAGCTCTAGCTAGCTATAGCTAGTTAACTCGAGGCAGCTGACCAGGCACACACGATCGTCGAGAATCACATGTGCGATCGTCTGCGCTGTGGCTGAGTGACCCATGGATCGAACGTCGGAACCACGGACCCCTTGGATCACCAGCCAAAGAAGAAATGTTGTTGGGGCTCATTCACATTGGGGCGAATCAACACCCCAACACTAGCGGTTAGGTAGCGCCATGGCGCACCGCTGATAGATAGTTAGGCGGTGCCAGGTTGGGCGCGCCCTTCCACGTTCTTGGATGTACTTCCACGGTGTTAAAGGAAGTGGCTTAGGAGTCGTATTATATTAATATTGTCCTTATAGTTTACATGACCGGCGACCTAAACAACAGTGGTTCACCAGCAACACACGTGGCTTTGGGCACAAAAGTGAAGGCGGAGGAACAATCAATCATCTCTCGTGAAAAGGAGGTTCTGCCCAAATGATTTTTTATCAATGAGTAGCGATTCATCTCTCCCATTTCCTCCAACTCGCTTATCCCACAGAAATGGTGTGGCTCGAGAGAAGATTAAGAAGTGGAGCGGCGCCATGTCCGTCCGAGCATGTTCCAGCCTAAGTGTGGCAATGGTACAAAGCAGCGGCGTTGACCTGATCTTCGCCATCCGGACCACCAGTTGCTCCCTCATCTCTTGCGGGGCGCCCCTATCTACAAGCGCACCTCAGCTATCTTAGGTCCTTTTGTTCATCGGCGTGGAGGGCAGCGGGCTTAGCCCGATCTGGCTGTACATGGATTATCTTGCTGCTGCTGCTTTCCATCCTGCTGGCACGTATTCGATAATTCAATGGCACACAAAATTCCTAGAGATTGGGAGAATAGAAGCTAGGTGTAATGAGAATTATCAAACTGAAACCACCAGCGAGAGCACACGAGTGCAGGCGGCGGTCTCGCTCATCTTGGTGGTGTCCTCCTTTCGTAGTTGTCGCCTTTCTTGCCAAGCCTGTCATAGAATGAGTTGTCAATAGTCAAGCTGCACTCCAATTTCCATCATCGCTAAAGCTATCACAAGAGCAGGTAGTCTGAGAACCATTCCAATGCTACTCAAGAATCATAACTAAAGAGCTAAACATGCCAAAATTTCTGCAGGTACAGCCAAACCAAAAACCAAAAAAATTCAGCAGCTCGTACCACACAAAATCCAGGAATACAACACAGAACAATGAACCTATGCACACTTTGAATATTTTTATGAAGTACTGGACCTGAAGTATGAAACTTTATAAGCCACATCTGCACCGACCGGTCTCTGTAATTCCACACGAAACAAGACTAAGAAAGAGAGTACAATCTGTACTTGACTGAATTTTCTGACATGCAACTCCATTAGCCATGAAATCTTGTGAAGCCTGTTTTGATGATGGAAAATATACACAAATATGAAAACAAAGAGATTTATGAAAGAAAAAAAGGAACCATCTTAAATGAAGAAACCTTAAGTTTTGCCCTCCCTGAACCCAACATGTACATACGAACAAACATGTGCCACCATACCCCACTTCATCAATCCATGTGCTAAGCTGGTACATGGTCATGCTAATTTCACTTAGTTATTTGATGTCCATGTTTAATTGACTAAAGAAAGGACTCTACTCACAAGTCAAAATGTATATTTCATAATAGAGTTGTATACATCATATATGTATGTGTGATATCTTTGAATTACTTGAACTATTTACATATCTTTCAGATATTACGGTATGTTTTCTTCCCACAACCTCAAGCATATGAAAACTCACTTGAAGAACGAAGAATGTTAATAGTTCGGAGAGGAGAAGACCTACATAAGTATTCTATGAAAATACATTGTGATGTTGTCCCCTAGAGGAGAGGTCTCCACATTTGAGCCCCAAACCTGCATGGCAATATGAAAGAGTTGAAAATTAACAAAATCAGGAAATGAAGAGAAATCTAGAAACAAGGGCATCCAATTTAGAATAGCCATCCATACGAGGCATGGGTAAGTTCAGTGCACTTGGCCTCGGTTGGTATAACCTCTTCAACGCAAGCATATAATTATCCTGCTGTAATAGCTACATGAAGCACAACTCTCCTGGTAAAACAAAGTAAAAAATTTATGACCAACTGTAATGGAAAATATAAAAATGCCGATCTTTCCCTTGACCCCCACGAAAGGGGCGAGGAAGAAGAGGATGCATATGAAAGGTGAAATAGATGATATGTCGATCCACTGACCTTGTATGTGTCGCGGTATATCTCTATGGTTGCGGTGTCTTGTGAGCATGTTGTTGTGCAGGCTTGTTGTCGTGAGAAGAACACGAGGAAAACTGGTTGAAGATCTCTCCTATGTCATCTGCCCCTTTGGCAAAAATTATTAGGCGATGCATAATAAGACAACATGATAGAAGATGATGCTACAAAGGCATGCCATGGCGTATGTATCCAGTAATATAGAGGATTGCCCACTAACAGAATTAAATTGATTGTGCAATAGTTTGTTTGTAAGCGAAATAAAGCATGATATGCTATCTTCATGGATAAATGGAGAACTATTGAATGCACCGGTCTTTTAGCGACAAAACTAACTTTGAGTAGGATGCACGAGGCTCGTTATTAGTAGAGGATTCTTCACCGGGGAAAGTTGGTTACATTTTTTATTCGATATATCCATTGTTCCCCATGTGAAGCTCAAAGTGGAAAACAAAATATGTCGAGGCACTCAATTTAAAATGGCTTATTTTCTCACATGCTTATCTTGAAATATGGATAGAACACAAATCCAGCATGCATGTGGTATACGTATCTAAAAGTATCAAGAAAGCAACCGTTGACCTACATGGCTACATATGCTCAAGTGTTGTTCTTTTCAAAGCATGCTAACCCACTATTTTGTCGGTCGGTGATGCATTGCGGTAACCAAGGAAGTAAATGCAAATAAAAGTTTTAGGCCTTAATATGCACAACATTTCTTAAGATCTGGTCATAGCAAATACTTGAGAAAATATATACAGTAGTTCTATGTTGTGCAAATCTAGTGAGAAAATTCTACATTTTGACGCAAGGGATAAATAACACAGATTCTATAGATACAGCTTCTCGGCTTATTTACAACTGATGTTCAAAGTCAAGGATCTGGCGTATCTTAGAAAATCAGCATATGACTATGCCAGCGTCATACATGCCCACAGAACTTACAGGTGCCTCCGTGAGCATGCTTCCCTCAATAAAAAGCGTGATCATGTTGTTCGGTCAAAAGCGAGTACCTCCTCGAATGCCTTGAGAGCTGATTGGATGTCCATTAGCTGCTCCACGTTTTGTTGTATTGCATTGTTAAATTTGCTCTTGCTCCGAGGGAACTGTATGATGACAAACACAGTTAAATTGATTCAGAAAAGAAGAGAGTTAAATCAGGAGTGAATTTCCAAGAAAATGGCTCTATTATTCAAGAGCATAAGCACAGCCAAAAAGATATACATGGATATTGGATACTTTGCACACAAAAATCTCAAGTCTGAGAGAATACAGTATAGAAGTATATCACGGAAGTTGTTGTTATAGTTCCTAAAACCACAAGGATGACTGAAATCCTTGAAATAATTGCATTTTCTTATTTTCCCAAGGGATATCAATCCATATGGGTTTTCTCTGGCGAGAAATCTTTGTGGTTCACTTATGAAAGTGAACAGAACAACTTACGTTTTTATAGCCTAACACTATATACAGTTTCATCGTAGAGGCTAAACTTGACTAAATATAAATCATAGGAGAAGATAAAAACATACTGAAATAAGTTGTTTCATGGTAGGTTTTCCTGTAAAAAACATGAGTTAAACACACACGTCACTTCCTCGGCCATTGTTGCATCAACAAGCTAACAAAGGCTCAAAATTACACATAGAGATGTACATGTGCAGCCTGCTAACTTCAAAAAACAAATATAAATGGAAGTTGCCATACCTTTGGTCTACACGTGTGCAGCATGCTAGAGCCTCATTCGAACAATATTCAGACAAACTCTCACTCTGAACAATCATTTGCTGCTGCGGGGAGCAGGGAAGTTTCCGATGACTCATTGGGTCTTTATCTCGAACAAGTCTTGGAAAATAACACATGCATGTCCTACTGTTTTTCTTCCTAGAAAAATACGGAAAACAGGCAGGAACTATAAATGATTGATAAAATTTACAGTCACATTTTCTAGCTACAATAGGCAGGAACTATGCATACAAACATCACTTTGATACCTTTTAACTCGTGAATTGTACATTTGATTTCAGAAATTCTCAACACGAACATGACTAAAAGAACTACAGACATATATGGGTAACCAAACCAAACTATACCTATGAATGTGATCATTTGAATAAGCGAATGAACATACTAAAAGATCAATCTAATTAATTGATCGATAAGTGAATCTGAGCAATTTCTAATCAACGAAACAACTGAATTAGGGGATCACTGAACAGCTGGCTTGGAGAATCTCATCAAACACATAACATGCAAAAAAAATTGTGTGAGGGATTTGATGCATAATTTCAGTTGAACACAACTTTCAACCAAAATCATGATAGATCAGAACATGAGTGGATGTTTCGCCTACTTACGACCTCTAAAATTGATTTCACCTTGATGAGTGGAAACATGAGCATGCACTCTTTACTTGGATAAATGAATCAGATCAGATCATATCGACATAATTAGCTATTTAGCTTAATAAGGAATTGTGATAATTAAATTTGGGCGAGTAAAACAAAGCAAATATTATCTGAACCCAATGTGCCATGAATAATAAGAAATCTATTGCATTTTAACTATCCTTTCATGTTATTCCAAGCTTAATAGCTGGAAGGAGATAATTTTTTCTAAGATATGTGCATGACCTAAGAAACTAATATATGTGTGTAAACATGTAGCAGCATAACAGAAGTACTCTTTCCATAAGTGGCAATGCTTCTCTTCATATATATATCGTTAAAAAGTAACTAATATATGTACCATGTAAATATTAACAGCTTTCTCATAAAACTTTCCACGAGTCAGATTATATGTGTGAGAGAAGCAATCTCACTCATGGAAAATTTTGTGAAACAAGCTGTTCTTTGTTTAATCTTTTGCAAGATTGTTGTTTCCTTCTCTTTTCACTTTCGAGAGTACTCCTTCCATCTTCTTTATTGGGACTGCAGATTCCTTCATGAGCAGATTCCTGCACAAGAAGCAAAGCGTCGACTCTCCAAGGCCACGAACAGACAAATTTGAGAGGCCATGGTGGCTGACTGTCCATTATGTGAGAACAAAATTCCACCAAAGAAGAAGCGGAGGAACAACTCACATCAAACAAAATGCCTTGAAGCAAATGGCACTTGGTAGCATCTTGGCCCCTCTTGTCAAAGGCCTCACGGAGAGGACTGATGGAGCCGCCCGCTCTCCTCCTCAGGCCTACAGGATTGATCCCAACCCAGCGAGATGCTTCTGGAGGCGGGCGGAGGATGACCGGTCACGACCGCACAACCTCGCAACTTGGCCTCGGGCCTGGCCGCCAGGCAGGTGCTGCGACAGGGCACCAAAGTTGGTGGCTGGACATGCGGCTCCCATCCAGTGGTCATCGACCCACCTAGCTCAGCGGGACAAAGTTGTTCGAGGCCGCCCGGAGAAAGCGCTGGAGGTTGGCCTCATGGGATCCGTCGCTGGCGGCTTGTCCCTCATCGGCACCTCTGACGGCAGTGTGCATCGGCAGAAAGCAGTGAGACCAAAACAATAGGCATGCCAAAAGGAGGCGAGCCATCGCGCTAAGCGCCATGGGCGGTCGGCCGAGCCGCCTCCTCTCCACTCCTCTGCGTTTGCTCCGGCCGACCCGGCCCTGGGCTGACGACGAGCAAGATCTGTCAGGCCTGGTGTCGGGGAAGCTGATCGGACCCACGAACACTTATGGGACCGGCGGACCGAGCCCCTTTCGGTTCGGCGAGGCGGAAATCGCCACGAAGAGGAGATCGGCGAAGCTTACACGAGCAGTTGCAACCGGAGCTCTCCGGAGAGATAATACTCTCTGCTGCATGTCGATTGTATTGTGTTCTTGCTAGGGGCTGAGTCCTCTGATACACATCGGTTGCTATGAGACCTAAGCGTGGGTGCTACGGCTTGAACCGTTCGAACCCCCTCTCGTTGCACATGGGCCTCCTTTTATATGTTCAAGGGGTCTCCGGCAGGTGCAAGCGTAGACAAGGGCAAAATGGAAAAAGAGTGCGGTTGGTACAGCTACTTGTATAGTGTATCAAACCTAACCACAGCGGCAGGGCACAAAGGCATTAAATGCCCGTCTATATCGCCCAAACAGTGCAAGCAGGGACCGTCGAGCGCCACGCGCCACGATGGCAATCTTGTCGGCGCCGCTTGCCAGCGCTCCGCTGGCGCTGACCTCTTGCCAGCAGCGCTGGAAGGGTCCCAGGCGACACGTTGGTGGATCTTATTGGGGCCTTGAGGCGGAGTGGTAGTCTGCCCATGACAAGCGCCTTGCATGTGGTTGTTGCCTTATCGCGCCGGAAGCTTGTCGCTCACGGGCCTTCCCGCAGAGCTCCTCTTGTCAGGGCCTTGTCTCCTAGGTGCCTTGGTTGGCCTTCCCGGCAAGCTCCTCTTGTCGGGGCCTTGTCTCCTTGACTTAAATACTTTGTTCTTGAATGGCTCCAATGGAGCGCGGAGGACTGGCGGTCACCGGGCAAAGCGTTGCCTTGAGGTCTGGCGACTGCCCGTGCTGCAGTTCGGGATACTAGGGTACCCCTACTCTAGTACACCGGCAGGAGCCCCAGACTGGGCCACCTGCGGTGCCAAGCGCTGTTGGGCGAGGCCCAAAACAGGAACTTGCACACGCAGCGGCCTGGGAGTGCGCCGTAGCTCACTCCGGACCAACCACACCCCCCACGAGCAGCCGCGTGAATGCGGCATCGTGGGAGAGATCGTGGGGGTTTCTTTATTCGGAAGGCGGGCGTCCGCCCTCCCTCTTTATAAGGAGGAAGCGAGGCAGTTCACCCAACTCGCCATTTGCTATCAATCTCGAAAAACCTCCGCTGCTCCCCTTCTTCCCAATGCCGAAGAGGCAGCGCTCCGCTTCCCCATCGCCACCAGCACCACCAGCGCCGTCGATCTCCCCACCACCTCCGCCATAGCTCCAGCCGACAAGGGAAGGCGTGAAAGTCGGCGGCGCAGCGGCTCATGGCCTTCTGCGAAAGGCGGGCCATCTTCCCCCAGCTCGCCGCAAGGGATCGAGGAGAACTACCTCTTACAGTCGGCGGAGGCGGCGCATCCAGCGCCTGAAGGTACTCCCAGCTGCCGCCTCGGGCTGGCTCCAAATGGGTACCCTTCTTCGCGATCTTCTTCTATTGCGGGCTCTGCCCGCCTTCTCTAATTTTTCTGCGATATCATCGGCACCTCTGGGTTCCGCCTCCTTGACTTCACCCCCAATGCTGTCACGACCATGGCAGTTTCGCACATCTTTGCGAAAACTTTGTCGAAATCCACCAAACATAGCCCTCTTCTGCCACTTCTTCATGCCCAGTCGAGAGAGAGAGCCACTTGCGGAGGAATCACTTGGATCTCAAGGATCGGCAAGAAGGAAGCCTATCTGGAGGAGAGCTCCACGGCAAGTGGGAGGAATGGAGGGTAGATTGGTGTTGGATTGTTGAGGAGAACCGCAGCCTTACCTTGCGCCAAACCCCAATAGTCTTGTGACAGCGATTGGAACAACGTGGCCCCGGAAGATGCTAGGCTGAAGATTGCCGTCACCGAATCGCCGCCTTAGACTTGCGGACTCACCGTAAACACCGTTAAGCGCGAGACTTCCTTAATCGCCGCTCGCCCCCCTTGCGGAGAGGAGGAGACACTGCACAGGAGTTTCGAAGCGGCAGATATCATGAGGCTGCGCCGGGCCTTAATTTCAACTTCCTTGTCTTGGAACTTGTGCGATGCTCTTGGAGCTATTCAAACCCGACCAGACCATCCCGAAATGTTCAGGTTGCGGCGTAGTTCCGTTATGCAACAATTCCTCACTCGACCGCATCCGTGCAATGATGCCATTGTCGACTTCGCATGGAATCGTCCCCACATGGCAAGAACTGCAGAGATAGCGTCGTCGCGGGAGTTCTTTGACAACTTTGGTAGAAGTGCGGTCCGCCCGATGAGGAGAGGGACTCACCGCGACACCATGATGATGAGATGTAGCGCGCCGCCACCAGGCTGGAAGAGGCAGCAGCAGCCGCTACATGCGGTGAGTTCGGATTCACCGTGGAGGCGAGAAGAAGCAGCGGCGGCAAGCCTTGTCGGCGAGGGAGTTTGCAGCGAGGAGGAGCTTGCCGAGCTGAAGCTGGTCGGCGGCGAGCCTGCCGGCGCCTCCTCCCCTCCTTCAAGCAGCTTGCATGGCGGAGCCCCAGCTCCACCAGAAGGCCTCTCCATAAAATTTGGAGGCGTGGCAGAGGCGGCAGACACCAACCGCCCGCGCCCGCAGCGCAACTCCACCGTGACAAGCTGCTGTTGCCGGGAGCACCTCACGCCCGCAGCAACAAGCTGGGCGGAGTGCTCCCGGGCCACAGCTGCCGCCCCGCCAAGCGACCAGGGAACCCTCCTCTGCCTCGTCTCACCGGGCGAGCCAGGTGATCTCTCTCGCGCTCAGCTCGGCGAGGAAGAAGAAGAGTAAGCTTACATGTTGTACTTGTAGTTCTTCAATTTTGTTGCTTTGTCTTGTATCTGATTTGCTTTATTTTGAACCCTTTCCTTTTGGGGCGCTGGCCCGAGAGGCATCGTGAGAGCTAAGGCCCGGTGATTGTCATCGAGGGCAGACCCACCTTGGCAGGAGGCGCGTCAAGACCTCTCTGCGGACCCGCAACTCTTCCTCAAAGCAGCCCCAGCGCAGCCCCAGTGTAAGTATATCGTTTACTCCTTCTTGTTGGGCGTGAATGGGTGCCCTTTCTTTCTTGATATCATTTGTTGGTTTGTGTAGGGCGAGCAGCCCCACGGGGAGTGCCACAGAAGCCGCTGCTGTCATGCCATCTGCTTGACCACACCGCCAAGGAAGATCCCGACAATGGGGCGTTCTCCGGCAAGGGAGGCTTCTCCGGCAAGGGATAGCACAGCGACCCTCCGATTAGTTGAGACATGCTGCAGATCCCATCACGAGTAATCCTCTTGCCTGAAAATTTCCCTTGGGTTCTTTTCTTCTTATTTTCTCTTTGGATACTTGCTTGACTGTTCTTCATCGGTCGTCAGATCCATCTCGCTTGTGAGCCAATGGAATCAGTGCGGCGAGGAGGGCAGCAGCGTGGCAATCTTGGCAGCGCCGTTGCGAAGAGAGGCTGGCGGCCAGCGAGCCCGCCCGGCGAAGAGCCGCCAAAGCTGCCCGCGAGAAGTGGCGAGGGTCCGGCGATCCTGCAGCGGCCTGAGGCCGCGAGGCGTCGGCGCTACTCGACCGCCGATCCCTCCGCCGCTGCTGGCGTCGGGCTCGAAGCCCCAGCCGGTGCCTATCGAAGGCGGCGATGGCGTCTTCATCAAGCTCCCACAGGCGTCGGGCTCAGAGGCTCCGGTCGAAGGAGACCTTTGGCGAAGAGCTGCTTCGCCTCCGCTGGCTGGCTGGTCGTAGCGCCAAGCAGCGGCGTGGCGAAATCGGAGGAGCAGCTGTTGCGGGAAGCTGTCGCTCTGCGCCCGACAAGCCAAGCTGGAATCCCGGGAAGCGCTTGTCGCGGCGGAGGCAGACATTGAAGCGGCGGAGGAGCTCCGGGGCATCAATCGAAGCTCTCGGTCCTTGGCGGAGGAAGCGGGAGGCGACTCGTCGAGGCAAAAGCCTTCCTCCTCGAGAAGGCTGAAGCTGAAGAGCAACAAAGGCTTGCTGCTGAGAAGCTGTCTGCGCGAGGAAGGCGAGTTAGCGCGAGAGGAAGGTCAATCTTGACAGCCATGAGGAAGATCTTGCCGCAGCGTGAGCGGAACATTTGGCGGGGCTATCAAGGAAGCAAAGGATGCCGCTGCGGCTGCGAGCCGCCAAGAAGGAGCTGGAGGCAGGTGGCGCGGCTGGAGGCGGTCGAAGAAAAGCGGCGAGATCTTGCTGCACTCAAGCATGGCCTTGAGAAGGGCGCCTACACTCTTGGCGAGCTGCAGGCCGTCTCGCCAAGAGGAGCAAGAGCTCAGCGCCGCCAAGGACTCAACGCAGATCTCGAGTTGAAGCTGACCACCTTGATCGAGAGCGCTGGGCAGTGCGAGGGCGGGAGGTGGCCTTGTTGGAAGACCAAGGCCGGCGGCGGCTGGCGAGAGTGAGTGTTGTGGCCGCCCAGAACACCTTGAGGGGATAATGTGGAGCCTGGCGAAGGTCTGCGTGGATATTGCCGCAGCCATCAGCGGGGAGTTGGCGGAGCTAGGGATGGTAGATCTTGGGTATTCTTCCGATGAGCACCTCAGCCCACGCCAAGCTCAGCTTGTTCTTCAAGGGCGTGGTGGCGGCCCTCCAGCGACTCGGGAAGAGATCCCAAAGCAGCTGGCCGGCGAGTCGCGCCCGGATCTGTCTGAGGAGCTCTTCAAAAGTGCTGATGAAGGTGGCCTTCCGCAATCCAGGCCTCAACCTCACCAGCGTCCTCAAGTCCCTGCCGCCGGATGCCGATGTGGGCGCTCAAGACCCTATCGCACCCATTGTGGACAAGGTGAGCAAGATCAAGAGGTTTATGGCGACCGCGTAGATTAGGCCGCCCGTTTTTTCTTTTCCTTGCGCTGCTGATCATGTTATGAGAACAATCTATTAGAGCTACGGCAAGCTGTCTTGTAATATAACTCTATCTCGGGCAGAGATTGCAATGTTATTTCCTTTACTTGATTCCTTTGTATGTTTTTGCCCTCGCTTTTAGGGAACTTGTCGGTATGAGCACCTTTGCCTTGGCCTGAGTCTTGAGACGTCGGCAACCTCTTTGGCGGTGCCGCTCCGACAAACAACCTTATGCGCAACTAATCGCAGCTCACTTAAGTTGTTGGCGGACTCGAAACAAAGTAAGGCGCAACTAGCTCTGAGTTGGTTCCTCGCACTGAGTTTTCCATACAAAGCAGGGTCGTTCGAGGAAGATAACCTAAAAATTTAAAACTAATAGCTCAAAACTTTGTAACTTAGCTTTTACGCGTTTGATTCTGGTAAAGCGAAACTTTGTTGAATGACACTTGGTCCACACCATTATCTTCTCCTTTCCCCGGCAAACTTATGGGCGAGGAACCTTCCTTTCTTTGAGAAAGAGAAAGAAGAAAATAAAGATATGGAGCCTTATGGCTCGTTATTGCTTCTAGGGGTAGGTGCTGCACAAAGTGTCGGATAATGCATGCAAAATAATAGAGTAAGCATGATATTGACAAGATGTGCGAGCACATTAACTACTTATGCTGCAGGATCTGCGCTTTGGCTTTGTACAAAGGTTACATGCAACATCGGCAAGACTTGTACAAAAGGTGGTTGCGAAACAGTTAAACAACCGCGCCTCTGGGTAAAACATACGAAGATGCTCAATATTCAGGAGTTGCTCACGGAATGCCATCTACGGTCTCAAAGGCGGACAGCGCCAAGCCTAGTGACTTCGTCTCACCGGTAAGGCCTTCCCACTTGGCGTCAACTTGTTGGAATTCTTGGCGGACTGAGCGCGCGAAGAACAAGGTCGCCTTCCTCGAGACTTCGGCACTAACTGCGGCTATGGTAGCGGCGCAAAGCTTGCTGGTATCAAGCAGCTCGTACAGTGGCTGAAGCGGTCCTCCTCAAGGAGCGGTCGTCATCTTATGCAACTGCTCTTGCTCAAACTCATCATAGCGAGCACTCGGGTGACCCGTATCACGAGTTCCGTGGGAGAACTGCCTCTGCTCCATAGACTAGGCGAAAGGTGTCTAGCCGGTGGCTCGATTTGGCGTCGTCTGATCGACCAAGAACCAGCGGCAGCTCCTCAATCCAGTTTCTTCGCATTTGTGCAGCACAGTCGAAAGTTCTAGTCTTGAGCCCGCGCGACACTTGACATTGGCCTCTCCGCTTGACCGTTACTTCTCGGATGAGCAGCGAAGCGAAGCAGACCTTGCGTAAGATCTTGGGCGTCTTGCATGAAGGTGCGCTCGTGAATGCGTGCCGTTGTCGGTGATGATCTTGTTAGGGATCCCAAAGCGGCAAACAATCGACTGAAGAACGGCTGCTTGTTGTCTTGTCATCACCTTCCTCACTGCTTCCACTTCCGTACTTGGTGAACTTGTCGATCATAGCGTACAAGTACTCAAAGCCCCGACAGCTTTCGGGGAAAAGGGCGAGGATGTCGAGCCCCAGACGAAAATGGCGAGGATAAAGGGATCGTCAGGAGGCTTGGCTGGCTGGTGTATCTGCTTGGAATGGGCCTTGCGCTTCACACTTGGTTACTTGTGCAGTTGCATCTGGAGGCTGTCGGCCAAAAGAAACCTTGCGGAATGCTTTGCAGGCAAGTGCTCTTAATGCCAATGTGGTGACCACATATGCCTCCATGTATTTACGCCAACAACCATCCATCCTCCGGTGAATACACTTCAATTTCACCGTTGAGTCTTCTTACATGCAGGTGTGTTTGTCGACAAACTGGTACATACTTGATTGCCGGGCTACTCTTTCGCTTCTTCTTGTTCTTGGGAAGTTCTCTGTCTGAAGAAAATGGACAATCTGTTGTGCCCATCTTTGGAGCTTGCGGCTCGACAACAAGGACTAAAGGCACATCTCTGCTGCGGGAACATCCGCTTCTCTGGCGAGAACTGCGGCTCAGCGAACTTAGCGTTCCCGGCAGGCTTGCGAGAGCAAAACTTGTCGGGGCGTCTGCTTCATGAAACAAACCCTTGGGCTTGCCGGACGCAGACTGCTCCTCAGCGATATCGGTGTTGATCTTGGGGACCTTCTTGGCGGCGGCTTGGGGAGCTCTGCGGGAAAATAGTCACCAATCAACTTCCTCTTATTGTTACATCCGGTTGATGGTGTTACAGACGGTTGAGTCAGCTTGAGCACTGTGATCCCTGGTTCCACGAGGTATCTTGAGTCGGCGCACTTTGACAAGCCATCAGCAATGTCGTTACGAGCCCTTGGAATATATTCCATCTATGGGTTAGTCAAAGTGCTCTTCTAGCTTCCTCACTTCATCAACATAAGCTTCCATCAACGGACTCGATAATTCTTGTTAACTTGGCGGATGACAAGCTGTGAGTCACCACGACAATGAGCTTCTTGATCCCAAGGTCCCTGCGATCCACGACCCGGCAAGCAAACCTTCATACTCTGCGGTATTATTTGTTGCATGTTCCTTGGGAAAGTGCATACGGATTATGTACTTGAGGTGCTCTCCGGTGGGTGCGACAAGCATGCGCCCGCACCGGCGCCTTGCAGCGAAGGCACCATCAAAGTACATTAGCCACTCTTTGCTTGCTTCCTTGGCGGGATGCTCGTTTACGGAGTTTCTTCATCTGTGTTGGCGTCCATTCTGCTATGAACTCCGCCAATGCTGCTGCTTTTGGATAGTTGAGGTGCTCTCAAACTTGAGACCAAAGCTTGGCAGTTCCGATGCCCACTCGACAATCCACCTGTTGCTTCGGATTTTGCAGTATCCTCTTATTGAAGCGAGTAGCGGCTTGTGATCTCATGTGCTTGAAAGTAATGGCGCAGCTTTTCGAGGCCATGAGAAGGCAGCAATTTCTGCACACAGGTAACTTGACCTAGCCCCTGCGAAGAAGGGCCGACAAATGGCTGGGAGCTGCACCATCCTTTTTCGCATCTTCTCATACGCTGCGAGACCCATCTTTGTCGGGACGAGCTTGCGGTGAAGTGCCTTGCTTGTCATTGGATGCCTCTGCCGTGGTTGCTAGCTCATCATCCGCCTCCTCTCCGCTACTAGCAGCACTAACCACTTGATTGGTTGCCGCTATACATAGCAGCAACTTCTCTTGTGGCTTAGGTGCGACAAGTAATGAGTGGAGGACAGGTATCTCTTTAAGTCCTGCGGCGCAGCCCTCCTTCGGAGTCCATTTCATTGGACCTGCCTTTTTCAAAATTTTGAAAAATGGCGGGAGCACTCAACAGAACCTAGAGATAAACCTCTTTGAGAGCAGCTACATGTCGGCAAGTCTTCGTACATCCTTGGCGCTTTGGTGCTTCAATCTGCTCAATGGCCTTGATCTTGTGGGATTGGCTTCAATTCCCGCTGAGACCACGAAGAACCGAGAAGCTTGCGGAAGGACTCAAACACACACTTCTCGGGGTTGAGCTTGAGGTTGATCTTGCAGGTTTGCAAGGTTTCATCTAAATCTTGAATCAGAGTTTCCTTGTCTTTGCTTTTGACCACTATGTCATCCATGCTTGGCTTCCACATTTCTGTGTATTTGCGGCTCAAAAGCGTCATGGACTACTCTTGCAAATGTTGAACCAGCATTCTTTAAACGAAGGCATCCGTGTGAAGCATTATGTGCCACATGGGGTGATGAATGCGGTTTTCTCCTCATCCTCTTCTGCCATGAAGATCTGATGGTACCCGGTATGCATCAAGAAATGAAAGCAAATCACATCCGGCCGTGGAGTCAACAATCGATCGATGGCGGCAAGAAATGGGTCTTTGGGACAAGCTTTATTAATATTAGTAAAGTCGATACAAAGCCTCCATTTCCATTGCCCTTCGCCGCGACTACGAGATTAGCCAACCCGTGGATGGAGCACTCCGACGAAGGCCTGCTGCTTCAACTTCTTGATTTCTTACGCTATGAATTCTTGGCGCTCCTTGCTTGCTTCGACTTTACGCTGCAGCGGGCGCGCATGATGACGGAGCGGCAAGGTGGTGCTCAGTACTCACTGGGAACACGGGGATGTCGAGGCGGTTGCCATGCAAACTCGTCGGCGTTAAGCCCTTGAAAGCAACGCGAAGCGCGCTTTCCTATTTAGGGTCAAGAGTAGCGATGGTGAAGGTACCACTAGTGCCGTCCTCCTTAGCGGACACCTTCTTGGTCTCTGGTGGAGCTGCCATCGTCTTCTTACACTTGCGGTGGAGCTCGATGGTGCGTCCCTCGGCGGTGGCGCAGCACTCCGAAGGTGTGGCTCGAGTACCGGTGAAGTAGTTGGCCAGAATCTTGTCGTCTCGCCCTCCGGCAGCTTGCACGCAATGGTGTAGATCTTTGAGGAACTCCGACGGATCGACTTGCCGTCGTGCTTCTGGTACATCTGGCTTGAAATTCTTCTTGCTGGGCCTTTGGACTTGCCGCAGCTCACGATTGAGCAGGGGCAACCTACGCGTCTGACAAGTCGCTGGTTCCCTGGCGCATGCATGTTTCTGAAGGCCAGCGCTGGTCTGATTGACACGCGCTTCTCTTTGGCGCTCGATCTGAGTTCGGCGTCTTCTTCTGTCGTTCGTGAAGAACTAGGTGCTGATCGCGGCGAGCTCATGGAGTCCGATGGCGGTGGAGTCCTTTGTCGAGGTGGATCCGGCGAGTCGGCGATCTTGGCCTTGGGTGGAGAGTGGATGGTGGTTGCACCCCACGGTCTCGTCACCACCGGCTCGTGTAGCGGTCCTGCGGCGGCAGCGATGTAGTTGGTTGCGCGGAGTGTCGCCGTTAACCAAAGCCGATGAGACTACGGATGGTGGCCCTCCATTCGTCAACCTTGTCGGCTGTTGGAGGTAATCCAGGAGTGGTTGAGCTCGCCAAAGCTTCTGCTGGAGTGGTGGGTGGTAGTGGCGAGCGGTGCGAGGCGGGATATGCCGGACTTCTAACTATGTTAGAAGGTAGTATCCCGTCTGGCGTCGTGCCTGCTTCGTGCCAGCATGTTGGCGTGCGCTGGTCTTGAGGCCGAGATCCACCAACTCGATCTTGATCCAGCGGCGTATAGTGCTGTGAATACCATGGCCTTTGTCGGTCCAGCGCCTCTGAGATGGGCCAGCGGTGCATGTCTGGGCGCCGAAGTCTGCGCAGCCTTGTCCTTGGACTTGGCGGCGTCATGAGCTCCCTCACGGCGCCCGTTCTTCGTCGGTGTCTACCCACCACCCATTTTCTCGGTGGTGGTGGGATAAAACGATGGGCGGCTCGCTGCCGCGAAACCTTCTTCTTGGTGGCATGTCGAGGAAGATGATGAAGATGTAGCTCGTGTGAGCGCGGATCAGGTTCACAGCCTCGGCCGCCCTACAGCGGCGCCAAAGATGTCGGGAAGCTGATCGGACCCACGAACACCCTCACGGGACGGCGGACCGAGCCCCTTCAGTTGGTAGGCGGAGTCGCCTGAAAAGCGGATCGGCCCGAAGCACGAGCAGTTACCCAACCGGAGCTCTCCGGAGATAATACTCCTCTCTTGCTGCATGTGCGATTGTATTGTGTTCTTGCTAGGGGCGGCTGAGTGCTCTGGTACATCAACCGTGGGTGCTTTACGGCGAACCGTTCAGAACCCCCCTCTCGTTGCACATGGGCCTCCTTTTATATGTTCAAGGGGTCTCCGACAGGTGGCATAGCGTGAACAAGGGCAAAAATGGAAAAAGAGTGCGGTTGGTACAGCTACTTGCGATGTATCATACCTAACCACGAAGGCAGGGGACAAAGGCATTAAATGCCGTCTATATACATTAAGCAGTGCAAAGCGAGGGACGTCGGGCGCCACCGCTTGCCACGATGGCAATCTTGTCGGCGCCGCTTGCCCCAGCGCTCCGCTGGTCGCACAACCTCTTGCCGCCCAGCGCTGGAAGGTCGAGCGACACGTTGGTGGATCGTTGGGCGCGAGGAGGCGGAGTGGTAGTCTGCCCGCAGCAAGCGCCTTGCGGGAAGTAGCCTTATCGCCCGAGCTTGTCGCTCACGGGCCTTCCGGCAAGCTCCTCTTGCGAGGCCTTGTCTCCTAGGTGCCTTGGTTGGCCTTCCCGGCAAGCTCCTCTTGTCGGGGCCTTGTCTCCTTGACTTAAATACTTTGTTCTTGAATGGCTCCAATGGAGCAGCGGAGGATTCTTAGCGGTCACCGAGGCAAGCCTTGCAGCGAGGGTCTGCTGACTGCCCGTGCGCAGTTAGGATACTAAGGTACCCTACTCTAGTACACCGACACCTGGGCGTCTCAATGGAAGCGGGGGCGGAAATGCGTCGGTGGGTCTCCTCTTCTCGCAACAGACGGGACCCCGTCTGATCCGAGAGGTGGGCGCTCGGGATCGCGGCCGGTGGCCTCACGGGTGAGCTAGCCTCTTTGACAAAGCGGATCACATCTCCTTCCTTTCTTGATGCTCTCATCCACAAGGAAGCGGTGACCAAAGTCGGTGTGTCGGCCAACGGCGGACGGAGAGGATCGCGTCGAGGTCGGTGAAGTCGTTCGTGATGCACTGCGGCGGAAAAGCAGTTCACCATCCGGCTGTAGCTGGACCGGCGTGTGGCGTGGTTCGGAAGGCACCCTCGAGAGGTTTGTTTATATGGCTTGTGTGGCGGTGCTCTTGTCGGTTGATTCGATGCTGGATTTTTTACTTACTACTGCATTCATATGTTTGATGGTTTTCATACTCATGTGCCCATGTTTAATTCTGAGATGAAATGGATGAGTCACTTGATTACGACTTCAAAGCTTCACGGCGGTACCTAGTTGCAGCGTCCAACAAAGATGCTAAAAAGGCGGCGAAACAATAGCTCGCCTATTCATAGGTACACAGATCCTTGCTCCCTCCGTCTCTTGTTTTTCAATTCTTTCGATGCGACTTTGATGCGGTCTATCAATGAATCTCGGCATGGGCGTCCGTTCGTGTTGTGCGTGGGCTGCGTGCTGCCGGCGGCGTGTGTGTGGTGATCATCTTTCTTTGGAGGCGTCGTGTGTGCTAGATGTGGTGTCGCATGCTGTGTCTGGTGTGCATGGTTGAGTGTATGTTTCGTGTTGCCACTCTGGATTAACTAAGCGTATTGACTTGGATGTGGGCGGTCGAATAAGGATCGGAGAAATCAAGTCGATGCAGCGGCGTTCGAATTGAGGCGGGTTAATCCCTTAGGACACACTACTCAGGCCGTCGGGTGGGGATAAGTACTGCTCCATGCAATGGGTTTCGACTAATTAATCGAGGGATCAAGTCGGCCTAGAGCTTGCGGCTTCGTGGCTGACACGCGTTGTGGATTCTTTGATCTTTGATTGATCTTTTCCTCTGACAATTTGAAAGGAACGGTATTTGGAAGTCCTGGGCTACATATCCTTCCTTTCCTTGATACTCCTTCCAAAATGTGAGGTAATTGATTTACTAAATCCCATATGTGCTGACTTCTAATGCTTCGAACATTTCTCGGTTTTATGTGTTTGTTAGCTTTTACTGGAAACCTTGCTATCCTTGTGCTTTACCAGTGTGAAGTTCAGCTCTATGGCTGCTATTATGTGTTGTCTAATGGTCTGGTGGTCAGGAGTCATGCGTGATATGGTTATTATTTTGATGCTTAAAGCTGATCATTTTGTAGGAAGATGCCACGGTTCTCAATCAAATGCAAGATGCACTCTTGTCAAAGTGTACTCTATTTTGCGGTGTCGAAACTTGTAAGTAATGTTGTTTGGTATTGCTTGAAATTTAGAAAGTTTAGTCATGTTACCAAGCTACAGATTTTGAAATTTTAGTTGTGAAGTTTCATATCGCAAGTTATCCTTCCTTACAAAATCATTGTTTGTGGCGAGTGAAAGCAAGTGTGCTCTTGTCTATGGGCAAATGAATGAGCCCCGGTGGTCGTGCTTTCGTGTAGACTTGTTTGGTTTATTTGTTCTTTGGACATTTTTGTGATGCCAAAGGATAAGATGTGCTTCCTTCTATTGATTTTCCATTTCACCCAGGTAACTTCTGAATGGCATTTCTTGTACTGACACCTCTGTTTGCTACATGTTGTGTTGTTAAACAATATTTCTCTTTCTAACCTGCTGTTACCATTGCTATTAAGTCTCACCGTTGTACTTTTCTTATTACTCTTCATGACAAGCGAACCTTGACATGTATGCTTTTTTATTCCAATCATATAGTATCAGATGGCCTCCCAAGAAGCCATTAGCTATTATGAGGTGTTAAAGATAGTAATGTAATTAGTTAAAATAATTACACATGGTAATTAAGCAATGACATATGCTATGAACTGACTTAGTGAAATCCATTTATTTTGGGTACTTAGTTAATCCATGTTTTTACGCCTTGAGTCATTATTGAGGTCTAATCTTTTCATCTTTGCATTTTAGATCTGCTTGACAAGCAAGGAAAAAGCTTATAGGTTAAACAATGTGTTCAAGTGTTGATCCCTATATATTGACCTAGGAAGTGAAGATTGAACTATATGAAGTTGTAATGGCATTGGTATCTTATTAACTCTCAGTTCCGGATCACCATGTCACTGCATTCTATGAATCAAATTTTGTTTGGTTGTTCCCTTGGTGATTCTGTTTGTTGTGGTTGGTGCTTCAGGTTTGCTCCACCAAATATTCCCAATATGGCCGCCACACACAGCCAAGTTATGTACAGCTACAAGAGGGTGTTATTGGCTATGTTGATGTGCTTGTTTTTCCTATATGCAGGTTTGTCCTAATTTACTTGACCTATTATTTCATTGCATTTTGCAGATCCAGGTTTAAACACCCTTTAATAATGCTACTATGTGTACTCTAGGATCATTCTAATTAGTTGATGAATAGATAAATTCCTATATCTAACATGTTATCTGCTGCTTGATATTGTTGCTGTACTAATTAGTATTTGATGAATAAATAAATTCTTATCACGCTAATTGCTAATTAGTTGATAAATGGATAATTCTTGTATCTAATATGTCATCTGCTTGATATTGTTGTTGTACTAATTAGTATTTGATGTGCCTTCATGTAATTTATTGTGTTCTCCCCCTTATTGTATTACATGAGAATACCTTTTATTACACTAATGGTCTCATAGAAATATATGAAGGCATGATACTGAATTGAGCTAATCTTTTCTCGTAGTTCCTACTGTACAGAAAGCAAAAGAAGCTGCTTTGTGGCGTATGATCAGGCTGTGAGACCAAAGCTACATCTCTCCATGAGAAAGCACATCAAGCTTGTCTAGAACAGAGAAAGTTACATTCATGGTGAAAATGCTGTGATGTAAGCCTCTTAATTTGCTAAAATGTGACTCATGTTCTTAGAGTATTTCTGAATCTTATATGCTTCCAATCTGTTAATTTAATTTTGCTTATTGACGGTGTGTCGGATCTCTGTCACGCAGGACCAGGCCTCCCATTCACGCCGCACGCCGCCGGCATGGAGGCCCAGACTCGGGCTGCCTCTGCGATGTCCGGTGTGCCGGCGAGGTCTATAGGGACCGCGTGAAGGGGGGGGGGGGGCTGGCGCTGCTCCGGTTGTGGTTCGGCAACCTGCAGCTCCGTCGGGAGGATGGCGGCGCCGCTGGTTTGGGAGCTGAAGCCGTGTGGCGAGGATGGCGGTGGCGGAGGAGGAAGAGAAGAGGCGGCGGCTTTCGGTCACATGGGTCCCATGTGCGAAAAGGAGGAAACAAGGGGCAGTAACACCTTCTTCCCATCTTCACCTAGGTAACCTTTGTGTAGTTTATGGGTGATGTATGATTTCTTCCTTCTAAAAGATGCATGGTAATGTCTTGAGCTTAATCTGAAACTAATTACAGACGAGTGCTTTAATTTGCTAGATGTACGTGCTTTAGTTGTAGGAGATGCATGCCTTTTATGCTCATGTCATTATTTTTCTGTTGTCAATTTAGAACTTTCGAGTTTACATTTGACAATATCTTCTCCTGCCATTGGCTATGCCTATATGATTATAACTCATGTATGATTCAGAGTGCTAGCTACCTTTTAAACATGGAAGCTTAGGAAAAAGCATGTAAACCAAGGCAGAAGCTTACTGTTTGATTCAACAGATTTGATTTGCTCTATTCGTTAAGATCTTTCTCTGCTGCGGAGAACTTAGAGATGTAACATCAGCGTGGTGGGCCTACATCAGAAAGGAAAGTTCTTGTCAATGGAAATCTTCACCTAGGTAAAGGTAACCTCAATAGCCTCTCTTAAATTTTGCAACAAGCATCCGTTGTTACAGGATGGAGCTCTAGAGTAGTTAGTCTAGATTCAACTCTAGAGTAATTAGTCTAGATTCAACTGAGTTACAAGTGCACCTTTGTCCAGTTATTGCTACCTTTTTTTGGAAGATTTTATACTTGCTATCCAGTGTTAATTTATGGCCTGGCTAAGTTTTGTCGTTCGTTCCCGTTCTCGGGTGCTGTCCGGTGGGTCATTTGCGCTCTTCAACGCCTTCGTCTTTGTTGTCTCCTACACCATTGCCTACACCCTCACTGTCGGTGTACTAGAGTAGGGGTACCCTAGTATCGAACTTCGTGCAGACGATTCTGACTTTCCATGCGGCGAGGCTGGCCTGGTGACCATCAAGATCTCCACGGCTCCTTTGGAGCCGTTCGGCTAAAGTAATCAAGGCCCGGCAAGAGAGCTTGCCGGGAAGACCCCTCAAGGCACGAAGAAACAAGGCCCGGCAAGAGGAGCTTGCGGGAGGGCTTGGTGGCGACAAGCTCCGGCGCGACAAGAACCTTGCTTGGCGGCAAGGTGCTCGCTTGTGACAAGTGACCTCTCTTCATCTCCTCCAGCTCATCCATACGTGTCGCCATGGGGCTTTCCCAAGCATGCGTGTCGGGCGGGCTGTGCAGCCAGCGGGGAGTAGCGATGGCGTGACAAGCTACCACCGTGGCAAGCGGAGGTGCCAATGGTCCACTGTTACCTTTGAGCGGTAGAGCGGGCATTTATGACTCTTGTCCCTTCCCGTCGAGTTAGGTATAGATCCTTGTAAACTGTACAAGCGGTGTACCAACCTCTCTTTTACTATCTTACCCTTGTCTACTTGCCACATGTGGTGACTCCTTGTGCGTATAAAGGAGGCCCAAGTGCAGCGTAGAAAGGGTTGATTGATTCGGCTCGGCTTGGTTCATTCGACTCATCTGAAGCCACTCTCATTCAGGCTAGGTTTTGTGGCTCCCATTGCTCCCTAGCAAGAACACAATATAATCCACAAAGCAGCGTAGGAGTGTTATCTCTCCGGAGAGCTCGGCTGGGTAAATCTGCTCATGTGCATCGCCCGATCCGCTCTTTGTGCAATCTCCGCCCCCCTCCAGAACCACAAGGGACCCAGGTCCCATAGGTGTTCATGCGGACACGATCAACTTCCCGACATCTTTGGCGGCGCCCGGTAGGGGCGTCGAGGCTGTGTGAACCCGATCCGGCGTTCACGAGCAATTCTTCATCAACATCTTAATCAACATGCCACCCGAAGAAGAAGAAGCTTGACGGCAGCGAGCCGTCGCGTCAAACCCACCACCACCGGCTGGCGAGTGGTGGGGAAAATAGCGGAGGAACAGGCGTCGTCGAAAGAGCCCGGCGCTGCGAGATCCAAGGACAAGGCGGCGCCAAGCTTGGCGTCAGAGTCCGCCGCGTCCTTCTCAAGAGGCGCGGGAAAAGACAACGTCATGGTGCCGCGGCACCATCGTCCGATAGATCAAGGCCAAGCTGGAGGATCCGGGGACCCTCGAGACCCGCATGGGCCTTGACATGCGGTACCGGCGCGATGCGGTCGGCTGGGGGCGGGGCCTTCTCCTCTAACTTGGTTAGGAGTCGAGCACGTCTCGTTCTTCGCTCTGTCGCCGTTGCCACCCACCACACCAGCGAAGCCTTGGCAAAGCTCGCTACTTCTAGATTACCCTCAGCGGCCGACAAGATCGGCGAATGGAGGCCACCATCGAGCCTCATCGGCTTTGCCAGCAGCGGCGTCCGCGAAACCAAAGCGCCCTCGCAGCCGCGCTGAGACAAAGCGCGAGCGATGGCGGCGAGACTAACGCGCGGGAGCATCCACGTACACTCCCCTTCCGAAGAGCCAAGATCGCCGACTCGCCGGATCCACCTCGTGGCGCGACTCCACAGCATCGTCCGGATCGCGAGCTCGTCGCGACCAGCGCCAAGTTCTTCGAAGCGGCAAGAAAAGGCGCTCGAACCCGTATCGGCGCCGAAGAAAGCGGCGTCAATCCGACCAACGGGCCGCTGTCGATATGCATGCGCCCGAAGAACGAGGCGACTTGCCGTCTGTGATAGGTTGCCCTGCGTTCACTCGTGAGCTGCGGCAAGTCGGTGGCCCGACAGAGAAAAACTTCAAGCCGGATGTGGGAGAAGTATGATGGCGGACACACCGCCGGAGTTCCTCGCATCTACACCATCGCGTGCAGGCTGCGGAAGACGCGGACGACAAGATTCTTGCCAAATACTTCCCTCGGTGCTCAAGCCAAGCGTCGGTCTTGGCTCATGCACTTGCCGGACAACTCTATTTCTTCTTGTCGGTTTGTGCCACCGGTTTGTCGGCGCCTTCACGGTGACACAAACCTCATGGCCAAGAGAGTGACCTTCCTTGCTCGCCCGGAAGGAAGGAGAGTCCTGCGGAAATTCATCCGGAGATTCGGTCAGTGCACTACAACATCGGGCGTCCACCCTGCCCGTGGTGATCGGTGCATTTCATCAGAGAATGTCGAAACCCGGGATGAGGGAGGAGATGGCAATGTGCAAAGTGAAAGGCGTCGGTGAGCTCATACGCCCTGGCCGACAAGTGTGCCTTGCTTGAAGAAGGAAGAAGACTCGGGGAGGAAGGCGTGGGGCGAGTCGGCAGTGAGGAGACCGCCCGACAAGGGAAGAGCGGCGGTGAAACAACGAAAGAAGCAAAACCAAAAAGAAGTACTAGTTATCGAAGCGGTCAAATGAGGATGGTGCCACCAACAAAGCCAAGGCTGGTGGCTCCGGCAAGGAAGGTTGCCAGCTGACACCGACCATAAGGCGTGGCGGCCGCCGACAAGCAGGACAGCTCCAACAAGCGATCTTTGCAAGATTCACGCACCAAGGCCCACGACCTCGAGCTACAAGAAAGTTGAGCAGCTTGTTGAGCTACGAGAAAGCTGAGGCTGACGGCGAGATAAGGAGAAACCCGGAAGGTGCAGTGCAGCTAGTAAGAAGAGACCGGTCGGGGAGGGCGCTTGGCAAGGCCAAGCAGCGGCAAGAGGCAGACCTCCCGCCCCGCGACAAGGAAGAAGAGCGAAGATGAAGATGGCGAAGACATGGAAGATGATGAAGCTGATGAGCAGGAGTTTGGAAGGCAGCGGAGGTCCTGCGTTGGCGGTGGTGCTTCCTGCATACCTCGCACCGCCAACTCAAGCAATGGATCGTGAGGTTAATGCAGCGAACCATCCATAGAGTCGCGCAAACCTGCGAAGTGGTCCAGCCGCCCATCATCTTTGACATTGAGGATCACCTGATCGCATCACTGCGGTGGTGCTTGCCGATGTTGGTATCACCAACCATCCGCAACCTCAAGGTCACAAATATGTTGGTGACGGCGGGGCGCGACTGAACTTGATCTCCTCTGCGGTGCTCCGAAACTTCAAATCCACGACAATGACTCGAAGAGGCGGCACGTTCAAGGAATCAACCCGGGGAAGGAGCAAGCGAAGCGGAAGATCACATTGCGGTAACATTTGGCGATGAGCTAAACTTCAGAACTGAGAGGTCACGTTTGGCGTTGCTGATTTCCCATTGCCCTACAATGGCATACTTGGCGATCCGGCATCGCCAAGTTCATGGCCGCCTCTCATCATGCTTACAACTTACTCAAGATGCCGGCCCGATAAGCGTCATTTCTGTCCATGGCGACAAGAAGGATGCGCTTATCTGCGCCGACAAGATTACCGGGATGCAGCAGCGCGCGGATAGCAAATCACTTACGCTGAAGCTCCGGAAGAAGACCACCAAGTCCGGCAAGAGCTCGATGCCCCTCCGGCAAGCGCACCTCTTGAGTGCTGCGCTACCGTCGAGATGCACCATCGAGCTCCCGGCAAGTGCAAGAAAGATGATGGCAGCTGTGCAGAAGACCAAGCTGCCGCCAAGGAGGAGGGCGGCGGTGGTACCTTCACCATCGATGCCACGCTTGACCCTAAATAGGAAGCGAGCTCGTTTCTTTCTCTGAGGCGAATGTCGATGTGTTTGCATGGCAACCATCGACATCCCGGTGTTCAGGAAGTAATTGAGCACCACCTGGCTATCTCGTCCTCCTTGCGACCCGTCAAGCAAAAAGTTAGGAAGCAGGCGGTGGGCGCCAGAATTCATAGCGGAAGAAATCAAGAAGTTGGAAGCAGCAGGCCTTGTCGGAGGAGTCCTCCATCCCGTGGTTGGCCAATCCGGTAGTTGTCATAAGGCAAATGGGAAATGGAGACTTTGTATTGACTTCATAGATGTTAATAAAGCTTGTCCCAAAGACCCATTTCCCTTGCCGCGTATAGACCAGATTATTGACTCCACAGGCTGGATGTGATTTGCTTTGATTTCTTGATGCATATTCAGGGTATCATCAGATCTTCATGGCGAAGAGGATGAAGAAAACCACATTCATTACACCATGTAGCGCGTAATGTTTCATACGGATGCCTTTTGGTTTAAAGAATGCTGGTTCAACATTTGCAAAGTAGTCTATGATGCCTTTGAGCCACGGATACATAGAAATGTAGAAGCCTACATGGATGACATTGTGGTCAAAAGCAAGGACAAAGCAACTCTAGTTCAAGATTTGGATGAGTCTTTTTCAAATCTGCGCAAGATCAACCTCAAGCTCAACCCGAGAAGTGCGTGTTTGGAGTCCCTTCCGGCAAGCTTCTCGGGTTCTTTGTGTCTCGGCGGGGAATGAAGCCAATCCCGACAAGATTAAGGCCATTGAGCAGATTGAAGCACGAAGCGCGTCAAGGATGTCGGAAGGCTTGCGGTTGCATGGCTGCTCTCGGCGAGTTTATCTCTAAGTCTGCTTGGCGCGCCCTGCCATTTTCAAGATTTTGAAAAAGCGAGGTCAATGAAATGGACTCGAAGCGGAGGCTCTTGCTGCAGAGACTTGAAGAGATACCTGTCCTCTACTCCAATACTTATCGCACCTAGCCCACAAGAGAAGTTGCTGCTGTATATAGCGGCAACCAATCAAGTGGTTAGTGCTGCGTTAGTAGCGGAGAGGGAGGCGGATGATGAGCCCGACAACCAGAGGCGAGGCGCATCCAGCGACAAGCGAGGGCTTCGCCGTCAAGCTCTGGTCCGACAAGGACAGATCAAGCGCGAGGTTGCGACAAGATACGAGAGAAAGGATGGTGCAGCGCCCGGTCTACTTTGTCGAGTTCCCTTTTGAGGGGCTAGGTCAAAGGTATTCCGGTGTGCGAAGTTGCTTTTCGGCCTCCTCATGGCCTCGAAAGCTGTGCCATTACTTCAAGCACATGAGATAACAGTTGTCACTCGCTTTCGGCTGAAGAGGATATTGCAAAATCCGGAAGCAGCAGGCAGAATTGTCAGTGGGCACTTGAGCTGTCAAGCTTTGGTCTCAAGTTTGAAAGCACTTCAACTATCCAAGCGAGCATTGGTAGAATTCATAGCTGAGTGGGCGTAGCGCAAGATGAAGAAATTCGAGACAAGCATCCCGACAAGGAGGCAAATAAAAGTGGCTGATGTACTTTGATGGTGCTTTCGCTGCAAAGCGCCCGTTACCCGGCGTCTTGCTTATCGCACCACGAAGAGCACCTCAAGTACATAGTCCGGATGCACTTTCCCAAGAACAAGCAACAAATAATACTACGAGTATGAAGGTTTGCTTGCGGTCTCGAGGATGCGGTAGACCTTGGGATCAAGAAGCTCATTGTCGGGGGACTTGCAACTTGTCGTCCGCCAAGTAAATAAAGATTATCAGAGTCCGTTGATGGAAGCCTACGTCGATGAAGTGAGAAAGCTAGAAGAGCACTTTGAAGGCCTGCAAATGGAACACGTTCCAAGAGCTCAGAATGATATAGCTGATGGCCTCTCCAAATGTGCCGCACTTAAGTTACACAATGGAACCAGGAATTTTTGTGCTCAAGCTGACTCAATAACCGTAACACCATCAAGAGGCCGAGCAAGAAAGAAGAAAATTGGATTCGGCGACTACTTTCCGGCAGAGCTCCACGGAGCCGCCGCCAAGAAGGTCCCAAAATCAGCGCAAATATCAGCGAGGAGCAGTCTGCTCCGACAAACCCGCCGTTTGTTTCGTTGAAGCATACGCTCCCGACAAGCTTTGCTCCGGTAAGCTTGCGGGGATCATCAACTCGGCGGAACCACGAGTTCTTGCCGTGGAAGCTAATGTTCCCGATGGTAGATGAGCTTTTAGTCCTTGTTGTCGAGCCACGAGGCTCCAGACGCAGGCGCAGCAAATCGTCCATTTCCTTGAGACGGAGAACTTCCCAAGAGCAAGAAGAAGCGGAAAAGTAGCCAGCGGTCAAGTATGTACCAGTTTGTTGACAACATCACATGCAGAAGAAGACTCAGCGGTGTGAAATTGAAGTGTATTTCTGGGAAGATGGACATAAGCTGTTGGTAGAGATACATGGAGGCATATGTGGTCACCACATTGGCGCAAGAGCACTTTCGCCGGCAAAGCTTTCCGGCAAGGTTTCTTCGGCGAAGCCCTCCGGGGATGCTGCTGCACAAGTAACCAAGTGTGAAGCGTGCGGTTCCATTCCAAGCAGATACACCAACCAGCTCAAGCTCTCGGGCGATCCCTTTATCCTGGCCCTTTTACATGCGGGGGCTCGACATCCTCGGCCCCTTCCCGAGCTGTCGGGGCTTTGATACTTATGCGTGCAATCGACAAGTTCACAAAGTGGCGGAAGTGGAACCAGTGAGGAAGGTGACAGCCACGGTCAGCGATCAAGTTCTTGGTCAATTGTTTGCCGCTTTGGGATTCCTAACGGGATCATCACCGACAACGGTACCGCAGTTCACAAGCCGCACCTTCATGCGATCGCCCAAGATCTTGGCGCCAAGATCTGCTTTTACATTGCTCATCCGAGAAGCAGCGGTCAAGCGAGAGAAACAAGCGCTGAAGTGCTGCGGGGACTCAAGACCCAGAACTTTCGACGGGCTGCATAATCGCGGAAGAAAGCTGGATCGAGGAGCTGTCGGTGGTTCTTTGGTCAATCGAGGCTGACGCGCCGTCGAGCCAACTGGCGGACACCTTCGCTCTAGTCTATGGAAGCGAGGCAGTTCTCCCACGGAACTTCGTATACGGGTCACCTCGAGTGCTCGCTTATGATGAGCTTGAGCAAGAGCAGCTGCGACAAGATGGCCGCTGCTCCTCGAGGAGAGATCGTCTTGAGGCTGCTTTATGCGAGCTGCTCGTTACCCGGCAAGCTTTGCGTCGCTACCATAGCCGCAAAGTTAATGCGAAGCTTCGAGGAAAGGCGACCTTGTTCTTGGTAGCGTTCAATCCGCCAAGAATTCCAACAAGTTGGCCTTGAAGTGGGAAGGCCCTTATCGGGTGAAACGAGTCACTAGACGCGGCGTTGTCATGCCTTGAGACCGAAAGATGGCGTTCGGTGAGCAATTCCTGGAATATAGGGCATCTTCGCAAGTTTTACCCATAAAGCGCGATTCTTGGAACCGTTCGGCAACCACCCTTTAATACAAGTCTTGCCTTATTTGTTGCATGTAATCCTTTGTACAAAGCGAGGCGCGAGACCCGTGCATCGATAAAGCCTATGTGTTGCGCACAACTTGTCTATACATGCTTTCATAATCTTATATGCATGCGTTCTCTAACATTTTGTGCAGCATCCACACCGATAGCGATACGAGCCATTAGGCTCCATAACTTTATTTTCTCTTCTTTCTTCTCAAACAAGAAGAAGGTTCATCCACCCACAAGTTAACGGGGAAGGAGAAGATAATGGTGTGGAGCCACCAAGCGTCGCTCGAGGAAGCTGTCGCCTTGCGGAAATGGACAACAGAGAAGCTAAGTTGCTAAGTTTAAACAATCAGTTTTAAATTTTAAGTTATCTTCCTCGAGCGATAGTACTTTGTATGGAAAACCTGTGCGCGGAGGAACCGACTCGCGATTAGCTTGCGCCCTTACTTTGTTTGAGTCCACTCAACAACTTAAGTGTGCTGCAACTAGTTGCGACAAGGTTGCTTGTCGGGCGGCATCGCCAAGGCTGCTGAAGTTCGCACTCAGCGCTTTCATGGCAAAGGTGTTTACTGCAAACAAGTCCCCTAAGCGTGGGGCATAAACATACAAGGGAAAAAATCAAGTAAAGGAAATAACATTGCATTCGATTGACTAAGATAGTGTATATTACATAATGACTTGTCGCGGATCTAATAGATTTTTCCCTAAACATGATCTACTGCGACAAAGAAAGATAAGCTTGGCGGCCTAGTCCCTTGATAGAGCCATCGAGCCTCTTGACTCCGCTCACCCTGTCCACAATGGAGTGCGACAAGGGTCTTAGCGCGTCAACGTCGGCAGATGGAGGCAGGGACTTGAGGACTTGGTGAAATCGGCGCTGGGTTGCGGAAGGCCACTTTCATCGGCACCTTACGAGAGGCCGGCGCAAACTTGGCGCGACTCCTCCGCGATTACTTTGGGATCTCCTCCGGAGCATTTGGAGAGCCGTCCCGCCGCCCTTGAAGAACAGGCTGAGCTTGACGCTGGGTTGGAGGTTCTCGTCGGTGGAGTACCCAAGATCCACCATCCCAGCTCCATCAGCTCATTATGGATGCCGGTGGCGGTGTCCACAAGACCTTGTCCGGTGCATTATGTTGTCCCTGAGATTATTCTGGGCGGTCACAGCATTTGACACAGCTCCTCGTTAGCTTTGATCTTCTCCAGCAGGCCCGCTTCCCGCTCCTTGGCGCCTTCCAACGTCTCCGTCAGGGTGGTCAGTTTCAGCTCCAGATCCGCCTTGGAGTCCTTGGCAGCGTCGATCTCCTTGATTTTCTCAGCAAAACGACCTTGCAACTCGCCGAGGGTATAGGCGTCCTTCTCGCTTCGGCGTTTCAACCCGGCGACCTCCTCGGCGCTTACGGAGGTGGACTCCAGCTGAGCCACCCTCGTCTCAATTCCTTCTTGGCGGCCTCGGTAGCGCGGCAGCATCCTTGCCTCTGAAGTGGCCCGCCAATCGATTGCTCGCGCTGGCGAGATCTTCCTCATAGCTGTCGAGGTTGATCTTCCCGCTGCGCCTCCTCTTCTTCTTGCTGGAGAGCTTCTCGCGGCAAGTCTCTGCTGCTCCTCGCCTCGGCCATCTCCAAGATGAAGGCGATGCGCTCCTCGACAAGCTGCTCCAGCGCCTCTGCTATATCCGGAGAGTTTCTTTGTTGGCGCGCCGAGCTCTTCAGCGCGTTTCTCCAGTCAGCTCCGCCCTCGCGACAAGCGCCTCCACAGACTCGGCTTGGCTTCCGAGTAGCGGTAGGCGACAACAACCTCCTTAGCAGCTGTTCCTCCTCGGCTCACCCTGCTTTGCTACTCGGCGCATCGACCGGCTGACAGCCAAGCCGAGGCAAGCAGTTCAGCGTCGAAGGTCTCCCCTTGGCCGGTGCCCTGGGCTTGATGCCCATGGAAGCTTGATAAAGACACCCTCGCCGGCCTTGAGGTGGCGCCGGGCTGGGGCTCTTTGGGTCTGGTGCGGCATCGGTGGCGGGAGGATCGTGATCCGGTCTAGGCTGGCGCTCTTGACCTCGGGGCCGTCGGTGCGATCGCCGGATCCTCCCAGCCTCTGCGCCCGGCAACAGCCTTGGCGGCCTCCTGCGCGGCGGACCCATCGGCGCCGGCCTCCTCCTCCATATTGGCGGCGTCGACATTGTCGCCCATAAGCGTCCTCTCGCCGGCCTCGGTCTCCATCGGATCTCGGCGGTTGGATCGATGGTCGAGAAAAAGAAAAGAACAAGTCAAGCAAATGTTGAAAGAGAAGAACGAGAAGAAAAGAACCCAAGGAAATTCTCAAACAAGAAGATTACGCAATGGGATCTGTTGCCGCAGATCTCCACAACCGGAGGGTCGTCGGTAGCTGGTCCTTGTCGAGAAGCTCCTTGTCGGAGATGCCTCCCTTGCGGAGAAGCGCTCCTTGGCGGAGAGCTCTCCCTTGGCGGCAATGAGTTGAAGCAAGCAGAACCGGGAGTGACCTCGGTGCTTCCACGATGAGGCTGCTCTCCTACATAATTCAACAAACCGAGATATCGATGGCGGAGAAGCACGCAATCACACCTAACCATGAGAAGTAAACCCGAACACTTCTGGCTGGGGGCTGTGCTGGGGCTGCTGCATTGAAGGGTTGCGAATCCGGTAAGGAGTCCCAGGCGTGCCCCCAGCCATTGTGGGAATCATCTCGAGGACGACAACCACGAGGTCTTAGCCCTCTTGACGCCCGTCGAGCTAAGCGTCTGAAGAAGGAGAAGGTTCATAGTGAAGCGATCGGATATAAAATAAAGCAATAAAGCGGAGGATTACAAGTAGCTTGGCGGCAAGATCTTACTCTTCCTCTTCTTCCTCGGAGCTGAGGCGGAGAGATGAAGTTCCTCCGGCACGGCCGGATTGGAGAGAAGATTCCCTCGGGCGCTTGGCGGATGCGAGGGCGTGACTCCGAAGACCCGCTCCGTTCTTGGCGGCGGCGGCGCTCCAGCGGCAATGGTTCTTGCAGCGGTGGGCGCGTCGGCGGCGGCCTGTTGGGCGTCTCGCCACCCCGCCACTTCTCGGTCTTGCGGGCGTCTCCTTAAGCGGGGCGCGGGCTCCTCCTGCGGCAAGCTGCTTGGCGGCAGCGGAGAGCGCACCGCCGGCTCTTCCGGATTGGCGTCGGGCTCGGCCTGTTCCTCCCTGTCGGTGGTGTCAGCGGGTGAGCCGTCTACGCTCGTCGGCGCGGATCGGCACCTCCGCCAAGTTGTCGAAGAAGCGCTGCACGGCGTCGTCGGCGGGCTCGACAAGTTGGAGCGATTCCATGGGAATCGCTGCTTGGCATCATCGCGCGGATGCTGTCAAGCGACGAGTTGTTGCACAAGACACGACTCCCGGCAACATGCACCACTCGGGGTGATCCGCATCGAGCTTGAACAGCTCCGCAGCATGCCGTCCGGCTCAAAACGGTAAAATTCCAATTCAGACCGAGAGCAGCCTCATGATGTCTGCCGCATTTTGGAATTCCCAAGCAGGCCTCCTCCTCTCTGCAAAGGCGCAATGAGTGCTGAGCGAAGAAGTCCGCGCCAACAGCTCCTACGGTAAGCCCCTGCTTCTTTGAGGCGCAAAATCCTAGTCACGGCAATCTTCAACTTGTAGTCCTCAGAAATCAAGTTGCTCCGGTCGTGCCGCGCACTATGGGAGTTTGGCGCGAGGCGGTGAAAGGCTGTGGCTCCTCCTCTAAGATCCAACACGAGTCAGCTCTCCACTCCTCCCACTTGCAGCGCAGCTCTCCGTCAAGATATGCTTCTTTCTTGCCGATCCTAGAGACCCATACAATCCCTCGGCAGCGGCTCTCCTCTCTCTCTGGGCATGAAGTAATGGCGGAAGAGTGCTACATTTGGGTGTACGACAAAGTTCTACGCAGAGGTGTCTGGCAGCCAAGGTGAGGACGGCGTTGGGGGTGAAATCAGGAGGCGGAGGCCATATGTGTTGAACATGTAAAAGAATTGAGAAAAGGTGGGCGAGCCCTTGATGGAAAAGCGAAAAAGGGGTTCCCGATGGAAACTTTCTCGGAGGTGGCGGCGAGAGATGACCCTCGTCTTGCTGAGTGCGCCGTGTCTCTGTCGACCAGAAAGAAAAGTACAGCTCCTTAGCTCCTTCCGGTCAGCGAGGGGATCGAAGAGGCCCGCTCCTTCATGACGCCCATGGCCTGCACGCTGCGCCTCGGCGATTTCCGCCCTTTTCCCTTGTCGGCCTTGAGCCATGGGGAGAGGTGGTGGAGGAGGTGGCGGCGTTGGTGGCACCGGTGGCAATAGGAGGCGGGCGTCGCTCTCTTTGGGCTCGAGAAGAAAGGGGAAGCGGCAGGGTTTTCGATGTGGCGGCAAGGGCAAGTGGGTGTCCTGCCCTCTTCCCCTGCTTATAAAGGGAGAGGGACAGGCGTTCGATTTTCCCATTAAAAAAGCCCCGATCTCCCCGGCGCCCGTCCGATGCGTGATGTTCGTGGGGCGTGGTGGGTCGAGGCGAGTAATGGCGTAATCCGGACCGCGCGTGCCGTGCACTGTTTGGGCCTGGCCCATGAGCTCGGCGCCGTGTGGCCCAGCCGGGGCTCTTGTCGGTGTACTAGAGTAGGGTACCCTAGTATCCCGAACTTCGTGCCTGACAGTTACCTTTTCAGCGCGGCGAGGCTGGCTGGTGACCATTAAGATCTCCCACGGCTCCTTTGGAGCCGTTCAAGAACTAAAGTAATCAAGGCCGGCAAGAGGAGCTTGCGGAGAAGACCACTCAAGGCAGAAGAAACAAGGCCCCGCAAGAGGAGCTTGCCGGGGAGGGCTGGTGGCGACAAGCTCCCGCGCGACAAGAATCTTGCAGCGGCAAGGTGCTCGCCCATGACAAGTGACCTCTCTTCATCTCGCTCCAGCTCATCCAGTAGCGATGTAGCCATGGGGCTTTCCCAAACGCAGCGTGTCGAGACGGGCTGTGCAGCTAGCGGGAGTAGCGATGAGAGCGACAAGCTACCATCGTTGGCAGCGCAGGCGCGCCAGCGGTCCTGTTACCTTTGTTCAGGCGGCGTGAGGCAGGCATTATGACTCTTGTCCCTTGCCGTCGAGTTAGGTATAGATCACTGTACCTTTGTACAAAGCGGTGTACCAACCTCTGTTTTTACTATCTTACCCTTGTCTACTTGCCACATGTGGTGACCCCTTGTGCCTATAAAGGAGGCCCAAGTGCAGCGTGAAAGGGTTTGGTTCGGTTCGGCTCGGCTTGGTTCATTCGACTCATCTGAAGCCACTCTCATTCGAGGCTAGGTTTTGTAGCTCCCATTGCTCCCTAGCAAGAACACAATATAATCCACAAAGCAGCAGTAAGTGTTATCTCTCGGGAGAGCTCGAAGCTGGGTAAATCTGCTCATGTGCATCGCTTGATCCGCTCTTTGTGCAATCTCCGCCCCTCCAGAACCACAAGGGACCCAGGTCCCATAGGTGTTCGCGGGACACGATCAGCTTCCCGACACTCACCCACTACCACGGCCCTGCAACAAGGTAACAGGTCTACTGCCTCGGCCGATCTCCTTCGCCCGGTTATATGCGAGATGGGCGGTCATACGGACAAAAAGACAATGGTGTCGGGCTTTGGTTTGCAATCGTTACAGGGCGAGAACCTCTTTTATTTCGTTTCAAGTTTCACTTTTTTTAGAACATTTCCAGTTTCACTCTGCCTCTCTTTTTTACTTGGCTGGACTAAAGCAAAGTAGCAACATTTACGTAAACAGAACCGGGTGTTTTCTGCTTTCTTGTTCCTCCATTGTCTTCTGCTCATGTGTTTCCTTCACCCGTATCTCCAAAAGAAATTTACTGCCCCTCCAATTCCACGGAAACTAATGGTGGATCTTATCTACCACCAGCAAAAATCAAACCCCAATACTAACTGGTGACCATAATTTCTATTTTCCTCTTCTATAAGCCCCATATCAATCTCATTTCTGAACCCTGATCATGGGCTTGACCAACAAAATATATGTTATATGCCTACAAAATGTACCATCGTAAACTTCTTCGCCATATAAATATAATGGTATACTTTTTCCGTACAATATATACTTTGTTGTTCAAATCGAGGCTTTCTACCTATCATCAGTCCTGCACCAAGGACTAGGCTAGCAAAGTTACATCATTTTGATGTTCTTATCTTGGCATGATGCAAGGCAAAACCAAAAGGGATAGGTTATTTATTAGCCATATTTACTTTGGTTATTAGTTGAGCACATCTGGAGCATCTTTCCGTTATTGCCTGCCTTTCCATTGTTAACATGCTGGAGGAGACTAACCGTGCAACCGATGATAACACACTTCTTTCTCGGGTTTGTTTCTTGTACATATGGCATCATAATTAGATGCATTAGTATTTTATTGCTACCAAATGTCGTCGGTACTAATTCTGAATTATTCAGTCGAGTTCGAGGCGGCCGCAGCCACATATCGGCGACATCCATAACAATCGCGGATCCCGACATACGGATCGCGCTGCTCCGTCGTCGACTCTGACGGCGAGCTCATCGACATCATCTTGAGCATCGACATCGCTTGTCTCCGGGTCATTCCCTTCTCATTATTTGTCCCTGCTACTAAGTCACGCACATGCTTGGTTTCTCTCAACAAGTATAGTTGATTACATGGGGTCCTTGTATTGTCTTGATGAAAATAAGCGTGTGTGTATGTGATTGCATTTTTGCATGATTGATATATGATGGTTGCTCACAATGTACCTTTGGTATGCATGTATTCTCCATGAACTTAGAATTGGCACTCTCTTTAGACCAGAACTTCATTCTTGTATTTAAGTTGGTATTAAATCTGGAAGAGGTTTATTGTAGGCTGATGTCTTTTCCATCTCATATTTTTCATCCATGTATCTGAACAAATGCACACGATATAGCGAGAATCTTTTCATGAGCTTCACCAGCCATTTCTGAGAATATACAAAGATATTTTCATTATGCATTTTAATTACATTTACAGCTGTAAGTTTGTGATGATACAAGCGAAAATTGCATCTGAGTTTCTTATTTATACTATTGTTCTATCCATGCTTAACATATAAAATTTCTGTTATGTTCATACTACTTATCAGTCAGTAGTTTAGTCATCTTACAAAAGTAGGTTGTACATACTCAAATCATCAACTAGACACTAGAAATATTGACTTCTCTATCCTCTTTCATCAGCCATTTTACTTGAGCATTCATAAATTTGGGTCCTCAAGACATGTAGTCAATAAAAGTACTTTGCTATCACCATTAATATCATTAATATACATAGAACACGCTCTTATCTTCCGTATCACACAACAATTTATGTCCATGTAAATAACTTGCTTTCTTCTACCAGTATTTTCAGTTTAACTATACTTGAAGAGAACGTGCTGGACTACATTGGTCCAAACAATGATATACACTCATGGTCAGACTTGCAGACGGCCATACGCTCGCCCGAATGTCGCATCATGCTAGGAGGCTGATAAGAGGCGCTATAACCACCAACTGGTCTGAGTTAGTCGTTGCGCCAACATTCACGAAGGAGACATCTCATGCATTTTGTTTTGGATCACTTCAAAGTGCCACCTTGTTCACTAGTAGAAAAGGGGCAATGGTCGAACCCCGCCAGCCCATTAGTCCGGTTCAATCAGAGCCGGGACCAATGAAACATTGGACCGATTCGTGAGCCGGAGGCCGGCCGGACCACGTGGGCCATTGGTCGGTTCGTCTGGACCTTTTGGTCCGGTTGGTGGGACGAACGGGACCAATGGGCCTCGCTCTACCCACCACCATTGGTCCCGGTTGGTGGGATGAACCGGGACCAAAGGCTGCCCTTTAGTCGGTTCAAGTCACCAACCGGGACCAATTAATTCCTATACATACCCTACGCCCATAAGCGAGCACTCCAAGTGCTCTGTTTTTAATGTGGCGAGGGAGAGCTTTGTGGTGCTCTAGCTCACCTCCAATGCACAAGAGGTGTTCGATGGAATGCCGAGCCACACTACTTAGCTTTCTCCTCTCAAGCTCGACCTCCAAGCTCCATTTTCCTTAATATTTGTCTAGGTTTAGCGGTCCGTCACGTCCGTCCCGTCTTCACGCCGTCGATCGCCCGTGCCGATCTCGTCGCCCGGCACCACCGTGGTGAGCCTCTTGTTCTTATCTTCTTTACGAAAGGAAAAAATTCTTACTTGTATGTTTATATAGATACTTGTATAATTTTCTTACTTTTATTATTGCATCTTATATAGTGCGATGGTTTTGGTATCCGCCCATCGGCCCTCGTCACATCTATGATTCGGATGTGGTATATATTATCTTTTCATAACTATTGGTTCATTTATTGTTTATGACAATTATGCCGATAGCGTGACATAGATTTTATTTATCTAGGAGGTTGTTGAACGGAAATTCCAACCGACCCTATTGTCGAGAGGTTAAATTTAGTTGAAGAAAACAATTTGTTGAAGGAAAAAATTAGAAAATTTGAGGAGGAGAAGATGATATTGGAGTTGCATGTTGCGGATGTAAATCGATGATCACAAGATCAAGATGGATGCAATGCGCTTGAAGATTAGAAAGATTAGAAAATATGCCATTCATACCGAGGCTTGGTATCATTATGCCGTTGGATCAGTTGTTACATTGGTTGCGATTATGATCGCATTTGTTTCGCATTGAAATGTTTTACATAGTTTGATGTATGGTTTAATTAATTTAGATGCTCTGCGAGCTTTATGTTGTTAGATGAGATACTTTGGTTTTAATGTGATGATGAACTTCTATTAATTTGGTCACTTAATTATCTATTCATGATGTTACGTAATGATTTTGACACATAATTATATATAATGCAGATGAACCGGCAATGGATGTACGGTTCAAGACACACCTCAAAGTACATTAAGGCGTGCATGATTTTCTCGAAGTGGCTGAGGCAAACAAGCAGAATGGTTTTATTTGTTGTCCATGCCCTATATGTAGAATCTGAAGTCTTACTCGACCGAAAATCCTCCACACCCACCTGCTTTACAAGGGTTTCATGCCACACTATAATGTTTGGGCGAGGCATGGAGAAATAGGGGCTATGATGGAAGGCGACAAAGAAGAAAATCGATGACAACTATGTGCCCCTGAATACGGTGATGCTCTTGAACATCAAGAGGAACGAGACGATGTGCGATGATCTTTAGCAGGTGAAGCTGCTGAAGATCAAGAGGAACGAGACGATGTGCCCGATGATGATGATCTCCGCCGGTTCATTGTCGATGCAAGGGCGCAATCTGAAAGTCAAAGGAGAAGCTGAAGTTCGATCGCATGTTAGAGGACCACAAAAAGGGTTGTACCCCAATTGCGAAGATGGCAACACAAAGCTCGGTGCCGTACTAGAATTGTTGCAGTGGAAGGCGAGAGAATCTTGCACGACAAAGGATTTGAAGCTACTGAAAATATTGAAGAAGAAGCTTCCAAAGATAATGAGTGCCCGACAATACATACGCATCAAAGAAGGTCGTATGCCCTCTAGGATTGGAGGTGTAGAAGATACATGCATGCCCTAATGACTGCATCCTCTACATGGTGCGTACAAGGATCTGAGCGCATGCCGGTATCGGTGCATTCGGTATAAGATCGAGCGAGATGACCACAGTGATGTTGTGGCGAGCCCCCGGAAGAGGGTTCTGCGAAGGTGATGTGGTATGCTCCTATAATACCACGGTTGAAGCGTCTGTTGAGAAGCGGAGAGCATGCCAAGTTGATCACGATGGCACAGTGAGGACCGTAAGAAAGGCGGGAAGTTGAGAGCACCCTTCTTGGTGTGATCTGAAAAATCGAGAGAAAGTATTGGTATGAGTTTGCAAGTGAGCCAAGAGCGTATGGTTTGCTTTAAGCGCGGATGGCATTAATCCTTTCGGGGAAGCGAGCAGCAATCACAGCACCTGGCCGTGACTCTATGTATGTATAACCTTCCTCCTTGGATGTGCATGAGCGGAAGTTCATTATGATGCAGTTCTCATCAAGGCCCTATGCAACCCGGCAACAACATTGATGTGTACCTAAGGCCATTAGTTGAAGAACTTTTACAGTTGAGGAATGGAAGCGGTGTATGCGTCGTGGGATGAGCACAAACAGGAGAATTTAACCTAAAGGCATTGCTGTTCGTGACCATCAACGATTGGCCGCTCTCGGTAACCTTCGGAGACAGACAAACAAGGGATACCACGCATACGCACTGTTTACTTGACACCGATAGTATATACCGGGCAAGCTGCGGGAAGAATGTGTACTGGGCCATCGTCGATTTCTTCCGACCAACCATCCTTTGTCGAAAGAAAGGCAAGCATTTCAAAAGCGAGGCGAGATCACGAAGAAGCCCGCCATGCGTACCGGTGATCACGTACTTGCTATGGTCAATGATTTACGTAATCTTTGGAAAGGGTCGGTGGACTAGCTGTTCGAATGGGCGAGAATCACGCACCCATGTGGAAGAAGAAATCTATATTTTGGGACCTACCCTCTTGGAAAGACCTAGAGGTCCGCTCTTGATCGGCGTGATGCATGTGACGAAGAACCTTTGCATGAACCTGCTAGGCTTCTTGGGCGTGTATGGGAAGACAAAAGATACACCCGAGGCGCGGGAGGACCTGCAACACTTGCACGAAAAAGAGGGCATGCCTCCGAAGCGGTATGAAGGTTCTGCCAGCTACGCTCTTACGAAGAAGAAAGAAATCTTCTTTGAATGCCTGCTTTCATTATGAAGGTCGGCTGGCTTCTCGTCGAATATAAAGGGAATAATAAATATGCGGAGAAAAAGTTCCGAACCTAAAGTCTCATGACTGCCACGTGATTATGGCGCAACTTCTTCCGGTTGCATTGAGGGGCTTCTCCGAAAAGCGTCCGATTAGCCATTGTGAAGCTATGTGCATTCCTCAATGCATTCTCTCAAAAGGTGATCGATCAGAAATCATACCAAGGCTAAGGAGTGATGTGGTGCAATGTCTTGTCGGTTTGAGCTGGTGTTCCCACCATCCTTCTTCAATATCATGGCCTTGCGTCCTAGTTCATCTAGTTGCGAGATTGTCATTTTGGGCCCGTATTTCTACACAATATGTACCCCTTTGAGAGGTTCATGGGAGTCCTAAAGAAATATGTCGATAACCGCACTAGGACAGAAGGAAGCATCTCCATGGGCCATCAAGCGAGAGGATGTCATCGGGTTTTGTGTTGACTTCATTCCTGGCCTTAAGAAGATAGGTCTACCTAAATCGCGGTATGAGGGAGGTGGCTGGAAAAACGCGCTTGGAAGGGACTCAATAATATGAGGGGCGGATATTCTTGGTCTCAAGCACACTACAGTTCTGAGAACTCTACCTTGGTGAGCCCGTATGTCGATGAACACAAGAACGATCTGCGCTCCAAACACCGGAGCGGTCTGACGGCTGGATTACATGTGAACACATTAGGACTTTCAGCAGTTGGTTGGAAGCACGTGTCGGAGGTGACAACATTGTTTGTGATGAGCTGTACTTGTTGTCGAGGGGACCATCTTTGACTGTATTGATTTAGAAAGGATCTGAGATAAATGGGAATACATTTTACGATTGACCAAGATCAAAAGAGCACCAACCAAAACAGCGGTGTCCGCTTTGATGCAACAACCGAGAGGAAAGGACACATATTATGGTTACATAGTGGACATATGGGAACTTGACTACGGACATGATTTTAAGGTCCCTTTGTTTAAGTGCAAATGGGTCAATCTGTCGGAGGGGGGAGTGCGAGGTAGACCCACGATGCGGAATGACAACAGTGGATCTGAAAAATCTTGGGTACCTTGACGAACCGTTCGTCCTAGCCAATGATGTGGCACAGGTTATCTATGTGAAGGACATGTCTACCAGACCGAGAAAGAGAAAATATAAGGAAGCGAATACATCATACGATGAGCCAAAGCGCCACATAGTTCTTTCGGGAAAAGGGACATCGTGGGAGTGGAGGACAAGGCGGACATGTGCGAAGATTATGAAAAGTTTCATGAAATTCCTCCTTCAAAGTCAAGGCTGACCCCAACATCGATAAGCGATGAAGATTATCCATGGTTATGGCGCAATAAGCAAATGACACAAGCGAAGAAAAAGTGAAGACTTTCTCGCAACTATTATGATGATACCATGCCAACTTTATGGCTGGCGAGTATTATACCATGCCAACTTTCAACTTTTTCAGAGTTCATTTGAAATGCTTTAATGTCTTATGGTTAACCATCGTAATAATTAAAAATAGCAACAATAAGTTTTTTTTGTAAGTAGAAACAAAATAAAATAAATAAACCAAGAAAGAAAACAAAAAAACAAAAAAAGTGTTTTCAAATTTGAAAACTAATGGCACTAACAGAAAGTTTATAATTTTCCTAAAACTAAAAGCAAAAAGAATTGCAAAATAAAGTAAAAACAAAAGAAAATAAATAATGCAGAAATCAAAACAAAAAACAACAATAAGTATTTTGTTGTAAGTAGAAACAAAATAAAATAAATAAAGCAAGAAAGAAAACAAAAAACAAAAAAGTGTTTTCAAATTTGAAAAGTAATGGCACTAACAGAAAGTTTATAATTTTCCTAAAACTAAAAGCAAAAAGTAAAAAAAAAAAAAATGCCTCCTCTACTGGGCCCCACGGCACTGAATCGACATGAAACCCTACTATGGGCCAGGATTCAGGCCATAATAAGCCAGAAGGCCCATCATGCACAACAATAGCAAGTAGGCACGAAAGCTGCGGTGGAAGGAGCTCGAGAGGGAGTGCGGCGGTGGGGCTTATAAACCCTTTGCGCCCCTCTCAACTAGCGAGTGGGACTAAACTTTGGCCCGACACGTGCAGCCTGAGGGCCTTTGGTCCCGGTTGGTGGCACCAGCAGGGACTAAAGGTGAGGCATTAGTACGGTTCGTGGCACCAACCGGTACCAAAGCGCCGCCGCTTCCGCCCTTCGGCTGCCGAAAAAGAGGCCTTTGGTCGGTTGGTGGCACCAACTGGGACTAAAGTGCATTAGTCCTGGTTGGTTTCACGAACCAGGACCAATAACTTTGCTATATAAGCAAACACTTTGCAAAATTCAGAATCTCATCGCCATGATTGCCCCGGCAGCGCCAACCCTCCTTGACACCGCCAGGCTGCTCCACCTTGCCGTCGTCGGCCTTGCCCGCCAAGGCCGTCGCCCCCCAACCAGCGCCGTCCTCGTCGCCGGCCTCCCGAGCCAGCGCCCGTCCAGCCCCCGAGCGCCACCCCATCATCACGCCCCCGCGCGCCGGCGCCCTCGCTGCCCCCACCGTCGCCATTGACATCTAGCCGGCCCCGCTGTGAGCCGCCACGCCGCACCGGCTCTGTTTTTTTTCATTTTTATTAGTTTCATTTTTTTGTTCATATATATATATATAATGTATATGTGTATTTATGTGGCTATGTGTATGTAGATGTTCAAAATGTATAAAAAAATTGTTCAGAGCATCTTTTTCTTCATATATGTATTTTTTTGTTCATATGTGTATTAATGTTTGCATATATGCAAAAGATAGATTTTTAGAAAAGTTAGGTTTTTTTTCTGTTCATAGATTTTTTGGTGATCTTAATTATTGTAGAATATGCAAATGTTTGTATATTCATGTGAACAATGCATTAGGCAAAACCTTTGTTTTTTTGAAATTTTCTATTTGAACATTTTTTTAATCAAGCAATACTAAAAAATGAGAGGAAAAAGGAAATAAGAAGAGGAAGAAAGGAGAAGAAGAGAGAGGAAGAAGAGGAGAAATAAATAAGAAGAGCAAATAAGAAGAAAAGAAGAGGAGAAGAAGAAAGGAATAGAGGAGAAGAAGAAAATAGAAAATTTCTATTTTTCTTCTTCTTCTTCTTCTTCTTCTTCTTCTTCTTTTCTTCCTTTCCTTATTTTCCTTTCTCGAGGAGAAGAAGAAAAGAAGAGTAGAAGAAGAAGAAAGGAATAGAGGAGAAAGAAGAAACTTCAACACGAGGGGGGTACGATACCCCTCCCGATAACATTATTTTCCCGTGTATATGTATGTGGCGTCGTTGTCGATATAACCCCGGAGATAACCCGACATGAGGCGGTCGATATATATACCCCTCTCGACCGTGATAACTTATACAACAGCAGCACCCCCTCGGCCCTCTCGCTCGACCAAAACTCTCGAGGACACCCAAACCCTAGAGAAAGCGATGTTGGTCTCCTACCCCCTCCTTGGCGCCCCTACCCGACTAATTAACTCTCTGAGGCCACCCAAATTAACCCTTGAGCGTTGTGTCGAGGCGACCCCAAACCCTAGAGAAGCGGCGTCGAGGCCACTAACATGATTCCTTATTGTGATTAGCTAGCTAGTTCTCGTTTTCCACTATATATATATATCCATCTATACCATGTTTGAATAATAATTGACATGTTGTAAATATTTGCGAAACTATGGAGCACTCCGAGATGAAGAAAGCGAAGCGATGTTGGGGCACATAATCGCACAAGGAAGTGATGAAGTTGCGTCATTTCTCAACGACACCGATGATCCGAAGGACTGGGTGAAGAAGAGGGCTATGTTCATGATGGCCCGACCCATTAGTGCGGTACAACAAGAAGAGGACTATGTTCATGATGGCTCCGGTGACACAATGGAGGTACAAGAAGGAGACCGTCTTGTCTGCTCCGGTGACCGAACCGAGTCCGACCAGGTATATATATATTAGTTAAGCCCGTGATGACTAGTTAATTGATGCATCCATTGTTTTGGTATATGTACACATATTAATTACTCTCGTCTTTCTTCCTTATAATTTCTAGTCCTCCGGATCGAGCACAACCGGTGAGGAGACAAGGCCGAAGAAAAGTTGAGCTCGGATGAAAAGTTTGAGATCATAGAAATCGCGCCGACGGCGAACCGATTGAACCCATATGGACAAGGAAGGCATTTTACGCTCGGTGCAGGGTTCTTGTTAGGGACAAGATCGATCAGCATCCATCAATGGTATAAGCCTAAGGAGGATGACCACGAGGTGTCTTATGTCAATGATATGTAGAAAGAAGATCTTTGGACTCAGTGAAGGCAAATTTCACCCTACCGCCGGAGGAGGATCCGGAGAAGCCAGTTAAAGAGCAATTAATCAAGTCTTGTGCTCTTAAGAAGATGGCAACCCTAATGAGGAGGTGGAGGAAAGAGCTGAACCAGTTTGTCGAGAAAGAAAAGACACCAGAATTCATCGGCAAATATGAGAAGATCAAAGATCAGCAGCCGCATTTGTGGCCCACAAGACATCGGAAAAAGTAAGAAGATGCGGCGACAAACAAGCAAAATGCTGCAAAGAAGAAGCTTCACCATCATGCGGGGTCGGTGGCTACCTCAAAGCCCGCCTAAGTGGTCCAAGGCTGAGCATGATCTGCTTGAAAAAGGATCGACCAGAGACAATGTCTTGGCGAGACCGTTGCGGACTTGGTTCTTGAACTGGCGGAACCTTGGACCTATAACGAGGAAGTGCCGGTGGGCCAGACGAGCAAGCGCAAATACCAGTCAAGAACCTTGACACTATATCGATGCAGCGCAGCGAGGATATTCCTTCAAACAGGGAGAAGGGCGAGCTCACAATGGCCCTTGGGAATCCCTGCACCACAGGCGGACACGAGCGCACGCAAGGCTCCCTTTCATGGAAGGTTGGTTTCCGGAGCGGGGTTACAAAACCCACGAGAGGAGGAAGAAACTTGAGCAGGACCAACTGCAGGTGCTGCGAAAGGGTAATGGTGCTAGAGGGCGAGAAGAGAGCGAAGCAGCAGATCGCAGCGAAACGACCTGCGAAGCTTCCCGAAGCTACCCGCCATCTCAGCGGAGAAGCAGCGTGGCTTCCACCGAGCTGCTTCAGCCGGAGCATGTCTTGACGGCTCCTGCCAGCTATCCCGTGGATGGTATCACGGAGTCTCAAAATTGCCACATTATGGCGCGATGAATGAATTTGAACGTCAAGGCGGCTGTTGGCCAGGTTTATCCTAGTGGACCCGGCACAACTTATCACTGCCAGCCGATTCCAGAAGGATATGCTAAGGTGATGGTGGAAGAAATAACGGAGGAATTTGAGGACCTCCTGCTTGACCACACTACCGGTGAAGGGAGACTAGGCTGGGTTCTGCTCTGAAGACTCCATGCCTATGGCGGAAGGAGCTCATCAACCTTCGAGCTGGGCGCCTCCGCCTCGTCCTCCTCCTCCGTGAGTCGGGGCACTCCGCCTCCTCCACCGCCTCCTCCTCCGTGAGTGGCGATCAGGGCATGCGTGGCGGCACTCCGCCTCCTTCTCCGGCGTGGTGGCACTCCGCCTCCTTCTCCGCCTTGGCCCGGGCCTTGAGCAGCCAGCCTCCTCCTTCTCCGCCTCGTCGGCAAGGCGCGAAGAGACCCGCCGCCGCTCCGGCTGCTCCGGGCGTCGTAGTCCTTCTCCTCCGCCTCGTAGGCGAGCAAAGAAGACATCCGCTCCGTCTTCTCTGCCGGCGTCTAGCATTACAGCCAAAGGCGGGAGGAAATACAGATTCGGTCCTTCTCTGAAGACTCCAGAGAAGTTACCGTACGAGAGGACCGAGGAGGAAAACGCGAAGATCACGCAGACCGAAGTGGATGACTGGTTTGCAGGGTTGAAAGCAAAGAGACATCAACCTCCGGAGGAGAAGGTAGATCCGGTGAAAGCGAAGCGCACTCTGGCTGCCCTGAGGAAACCGGCAAAGTCTCCGCCGAGAACCAACTATGGCGCATTCTGAGCAGACATATCTCCAAGCGGAGGCGGTCGGAAATCTTGTCGGACATCAAAGAGCAAAAGAGCGAGCAGTTGCGAAAAAAAGTTGACCAGCTCGGCAAAAAGCAAACCAATCGTGCCCCCGCTCAATGTGTCTAAGCGGCAACATCGTCGCTAAGTTCGGGGATGGTGGCGGTTATGGCAATCTACAAGATTACCTTCTGACGATGCACTTCCTAAATACATGAAGGTGAAAGAACACGAATCTGATGCACGGGAAGCCTCTCTTGAAAGATGAAAAATCTCTAACAACGATGATGCGAAGATTCCATACTTGGTACATGAAAACCTGCGAGAGAGTCTGGGGGACGAATAGTTTGTATCTGCACATTAAAGAGAACACGACCTCGTTGGAACTGATTTGTTGTGTGTTCCATTTGAGGAGTTCTTCGCGTTCTTCAATAAAAAGGCCCTCGATAAATTAACGGTCTTTTGCTACTTCCTGTAAGTACTATTTATGTCATTAAGTCTCTATATATAGCTTGGCTCTTTCATTGCATGTATTTATAATTAATTATCCTCAACATATTATGCTGATTGAAGATCGTCGAGTGCAAAAAAAATGAAATCTATGATATTGGGTTCATTAACACAAATATCATAGATGTATTTCTGGTTGAAAAGCACGTCAAAGAGGCCGAGGACAACTTGCTACAATCGTTGATCAAAAATCAAAACAAAGATACCATACTCTTTCCTTACAATGGCAAGTGAGTGTTCTTGATCATTTGCATATTCGGTTTCCCTTATTACTCGGCGAGGCTATAGTAATGTAATTGATGAGTTATGCATGCATGCATGAGTTCCACTATATTCTTACGGAGATTAAGCTTGGCGTGGACTAGTAACCGTCTTAGACTCGAGGCGGAAAGATCCCAGCACCTATGCGGACATGACTGAAATGCTCAGCAAGTAAGTTCAATTAATCGATCATTATCGCACCATAGCGGCAACTTTTGTTCATTTCCTGATATCTCAAGTAATAATAATTATTTTCTTTGTCTTGCAGGGTTTGGAAACAGTTCACATAAAAGCTCGGGATTGCCGAAGGAGCTGCGATATACATACCAGTAAGTACTCTTGGCTAGCTAGTTGTGCGCATCTCCGTTGATTCTATAGCTATACTTTCATCAATGCCATTTATAATGCTTCATTATCAGTTTGATTGACCTCTATTTCTCATAAAGTGCTTGTGGCAGGAACAAGGGAATGATTTCTGTGGATACTACGTGTGCGAGTTCATCTACAACGTGACTTTGAAAAATAAGTGGGGCTACTCTCAAAGGCAATATGAAGTGCGTAAGCAATTAATAGTATTCACAATTTCATTTCATTACACCATCATTTCTGTTGAGTTTCATTCATATATATGTATTAATTAAGCCCCTTCTTCAAATTAGACGTGGCAGATGCGGAATGAGCTCCTAGAACCAGATCGCATTAAAGCAATTCAAGAGGAATTGGCGGGATTCTTTCTTGACCACGTCATCAATAAAGCCGGAGAATACCATGTGGAAGTTGATTTCAAATGCTAGGGGACTATAATTGAGAGATCTTATATATTGTACATGTATGTAGCCCGTAGCGTCGGACGTACATGATCTGAAAACTTGTTGTTCAACCAATCTCGAGAGAAGGAGAATTCGATCGATCATTTCTCTCGGTATGCATGACGAACTTCTGTACTCGATGGTTCCCTTCATTTTCTTACTAGCTAGCGTGTCGAGGGCTATATGTATATAGTACGTAGCGTCGACCAAGCACGGACATAAGAGAACACTTCTCTCTATTAATTAGCTAGCTAACACAACATATGAAACACCTAAATTAACCCCAAAACCCCAACCCCCCCTTTCAAAAAAACAAAACCCCAGCCCTTTGGAATCTTGTGGCGTGGATGCCTTTTGGTCCTGTTGGTGCCTGCTTGGGACCAAAACCCCATCTTGGCTCGGCGCACCGGCCACGTGGAGGACCATCTGTCCTGGTTCGTGTTAGAACCGGGACTAAAGGGGGAGGTATTAGTAACGACCCATTAGTCTCGGTTCATGAACCGGGACTAAAGGCCCTTACGAACCGGGACTAATAGGTGTTTTTCTACTAGTGGTTGTCACCGTGCACTGCCTCTAGATGCACCAGCATCGAAGACGCTGCAACCCCTGTGTCAATATAATCTAATATAATGTAGCACTAAGTATTCCTAATTACGCTATATCCTGTGATAACCCATGGTTTGTTTTGGGGCCCTCTTATCACATGCTTTTCAAGATGCTAAACCTATGTTGTTGCTTATGTTAAGTGCACTATTATCAGTCAGATGTTTCATGTTCAGATTCCTAATGGGCTTTCTCTGTAAAGTATACATTTCTATTCAGCTGCTAAGTTTCTTAATTAAAGCAATCCTCCCAAATTAGAATAGAAAAGAGAGTTAAAGGGGCGAGTATAACCAGGCACCGCCCAACTCTTCCTCAAGAGGCGCGCCATGGCGCTTAACCTAGTCTGAACATGTGTTATGGCCTCCAACATGTTCAGATCATGAAGAGAAAAGACTTTTTTTGCGGAAGAGAAGAGAAAAGACTGCCTGAGCATGGCCCGAACAGAGAGAGGGAAGGGAAGGGCCTTTTTTGAGACATATGTGCACCTTCGCGGCCTCGGCTCACCTATGTGCACCAACAACTTATGCTAAGCAAGATAAACTACTAGGTGATAGCAAGATATATGTCAAGAAACAATATGGCTATCACAAAGTAAAGTGCATAAGTAAAGGGCTCGGGTAAGAGATAACCGAGACACGCGGAGACGACGATGTATCCCGAAGTTCACACCCTTGCGGATGCTAATCTCCGTTTAGAGAGGTGTGGAGGCACAATGCTCCCCAAGCAGCCACTAGGGCCGCCGTAATCTCCTCACGCCCTCGCACAATGCAAGATGCCGTGATTCCACTAAGGGACCCTTGAGGTCGGTCACCGAACCCGTACAAATGGCAACCCTTGGGGGCGGTCACCGAACCCGTACACTTTGGCAACCCTTGGGGGCGGTCACCGGAACCCTTCAAATTGTGCGGGGTGATCTCCACAACCTAATTGGAGACCCCGACGCTTGCCCGTAGCTTTACACCACAATGATTGAGCTCCGAACACCACCAACCGTCAGGGTGCCCAAGCACCCAAGAGGAACAAGCTCAAGGGTACCAAGCACCCAAGAGTAATAAGCTTCTCAACTTGTAACTTCCACGTATCACGTGGAGAACTCAAACCGATGTACCAAATGCAATGGCAAGGGCACACGGAGTGCCCAAGTCCTTCTCTCTCAAACCCACCGAAGCAACTAATGCTAGGGAGGTAAATGAGAGGAAGAACACGAAGGAGAACACCAAGAACTCCAAGATCAAGATCCAAAGGGTTCCCCTCACATAGAGGAGAAAGTGATTGGTGGAAATGTGGATCTAGATCTCCTCTCTCTTTTCCTTCAAAAACTAGCAAGAATCCATGGAGGGATTGAGAGTTAGCAAGCTCGAAGAAGGTCAACAATGGGGGAAGAACACGAGCTCAAAGTATAAGGTCTCAATGGGGAAGAAGACCCCCTATTATAGGTGGGGAGAAAATCCAACCGTTATCCCCTCACTCAGCCATAAGACGACGCGGTACTACCGCCGACAGACTGCGGTACTACCATGATCGGCTGCGGTACTACCGCTGCAGGTTGCGGTACTACCACATGTGCAGCCTTGGCAGATGAAGGCTGTTGCACAGGCAGCAATGTAGAACCGCCAAAGCGGTACTATCGCGCCCTACTGATACTTCCGTAAGGCAGGTAACACTAAGTAGCGAGAAAGCGGAGTAAAAATTACTTCCGTACCTACTTCCGCTGAGGAGGACCTGCGCCAAAAATCCGACGCGGTACTACCGCACACGAAGGCGGTACTACAGCGTAGAGGCGCGGATGTAAAAAATTACATCCGCCCCTACTTCCGCTCATGCTGCTAAGCCTGGCAAGAGCCCACATTACTACCGCGCCCGTGGCGCAGTACTACCGCGTAGGGCGCGGATGTAAAAAATTACATCCGCCCCTACTACCGCTCGAGCAGCTGCGCCTGGCCTGAGGCCACGGTACTACCGCTCCCACAGAGCGGTACTACCGTGAGCACATGCAGTACTACCGCAGGGGACTGCGGTACTACCGCAAGGGCCTGCGGTACTACCGCTCCGGAGAGCAGTACTACCGCATGCCCCATATCAGCAACACTAGGAGTCCTTCATTTTGCAGAGGGAAACAGTAAAACCAGAACTGCCATAACTTCTGCAAATGAGCTCCGAATTGAGAAAACTCAAGCTTGTTGAATACAAGACAACGAGTAGCATCAAAACAGAGACTAGTTATAGTAAGAAGAGGCAAGAATGCGTTGAGGATCATAGATGTATTTTTCAGAATTTTCTATCATGCATAGACGGATTTTAGACCACGGAGCACCTCCCTATCGTTGCAAAATTTGCTAAGTGATATTAAGAAGGAAGGAAAAGAAGGATAGGAAAGAAGAAAATAAGAAGAGGAAAGAAAGAACAAGAGGATAGGAAGAAAGGAGAAATAAATAAGAAGAAGAAAGAAGAAAAAGAAGAGGAGAAGAAGAAAGGAATAGTGGAGAAGAAGAAAATACTATTCTGTTTTCTTCTTTTTTCTTTCTTTTCTTTCTCTCTAGCTATTCCTTTCTTCTTCTCCTCTTTTATTTCTTCTTTGTTTTCTTATGTTTTATCGGGTCTATCATCGTCTATATACCCCTCCCGATAACTTCAACACGAGGGGGGGGGGGTGGATACCCCTCCGATAATATTATTTTCCCATGTATGTATGTCGTGTCGATATAAACTCCCGATAACTTCAATCGTGGGGGTGGGTGATATACCCTCTCCGGATAACTTCAAGACGTGGGGGTCGATATACCCCCTCCCCGATAATATATATTATTTTCCCATGCATGTACGTATGTCGTGTCGATATAAACTCCCGATAACTTCAACACGTGGGGGGGGTCGATATACCCCCTCCCCAATAACTTCAACACGTGGGAGGGGGGTCGATATACCACCCTCCCCGATAACTTCAACACGTGGGGGGGGGGGTCGATATACCCCCTCCCTGATAACATTAGTTTCCCGTGTATGTATCTCGTCGTTGTCGATATTACCCCCTCCATGAAGCGTTCTCGAGGCCACCCCTAACCCTTGAAGCGTTGTCGAGGCCACCCGAAACCATAGAGAAGCAGCGTCGAGGCCACTAATGTGGCGACCGGTTTTCCGGGTAATAATTTCCAGAAAATGGCCGTCGTGCTCACCAGCCCCAGGATTACTGTTAACTGATGAGGCACCAACTTGATACAGAAATTCCAAGCAATATACAAAATATGTGGTACAAGACCATTCTGATCTGTGAGTACAACACATGGTTTCAAGTGGTTGATGGCGGAAGCGGTTTGTGGAAACATCAGTGTCTACGGGACTCCATTTCCCGTAGGAACAGCTGACCAGGATAACTCCTATCTTCGCGGGGCTGCTATCGTCGTTGCTTAGTCTCCGGGGCTGTCGTCGCAACGTTCCACTCCACGCGAGAAAATCTGGACAAGACAATAGCCAGGGACAAGCCAGTGAGTACTTTTGAATGTACTGCATAAACATTATGAACTGGTATAATATATAACAACCGATAATCATGCCATGAAGATATTCTATGATCACAGCGTCGATCATAAAATGAAATCCTTGATGCATGCATGTAGGTTATTAATAAGTGACAACCAATATGTAATGACGGAGCAGAAAGCAATGCCACGATCGGGCGTCGGCGACACCACATAAAGGGCTTATAAATACAGTAAAAGCAATGCCACGATCGAGGCGTCGGCGACACCACATAAAGGGCTTATAAATACAGTAAAAGCAATGCCACGATCAGGCGTCGGCGACACCACATAAAGGGCTTATAAATAAGGTAAAAAGCAATGCCACGATCGGGTATCGGCGTCACCACATAAAGGGCTTATAAATACTGAAGAAAGCAATGCCATAGTCGTGCCTCGGCGACACCACATAAAGGGCTTATAAATACTGTAAAAGCAATGCCACGGTCAGGCGTCGGCGACACCACATAAAGGGCTTATAAATAAGGTAAAAGCAATGCCACAGTTAGGCGTCGGCGACACCACATAAAGGGCTTATAAATAAAAATACATACATAGTGAATATCCAAGAGGTAGAACCGTCCCAGGGATACCCAATAAATCAAGTAACGGCAATAGTTAGTCCATGATAAAAATAATCATAATCATCATAATCAACACAAGTCATAAATCATGATCCATGTTCTGGTTTAGTAGTTTCTCCTCCGAAGACCGACACTAAGAATGACACAGACTGTAGTCCTTAACCAGGGACACGACTATCCGAATAGGTTTAATCTCTGCAGAGGGTGTACTCTTTACCCACGAGTAACGGATTTCTTTAGTCCATCGGGACTAATTCCGCCTACGGCCTTTTAATTGAAAACACACCTGACTTGCACACACTAGCTCAACTTACCGGTGTCTGGAATCACCCATGACACTTGTTAAGCAAAACTCTAAGTGGGGAGGCTGCAACCTCGCATAGCATGGGATCAAATTTATATCGCGCGCTCTAAGGGGTGGCCTCCCCTCTCGGTCTCAACCGGAAACACCCATGCCCCCGGACCAGGTGGCATGCCTATCGGCTTCAACCGATATCTTCCACCATGGCCTCTCTGTACGGTGTGTGCTTGGAAGGGGTTGACAACTGACTGAACCGTACCCCACGTATGGCAGGGACAAGTGGTAGTACGACACAAGTATGGTGGTTACTGGAACAAGACTCGATCTATGGTCGCCTCAGGAGGTTTAAGCATTTCCTGCATGATTAGCATAACAAAAATATTTCAAACAAAAGGATCACCACTCATTATACCTTACTAAGACATACCGGACATAACCGTCCCAACGGACACCGGCGACAAGCTCACGCCTACTCAAGGAAGAGACCTTCCCGGATTCCTTTCCGGCATGCATGTAAGGCACATGAGGGTGATTACCATCACAACTATATTCATAGCAAGGAAAAATCACAAATATGCATTCATGCAAATGATCATATCACATAAACGTGTCGGCTAACACACTAAAAGTATTATGCCAGGGTTCAGAATGCTTGCCTTCAAGGTGTGGAGAGGTGGGGTGCTCTCCAAATTTTTTGAAAGTTTTCTCCTCTCTCCAAAATCCTATTTTGAAAATATTGGAATTAACACACAATTTCAAAACAGCACAAAAAAGTTGTTTTGAAATTTTTTCAAATAAATCTTAAAATAAACTGGACAGAATTTGAGAGATGTAGGAGAAAGAATCAATTCATTTGGAGATATATTTAAAAAGTTATAGCCAGTCAAAGATTTGATCAACAATCTTCTTTTAAAATAAAACAGAAAAGAAAAATTTTCGGGCAGAATACGTCTTCGAAAAGGGGAGACGTACTCAGAATTTTTCGCTCCCACTTAAACACGTGGAGGCGGGGCTGGGTCTCTGAAAGTGGGTCCAGGGGGCCCACTGGTCAGGTTTGACCAGTCCATCCCTCCCTCCTCTTCCTCTGCCCGAATGGCAGCGAGGCAACGTCGATCAACGCCGGCAAACAGCGGCTCTCCCCGGGCTCCAGAGGGTCGGGATGGATCCGCAAGACCGGGGCGGTCCTCCCGGTAGTCGTTGGGTCGGCGGGGATGGAGGAGTTGTCGGCCGTGGCGAAGCCCGGAGGAGGCATTCGGGAGCAAAGTGGGTTTGGGGCTACGGTGGCTCCGATAAAAATCGGCAGGGGGCGGGCTCACGGGAGGAGAGAGAGCTTGGTGTAGAGAGTGGAGGGGAGGCCTTGGTGGTGCGGAGTGGCTGGGCGTGGCGGCGGCAGGAGTTGCCGGAGACGGGGAAGAAGGCCTCCCCGGGTCGATTGGCTGCCATGGGAGAGCTAGGGGAGCATGCTGAGGCTACGCAGGTAATGAAACACGCTCGGGGCCTCCTTTCTATAGGGCGACGAGGTCGGTTCCACGGCGGTGGGGATAAGATCGTCGGCGAACCGCCTCCCTGTAGCTTGGGCGACGTGGCGGCGACGAGAGCTAAAGGACACGCTTGCGGATGAGCTCGCACTGCTCAAAGGGGCAGGTGGCGAGTGCTGGCGGCTTCGGCGGTGCCGACTTGGCTGAGACGCGCTGCGGACGCTGGCGTGCCGCCAAGGGCTCTGACGGCGGTGCTGTAGTCTGCCAGGGCGGCTTGGCGCGTTGCGGGGAGAGGATTAGTGAGTGGCGTGGCTCCGCAGGGCGGTGGCAAACCAAGGGCGCGACGCGTCAGCTCGGGCGCGGCACGTGCAATATGCGTGCTCTGCTTGTGCCCAGAGCACGCACGGGACGTGCTCGACGAAATGCCAAGGCATGCTAGAGGTCGCGGTTGAGGCTGGCAAGAGACAGGGCTAGGGTAGGGTTAGTCAGAAGGTAAATGGGCATGCTGGTTAGGTCAGGTGGCCAAGTTCATAAAGTAAACTTGAAACCATGCCAAATCTGGCTATGCACTCAGGGTGTTTGTCAAAATGCCAAGGGCATCTAGGCAATACTTGGGGTGGCCAAATTCTCCAGATCAGGGTCTCTTTGGATGGACAAGAGAGTGGTGAGGTTAGTTTGACAAAAGAAGAAACTTGTTAGTGCAAGTTTTGCAAAACCTCGATTACAGACAGAAAGCAAATGGCAATGTTGCAAGCACTTAGAATCGTTCCATAGGTCCACTCTCCTGGACTTAAGGGTTTGGCAAGGAGGACTATCGAAGAAAAAGGAATCATGGATCAAAGAGCAAGCGAAAAGGTGGTTGCTGTACAAAACCTCAGATTGGACGAGAATGGAAAAGAGGATGGTTTACTCAAATTTTCCAAAGAACATCATTAGGTTTTTGCACAAAGTTGATTAATATACTCCTGTTGACATCCCAAAATTTTGGTAGAAGTATTAAAGAAATATTTGAATAGATTGTAGTGCAAAAATGCTCTCTGGACCAGATTTGAAAACATGGTGTAGAGCTCAAAATAATCAATACGCAGAAGTTATTTTTGCACAAAAGTGGTCCAAATACTCCTTATGACATCTCCAAATTTTGGTGGGATTTTTGAATGAATTTGTAAAAGGGTTGTAGTACAAATGGAACCATGAAACTATGGGAAAACAATTTTCAAGAAAATAAAGATCAGGGAGAATATTATATAATTCATTCTTCTGATAAATGGAAGGATTTTCTTGAGAGGGTAAACAAGTCCAACATCATAAGTGAAAGGTTTTCATTTTAGGGAATAACTCCAAGATAACCAAGAAAATAATGGTTTTGCAATCAAGAAAAACCAGGAAAAAGAAAAGTTAAATTTCCTGGCAAGATTTTAATTAACAACCAAGGTTAAATTTTTTGGGGTGTCACAACACTACCCCCCTTAAGAAAAATATCGTCCTCGAGATTTGCTAAGAGTTATCTCTATAGCAAATTTGCATCAAAACAAAAGCGTATACAGTGAGAGAGCAATAAGTGGTGCAAAAATACAGTGTGGAACACTGGCGTAGCGTGGAAAAATCCACGGTTAGGAGCAAAAACGAGAAATTTCTACGCTGGATATAGATTTAGAATAAATTCTAAATCTTAAAATCGCTTGATCGCACCCGAGAGCACATCTGCTCTCTCTGGTGACAGTGGACCCGGCCCTTGTCGGCCTCTTCTTCTTCCTCGGCTCTTTCTTCTTCCTCTCTCCGTGTGCTTTCCGCTTTCTCCACCGCGGACGCCTAGCGCGTAGGGCATCTAGGTCGTACTGCGGTAGTGCACGGCGTGCTACCTGCCGGTGCAGCGTGCACTCACTTTGCGGGCCAGTGCGCTGTCGGCACTGCTCGAGGATTCGCCTTCGAACACCGGCGATCGGGCGACGAGCGGCGCTGGTGGACCTCGCCCACCGTACACCGAGCTCGAGCTATAAAACGGCCGAGGTGTTCTCCTCTTTTCCTCACACCTGGCCTCGCTCCTCCTCCTCCTTCCTTCTCCTCTGTTTCCGCTTGCCGAAGCTCGAGGCGGGGCTCTAATGGCGGCGGTGGTGCCGGACTGGTACATGATCCTGTTGTGCGGAGGGCTGGCAGCGATCTTTGGGGCTCTTCGTGCTCTGTCTTGTGATGATCCTCGATGATTGTTGCGATGCTGCTGCTTGGGTGTTGGCTCTCTGCGGTGGTGGTGATCACGAGGCGTAGGTGGGGTGTGTCGGGCGCTGACTGTTGTTGGGAGTTGCTCAGTTGGATGCAACACCGTTGCAAAATTTTTGCAAGCAGTGTGGGTGCGTGTGTGTGCTCGAGTAGTTGTGGTTGTGAGTCTGCATGCCGCAGTGCGGCGGGAAATAAAATAATCCATGTCGTGAGGAGATGAATGATGCAGCAATACAGGGAAAAGAAAATCTCACTCCAGGATTTCTCGCGAGAGAACACAGTAATACATTAGAGTCAAACTGCAACAGAACTACTCAGAGTAACAGGAACTATCTGATTTACTTGTTGTACAACCACGCATAAGTTACAACACAAAAATAAAAGTCACAACAATGAACACGGCAGCGATGCCTAAACTGAAAGCAGTGGCGGGCGGGGTCGAGAAAGCGTCTACGATGCTGGAATACACTCTTCTTCTATGGGGAAAGTGGATTGACGAGACGATGAATGTGCCTCTCTGGTGGGACCTCGGTGATCTGCCGATGGCGATCGAGGATTTAAATCCGCGAGACTCGAAGATAACCCATCACGCGTTGGGTTAAGCGCTCTTGAGCAATGATGTCTTTGGACGAGGTTGGCCAAGGCTGGGTCTCTCTCAATCGTCCACTGGAAAGATGTTACTCCTCCGGGTGCTGCACAGCTCGAAAGTAATAATACCCTCGTTCCACGGCATAGGGTACCATGAATCGAAGGAAGGCGGGCCGTATGCCGCAGCTTCTCTGACCATATGTGGGGTCGGCATGGATTTCCCACGAAGGAGACTTCTGTTGGGTCTTGGTTTGGGTTCTGGGGAGGGATGTGCACGGCCGCCCAATATCTCGAGGTGGAAGGGTGATCCTTGATTTGAACAACTTCGTCTTGGGGTGGCTGGGTAGCGCCCATGGTACTGCAGGTAAAATGCCACAATATTTTGACAAAACTACCTGGGGTTGCATCTGGAGTTCTCAGGTAAATACTAGGGCTCGGCATGGCAAGATATGGTGGTGAGGAGGGTGCACAAGGCGAGGGATGCTTGGCAAGGTCACGCGGGGGTCTTTATATAGCACTGGAGCTGGGTCATTTTACCGTGGTGAATGGTAATGAATTTGCAAGTTCGACTCCAGGAGTCGGGGTCAAAGCCACGGATACATATCTCACCAAAGTGACGTATCACTGTGGGGTTTGTCGGGGTGGTTATTGGTAGCTGCGCCAAGGATAGGAAAATCACACTGCATGCTAATATATCCATGCAAGGCTACTATTTAAAACAGAGGCACGACGATAGGCGGCGTCTATTACAAGGTCACACGATTACAACGCGGGGATACACTGGGACTCGACACTACTCGAGTGACCTAGTCTACCTCGTTTACATCCAAGCGGGCGTGCCTTGTGGATGTCGAGGCTTCTCCACGGTTCTCACCATCGGAATTAGCTGGAGAGGGTTGAGGGGCTGCAGGCTCGGGGTAGTGATGATGACCATCGCGGGGATTGTTGGCCACAACCCCGTTGGAGTGTGCTCCCAAGAGGCGACGAAGCACTTCTGGGGTCATCAAAGCACCTTGGCTGACGGCTGGGGCTGACCTCAGGGTCTCGATCGGGTGTCCGAACAGCACGACTGGGTTGTCGGCGTTGGGCTCGATCTCTTCTCTCGCCGGGGCTCGACGAACCAGCTCTCCACGAGCTGCGATCAGATCAATGGTGATTTGATCGAACAGTTCCTCCAGTGCACCTACATAACGCACTATGTGCAGCAAAGCAAGATCTGTCTCGTGATCTCCGTTGGCAACTTGAGGTGGTCTACCATACCCTTCACGCCTGGGGTAGTAGTGGAACGAGCGACAGTTAACTCTGGGCGACAGGTGCCTGAGATGAACTATGGCCTCTCGAGCAGCTAGTTGGATGGCTTGTTGCTCAAAGGAAGTTGTTCTTCCGGTGAACCTGTAGGGGCGCTCGGGCGCTAGACCCCTACCGTAGATGTGTACAGTGGCCCAAAATTGATAGCTCTCACCACTCATAGGTCCTTGGTACACAACATATTCGGGTGGCTCTTCCAACGCGTAGGCATGGCGGGTGAGGTTTGCGAGTATGGTCACAAAGCCTCCAAGGTTGGTTGCGGTGGTCTCATTGTGCACGACGGGACCAGGCATTGTGGCTTGGTTTGTGGAAGCGGCTGTGCTGTGTTGGGGCTAGCGTGCCCCTTTTATAGTAAAAGGGGACGGAGTCTTCCTCCGCACGCTTGTGAATAAGACACCTTGGGTGCTGGTCCTTTGGTCTTGTGAAATCTCTGAGCTAGGTTGATAGGTTGGGCATCGACTGTCAAAAGTGTCGGGTCACTGTGTGGCTATCTTGCACGAGAAGCTTAGCTGGGGTTTGGTTATGGTCTGGTGAGTTGGTTTACCTAGGTTTATTGACCTGGCTAAGATAGGATTAGCCAATGGTCAGCTTGGCTCTGATACCAAGTCTGTGGCGACCGGATTTCCGGGTAATAATTTCTAGAAAATGGCCGTCGTGCTCACCAGCCCCAGGATTACTATTAGCTGATGAGGCACCAACTTGATCCAGAAATTCCAAGCAATATACAAAATATGTGGTACAAGACCATTCTGGTCTGTGAGTACAACAAATGGTTTCTAGTGGTTGATGGCGGAACCGGTTTGTGGAAACATCAGTGTCTACGGGACTCCATTTCCCACAGGAACAGCTGACCAGAATAACTCATATCTTCGCGGGGCTGCTATCGTCGTTGCTTAGTCTCCGGGGCTGTCGTCGCAACGTTCCACTCCATGCGAGAAAATCTGGCCAAGACAATAGCCAGGGACAAGCCAGTGAGTACTTTTGAATGTACTCGCAAACATTATGAACACGGGTATAATATATAACAACCGATAATCATGCCATGAAGATATTCTCTGATCCTAGCGTCGATCATAAAAATGAAATCCTTGATGCATGCATGTAGGTTATTAATAAGTGACAACCAATATGTAATAGCGGAGAAGATAGCAATGCCACGATCGAGGCGTCGGCGAAACCACATAAAGGGCTTATAAATACAGTAAAAGCAATGCCACGATCGAGGCGTCGGCGACACCACATAAAGGGCTTATAAATGCAGTAAAAGCAATGCCACGATCGAGGCGTCTGGCGACACCACATAAAGGGCTTATAAATAAGGTAAAAGCAATGCCACGATCGAGGCGTCGGAGACACCACATAAAGGGCTTATAAATACAGTAAAAGCAATGCCACGATCGAGGCGTCTGGCGACACCACATAAAGGGCTTATAAATACAGTAAAATCAATGCCACAGTCGGGCGTCTGAGGGACACCACATAAAGGGCTTATAAATAAGGTAAAAGCAATGCCACAGTCGGGCATCTGAGCGACACCACATAAAGGGCTTATAAATAAAAAATACATACATAGTGAATATCCAGGAGGTAGAACCGTCCCAGGGATACCCAATAAATCAAGTAACGGCAATAGTTAGTCCATGATAAAAATAATCATAATCATCATAATCAACACAAGTCATAAATCATGATCCATGTTCTGGTTTAGCAGTTTCTCCTCCGAAGACCGACACTAAGACTAACACAGACTGTAGTCCTTAACCAGGGACACGGCTATCCGAATAGGTTTAATCTCTGCAGAGGGTGTACTCTTTACCCACGAGTAACGGATTTCTTTAGTCCATCGGGACTAATTCCGCCTACGGCCTTTTAATTGAAAACACACCTGACTTGCACACACCAGCTCAACTTACCGATGTCTGGAATCACCCATGACACTTGTTAAGCAAAACTCTAAGTGGGGAGGCTGGAACCTCGCGTAGCATTAGATCAAATTTATATCGCGCGCTCTAAGGGGTGGCCTCACCCTCTCGGTCTCAACCGGAAACACCCATGCCCCCGGACCAGGTGAAATGCCTATCGGCTTCAACCGATATCTTCCACCATGGCCTCTCTGTACGGTGTTTGCTTGGAAGGGGTTGACAACTGACTGAACCGTACCCCAAGTATGGCAGGGACAAGTGGTAGTACGACACAAGTATGGTGGTTACTGGAACAAGACTCGATTTATGGTCGCCTCAGGAGGTTTAGGCATTTCCTGCATGATTAGCATAACAAAAATATTTCAAACAAAAGGATCACCACTCATTATACCTTACTAAGCCATACCAGACATAACCGTCCCAACGGAGACCGGCGACAAGCTCACGCCTACTCAAGGTAGAGACCTTCCCGGATTCCTTTCTGGCATGCATGTCAGGCACATGAGGGTGATTACCATCACAACTATATTCAGAGCAAGGAAAAATCACAAATATGCATTCATGCAAATGATCATATCACATGAAATAACGAGTTCTTCGAAAGGAGGTGGTGTTATAAACGTGTCGGCTAACACACTAAAAGTATTATGCCGGGGTTCACAATGCTTGCCTTCAAGGTGTGGAGAGGTGGGGTGCTCTCCAAAAATTTTGAAAGTTTTCTCCTCTCTTCAAAATCCTATTTTGAAAATATTGGAATTAACACACAATTTCAAAACAGCACAAAAAATTTGTTTTGAAATTTTTTCAAATAAATCTTAAAATAAACTAGACAGAATTTGAGAGATGTAGAAGAAAGAATCAATTCATTTGGAGATATATTTAAAATGTTATAGCTAGTCAAAGATTTGATCAAAAATCTGCTTTTAAAATAAAACAGAAAAAAAGCGTTTGGGCAGAATCGTCTTGAAAAGGGAGGCGTACTCAGGGTTTTGCTTCCACTTAAACACTTGGAGGCGGGGCTGGGTCTCGGCAGTGGGTCGAGGGCCTTGGTCAGTTGACCAGTCCATCCCTCCTCCTCTTCCTCTTCGAGCGGCAGCGAGGCAACGACGATCAACGCCGGTGAGCAGCGGCCCTCCCTGAGCTCGGAGGGTCGGTGTCGGTGTCAAAACCGGCGGATCTCGGTAGGGGTCCCGAACTGTGCGTCTAGGCGGATGGTAACAGGACACGAGGACACGATGTTTACCAGTTTGGGCCCTCTTGATGGAGGTAAAACCCTCGTCCTGCTTGATTGATATTGATATTGTGGATGTTTACAAGAGTGGATCTACCACGAGATCAAGGAGGCTAAACCCTAGAAGCTAGCCTATGGTATGATTTTAAGGGTTGTTGTGATTGTTGTCCTACGGACTAAAGCCATCCGGTTTATATAGACACCGGAGAGGGCTAGGGTTACATAGAGTCGGTTACAATAGTAGGAGATCTACATATCCGTATCGCCAAGCTTGCCTTCCACGCCAAGGAAAGTCCCATCCGGACACGGGGGGAAGTCTTCAATCTTGTATCTTCATAGTCTTGGAGTCCGGTTAATAATGATAGTTCGGCCGATGATGGTAGTCCGGCAGTCCGGACACCCCCTAATCCAGGACTCCCTCAGTAGCCCCCGAACCAGGCTGCAATGATGATAAGTCCAGCATGCGTGTAGTCTTCGGTGTTGCTAGGCGGGTTCTCCTTTAAGTTCCATGTACCTACCGAACAGTGTTCGGCTTCCTCATCAATGTTGTGCACCTCGGCTTCCACGCCCAATAATGGCCTCCTTCCACGCGTCGTGCGAATGTGAAAAGCCAGGGTGTCTTTTATGTTTTACCCCCTAGTTGTGCGAACAATCTGCCTATAAGGGAGGCAAGAATCCAGATCCAAATCACCATCTTCCTCTCGCAAATACTCATCGGAGCGCTTTCGACCAAGAATCCATTCCATCATGGACCGTCAACGCGGCTCCTCTTCTCGCGCTCCCGGCCCTTTGCCAGGAGATTGGAGGAGATGCTCTGTTTCGCTGTGAGCTGGTGAAGCTCCAGCTGGGGATATCTCCTCCGGCCTTCATGGTGCCGGTTCGAGCAGGCTTGCCACCTACAAAGGTGGAAAGCAAGCGGAGGTTACCCCTAATCCCAACCAAGGGGCGGGTATGCTTCATCCCCTATCGATAAGGGGCTCGGTTTCTGTACATCCATTCCTCCGCGGGCTCCTGGAGTTCTCGGACTCCAGCTCCATCACCTCACGCCCGCCTCAATTCTGCATATTGCGGGTTCGTAGCTCTTTTGAGCTTTTCCTGGGCATCGAGCCCCATTTCGCCTTTGTGGAAGAGGTTGTTTTGCCTTGTACCCGCTCTCACGAGGGGTCCATATATCAAGTGGGCGGCGCGAAATATGGCGCATTGTCGGGACGGATATCTATCCGGAACCCCTAAGAAAGCGCCCAAGACTGGCCTTGAATGGTTTTATATAGAAGGCGCTCCACTGCGGACCCTGTCGGATCGGCCTCCGGAGTTCAGCAATGCTCCTCTGAAGAAAGCGCCTTAGTTGGCGTCCGCGGAGCCCATTGGAGGAAGAAAAAAGCGTCCATTATCGATGGGCGAATAAGGTTCTTGGCCCATGCCGGTTGACCATGATTGAAGTCATGGCAACATGCATTCTGTGGGGTGCAACCACTACAATGAAGGGCCACCCATGTGGGATTTCAGCGGGAGGGCGATGCCACCCGTCATGGCGCAAAGGGCGGAATCGGCCGAAGATCTGGTGACGATCTTGTCCGGCCTGTACAAGGGGGAGAAGGAGGATTTCCTTCGGACGAACCCGTTAAATGGGTTTTCCATGAACAATCCCCGGCCTTGGGTAAGCGAACACTCAGCGTGTCCGACCCGTGCCTTCGAAATTTAAGTTTCTTACATTGTGTTCTTCTTCGGCGCGAGGAACTGCGCCGGACTGTGGAGGAATGCTGAGTCGGCTCCGCGGCACGAGGATCGAGAGATCCGGGATCCGGCCTCGAAGGATCCGGACATAAAGGTGGAGCTAATCGACGGAGTGTTCCACCAGCTTAGCATGGACAACGTTTTAGTCGCCATCACGGCAGACTATCCCGGACTATATCCGGCTTCCCAGGTAATTGCGGCCGAAGCCCCGATACCGTCATTCCTTCCTTGCTTATTTCTGACCGCCGTATATGATGGCGCTGTGCAGGAGGTGCCCATAGGGCGAGAAGCCGAGCCCGCGGTGGCTGACCAACAAGGGCAAGTTCGGACCAGTAGGCAGAAGAGGAGCGCGGAGCAGACTGAAACGTCGCCGCAAAGGTATAGCTCACAATTCAGTATTTAGAAACAACGTTCTAAAAGCGTTTGAGGGCTCATGATTTTATAGGGAAAAAAGCGTCCGCCGGACTGCAGCGTGAAAGTTGTCAATCCAACCTCCACCAGCGGGCTCCCGCACCTTGTCGGGGGGGAGGCGGCGCAAAGCGCGAGCCGGACGTTCCTTCGACGGAGGATGCCGAAGACTATCGCCACCAAGTGCGAGGTGGAGAGTGCCTGAATCACAGGCGCCGCGGACAGTATTCGTGGCGTGCTTCTCCCCGAGGCGTTGAATGCCTTTAACACGGGGCCGCACCTTCGTGCCGCTCAAGATAGTTTACGAGCCACGGAACAGTATGTAAAAGACATACGGGTAAGAGAATTTAATAGTTGTATATGCCAGTAGCCCCCGAGACTTAAAGTAGTTATATTAACTGATTTAAGGATCATATGAAATGTAGGATCTTACCGAGAAGAATACCCAACTGTCTCAGGAGTTGCAAGAGTGCAAGGCCCAACTTGAGGCCGCATTTTCTGGCGCAGGAGGAAACGCAAGGACCTCTCCTGGTAACACATTATTTTAGAAAGATATGCAGCGTTTGGCCGTTGCGCAAGTCTGAAAAGCGACATGGCAGGTGCTGCCGGATAAGATCCGGACAGGCAAGAACTTCTACGCCAACTAAAGGCCGGCGAGAGGGTGCTGCACAAGGTGCAGCATGAAAGGAACAAGCTCCAGGATGCCCATGCCCAGCTTGGAGAAGAGCTGAAAGGCGTTCGGGCCGAACTGTCGGGCTCCGTTAAGGAGAATCAACGGCTTCGTCGCGGCATATATAGTAAGTGCTTGATCGAACTCCTTTGAAAAGAAGAGTTCGGCGAGGAAGCCAATTTGACAGAATGTATCTGTAGGTATGCTCACAGGTCGCCCTGTAGAGGAGATGCCCGTAACAATGGGTGATCAACTTCCCGAATTATTGCAACTGTCCGAACGAGTTCGACAGGCTATGAGCGGCGTCATCCAGGCGTTATGGCCAGCCTTCTCCATACCCGAGGGTCTTGGGGAGCTTGCGGAGAAGCTGCAGGAGTGCGGCAGCGCTTCCATTTATGGAAGATTTCGACCTGCCGCCAAGGTGCCGAGGAGGCTGGGCCATGGTAAAGGCAGCGGTACAAGAAGGCGGATCCCAACCACATAGCGAAGTCGGACCTGTGGGGCCCGATGGGAAGGAGATCCTCTGAGTTTAGTATCGGCCAAGTGGAGTTGGCGCTAAATTTTCCCAACAGGACTGTAAATTAGACAACCTGTTAGGCGGGATTGAGGAAGAATACAATCGGTCGATTTGACAATGTATTATAAAATGACATACTGAAATGCCTTCTAGCGGATTGTAGATCGTTTGTCTTCGCCGACCTTTTCGCCCGACCTCGGGACCCTAGAGTCCGGAGTGTGTCGAATACCTTCTCGGTTATGAAACAACCGGGTATGCATGGAGACCAGGCGTAGGGGTCATCGGTGCTTTATCGAGACAAGTGCCCAACTAGTTATGTTATATTACATGGTTAGTAAGAAACATCTTCCGGGAGAATAGTTCCGTTAAGGGTTCCTTTCGCTGGGGTGGCATGCCCTAAAGTGCATGTCCGGGCTGCGAAAAAGCAGAAAACATCTGGGGCAGATAAATAAGTGGATAAAAATCATATTTTAAGTCACCGATCAAACATTCCCTTAAAACGCTAGCTTTCGGCTTCACCAGTCGAGGTACACATCCGGCTGACCGGCGGTAACAATCGCAGAGGTGCTCCTTTACCTCCTAGCCGAACAAGCGGGAGCGTAGGGGTAAGCACAGGAGCCGAGCAACCCAGCTTGGCCAAAACTTAAGTCATATCGATGCATATAATGGTGAATAAAAGGTACATGTGGAGGCTTGACACATGTGCTGGGCACGGCCCGTATAATTAAGCTTACGGTAAAAAGCCCCTGTATAATGAGTGCGGATAGCACATCAATTGTCTTGTGACGTTGCGCAAGTAGGCCTTTTAAGGCTTGGATGAATAGGGTTGAGAAAAAAAGAGAAACAAAAGGCACCTGAAGTAAAAAAATTTGGACGGGGGAATGGGGCGAACTCTTAGTCGGCGCTAGGCATAGAATAAATCGGGAGGCGGGCTGCGTTCCATGGGTTCGGCTCGAGTAGGTTATCCGATGCATTTCAGTGAGGCAGTGCGCTCCGCCGGTCAGAACTTGATCGATGATGAAGGGGCCTTCCCATTTGGGCTTGAGCTTGTCCTTCTTCTTGTCCGGCAGGCGTAGAACTAGTTCGCCAACGTTGTAAGTCTTGGCCCGTACTTCTCTGCTTTGATATCTTCGAGCCTGCTGCTGAAAGAATGCGGAGCGAGCCTTGGCGACGTTGCGCTCTTCCTCAATGTGTCCAAGCTGTCTTGCCGATCCAACTCAGCTTCTCTTTCTTCGTACATGCGCTTTTCGAGGTGAGTCATGAATGATGTCGCAGAGGCAAAACAAGCTTCGCCGTATACCATAAAAATGGTGTGAATCCGGTAGTACGGTTAGGCGTTGTCCGCAGCCCCAGTCTGAGTCGAGCTCCTCTACCCGGTCGTGTTAGATTTCGTGAGGACCGCACTAGTCTGGGTTTGATGCCGCTCATTATTAGACCATTTGCTCGTTCCACTTGACCGTTGGTTTGAGGCTGATAGACTGAAGCGTAATCGAGCTTGATGCCCATATTTGTGCACCATGATTTAACCTCATCGTTTGTGAAGTTCGTGCCGTTATCGGTGATGATGATGTGGGGGACACCATAACGGTGTACTACCCCGGATATAAAGTCTATCACTGGTCACGACTCTGCCGTTTTAACTGGCTTGGCCTCTATCCATTTGGTGAATTTATCCACCATGACCAATAGGTACCTTTGCTTGTGGGTTCCCCCTTTAAGTGGTCCAACCATGTCAAGCCCCTGGACATGACGGCCAGGTAATGAGTATAGTTTTGAGGGCGGTGGGTGGCATATGGCTCTGATTAGCAAAGAGCTGACAACCAACGCATCTTTGGACTAAGTCATGAGCATCTGCTCGGGCCGTCGGCCAATAAAATCCTGTATGGAATGCCTTTCCTACAAGGGCCCGAGCTGCGGCGTGGTGTCCGCCTAGTCCGGCATGAATTTCAGCCAGGAGGTTCCGCCCTTCCTCTTCGGAGATACACCTTTGAAGGACTCCGGTTGTGCTTTTCTTATAAAGTTCTCCCTCATAGACCTTGTAGGCTTTAGATCGCCGGACAATGCTGCGGGCCTCATTTTGGTCTTCGGGAAGCTCCTGCCTCAAGCAAGTAGGCGAGGAATGGTTCTGTCCACGGGGCAATTACTGCCATTATGTCGTGGGCGGATGGTGTTATGTCATCGGCTGAAACGCCGGTTGGTGCGGCTTGTTCCGGTTTGTTAGTTCCGGACTCCTCTTCCCATAGTACGGATGGCTTGAAGAGCCATTCCAGGAAGATGTTAGAAGGGACAGCGTCGCATTTTGCGCCAACACGTGCCAGTACGTCGGCGGCTTGGTTATTATCCCGGGCTACGTGATGGAATTCAAGTCCTTCGAACCGGGCTGACATTTTTAGGACAGCGTTGCGATATGCTGCCATTTTCGGATCTTTGGCGTCAAAGTCTCCGTTTATTTGGGATATTGCGAGGTTTGAATCCCCGCGCACCTCTAGGCGTTGAATGCCCATGGAGATTGCCATCCGGAGACCATGTAAAAGGGCCTCGTATTCGGCTGCGTTGTTGGAGTCCGTGTACATTATCTGAAGTACGTATTGGACTGTGTCTCCGGTTGGGGACGTCAATACGACGCCAGCCCCCAGTCCGGCCAACATTTTAGAGCCGTCGAAGTGCATAATCCAATTGGAGTATGCGCCGTATTCTTTAGGGAGTTCGGCTTCGGTCCATTCAGCGACAAAGTCAGCCAAAACTTGGGACTTTATAGCTCGCCGAGGTTTATAAGATATATCAAATGGTTAGAGCTCAATGGCCCATTTGCAATCCTGCCCGTTCGCCATGTTGTTTATAATGTCGTTAAGTGGTACTTCAGAGGCCCTTGTTATCGAACACTCTTGAAAGTAGTGTCGGACTTCCGGGATGCCATGAACACGCGTATGCTATCTTACGATAGTGTGGGTAGCAGGACTTGCGAGGGGTTAACACCGTGGATCGTAGTATACTGGTTTTGAAGAGAATTTATGCCCTTCATTTCTCGTTAAACGGCAGTACCGTGCTTACAACTTGATGTGTGGCTGCGATGTATAACAACATTGGTTTCCCAGGTTGGGCGCAGCCAGGACGGTTGTTGCCAATATGGACTTTACTTCTTGAGTCGGCGGTGGCAGCATCCGTCCACTCGAAGTGTTGGTGCGCCTAAGGAGGCGATAGAGGGTAATGCCTTTTCTCCTAGACGGGAGATAAAGCGGCTTAGAGCCGCCTCGCATCGAGTCAAATTTTGTATTTGCTTGAGGTCTTTTGGGATATCTAGCTGTGTGAGCTCGGATCTTGGCTGGGTTTGCTTCAATTCCTCTACGGATCTGATGAAGCCAGCAGCTTTCCAGCTAATCGCCGAAAACACATTTTCAGTTCAGCTTGATGTCATATGCTCGAGGCTGTCGAATGTGAGCCTCAAGTCGTCTACTAGAGTTTTGGCGTGTTTAGTTTTGACGACTACATCGTCTCGTATGCCTCTACTGTTTTGCCGATCTGGTTAGCCGGACATGTACGAATCATGCGCTGATATGTTGCGCGGCGTTTTTAAGTCCGAGGGCATCGTGTTGAAGAAGAATGGTCCATATGGAGTAATGAATGCCGTTGCGGCTTGATCCGCTTCTGCCATCTTGATTTGATGATAGCGGAGTATCGTCCGGAAGCACAATGAATCGTGCCTGCAGTGGCATTGATGATTTGGTCGATTGGGGGAGGAAGGATCCTTTGGGCAGGCTTTATTGAGGTCTTTGAAATCGACACATAGGCGCCAGGATTTGTCCTTCTTTGGTACCATTACCAGATTTGCTAGCCAATCCGGATGTTTGATGTCTCGATGAATCCGGCTTCCAATAGTTTGGCTAGCTCCTCTCCCATTGCCTGTCTTTTGGGTTGGAAAATCGTCGAAGAGCCTGTTTGGTGGCTTGAATCCTTTAGGATATTTAGGCTGTGCTCGGCCGGTGGCGTGGGATTCTGGCATGTCGAAGGGTGCCGGGCAAAGATGTCCCATTTTCTTGTAGAAATTCTCGTAGTCTTGGCGTCTACATCGAGGGTTTAATTGTGCCCGATGGAGGCCGTCTTTGCAGGGTCCGTTGGGTGGACTTGGAATTTGACTATTTCATCCGCTGGTTTAAAAGAGGTGGACTTGGATCTTTTATCAAGTATCACATCGTCCCTGTTCACCGTGGAGCGCATCGTGGTGAGTTCCTCGGCCGCTAGGGCTTCGGATAGTGCCTCGAGGGCTAGTGCGGCTGTCTTATTTTCGGCGCGGAGTGCTATGTTCGGATCACTAGCAAGAGTGATAATTCCGTTGGGACCGGGCATTTTAAGCTTCATGTACCCATAATGGGGTATAGCTTGAAAAATTGTGAATGCCTCTGGTCCTAATAAAGCATGATATCCGCTGCTAAATGGAGCCACTTGAAATGTGACCTCCTCAGACCTGTAATTGTCCGTGAGCGAACACTAAATCAAACATGATTTTTCCTATGCAGCATGCTTCCCGGCTAGGGATTATTCCTCTAAAGGTTGTGCTGCTTCGCTCAATGCGGTGCTAGTCTATTTCCATTTTTCGGAGGGTTTCCTCATAGATGAGGTTTAGTCCGCTGCTGCCATCCATGAGTACCTTAGTAAGGCGAAAGCCGTCTACTATCGGGCTGAGGACCAATGCGGCTGGTGCTTGGGCAGTTTGGAATTTAGGTTCGTCACTGGCATTGAAGGTAATAGCCGTGTAGCCCCATGGATTTATTGTTGCTACTTGGTAGACTTCGGCAAGGTTGCGAAGTTGTCGTTTTCGCATGTTATTGGATGCGAAAGTCTCGAAGACTGTTAACACCGTACTGGTGTTGCTGGGCTGGGATTCTGAAGCTAGAAGCTCTTCGCCACTTTTGGCCACCTGCCGTAGTATCCAACATGCTCGAAGGCTATGGGTTGGAGTGGCGCCCTCTTTGCTATGAATTTTGCAGGGTCCGTTTAGCCAGCCCTCCAGTACGGTTCCGTACCCTTTAGGGGGTTTTGGTTTTTTGGTATTCAGCCCCGGTGCTTGATAATGATGCACCCTTTGGTTCCGGACTAGGGATGTATTCGGGATAGGATTATCCCAAAATTTACTTCTGGTTTTCCAGGTGCTCTCCATCGCACAGTACTTTTGTACGATGGTCTCCAAGTCAGCAAAGCGTGTAATGACGCGGCGGCTTATGGCGTTTAGGATTCCCTTGTCCGTGCAATTATTGCAGAAGACTGAGATTGCGTTTTCCTCTCGGCAGTCCTTTATCCTGTCCATAACCAGGAGGAATCTGGCCCAGTAGTGATGTACTGTCTCGGCGGGCTCTTGCCGAATTAGAGTTAGATCGCATATGTCCGGGCGGGTGGGTGGAACTAAGTCCGGAACCCTACCCATCTCAAGGCTCGAAGGCGAAGTTTCCAATTTTGGAAGCTTGGATTTCGGGCGTTGTCCAACGAGTGCAGTCCGATGCGACTTTAAGTTCAGTGTTTGATCGAGACCCGTCCCTCGCGGGAATCCGGCATGGGGGTTCGGGATCCGGACATGACTAGTTTTCAATACTGAGGAGAAGCGTCGCCGCATTGCTCCTCTACCTTCGCAGCGTGGTGGGTGACACAGGGAGAGTTAATTTCTCTCGGATCGGTTTTAAGCCCAATCTGATCGTAGTCATAGCGACTCCCGAGGCGGCGATGCGATCCAAGAGCTCGTTCTGGACGAGAGCACTATTGGATCCAGCCGCTCGGCGAATTCGAGCTGGCGTGAAGATTGTTTTGATGACTTGAGAGGTCATTGTCGAGCGATGGCGGACGGTGATCATAAGAAAACCACCTAGCGGATAGTTTGGCGGCGGCCAAGGCTCCTTTGGCGAAAATACCGTCCTTGAAGGCGGAGGAGGCATCCTTCCTATCGGTGGCGGCGCAGAGGAACTGTCAATGAAAGCACCAATGTCGGTGTCAAAACCGGCGGATCTCGGGTAGGGGGTCCCGAACTGTGCGTCTAGGCGGATGGTAACAGGAGATGAGGGACACGATGTTTACCAGGTTGGGCCCTCTTGATGGAAGTAAAATCCTCGCCTGCTTGATTGATATTGATATTGTGGATGTTTACAAGAGTGGATCTACCACGAGATCAAGGAGGCTAAACACTAGAAGCTAGCCTATGGTATGATTGTAAGGGTTGTTGTGATTGTTGTCCTACGGACTAAAGCCATCCAGTTTATATAGACACCGGAGAGGGCTAGGGTTACATAGAGTCGGTTACAATAGTAGGAGATCTACATATCCGTATCGCCAAGCTTGCCTTCCATGCCAAGGAAAGTCCCATCCGGACACGGGGTGAAGTCTTCAATCTTGTAACTTCATAGTCTTGGAGTCCGGTTGATAATGATAGTTCGGCAGATGATAGTCCGGCCGACGATGGTAGTCCGGCAGTCCGGACACCCCCTAATCCAGGACTCCCTCAGTCGGGATGGATCTGCAAGACCGGGGCGGTCCTCCCGGTAGTCGTTGGGTCGACGGGGACAGAGTGAGTTGCTGGCGGCGAGCTTCGCGGCGGAGGAGGCATTCGGGAGCAAAGTGGGTTTGGGGCTACAGTGGCTCCCGATAAAAATCAAGCAGGTGGACGGGCTCACGGGAGGAAGAGAGAGCTTCTGATGTAGAGAGTGGAGTGGGGGAGGCCCTGGTGGTGCCGGAGTGGCTGGGGCAGTGGCGGCGGCAGGAGTTGCGGAGGCGGGAAGAAGGCCTCCCGGGTCGATTGGCTGCCATGGGAGAGCTAGGGAGCATCTTGAGGCTACGCAGCTAACGTAAGCGCTCGGGGCCTCCTTTTATAGCCCGACGAGGTTGGTTCATGGCGGTGGGGATAAGATCGCCGCGAACCGCCTCCCGTAGCTTAGGCGACGTGGCGGCGACGAGAGCTAAAGGACACGCTTGCGGATGAGCTCGCACTGCTCAAAGGGGCAGGTGGCGAGTGCTGGCGGCTTGGGCGGCGCCGACTTGGCCGAGACGCGCTGCGGACGCCGGCGTGCCGCCAAGGGTTCTGACGGCGGTGATGTAGGCTGCCAGGGCGGCTTGGTGCGTTGCGGGGAGAGGGTTAGTGAGTGGCGTGGCTCCGCAGGGAGATGGCAAACCAAGGGCGCGACGCGTCAGCTCGGGCGCAACACGTGCAATATGCGTGCTCTGCTCGCGCCCAGAGCATGCACGGGATGTGCTCGACAAAATGCCAAGGCATGATAGAGGTCGCGGGTGAGGCTGGCAAGAGACATGGCTAGGGTAGGGTTAGTCAGAAGGTAAATGGGCATGGTGGTTAGGTCAGGTGGCCAAGTTCATAAAGTAAACTTGAAACCATGCCAAATCTGGCTATGCACTCAGGGTGTTTGTCAAAATGCCAAGGGCATCTAGGCAATACTTGGGGTGGCCAAATTCTCCAGATCAGGGTCTCTTTGGATGGACAAGAGGGTGGTGAGGTTAGTTTGACAAAAGAAGAAACTTGTTAGTGCAAGTTTTGCAAAACCTCAGTTCTGGACAGAAAGCAAATGGCAATGTTGCAAGCACTTAGAATCATTCCATAGGTCCACTCTCCTGGACTTAAGGGTTTGGCAAGGAGGACTATCAGAAGAAAAAGGAATCATGGATCAAAGAGCAACTGAAAAGGTGGTTGCTGTACAAAACCATCAGTTGGACCAGAATGGAAAAGAGGATGGTTTACTCAAATTTTCCAAAGAACATCATTAGGTTTTTGTACAAAGTTGATTAATATACTCCTGTTGACATCCCAAAATTTTGGTATAAGTATTAAAGAAATATTTGAATAGATTGTAGTGCAAAAATGCTCTCTGGACCAGATTTCAAAACATGGTGTAGAGCTCAAAATAGTCAATGGGCAGAAGATATTTTTGCACAAAAGTGGTTCAAATACTCCTTATGACATCTCCAAATTTTGGTGGGATTTTTGAATGAATTTGTAAAAGGGTTGTAGTACAAATGGAACCATGAAACTATGGGAAAACAATTTTCAAGAAAATAAAGATCAGCGAGAATATTATATAATTCATTCTTCTGATAAAAGGAAGGATTTTATTGAGAGGGCAAACAAGTCCAACATCATAAGTGAAAGGTTTTCATTTTAGGGAATAACTCCAAGATAACCAAGAAAAGAATGGTTTTGTAATCAAGAAAAAACAGGAAAAAGAAAAGTTAAATTTCCTGGCAAGATTTTAATTAATAACCAAGGTTAAAATTTTTGGGGTGTCACAACTAATTAATATGATTCCTTATTGTAATTACCTAGCTAGTTCTACGTTTGCCACTAATATATCCATATCTGTCATGTTTGAATAATAATTGCCATGTTGTAAATATTTGTAGAAACTATGGACACCCCCCCCCCCCCCGAGACGAAGCACAAGAAGCGTTGTTGAGGGACATAATCGCAGAAGGAAGTGATGTCGATCGCGCTCGTTGATGTTTCTCAACGACACCGATGGTCTGGAAGGAGAGGGTGAAGAAGCAGCTGGCTATGATTATGATGGCTCCGATGACCCAATGCGGTGCAAGAAGAAGTAGACCATGAGGGCGGCTACGGTGACCGAACCGAGTCCGGCCGGTATATATATTAGTTAAGCCTGTCTGACTAGCTAATTGATGCATTCATTGTTTTGGTATGTACACATATTAATTAACTCGTCTTTGTTCTTTTTCTAGCCCTCCGGATCGAGCACAACCGGTAAAGAGGCGAGGCCGAAGAAAAGTTGAGCTCGGATGAAAAGTTTTAGATCATAGAAATCGCGCGCGACGACCAACCGATTGAACCCATCCAGACAAAGAAGGCATTTGTTGCTCAGTCCGGGGTTCTGGTTAGGGACAAGATCCCGATTAGCATCCAGCAATGGTATAGGCCTAAGAACGAAGACCCTGAGGTGTCTTATGTCAATGATATGCAGAAAAATGATATTTGGACCGATCTGAAGTCAAATTTCACCCTACCGCCAGAGGATGATCCGAAGAAGCCAGTTGAGCAATTAATCAAATCTTTTGCTCTTAAGAAGATGGAAGACCTATTCAGGAATTTCAAGAAAGACCTGAATAAGTTTTTCAATAAAAAAGAGACCCCAGAATTCAAGGGCAAATATGAGAAGATCAGAGATGACTGGTTCGTATTTGTGGCCCACAAGACATCGGAAAAGAGTAAAAAGATGTCGGCGACAAACAAGAAAAATGTTCCAAAGAAGAAGCTTCACCATCGCACGGGGTCAGGTGGCTACCTCATAGCCCGGCCTAAATGGCCAAGGCTGAGAATGATCTGCTTGATAAAGGGATCGAACCAGAGACAATGAACTGGCCACACCGTTGCCGGACTTGGTTCTTCGGGGCTGGCGGAACCTTGGACCCTGTATCAGGGAAGTGCATTTGGACGGACGATCAATTGGACATACCGGTCAAGAGGCTTCAGCAATATATCGAAGCAGCGCTGCAAGGGACGTTCTTTCCAGACAGAGAGAACAGCGAGCTCACAATGGCCCTCGGGAATCCTGAGCACCTGGACGGACACGAGGCACGCCGAGCTCCGTTTCGTGGAAGGCTGGGTTTCGGACGCAGCGGTTACAAATGCCGGAGAGGAGGAAGAAAGTGCAGCAGACCCGAACTGCAGGCGCTGCATGCAAGGGTACAGGCGATAGAGGAACGAGAAGCAGATCGCAGCAAATGACCTGCCGAAGCTTCCCCCGAAGCTACCCCGCCATCTCAGTGGAGAAGTAGCATGGATTCCACCGAGCTGCTTCAGCCGGAGCATGCCTTGTCGGCTCCTGCCAACTATCCCGTGGATGCTATCACGGAGGCTGAAAATTGCCACCTTATGGCGCAAGGGATGAATTTGAAGGTCAAGGCGGCTGTTGGCTCTGTTTATCCTACTAAATCCGACGCAACTTTTCACTGCCGGCCTAATCTAATCCACGAGTAAACAGTAAGCATGGCAAAAACGGTATGCATCTCATACCGATACCTAAGCATGTGAGCACGTACAGTACATAGAACCGAAACATCTATGAACAGCATATATACAGCTAGCACATGAACGAGCAAATATGGGATGAACGAGTCATACCCTCCGGTTGGCGTGCCAACGCGGCGACGGTAGCAGCAGCCTCGGCATCAGCCAAGGCCTTCTTCTTGGCGACTTCGTCGTCAGCCATGGAGTCGATGTAGAGGAAGTAGTGGAAGCTGAGGCGGATGAAGATGGGAACGGATCGGGAGCAGTCGCGTCGAGACGCTCCCCAAAAACCTTATTGCCGTTCTCCTGGGCAGGATCTCGAACGACAGGGTTTCGGAGGCACCTGCTCTCCCGACCAACCGTGCATGCGGTCATCGGAATGGGATCGCCGGAAGCAGCACAAGGAGTGGAACAGTAGATGACGGCTAGGGTTGTACGAGAGGGAGTGAGTGAACTGAGTTAGGGTTCACTCCACTGGCCAGTGCCTTCTTATATAGGCCGTCAGGTAGATGGGCCTGGGCCAGGCCCACGACCGAGTCCGTGAACAGCCCACGATCCAACGTCCCGGACAGTGGCGCTTCCGTAAGCGACTCGTTAATTAATTAACAATATTAATTAACCATTCCTGAGCGGCAAAAATAAGCTTCGGCTCGGCTCATTCCCGCAACCCGCAACCTGCAGCGCGCGTCGTGGCCAGGCGAGGCAGGCGGCGGAGGAGGAGGAGCGCGCGTGCACAGCTCCTATTCCCAAGCTCCCAATAGCAAGTGGTAGAGCAGCCCTTATAAAGAGGTCTCACTCTTCTTACTGTAGCAGTATGGGACTAAACTTCCCACACTTCCCACCACTTGCCGTACACATGCATGGGCCTTAGAGATTAACTAGGGATTATTGTCTTATATGGGCCTAAGCCCATCCATAATCCATCAATCCCCCACCAGATCTCGAGGCACATAAGTTTGTCAACTGTTCCAAACAATGTTTGATATACCAGAATTTTCAGTGGAGACTGTTAAGTTGAACTTCCACCTAGAGCAATAGGATTAGACTTCTTCACAACTGAACATTGGACTATGCCTTGAATTGTCAGTATGGCGTGTAGAAGTTTCGCCTATTGTCTCTGATACGTGGCTGCCGAAGGCTAAACCCCACGGGTGGAGCTTATTAGTCATACTCCGTACCTTCTTATGAGCTTCCTAGAGATCACTTAATCTCATAGACTGTGACCAGCAGTCGGGCTCACATAGGTGTGTTCCTCCAAAAAATGCTCTGTAGGTTAGCATCTTGCTTACATAAGCTTTGGAACACATTAAGACAAAAGTCAGCCTGCCTTACAGAATTGAGAGTATTATTGCATCTCCAACGGAGTGGGTTAATTAAGGATACTCTCCTCAGTTGACCGCTGGATTGTTTTCCAGGTCCTAATTCACGGATCTCCGATCACATAGGTTGGGTTACCCCATGGCAACTTCGTGGGTCTCATACCCATCTCCTCGATGCATTTTCTATCACAATCCGTGATAGCCCTTTCATAAAGGGTTTGCCAGATTCTTAGCCGTCTGGATATAATCCAACGCTATTACTCTGGAGTTTCTTGATTTTCTGACATATTTCAATCTTCTTCTTATGTGCTTTGTGGATTTCATGTTGTCCTTTGAACTCTTAGCCTTGGCAATTACTGTTTCATTGTCACAGTTCATAAGGACATCCGGCACTGGTTTATCAACCACCGGCAAATCCATCAAAAGCTCTCGAAGCCATTCTGCTTCGATGCATGATGTGTCTAATGCTGTGAGTTCTGCTTCCATGGTCGATCTGGTTATTAACGTCTGCTTGCAAGTCTTCCAGGAAACAGCAGCACTACCAACTGTGAAGACATGTCACTTGTGGCTTTCATCTCATCAGCATCAGATATCCAATTTGAATCACTATACCCCTCAAGTACCGTCGGGTACCCAGAATATTGAATTCCATAGTTCGCAGTACCTTGCAAATAACGCATCACTCGCTCAACAGCATGCCAATGCACATCTCCCGGATTGGAAACAAACCGGCTCAGCTTGCACACAACAAATGAGATGTCAAGACGAGTAGCACATGCTAGGTACATCAGTGAACCAACCACTTGAGAATATCTCAATTGATCTATAGCAGTGCCTTCGAACTTTCGAATCCGCACGCTAGGATCATATGGTGTTGCAGAAGGTTTGCAGTACGAATATCCAAAGCGGCTCAAAATCTTCTCAACATAGTGGGATTGCAAAAGTGTAATTCCACCCTCAGTATTTCTCAGTAGCTTGATGTTCAAGATAACCTCAGCCACGCCCAGGTCTTTCATCTCAAAGTTATGAGATAGAAAAGCCTTGACCTCCTTAATTACTTTGAGGTGGGTCCCAAATATCACTATGTTATCAACATAAATACACAGTACAAATCCTTCGACCCACCATAGCGATAGTATACACATTTGTCAGCTTCGTTGACAACAAAGCCAGCGGATGTCAAAGTTGTATTAAACTTCTCATGCCATTGCTTAGGCGCTTGTTTTAGGCCTTATAAAGATTTCACTAGCTTACACACCTTTCTTTCCTGACCATTTACTGCAAAGCCATCCGGCTGTTGCATGTAAATTTCCTCGTCTAGCTCTCCGTTAAGGAGAGCCGTCTTAACGTCCATCTGATGAACGAGAAGACCATGCGAGGCAGCCAAAGCGAGTAACACTCGAATGGTTGTCAGCCTAGCTACAGGTGAGTAAGTATCAAATAAATCCTCTTCTTCCTTTTGGGTATAACCCTTGGCCACAAGCCTAACTTTGTACTTCTCAACAGTACCATCGGGCCTAAGCTTCCTCTTGAACACCCACTTACATCCCAATGGTTGGCAACCATAAGGACGATTAGTGATCTCCCATGTCCCATTAGCCATGATGGAATCCATCTAACTACGGACCGCGTCCTTCTAGTAGTCAGCATCCTGAGATGCATAAGCTTCGAAATGGGCTCGAGTGTCATCATCCACGAGGTACGAGGAAATCATCACCAAAAGACTTTGCAGTCCTTTGTCTCTTGCTCCTAACAGGAGCTTCCTAAATCATCCTCGATGAACTTTCATCACTTTTGTGTTCATAATATTCCATCGGAATGGCAGGTTCAGGAGTCTCATCAGATTCCAGTCTAGAACTGCTTTGCATATCTCTCATGGGGAAAATATCCTCAAAGAATGTAGCATCCTTAGACTCTATAATTGTACCGACCTTCTGGTCAGGTACCTCAGATTTCACCACTAGAAATCTATAGCCAACGTTGTTCTTAGCGTAGCCCAAATTAACACAGTCCATGGTCTTTGGTCCAAGCTTACGCTTTTTGGGGATCAGCACATTGACTTTCGCCAAACAGCCCCAAGTGCGCAAGTAAGAGAGTGTAGTTCTTTTCTTTTCCCATTGCTCATAGGGAGTAGTCTCATTATCCTTCACGGGAACTTTATTCAGGAAATGACATGATGTCAATCCAGCCTCCCCCCACCATGCCTTAGATAAATCCGATGTATCTAACATGGCATTAGCCAAATCTGTTAGAGTATGGTTTTTCCGTTCGGCCACCCCATTTGACTGGGGTGAATAGGGAGGCGTCCTCTCATGAATAATACCATGTTCCGCACAGAATAAATCAAACTCACTAGAAAAGTACTCTCCACCACGATCAGACCAGACTCGTTTTATTTTCTTCTCAAGTTGGTTCTCAACTTCAGCCTTATAGATTTTAAAGTAGTGTAGATCCTCATCCTTTGTATTTAACAAATACACATAACATAACCTAGTGGAATCATCAATCAAAGTCATGAAGTATTTCTTTCCACCTTTAGTCAACACACCATTCATCTCATAGAGATCTGAATGTATGAGCTCTAGTGGTGCCAGGTGTCTCTCCTTCGCAGGCTTGTGAGGCTTACGAGGTTGCTTAGCTTGCACACACGTATGGCACTTAGAGCCTTTGGCTAAAGTGAAAATCGGAATTAGATTCATCTTAGCTAGCCGTGTCATACAACTGAAATTTATGTGACAAAGACGTGAATGCCAAACCTCACATTCGTTCGCATTAGAATGAATTTGGTTCACGACTTTATTACAGAAATCCTCCAGCAAAAGGTGAAACAAACCACCACAATCATATCCTTTTCTAACAAATAGTCCATACCGAGATACGACTACTTTGTTAGACTCAAATACTAACTTAAACCCTTCTTTACATAGAAGGGAGCCACTAACGAGATTCTTCTTGATAGCGGGGACATGTTGCACGTTCTTAAGTTGCACGATCTTTCCCGAAGTAAACTTCAGATCTACCGTGCCAACACCATGAACAGAAGTATGCGAGCCATTCCCCATCAGGATGGAACAATCTCGTGCGACCTGGTAGGAAGAAAACAAAGACACATCAGCACACACATGAATATTGGCCCCAGTGTCAACCCACCAATCGGTGGACTGACAAACTGAAAGTATGGTAAACAGATTACCATACCCAGATGTCGCATCATTGTTGCTCAGAGTGACATTCATAGACTTGGAGTCCTGTGCTGGCTTCTTGTACTTGTTTGGGCACTTGTTTGCCCAATGTTCATCTGAACCACAAGTAAAGCAGTCATCTCTCTTTTTGTCTTTCTTCTTACCCTTCTTCTTAAAGGTAGTATTCTGTTGGACAGAGTTCTTTCCCTTGAACTTGTGGAAGTTCTTCTGCACCACATTGGCGCTAGAAGAACCCTCTGCCCCTTTCACGTGTGAGTCCTTTGCTCTCGAGTTCTGCTCAACTTAGATGACCGATGACATCCTCAACAGAGAATTCACGTATTAAGTGCTTGAGAGAAGTAGCAAAGTTCCTCCATCCAGGAGGGAGTTTTGTGATAATGCAACCCGCGACAAACTTGTCCGGTAACTCACACTTCAGGAGCTCCAGCTCCTTAGCGATGCATTGTATCTCATGGGCCTGGTCCAATACAGAACAGTTATCAACCATTTTGTAATCATGGAACTGCTCCATAGCATACAACTCGCTTCCAGCATCGGGTTATTACATCATTGGGTGAAAGAACCGCGGATTAGATTCAAGTGGATGGATCCAAAGTGATAGACTATCACTTTGGATCCATCCACTTGAATCTAATGCACGGTTCTTTCCACTTTGGATCCATCATTTAAATCTAATCCGTGGTTCTTTCACCCAATGATATAATATCATCATCATCATAATATCATTAACAACTTATCATCATAATACATCATAGTCTTACAACAACTCCTCCTCATCATCATTATCGTTCATGAGTCATCATATAACAACTTGGTAATCACAACTCCTCCTCATCATCATCATAGTAGTCATAATCACAACTCCTCCTCCTCCTCCTCATCATCATCAACTCTAACACATTGTAGCACATAATAACAACTTCTCATCATCATCATAGTCATAATCAACACTAACTAACTGTTCATAGTACCTAGGACCTACTCCTCTCTCCTAGGTAAAATAGCATAAAACAGGTAAACCGGTCCATCTCCAAAGTGGAGAATGGAGATACACCTATCTCCAACTTGTGCCTGGAGCGCATTCATGTTGTCTCCAATTAGTTGCCTGTGCGCATTCATTACCTTGCTCCATTCTTTGATATTGAGCCTTCCATCTTTTAAAGAAATCGAGTATGCACTGTGGTAAGCCTCCAGGAAGTTGGTCGAAGATAACCATATGCATATGACCTTCGGTAAACATCATGTCAGGCACAACCTCCTTCGGGAGCTTCTGTTGAAGAACATAATAGTAACATATATAGTTAGCAATGTAGTTTACTTAAGAAGAATATATGCAATGAAGTTACCATCATTAACAAAATCATAGCAAGTTTTTGGCAATGAAGTTAACAACGTGCAACTCATGGACTAGTGGCACGTATCCACTAGAATTTGGGCTGATAGAGTGATTGGTCTTAAAGGCATCAAAATCATCTATGAATGACACGAGATGACCTTTCTCCTCACAATTAAGCTCAGAGCCATAACTGTAGTATGTCATGTCTACAGCCTTCCGAGTATTTCTTGAAGATAAGAAATAAGTTGACAATTATAAATAAACAAGTTTAGTAGCGATGAACACCAAATATTTTTAAATAAATAATATAAATTATTTAACTTAACAAATTAGTTTGACAAACTCACATTTAGGCAAAATTGGAAGCATATCCAGATCCCCCAGATGTCGATATTATTTTCAATATCATCATCTTAGGCGCGAATATTCAATGTTATTTGCATATTCTCCTCAAATCCATATGCCTTGCAGAGAGCTACCCAATTAGAACAACCGAAATGGGAGTGATTAAGCGCATTGTACAACTTAACTCGAAACGCATAACCATGTTTAGTCCTTAGGTGAGCCCTCCTTGTCTCCATATTCTCAATGTCTTGGAAACCAAGCTTCTGCAAGACATACGGTCTTGCATGACATGGGATGTACTTGTCGAATTGGAGAAAAGAGAAATTACGCATTGAAGAAAAGAAGCACAAGTGATGATTAATTACGATGATATGCTTGTCGTACGTACGGTACAAACATCGAAGGTCTCCTCTAGCTTCATGGTGAAAACCTACCATTTTGCATGTGATGCTCCCTATCGCATAAACCCATGTCATCGCAGCATTAGTCGCACTCCAGGATCCTATCATCATCAGACATTTCCTGTGTTCAAAATTCAAAGATTATAAATCGACAACAATTACATGGAACTCATGACAACAAATCATTATTATTCATCACGGGTTGACTCTAAGTCTGTTGAGTCTTCCTTGAAAACTCGGATCTCACGTGGTGTATATGGTGGGCACTCCCTCTCTGATATATTTGACGGTCTGTGATGGTCGCTCCTTCCTTCGTCCCCGAGTTCATTACACCAAAATGTCTAGCACACGGGAACGAAGGAGAAGCGACCCCCACGACAACAGTCAGGATTCTTCATCTCTGACATTTGAGACCGTCGGTGATGGTAGCTCCTCCTTTCATTTGAAAGTGCATTACGCCAAAATGTCTAGCACCTTCAAATGAAGAAGAAGCTACCCCATGACAACAGTCTGAATTCTTCCTCTCTCATATATGGTGGACACTCCCTTTCTGATTTTTCGACCGTCAGTGATGGTCGCTTCCCCTCCCCCTCTTGTGCATTACCAAGGTATATCATGAGAAGAAGGAAGAGAAGCTACCCTGACGACAACAGTCGACATTCTTCTTTTGTCATATATGGTGGACACTCTTTCTCACTAATTTTTTGACTGTCATGTATGGAGCCCTGAAAGACTTAAAGTCAACCCAAAATGTGGTTTGATTCTCTTTTTGGCAAATCCAGGGCACTCGATATTTCCTACATATTCTAGCACAAATCATGCTAAAATTCACAAAAAAATCCAGCATGACTTTTGCTAAAATAGGACATATCGAGCACCTGAAATTTGCCAGAACGGAAATGAATCAACACTCCAGCAAAACATAGGTCACTCGGATTTTTCCTGCGATACAAAGATGTCCATACACATAAGATGTTTAAACTTGAAATTCTATCCGGATCAATTATCATTTTAAATAACTAGCTTCACATGGTCATAGCTACTCATCTACTTCCACTACATCTATAAAAACATCTACGAAAACTTGCATAGGTCACTAGGAGGTGTTCCATGCAAACATAGGCCACTAGGACAAGCACACACACACACACACACACACACACACATATATATATATATATATATATATTTATATCCTTCACGCAGGAGCATTCAAACTTGGCAATGTAATATTGACATAATTAACTAAATACCCTAGGAGGAGGTGGACTTTTAGCTCACCGACTCGGGTGTAGAGGAAGTAGAGGTAGGTCCGATCACGATCACTCTAGGGAGACGCGACACTACAAAGCCTGCAATTCCACCGAGTGAAAATTTTAGATAATCAGATCCCATACATCATTCTTTGATGTCAAAGTGATAATGACATGAAAATAATTAAATTGTCCAATACATTTCTATATTGAAAGAAATTACTAAAATTTCTATACCTAAATTTTCTTACTAAAATTTCTATACCTAAATTTTCTTACTAAATTTTTATTACTAAATTTGATACCTAAAAATTTCTCATATAGCATTCCAATACATTTCTATAATTGAAAATTTTCTATACCTAAAATTTCTATTGCTAAAACTTTGTAGCACGTCTTATAACCCTAACATTTCATTTGTACAACAAGCATAACTAAATATGTAAAAGCATTTGGTTCTCTTCCCCTACATTACTAACAGAATTCTATTCTATTCTATTCAAATAATCTACATTATTGAAAATTTTCTATTCTATTCAAATAATCTACAATACTAAATATCTTATAACCCCTACATTTACTAAAATTTACATTCTACATTCTATTGTATTTGACAAATTATTGTTGAACAATTGGTAGAAAATCAAATAATTATGACGATATCCAAGGCAATAATCAAACATATAGGCATCACGTCCAAGATTAGTAGACCGAAATGATTCTGCATCTACTACTCTTACTCCACACATCGGCTGCTATCCAGCATGCATCTAGTGTATTATATTCATGAAAAAACAAAGTAATTCATTAGGCAAGATGACATGATGTAGACAAGATAAACTCACGTATGAATAAACCCCATCTTTTTTACCCTTAATAGCAATGATACATGCGTGTCATGTCTCTTTCTGTCACTGAGATTGAGCACTGATACGTCTCCAACGTATCTATAATTTTTATTGTTCCATCCTGTTATATTATCATTCTTGGATGTTTTACAATCATTTTATAGCAAATTTATATCATTTTTTGGGACTAACCTATTGACATAGTGCCCAGTGCCAGTTCATGTTCTTTTGCTTGTTTTTTACATCGCAGAAAATCAATATCAAAGGGAGTCCAAATGCAGCGAAACTTTTTGGAGAATTTTTTGGTCCAGAAGACATCCAGTGGGCCAAAGAAGCACCCGGCGGGGTACCCCGAGGGGGTCAAAACCCACTAGGGCGCACCTGGGGGCCCAGGCGTGCCCAGGTGGGTTGTGTCCACCTTGGTGGCCTCCCGCACCGCCTCTTCGCTCTATAAATGCCCAAGTATTCCAAAAACCTAGGGGAGTCGACGAAACTTTGTTCCAGCTGCCGCCAGTTCTAGAACCGCGAGATCCAATCTAGAGCCCTTCCCTGGCACTCCGCCGGAGGGAGGAATCATCACCGGTGGCCATCTTCATCATCACGACGGCCACCATGATGAGGAAGGAGTAGTCCTTCCTCGGGGTTGAGGGTATGTACTAGTAGCTATGTGTTATCTCTCTCTCTCTCTCTCTCTCTCTCTCTCTCTCTCTCTCTCTCTCTCTCTCTCTCTCTCTCTCTCTCTCGTGTTATTGAGATGGAACTATCTTGATGTAACGCATGCTTTGTTGACATAGATTAATCATAAGGAGTTTTCCCCCTCTCTATCTTCTTGATGAATTGAGTTTTCCATTCGAAGTTTTCTTATCGGATTGAGTCTTTAAGGATTTGAGAGCACTTAATATGTGTTTTGCATGAGGATATCTGTAGTGACATTGGGATATCTAATTGAGTTACTCGATGTATATTATTGTGATCAACTTGCGGGTTCCGTGGCTTTAGGGCCTATGCATAGGGGTTGGCACACGTTCTCATCTTGACTCTCTCGTAGATATTTTGGGGCACTCCTTGGGAATCAAATAGATGAATCTGAAGTTGTCTGATGCTTATCGTATAACCAAACCCACAGATATTTGCGGTGACATTGGAATATCTAGGTGACATTAGGGCTTTGGTTGATTTGCATCTTAAGGTGTTATTCTAGAGAATAGCTTTGTGGTGGTTTCGTGCCCGACAACAATTTATGTACAACAAGTAATTTTGGAGTGAACTTGTAGGATCGAAAGTATGTCTAGAGGGGGGGGGGGGGTGATTAGACTACTTGACCAAATAAAATCTAGCCTTTTCCCACTTCTAAGTTTTGGCATATTTTAGGAACTTAGCACTAGTCAAGCAAACAACCTACACATGCAATTCTAAGAGTATAGCAGCGGAATGTAAATCATCTATCTATTATATACATAATACAGAAGTCAAATAAGCCACCACGTTCGTCCACATAAGCAAAAATTATTTTATCCATTGATCTAGATTATGACGGCTGAGATTTAAAGGTCTAAAAGTTACGCACAATATTTGTACGGACATATCTACTGCTAGAAGGGACAACATGTCAGGTATACAACAGTTCAGAAAAAAGCCACCTAAACAATTGGGCGCATCCACATAACAATCGGACTCTATGTAAATTAGGTATACCTGACTAGATTATTCTATCTTCATGCGGACACATATATGAGAAAAAACTCAAAAAGAAGAAAAAAGCAAGGACAAGTGTTGCAACTTAGAATAGTTCACGTACAAATAGTTCACGTAAGGAACTACATATATGAGAAAAAACTCAAAAAGAAAAAAAGCAAGGACAACGTGTTGCAACTTAGAATAGTTCACGTAAGGAACTAAGGAATATATTTCCATCTGAGTCAACCTTACGTTAGAAAATAAAAACGGGAGCAATCCACTTCACACATGTTCATACTAGAAAGCAATAGTAGTCCCTGTCTAGAAAAGAAAGAAAGCAACAGTAGTCCTCCGTGCAAAAAAACATGCAATAGTTGTCCAATCCGTTTCCCACAGCCGAGACTCGTAGGTAGTACTCTTTTTTTTGGCGTGAAAATCAGGCAGGCATAAATCGGCAACTGTTTCCGGCAACAGTTTTATGATGACAGCAAGGATGATGGCATCATATTATTTGTTTTCTTAATATGGATTGTGCAAAATATAAGCCATGGGACTCTAACTCGAGAAGACCATGACGTTCTTTTCACTGATTTCACAAAGAGTGCGTGATGACCAATTAGTCATCCAATATATACATATTTAGTGTCACATTCTTTTTAAATGATTAGTTTTCACATTTTAACCTTTTTAAAAGATCTTTTCAAAACTATACATGGAACGTGGAGATTAAGTTAGAATGACACACTAATGCCTACTACATCTATTACTAAATATAAGACGTTTTGGCAATTTAAATTGAACCAGAAGGACGTCTTATATTAAGAAACCGAGGGTGTACCTATTAGCTACTGTAAAACATAATATAATCATAAAGTTTACTAAATATATAAATATTCACATTTAAACATATCAAAATATCGACTAGGAGTATCAACGAAAATACATTAGCTTTATGTAGATTGTGTCTTCGATACATATAATGAAATCTCACTGGTGCCATGTACGGAACATCTGTACTATAATAAAAAAAATAGAGAAGTCCTAAATATGAATGTATGGTGAGCAACAGTGCCTGAGCATGGGCCGTAGTAGAGTTGACGCTTGAGTGAGTCCTAAAAATAAGATCACTCGGTTTGAAAATAGAAAAGAAAATACCAAGCCGCATGCTCTTCGCCCATCAAATTTCCAGTCCAACAACTATACGGAGAAGCCATTTCATCATCAGTTCGGTAAGAAAAAGAGAAAAAATAAATCAAATGATCATATGCTACTACTAGCGCAGCAAGTACACCACATGATGTTATCAGAAAAAAATATACTAGATGCTGGCATCAGCAAGCCAATAAATTCGTCAGCCCTATATTTTTCTATCATAATTCTACATTTTTGGGACAAAAATCCGATCCTATACATGGAGAATAATATCGCTATTTTCATAAAAGAATATGCTCTGTTGTAGTTGGTTCGGCAAACCACATGTGATAATGATTTCAAAATTGACATTTGCAAAATTAGCTCTTGTGAAGTACCCTTAGAAGTCAATATAAGAAAAATGTAATGAAATAATACTAAAGTATATGTACTCAAAGGAATGTAGGACCTGTTTAATTATAATGGAAAGCCGCAAACGTCCATGTAATTAATCTAAATATATCACAACATCGAATTGGCGATCGCCGACACGATACACAATTGAAGATTCTAATTAGAGACAAATCCAAACTTTAATTTTGGGCTAGAAAACTGTGCAAGCGGTACTAAATAGCTTAACGAAGCCACAAATATGATGTGCTGGCCAGCAACAGTTTCAAAGCATGGGCCATAGAGTTAATGCTTGAGTGATTCCTAAATATAAAATCAGAAGGTACCAAGCCGTATGCTCTTCGCCGATAAGAAAAACTCATAACGTGACTTTATGGTGAAATCTATTATATACATAATACAGAAGTCAAATAAGCCATCACGTTCATCCACATAAGCAAAAAATATTTTATCCATTGATCTAGATTATGATGGCTGAGATTTAAAGGTCTAAAAGTTACGCATAATATTTGTATGTACATCTACTGCTAGAAGGGACAGCATGTCACGTATACAACAGTTTAGAAAAAGGCCACCTAAACAATTGGGCGCATCCAAGTGAGTGGCTCAAACGCTAAAGCATGAACATGAGATTTCCGTAAATAAAAAATATATATCAAAATACATGATACCAAACCACATTAGGTGAATTGAGTTCCATATGTCATAAAACAATCCTGTTAGGGTACTACCACCATGGAGGCAACAATTCATTAATAATATGAAAGGTATGGTTACTTCTTAGACAACTTAGAAATAGTTATGTCCCGGCCAAAATTTATAACCGTTTAATGAAGATCTTCACACCCATTTGTATTGGTATGACTCTCAACGCAATAATGCACTAATAGGATTATTCATAGTGTCAACCCTAAATTTAATAATTCTTAAATTGCCTAAGTAATAGCAAAAGTGAAATTTACATCACCCATTTTGAACCATAAAATCAAATATCACTTGCAGGAGGCGAAATCTTTGGCAACAAAAATCTTGGAGAACAAATAGATGGGCAATTAAACATATAGAATGCAAAAGTACGAAATTACTTGGGGTGCTAATACACAATTTGAAAATTTTTGGGATGCCCATGTTATATACTACTAAATTAAGTTCTCAAAAAACTTAGTGTCATAATTATTCTATAATCTATCATATGATGAATTTAAAGAAATTTAGTTATAAACAAATATATACTAAATTTCAAATTTCTGTATACTTAACTATTTTTCGGCACACATTGCGATGGAATTTCTCATACAAAACTAGGTTAAACTAATATAAACATTCAAAACATAAATATTTATTTTAAATACCAAGATACAGTGACCAAATATAATAGTTGTAAATAAAATTCTAGCCGCGCAAATGCGCGGGTAACACCGCTAGTTGCATATGAAGGTAAAGGGGGTAGTTTGGAGGGAGCAAATGCAATGTAGACACAGAGATTTTTGGCGTGGTTCTGATAGGTGGTGCTATCATACATCCACGTTGATCACATATATGATGTATGCACGAATGTGGATGAAATATAATGTTTTTTTGTTCATAGAACATGATTTTTTTTAATTCACAGATTTTTTTTGTTCATGAGAGAGGCGGGGACGTTGAGGGATCATAGATGTATTTTTTTCAGAATTTTCTATCGTGCATAGACGGATTTTAGACCACGGGAGCACCCCCTCCCTATCGTTGCAAAATTTGCTAAGTGATATTAAGAAGGAAGGAAAAGAATGATAGGAAAGAAGAAAATAAGAAGAGGAAAGAAAGAACAAGAGGATAGGAAGAAAGGAGAAATAAATAAGAAGAAGAAATAGAAGAAAAAGAAGAGGAGAAGAAGAAAGGAATGGTGGAGAAGAAGAAAATCCACTATTCCTTTCTTCTTCTCCTCTTTTTCTTCTTCTTTTTTTTCTTCGATCTTCTCCTCTAGCTATTCCTTTCTTCTTCTCCTCTTTTTATTTCTTCTTTGTTTTCTTATGTTTTATCGGGTCTGTCGTCGTCTATATACCCCTCCCGATAACTTTAACACGAGGGGGGGGTGGATACCCCCTCCCCGATAATATTATTTTCCCATGTGCGTATGTCGTGTCGATATAAACTCCCGATAACTTCAATACGTGGGGGATGGGTCGATATACCCTCTCCCGATAACTTCAACACGTGGGGGGTCGATATACCCCCTCCCTGATAGTATATATTATTTTCCCATGCATGTACATATGTCGTGTCGATATAAACCCCCGATAACTTCAACACGTGGGGGGGGGGGTCGATATACCCCCTCCCCGATAACACTATTTTCCCGTGTATGTATCTTGTCGTTGTCGATATTACTCCCTCCTTGAAGCTTTCTCGAGGCCACCCCTAACCCTTGAAGCGTTGTCGAGGCCACCCGAAACCCTAGAGAAGCAGCGTCGAGGCCACTAATTAATATGATTCCTTATTGTAATTACCTAGCTAGTTCTACGTTTGCCACTAATATATCCATATCCGTCATGTTTGAATAATAATTGCCATGTTGTAAATATTTGTAGAAACTATGGACACCACCCCCCCCCCCGAGACGAAGCACAAGAAGCGTTGTTGAGGGACATAATCGCAGAAGGAAGTGATGCCGTCCGCTCGTTGATGTTTCTCAACGACACCGATGGTCTGGAAGGAGAGGGTGAAGAAGCAGCTGGCTATGATTATGATGGCTCCGATGACCCAATGCCGGTGCAAGAAGAAGTAGACCATGAGGACGGCTCCGGTGACCGAACCGAGTCCAGCCAGGTATATATATTAGTTAAGCCTATGCTGACTAGCTAATTGATGCATTTTTTGTTTTGGTATGTACACATATTAATTAACTCTCGTCTTTGTTTATTTTTCTAGCCCTCCGGATCGAGCACAACTTCGTTAAAGAGATGAGGCCCGAAGAAAAAGTTGAGCTTGGATGAAAAGTTTGAGATCATAGAAATCGCGCGCGACGGCCAACCGATTGAACCCATCCGGACAAAGAAGGCATTTGTTGCTCAGTGCAGGGTTCTGGTTAGGGACAAGATCCCGATTAGCATCCAGCAATGGTATAGGCCTAAGAACGAAGACCCTGAGGTGTCTTATGTCAATGATATGCAGAAAAATGATCTTTGGACCGATCTGAAGTCAAATTTCACCCTACCGCCAGAGGATGATCCAGAGAAGCCAGTTGAGCAATTAATCAAGTCTTTTGCTCTTAAGAAGATGGAAGACCTATTCAGGAATTGGAAGAAAGACCTGAATAAGTTTGTCGATAAAAAAGAGACCCCGGAATTCAAGGGCAAATATGAGAAGATCAGAGATGACTGGCCCGCATTTGTGGCCCACAAGACATCGGAAAAGAGTAAAAAGACGACAAACAAGAAAAATGCTGCAAAGAAGAAGCTTCACCATCGCACGGGGTCAGGTGGCTACCTCATAGCCCGGCCTAAATGGGCCAAGGCTGAGAATGATCTGCTTGATAAAGGGATCGAACCAGAGACAATGAACTGGCCAAACCGTTGCCGGACTTGGTTCTTCGGGGCTTGCGGAACCTTGGACCTGTGATCGTGGAAGTGCATTTGGACGGACGATCAATTGGACATACCGGTCAAGAGGCTTCAGCAATATATCAAGCAGCGCAGCAAGGGACGTTCTTTCCAGACAGAGAGAACGCAGCGAGCTCACAATGGCCCTCGGGAATCCTGAGCACCACGGACGGACACGAGGCACGCCAGCTCCGTTCGTGGAAGGCTGGGTTTCGGACGCAGCGGTTACAAATGCCAGGAGAGGAGGAAGAAAGTGCAGCAGACCGAACTGCAAGCGCTGCATGCAAGGGTACAAGCGATAGAGGAACGAGAAGCAGATCGCAGAAAACGACCTGCCGAAGCTTCCCCGGCTACCCGCCATCTCGTGGAGAAGCGATGTGGCTTCCACCGAGCTGCTTCAGCCGGAGCATGCCTTGACGGCTCCTGCCAGCTATCCCGTGGATGCTATCATGGAGGCTGAAAATTGCCACCTTATGGCGCAATGGATGAATTTGAAGGTCAAGGCGGTTGTTGGCTCTGTTTATCCTACTAAATCCGGCGCAACTTTTCACTTCCAGCCGATTCCAGAAGGATATGCTAGGGTGATGGTGGATGAAATCACGAGAGGATTTGAGGACCTCAGCTTGACCACCCTACCGGTGAAGGGAGACTCGGCTGGGTTCTCGCTCAAGACTCCATGCCAATGGCGGAAGGATCTCATCAACCTTCCGAACTGGGCGCCTCCGCCTCCTCCTCCTCCTCCGCGAGTCAGGGCACTCCGCCTCCTCCACCGCCTCCTCCTCCGTGAGTGACGATCAGGGCACTTGGCGGCTCCTTCTCCGGCGTGGCGGCACTCCGCCTCTTTCTCCGCTGCTTGGCGCCAAGCAGCCAGCCTCCTCCTTCTCGCCTCGTCGGCAAGGGCGGAAGAGACCGCCACCGCTCCGGCTGCTCCGGCGCGTCGTAGTCCTTCTCCTTCGCCTCGTAAGCAAGGAAAGAAGACATCCGCTCCGTCTGCTCTGCCGGCGTCTAGCAGTACAGCCAAAGGCGGGAGGACATACTGATACGGTCCTTCTCTGAAGACTCCAGAGAAGTTACCATATGAGATGACCCTGGAGGAGAACGCGAAGATCGCGCGAACCGAAGTGAAGGACTGGTTTCAAGGGTTGAAAGCACAGAGACATGCCCCTCCAAAGGAGAAGGTAGATCCAGTGAAAGCGAAGCGCACTCTGGCTGCCCTGACAAAACCACCCAAATCTCTGCTGAAAGGCAACTATGAGCGCATTATTGGTGTCGGTGTACTAGAGTAGGGGTACCCTAGTATCCCGAACTCGTGCACGGACTGTTGCAGCGCCCCACGGCAGGGCTGGCCTGATGACCGCCAAGATCTCCAGCGGCTCCTTTGGAGCCATTCAAGAACAAAGTAATCAAGACCCCGGCAAGAGGAGCTTGCCGGAAGAATACCACCTGGCCGAAGGAAACAAGGCCCCGGCAAGAGGAGCTTGCCGGGAAGGCTTGGTGGGCGCCGAACCCATAAGCGCGACAAGGTTCCTGCAGCGGCGAGGCGCTTGCCGGGGCGGGCAACCTCTCTTCATCTCCGCTCCAGCTCACCCGCCAACGTGTCACCACGGGGCTCTCCCAAGCACGTGTGTCGACGAGCTGTGCAGCCAGCGGGGAGCAGCGATAAGCGCTACCGACAAGCTACCATCGTGGCGAACGGAGGCGCGACTTGACGGTCCCTGTTATAATTGTTCGGGCGATCGAGACGGGCATTGATGACTCTTGTCCCTTGCCGTCGAGTTAGGTATAGATTACTGTACTTCGCATAAAGCGGTGTACCAACCTATGTTTTACTATCTTACCCTTGTCTACTTGCCACATGTGGTAACCCCTTGTGCCTATAAAAGGAGGCCCAAGTGCAACGAGAAAGGGTTCGGGCTCGGTTCGGTCCAGCTCGGCTCAGTTCGTCATATTCATACGAAACCACACTCACGCTAGGTCTTGTAGCTCCCATTGCTCCCTAGCAAGAACACAAGATAATCCACAAAGCAGCAGTAGGAGTATTATCTCTCCGGAGAGCTCCGAAGCTGGGTAAATCCGCTCGTGTGCATCGCCTCGATCCGCTCTTTGTGCAATCTCCGCCCCCCTCCGAACCACAAGGGACCCAGGTCCCGTAGGTGCTCGTGGGGCACGATCAGTTCTCCCCCGACATCTTTGGCGCGCCAGGTAGGGGGCGTCGAGGCTGTGTGAACCCGATCCGGCAGTCACAGGAGCAACTTCATCGACATCTTCGTCGACATGGCGCCGAAGAAGAAGTCTTCAGCAGCAGCTGAGCCCTCCGCGTCGAACCCACCACCACCGGAGCCATCAGGTGGTGGGGGAAACGCTGGCGGAGGAACCGGCGTCGTCGAGAGAGCCCACGATGCCGCCAGGTCCAAGGACAAGGCAGCGCAGGCGTCGGCGTCCGAATCTGCACCGTCTCCTTCGCAGGAGGCGCGGGACCGACAGCGTCATGATACTCGTGGCACCATACGCTCGTTGGATCAAGGCCAAGCTGGAGGATCCCGAGGCCCTCGAGACCCCATACGCACCTCAAAGCATGCGGTGCGAGTGGAGTACGGTCGCTTGGGCGGGATGCTGCTCCTCCTAACTTGGTTAGGAGTCCGAGCACATCCCGTTCTTTGCTCCGTACGCCGTTGCCGCCAACCACACCAGTGGAAGCCTTGGCAAGAGCTCAGTTACTTCTAGATTACCCTCCAACGGCCGATAAGGTCGACGAATGGAGGGCCACAATTCAGAGTCTCATCGGCTTCGCCAACGGCGACGTACCGTGGCAACCGAGTGCTTCACAGCCGCGGCGAGGCGACAAGGCGCGAGCCGATGGCGACGAGACTTGCGGGGGTGCACCCACCGTGCACTCACCTTCCCGAAGGCTAAGATCGCCGACTCGCCGGATCCACCTCGACAGCGACTCCACAGCGTCGTCGGATCCTCGAGCTCGTCGCGACCAGCGCCAAGTTCTTCGAGAACGGCAAGAAGAAGACGCTCGAACCCGTATCGAGCGTCGAAGAGACCCGCGCCGTCAATCTGACCAACGCGCCGGGCCCACCGTCAACATGCATGCGCCAGGGGAACCAGGCGACCTACCGTACGCGGTAGGTTGCCCTGCTTTCACCCGTGAGCTGCGGCAAGTCCGGTGGCCCGACAAGAAAAACTTCAAACCAGATGTGCCGGAGAAGTATGACGGCAGGACACACCCATCGGAGTTCCTCAGCATCTACACCATCGCGGTGCAAGCTGCGGGGACGAGACGACAAGATCCTCGCCAACTACTTTCCCTTGGTGCTCAAGCCAAGCGCCGATCTTGGCTCATGCACTTGCCGGATGGCTCTATTTCTTCTTGGGCAGATTTGTGCCACCAATTTGTTGGCGCCTTCACGGTGGCCACAAGCCCGTGGCTGTGGAGAGTGATCTCCACCTGCTTGCCCGAAGGACGGGAGTCTCTGCGCAAATTCATCCAGAGATTCAGTCGAGTGCACTACAACATCCGGACGTCCACCCCTGCTGCAGTGATCGTGCATTCCATCGAGAATGTACGAAATCGCAGGATGAGGGAGGAGATGGCGATGTGCAAAGTGAAAGACGTCGGCGAGCTCATACTGGCCGACAAGTGCGCACGCGCTGAAGAAGGAAGAAGACTCCCAGGAGAGAATGTGGGAGCAGAGTCTGACAGTGAGGGGATCGCCCCGACAAGAAATAGCCGTGGCGAAACAACAGGAGGAAGAAAATGAAGAAGTACTAGTTGTCGAGCAGTCCGGCAAGGATGGTGCCGCCAACAAAGCCAAGGCTGGTGGCTCCGGCAAGGAGGTTGCCGTTAGCGCCGACCGCCAAGCTGTGGCGGCCGCCGACAAGCCGACAGCTCCAACAAGCAAGATCTTCAAAATCCACCGCACCAAGGGCCACGATCTCGAGCTGCAAGAAAGTCGAGCAGCTTGTTGAGCTACAGAGAGCTGAGTACGAGCGGCGAGACAAGGAGAAGGCCCAAGAAGGTGCAGGTGCAGTAAGTAAGAAGAGACCCGGTCGGGGAGGGCGCCGCGGCAAGGCCAAGCAGCGGCAAGGAGACAGACCTCCCCGCGGCCGTGACAAGGAAGAAGACGAAGATGAAGATGACGAGGAAGATGAAGACGATGAAGCTGATAAGCATGAGTTTCAAAGGGCAACGGAGGTCCTTTGCGTCGACGGTGGTGCGTCTCTGCATACCTCGCACCGCCAACTCAAGCAATGGATGCGTGAGGTCAATTCAGCAGAACCATCCATAGAGTCACGCAAACCTCCGAAGTGGTCCAGCACGCCCATCATCTTTGACATTGAGGATCACCCTGATCGCATCACTGCGGTCGGGTGCTTGCCGATGTTGGTCTCACCAACCATCCGCAACCTCAAGGTCACAAAGATGTTGGTTGACGGCGGGGCCGGCCAGAATTTGATCTCCTCTGCAGTGCTCCAGAAACTTCAAATCCCTGACAGCGAGCTCGAAGAAACTGGTACTTTCCAAGGAATCAACCCGGGAAGGAGCAAGCCCAAAGGGAAGATCACGTTGCGGTAACATTCGCAGCGAGCTCAACTTCAGAACCGAGAGGGTCACGTTTGGCGTCGCCGATTTCCCATTGCCCTACAATGGCATACTTGGTCGCCCAAAGACTCGCCAAGTTCATGGCCGCCTCTCATTATGCTTACAACCTACTCAAGATGCCCGCCCGATAAGCGTCATTTCTGTCCATGGCGACAAGAAAGATGCACTTATCTGCGCCGACAAGATTTACCGGGATGCAGCAGCAGCGACAGATAGCAAACCACTTACCGCTGAAGCTCCCGGGGGGAAGAAGAAGACCACTAGGTCCGGCAAGAGCTCTGTTGCCCACTCCGGCAAGCGCACCTCTTCGGAGTGCTGCGCTACCGTCGAGGACGCACCATCGAGCTCCACTGGCAAGTGCAACAAGACGATGGCAGCTCCGCCAAAGACCAAGAAGGTGCCCGGCAAGGAGGACGGCACTGGTGGTACCTTCACCAACAGTGCCACGCTTGATCCTAAATAGGAAGGCGAGCTCGTTGCTTTCCTGCGGGCGAATGTCGATGTGTTCGCATGGCAACCATCTGACATCCCGGTGTTCCTGTGAAAGTAATTGAGCACCACCTAGTTGTCTGTCCTCACGCCGCCCGTCAAGCAAAGAGTTAGGAAAGCAAAGGGGCGCCAAGAGTTCATAGCAGAAGAAATCAAGAAATTAGAAGCGGCAGGGCTTGTCAGAGGAGTCCTCCACCCCACGTGGTTGGCCAATCCGGTGGTCGTATGCAAGGCTAATGGGAAATGGAGACTTTGTATTGACTTCACTGATGTTAATAAAGCTTGTCCCAAAGACCCATTTCCCTTGCCGCGTATCGACCAGATTGTTGACTCCACGGCTGGATGCGATCTGCTTTCGTTTCTTGATGCATATTCAGGATATCATCAGATCTTCATGGCAGAAGAGGATGAAGAGAAACCGCATTCATTACACCATGTGGCACGTACTGCTTTATACGGATGCCTTTCGGTTTGAAGAATGCTGGTTCAACCTTTGCAAGGGTAGTCCATGATGGCTTTGGACCACAGATACACAGAAATGTAGAAGCTTACATGGATGACATAGTGGTCAAGAGCAAAGACAGAGCGACTCTGGTTCAGGATTTGGATGAAACATTTGCAAATCTGCGCAGGATCAACCTCAAGCTCAACCCCGAGAAGTGCGTGTTTGGAGTTCCTTCCGGCAAGCTTCTCGGGTTCTTTGTGTCTCAGCGGGGAATTGAAGCCAATACCGACAAGATCAAGGCCATTGAGCAAATTGAAGCACCAAAGCGTGTCAAGGATGTCAGAAGGCTTGCCGGTTGCGTGGCTGCTCTCAGCAGGTTCATCTCTAAGTCTGCTGAACGTGCCCTGCCGTTTTTCAAGATTTTGAAAAAGGCAGGTCCAATGAAATGGACTCCCGAAGCGGAGGCTGCGCTGCAGGACTTGAAGAGATACCTGTCCTCCGCTCCAATACTTGTCGCACCTAGGCCACAAGAGAAGTTGCTGCTGTATATAGCGGCAACAAATCAAGTGGTTAGTGCTGCATTAGTAGCGGAGAGGGAGGCAGATGATGAGCCGGCAACCGAGGCAGGCGCATCCAGCGACAAGCAAGGGGCTTCGCCGTCAAGCTCTGGTCCCGCCAAGAGCAGATCAGCGCAGGATTGCGACAAGATACAGAAGAAGATGGTGCAGCGCCTAGTCTATTTTGTCAGTTCCCTTCTGCAGGGGGCTAGGTCAAGGTACTCTGGTGTGCAGAAGTTGCTTTTCGGCCTCCTCATGGCCTCAAGAAAGCTGCGCCATTACTTCCAAGCACACGAGATAACAGTTGTCACTCGCTTTCCGCTGAAGAGGATATTGCAAAATCCAGAAGCAACAGGCAGGATTGTCGAGTGGGCACTGGAACTGTCAAGCTTTGGTCTCGAGTTGAAAGCACTTCAACTATCGAGCAGGGCATTGGCAGAATTCATAGAAGAATGGGCGTAGCGCAAGATGAAGAGATTCCGAGGCGAGCATCCCGTCAAGGAGGCAAATAAAGAGTGGCTGATGTACTTTGACGGTGCCTTCTCGCTGCAAGGCGCTGGTGCCGGCGTGCTGCTCATCGCACCCACCGGAGAGCACCTCAAGTACATAGTCCAGATGCACTTTCCCAAGGAACAAGCAACAAATAATACTGCTGAGTATGAAGGCTTGCTTGCGGTCTCGAGATCATGATGGACCTTGGGATCAAGAAGCTCATTGTCAGGGGTGACTCGCAACTTGTCGTCCGCCAAGTAAATAAAGATTATCAGAGTCCGTTGATGGAAGCGTACGTCGATGAAGTGAGGAAGCTGGAAGAGCGCTTTGAAGGCATGCAAATGGAACACGTTCCAAGAGCAAAGAATGATATAGCTGATGGCCTCTCCAAATGTGCCGCACTTAAGTTGCCTGTGGAACCAGGGATTTTTGTGCTCAAGCTAACTCAGCCAACCGTAACACCATCAACAGAATGAGAGCAGAAAAGAAAATTGGTTTCGGAGACTACTTTCGGCAGAGCTCTCTGAAGCCGCCGCCAAGAAGGTCCCTAAAACCACATAAGTATCACCGAGGAGCAGTCTGCTCCGACAAACCATGCAGTTTGTATCGTTGAAGCAAGCGCTCCCGACAAGTTTTGCTCCGGCAAGCTTGCGGGATCATCAAACTCGGCGGACCCACAGGTCCTTGCCGTAGAAGCTGATGTTCCCGCAGTGATAGATGAGCCTTTAGTCCTTGTTGTCGAGCCACAGGCTCCAACATGGGCACAGCAAATCGTCCATTTCCTTCAGACAGGAGAACTTCCCGAAGAGCAAGAAGAAGCGGAAAAAGTAGCCCGGCAGTCAAGTATGTACCAGTTTGTTGACAACATCCTGCATGTAAGAAGACTCAACGGAGTGAAATTGAAGTGTATTTGCCGGGAAGATGGACAGAAGCTGTTGGCAGAGATACACGGAGGCATATGTGGTCACCACATTGGCGCAAGAGCACTTGCCGGCAAAGCTTTCCGGCAAGGTTTCTTCTGGCCAGAAGCCCTCCAGGATGCAACTGCACAAGTAACCAAGTGTGAAGCATGCCAGTTCCATTCAAAATAGATACACCAACCAGCTCAAGCTCTCCAGGCGATCCCTTTATCCTGGCCCTTTTCGGTCTGGGGGCTCGACATCCTCGGCCCCTTCCCCCGAGCTGTCGGGGGCTTTGAATACTTGTACGTCGCAATTGACAAGTTCACAAAGTGGCCGGAAGTGGAACCAGTGAGGAAGGTGACAGCACAGTCAGCCGTCAAGTTCTTCAGGTCAATTGTTTGCCGTTTTGGGATTCCTAACCGGATCATCACCGACAACGGCACACAGTTCACGAGCCGCACCTTCATGCGGGGCGCCCAAGATCTTGGCGCCAAGATCTGCTTGCTTCATTGCTCATCCGAGAAGCAGCGGTCAAGCAAAGAGAGCAAACACTTGAAGTGCTGCGAGGACTCAAGACTAGAACTTTCGACGGGCTGCGCAAGTGCGGAAGGAACTGGATCGAGCTGCGGTGGTTCTTTGGTCGATCAGACGACGCCAAATCGAGCCATCGGCGGACACCCTTTGCTCTAGTCTACGGAGCAGAGGCAGTTCTCCCCACGGAACTCGTATACGGGTCACCTCGAGTGCTCGCTTATGATGAGCTTGAGCAAGAGCAGCTGCGGCAAGATGATGCGCTGCTCCTCGAGGAAGATCGTCTTCAGGCTGCTGTACGAGCTGCTCGTTACCAGCAAGCTTTGCGTCGCTACCATAGCCGTAGTATTAATGCGGAAGCTTCGAGGAAGGCGACCTTGTTCTTGGCGCGTTCAATCCGCCAAGAATTCCAACAAGTTGCCTTGAAGTGGGAAGGCCCTTATCGGGTGAAACGAGTCACTAGGCCGGCGTTGTCCGCCTTTGAGACCGAAGATGGCCTTCGGTGAGCAATTCCTGGAATATAGAGCATCTTCATAAGTTTTACCCATGAGGCGCGGTTGCGGAACCCGTTCTGACAACCACCCTTTTATACAAGTCTTGCCGCTGTTGCATGTAATCCTTTGTACAAAGCGGGCGCAGACCCGTGCATCGATAAAGCCTATGTCGCGCACATTTTGTTAATACATGCTTTCATAATCATATATGCATGTGTTTACTAACATCTTGTGCAGCACCGCACCCGACAGCGATAATGAGCCACTAGGCTCCATAACTTTATTTTCTCTTCTTTCTTCTCAAACAAGAAGAAGGTTCATCCACCCACAAGTTAACCGGGGAGGAGGAGATAATGGTATGGGCATAAGCGTCGCTTCGAGGAACTGTCGCCTTGCCGGAAAGGGACAACAGAAAAGCTAAGTTGCTAAGTTTAAACTACCAGTTTTAAATATTTTTAAGTTATCTTCCTCGAACGATCGTACTTTGTATGGAAAACCCGTGCGCGGAGGAACCAAATCGTGACTGGTCGCGCCCTTACTTTGTTTCGAGTCCGCTCAACAACTTAACTGAGCTGCGGCTAGTCCGTGACAAGGCTGCTTGTCGGTAGCGACCCGCCAAAGAGCTGCTGAAGTTCCGCTTTTCGGCGCTTCATGCAAGGGTGCCTGCACCGGCAAGTTTCCCTAAAAGCGTAGGGCAGTAACATACAAAGCCAAGAATCGAGTAAAGGAAATAACATTGCATTCGATGGCCTAAGATAGTGTATATTACATAATAACTTGTCGCGGGTCCAATGGACTTTTCACCTAAACATGATCTACAGCGACAAGAGAAAGATATACAAGATATACTTGGCGGCCTAGTCCACGCGGTCGCCCTCGAGCCTCTTAACTCCGCTCACCCTGTCCACAATGGGTGCGACAAGGGCCTTGAGCGCTTCAACATCGGCGGATGGAGGCAGGGACTTGAGGGCTTTGGTGAAGTCGATGCCTGGGTTGCGGAAGGCCACCTTCATCAACACCTTCTGGAGAGCCTCGGCGCAGACTTGACGTGATTCCTCCGCCAGTTGCTTCGGAACCTCTTCCCGGAGCCGCTGGATACCCGCCAACACGCCTTTGAAGAATAGGCTGAGCTTGACGCTGGGTTGAAGCTTCTCGTCGGTGGAGTACCCAAGATCCGTCATCCCCAGCTCCATCAGCTCATTATGGCTGCCGGCGGCGGTGTCCACAAGACTTTCTGTCCAGTGCATTATGCATTCGACAGCAACTCCTCGGTGGCCTTGATCTTTTCCAGCAGGCCCGTTTCCCGCTCCTTGGCGCCATTCAACGTCTCCGTCAAGGTGGTCAATTTCAGCTCCAGATCCGCCTTGGAATCCTTGGCGGCATCGAGCTCTTTGATCTTTTCAACCAAAGCGACCTTGTAGCTTCGCCGAGGTGTAAGCGTCCTTCTCACGCTTCGCGCTTCAACCCGGCGACCTCCTCGGCACTCTTACGGAGGGTGGACTCCAGCTGAGCCACCTCGTCTCCAATTCCCTCTTGGCGGCCTCGGCAGCCGCAGCAGCATCTTTGCCTCTGAAGAGGCCCGCTAATCGCTTGCTGGCAGGCGAGATCTTCCTCAAAGCTGTCGAGGTTGATCTTCCGCTGCGCCAGCTCACCTTCTCGAGCGGAGAGCTCCTCGCCGGCAAGCCTCTGCTGCTCCTCAACCTCGCCCTTCTCCAAGATGAAGGCCGTGCGCTCCTCAGCAAGCTGCTCCCGCGCCTCTGCTATATCCCGGAGAGTCTCTTTGTTGGCGCGTCGGAGCTCTTCCGCACGTTTCTCCAAATCAGCTCCCGCCCTTGCGACAAGCGCCTCCCTGGACTCCAGTTTGGCTTGTCGGGCGCGGTAGAGCGACAGCAACCTCCTTAGCAGCTGCTCCTCCTCGGGCTCACCACTGCTGCCGCTCGGGGCATCAACCAGCAACAGCCCGGCGGAGGAAAGCAGCTCCACATCGAAGGTCTCCCCTTCGGCTGGTGCCCTGGAGCTTGATGCCCATGGGAGCTTGATGAAGATACCCTCGCCGGCCTTCAGGTAGGCGCCGGGCTGGGGCTCCTCGGAGTCTGGTGCGGCATCGGTAGCGGGGGATCGGCGGTCAGTGCAGCGCCCGGCGCTCCTGCGGCCTCCGGGCCGTCAGTGCGATCGCGAGATTCCTCCCCAGCCTCTGCGCCAGCGGCCTCGGCAGCCTCCTCGCCGGCGGGACCGTCAGCGCCAGCCTCCTCCTCCATGTTGGCGGCGTCGACATTGTCGCCGCGAGCGTCTTCCTCGCCGGCAGCCTCAGTTTCCATCGGATCTCCGGCAGATGGATCTGATGGTCAGAAGAAGAAAGCACAAATCAAACAGATGTTCGAAAGAGAAAGACGGAAGAACAGAACCCAAGGGAAACTATCAAACAAGAAGATTACCTGCAGTGGGGTCTGTTGCCGCGGTCTCCACCACCGGAGGGTCGTCGGCACCAGCCCTTGTCGGCGAAGCTCCCCTTGTCGGAGAGGCCTCCCTTGCCGGAGAGCACTCCCTTGGCGGAGAATTCTCCCTTGGTGGCGTAGTTGAAGCAAGCAGAATTTCAGGAGTGACCTCCGGGGCCTTCTGATGAGGCTGGACCTCAGGAGTAGCCTCCGGTGCTCCATGATGTGGCTGCTCTGCTCCTACAAAATTCAACAAACCAGATATCAGTAACGAAAAAGCACCCAAGCGCGCCTAACCATGAGAAGCACACCAGACACTTACGCTGGGGGCTGTGCTGGGGGCTGCTCTGTTGAAGGGTTGCCGGATCCGGCAAGGGAGTCCCGGACGAGCCCCCTGTTGCTACAGGGGAGTCATCTGAGACGACAACCACCGGCGTCTTGGCCCTCTTTGGCGCTCTCTGGGCTAACGTCCTGAAGAAGAAGGTTCAGAGTGGAACCAGTCAGATATAAGATAAAGCAATAAATTGGAAGATTACAAATAACAGCGACAAGATCTTACTCTTCCTCTTCTTCCTCGGAGCTGAGGGCGGAGAGATCAAACTCTGCTCCGGCGCGACGGATTGGGGGAGAAGACTCCCTCTGACGCTTGGCGGGTGCAGATGCCGCGACTCCAGAAGACCCTGCGCCCGTCGCCGTGGCAGGATGAGGCGCTCCCGCGGCAACAGTACTTTCCGCGGTGGAGCGCGGCGGGCGGCGAGGCGGCTGTTGGACCGTATGCTCCCCCGCCACTTCTCCGGTCTTCCGGAGACGTCTCCTTGGCGGGGCAGCGAGCTCCTCCTGCGGCAAGCTACTTGACGGTGGAGGAGAGGCACCCTCGGCAGGCTCACTTGGGTCGTTGTCGGGCTCGGTCTGCTCCTCCTCACCGACCAACTCTTCTTGGTCGGCAAGGCTTGCCGCCTCAGCCCTCTCTGCCTCCTCGACAGTGAACCCAAACGCGCCGGCGGCAGCAGCCTCTGCAGCCTCCACCAACCTTGTGGTGATGCGCGCCATCTCCTGAGCAGTGGTGTCGCGGGTGCGCCGCCTCTTCTCGTCGGCGCGGATCGGCACTTCAACCAAGTTGTCGAAGAACTTCTGCACTATGTCATCGGCGGGCTCCTGCCAAGTTGGAACGATCCCATGGGAAACGCACAACGGCATTATCGCGCGGATGCTATCAAGCGACGAGTTGTTGCACAAGGGCACAACTCCCTCGCAACATGCACCATCCAGGTTATCCGCTTGAGCTTGAACGGCTCCCGCAGCATGCCGTCAAGCTCCAAGGTAGTGAAATTCCAATTCAGACTGGGCGCAGCCTCATGATATCCGCGCGCTCGGAATTCCCAAGCAGGCCTCCCTTTCTCCTGCAAAGGCGCAATGCGGGCGCGGCGAAGTCGCGCCAACTGCTCCTACGGTAAGCCCTGCTTGCGGAGACGCAAAATCCTAGTCGTGGCAATCTTCAACTTGTCGTCCTCCGCGCCAAGTTGCTCCAATCGTTGCCGCGAACTATGGGGGTCTTCTTGAGGTAGTAAAAGGCTGTGGCTCCTCCTCTAAGATCCAGCACCAGTCAGCCCTCCACTCCTCCCACTTGCTGCGCAACTCTCCGTCAAGATCGCTTCCTTCTTGCCGATCCTAGAGGTCCATGCAATTCCTCCGACAAGCGGCTCTCTCTCTCTACGCTGGGTGAGAAGTAGTGGCAGAAGAGTCGACGTTTGGATGGACCCCGACAAAGTTCTCGCAGAGATGTGCGAAAACGGCCATGGTAAGGATGGCATTGGGAGTGAAGTCAAGGAGGCGGAGGCCATATGTGTTCATGACATCGCAGAAGAATTAGAAAAGAAAAAGGGCGAGCCCGCACTGTAAGAAAATAGCAAAGAAGGGGTACCGATGGAGACCTTAGCAGATGTGGCGGCGGAGATGACCCTCGTCTTGGGTGCGCCCGGTCACCGTCGACCGAAGAGATAGTACAGCTCCGCAGCTCCTTCTGTTGAGCAGGGGATCAAGAGGGCCCGCTCCTTCCGCAGCGCCATGAGCCGCTGCGCCTCGGCAGATTTCACGCCTTTTCCCTTATCGGCCTTCGGAGCCATAGGGAGTGGTGATGGAGGAAGCCGATGGCGTTGGTGGCACTGGTGGCAATGGAGGGGGCGGAGCGTCGCTCTCTTTGGGCTCGAGAAGAAAGGGGAAGGCGACGGGGGTTTCCGATGTGACAACCAGGGCAAGTGGGCGTCCTGCCCCTGTTCCCCCGCTTATAAAGGGGAGAGGGGACGGGTGTTTCGATTTTTCCCATTAAAAAAAGCCCCACGATCTCCCCCACGACGCCACGTCCGGTGCGTGCCGTTCGTGGGAGACGTGGTGGGTCCAAGGCAAATAACGGCGTAATCAAGACCACGCGTGCCCGTGCACTGTTTTGGGCCTGGCCCAACAGAGCTTGGCGCCGTGTGTGGCCCAGGCCCGGGGGCTCCTGTCGGTGTACTAGAGTAGGGGTACCCTAGTATCCCGAACTCGTGCACGGACTGTTGCAGCGCCCTACGGCAGGGCTGGCCTGATGACCGCCAAGATCATCAGCGGCTCCTTTGGAGCCATTCAAGAACAAAGTAATCAAGACCCCGGCAAGAGGAGCTTGCGGGAAGGCCTCAGGCGCTAAGAAACAAGGCCCGGCAAGAGGAGCTTGCCGGAAGGCTGGTGGGCGCCGAACCCCAAGCGCGACAAGGTTCCTGCGCGGCGAGGCGCTTGCCGGGGCGGGCAACCTCTCTTCATCTCCGCTCCAGCTCACCCGCCAACGTGTCACCACGGGGCTCTCCCAAGCACGCGTGTCGATGAGCTGTGCAGCCAACGGGGAGCAGCGATAAGCGGCGCTGACAAGCTACCATCGTGGCGAACGGAGGCGCACTTGACGGTCCCTGTTACACTGTTCGGGCGACTGAGACGGGCATTGATGACTCTTGTCCCTTGCCGTCGAGTTAGGTATAGATTCGTACCTTTGTATAAAGCGGTGTACCAACCTATGTTTTACTATCTTACCCTTGTCTACTTGCCACATGTGGTAACCCCTTGTGCCTATAAAAGGAGGCCCAAGTGCAACGTAGAAAGGGTTCGGGCTCGGTTCGGTCCAGCTCCGGCTCAGTTCGTCATATTCATACGAAACCACACTTAGGCTAGGTCTTGTAGCTCCCATTGCTCCCTAGCAAGAGCACAAGATAATCCACAAAGCAGCAGTAGGAGTATTATCTCTCCAGAGAGCTCCGAAGCTGGGTAAATCCGCTCGTGTGCATCGCATCGATCCGCTCTTTGTGCAATCTCCGCCCCCCTCCGAACCACAAGGGACCCAGGTCCCGTAGGTGCTCGTGGGGCACGATCAGTTCTCCCCCGACAATTGGAAAGGCATTTGCCGAAGCGGAGAGGTCGGGAAGTACTATCAGTGATCAAAGGATGAAAGAACGACGAGATGGGAAACAAATTGCCCAGCTCGGTGAACAAGCGAATCAATCGTCTCCCCCGCTCAAGGTGCCTGCTAGTGACATCGTCGATCCGAGGATGGTGCCCGGTTATAGCAATCCTGGAGATTACCTGCCCGACGATGTACATTATGATTTCTTGGAGGTGCAGATACAAAGATACGAGTACGGGAAGCCTCTCGTCAAAGATGAAAGATCTCTGTCAACGATGATGCGAAGATTGCATGATTGGTACATGAAAACCTGCTGAGAGTCTGAGGGGAGGAGTACTTTGTATGTGAGAGTTAAAAAGGAGCATGACCTCGTTGGAATTGAACTGTTGCCTATTCCATTTGAGGAGTTCTATCAGTTTTTCAATCAATGGGCCCTCGATAAAGCAACGGTCACCTGCTACTATCCGTAAGTAGTACTACTTCTGTCATTGAGTCTCTCTATATAACTCAGCTCTTTCATTGCATGTATTTATAATTATCCTCACTATATTATGCAGATTGAAGATCGCCGAATTGAAGAAAAGACAAGTGGGTGATATTGGTTTCATTAACACATATCTCATAGATGCAACTGAGGTTAAATTTCATGCCGAAAATATCGAGGCCAACTTGCTACAATCGTTGGTAATAAATGAACACAAAGATATAATACTCTTTCCTTACAACTTCAGGTGAGTGTTACTGTCTTGTGGCATATTCGGTTTCCCTTATTAGTCGAGGTTATAGTAATGAAATATTGATGAGTTATGCATGCGTGCGCAACTACCACTATATTCTCCTAGAGATTAAGCTCTATGATATATTTCACCAGCTCCTTTATATTCCCTTTTGGGGCGGTGTGTCCCAGTCAGTATACGGTCTCCAACATGGATGATGGTAGTCAGTATACGGCCTGCCACTGATGAACAACGTTTGTCTAGTGTCTTCACGCTCGGTCATCCTTGTCTGTGATGGTAGAATTGGTTGGCAAAACACACTCGTCTTTAATGTTGTATCAAAATCTCTTCGGCTTGTTGGGACATCCGTTTAGCAACGCAGGACCGAGACGACACCCATGCCGCCGGGCGGAGGACCGCCTTGTTGGCACGCAGAAGGTTGTCGTTGCCACTCCGTTGTCGCTCGTGTAGCTGCAGATGAATCACAGTCACCGATGCCTAGCCATCAGAGCCGTCGACCCGGACGAAAAAAAACACCACCACCGCGGCATGCACAACCATACATTTGCCCTCAAATTGTCGTCTGTAGATCACATCTCACTGTCGAAGGCTACTGAAGCAGAATCTCCTTCCTTGTAGCTGCCTTCATCGACTATTGTCGGGACTTAGCCCGGCCACTGGTCTCTAGTGGCGGCAAGCGGAAGAAAGGGAAAGAGATAGAGGGGGCGATTGTGTGGAAGGGAAGTGGCGGCAAGCTAGTAGCATCATCCAAGTAATTAATGTGGATCACATGTAACAAACTCCACAGTGTGGCCCAATCCTCCTATCTCAAGCCAAGTATACAGAAGGGGCAAATAGCCATGCAAAGCAGCAAAAGTAGGTTTAATATCCTAACAAAAAGGCCAAGAGAACAAGTTAAAGCAGGTTCTGGCAGGCTCGCCCAAAAGCCGCAGCTGCTATCTATGCTAGCTTGGTCGGCCAAGCATGGGACCAGCATATGATATGACAACGCAAGTTGGTTAAGTTCCGGGAAGCTTGCAGCTTTGGCCACCGCGAATTAAACCGGTTGCGTGTTGCCGTGCCGAGCTGCATCTCGCAGTCGGTCGAGATCGCCTCGTCCGTTCCCGGCTGGCTTGCACGCCGGACCGATGCGGAAAACAAGGGGAGGAAGCATTGGGATGACTTTTCTTTTCTTTTCCTCTATGTGTGCGTACGTGGAGGCCAAGATCGTTGCTTGCCTACCAGCATAAAATGGACGTGTCACCTGCAAAGCATCAAAACCAGGTAGCTCGTCTTTCCTTCTCGCGATAAAACAAAAGACGAAAGGAGAAACTTGGTGATCTAATATCAAAAGAGAAAGCTTAACTATCTGAAGCTTTCCCGACACAGCGATGGATCGACGCTATTGCAGGGGGAGCTGACAGCGCGCTGGACAGCCGTGTATAGATGCCTGCCCATTTCCAGAGGCGCAGAGGCAGTGCCTGAGCGAGATGCCGCACCTCGTAACACCTACAGTATGTGTCTGTCCATCACTGCATGCGTATGCTCAGTCAGTATACGTATCTATTCTGGAGGAGCAACCATCTGGCCTTGCGAACGAAGGTTACCAAATTGGGGTGGAGCTTCCAAGGGCCGTCTCGTGTCCATGGCTTGCGTACAGTGCGAGGAAGAAGGCCAAATAGTCACGGACTAGCAGTGCGCAGTCCCGGTGGCTGAGGTTGCGGGATAGTGACCTAGCTCTAGCTAGCTATAGCTAGTTAACTCGAGGCAGCTGACAAGGCACACACGATTGATCGAGAATCACATGTGCGATCGTGCTGCCGCTGTGGCTGAGTGACCCGCGGATCGGAACGTCGGAACCACCGGACCCCTTGGATCACCAGCCAAAGAAGAAATGTTGTTGGGGCTCATTCACATTGGGGGTGAATCAACACCCCAACACTAGCGGTTGGGGCGCGCCATGTTGCGCCGCCTGATAGATAGTTGGGCGGTGCCAGGTTGGACGCGCCCCTTCCACATTGCTGGATGTACTTCACAGTGTTAAAAGGAAGTGGCTTAGGAGTCGTATTATATTAATATTGTCCTTATAGTTTACATGACCGACGACCTAAACAACAGTGGTTCACAAGCAACACACGGGGCTTTGGGCACAAAAGTGAAGGTGGAGGAACAATCAATCATCTCTCGTGAAAAGGAGGTTCTGCCCAAATGATTTTCTATCAGTGAGTAAGCGACTCATCTCTCCCATTTCCTCCAACTTGCTTATCCCATAGAAATGGTGCCGGTGCCATGGCTGTCCGAGCATGTTCCAGCCTAAGTGTGGCAATGGCACAACAAAGCAGCCGACGTTGACCTGATCTTCGCCATCCGGACCACCAGTTGCTCCCTCATCTCTTGCAGGAGCGCCCCTATCTACAAGCGCACCTCAGCTATCTTAGGTCCTTTTGTTCATCGACGCGGAGGAACGGCAGGCTTAGCCCCATGTTGGCTGCTTCTGTGGATTATGCGCCGCTGCTCGCTGCTTTCCATCCTGCTGGCACGTATTCGATAATGCAATGGCACACAAAATTCCTAGAGATTGGGAGAATAGAAGCTAGGTGTAATGAGAATTATCAAACTGAAACCACCAACGAGAGCACACTGAGTCTCACATGCGGTCTCGCTCATCTTGGTGGTGTCCTCCTTCAGTAGCTGCCGCCTTTCTTGCCAAGCCTGTCATAGAATGAGTTGTCAATAGTCAAGCTGCACTCCAATTTCCATCATCGCTAAAGCTATCACTAAGTGCAAGTAGTCTGAGAACCATTCCAATGCTACTCAAGAAGCATAACTAAAGAGCTAAACTTGCCAAAATTTCTGCAGGTACAGCCAAACCAAAAACCAAAAAAATTCAGCAGCTCGTACCACACAAAATCCAGGAATACAACACAAAACAATGAACCTATGCACACTTTGAAATTTTTTATGAAGTACTGGATTTGAAGTATGAAACTTTATAAGCCACATATGCACCGACCAGTCTCTGTAATTCCACACGAAACAAGACTAAGAAAGAGAGTACAATATGTACTTCGGCTGACTTTTACAGCATGCAACTCCATTAGCCATGAAATCTTGTGAAGCCTGTTTTGATGATGGAAAATATACACAAATATGAAAACAAGAGAGATTTATGAAAGAAAAGAAAGGAATCATCTTAAATGAAGAAACCTTAAGTTTGCCCTCCCTGAACCCAACATGTACATATGAACAAACATGTGCCACCATACCCCCACTTCATCAATCCATGTGCTAACTGGTACATGGTCATGCTAATTTCACTTAGTTATTTGATGTCCATGTCTAATTGACTAAAGAAAGGACTCTACTCACAAGTCAAAATGTATATTTCATAATAGAGTTGTATAAATCATATATGTATGTGTGATATCTTTGAATTACTTGAACTATTTACATATCTTTCAGATATTACAGTATGTTTTCTTCCCACAACCTCAAGTATATGAAAACTCACTTGAAGAACGAAGAATGTTAATAGTTCGGAGAGGAGAAGATCTACATAAGTATTCTATGAAAATACATTGTGATGTTGTCCGCTAGAGGAGAGGTCTCCACATTTGAGCCCCAAACCTGCATGGCAATATGAAATAGTTGAAAATTAACAAAATCAGGAAATGAAGAGAAATCTAGAAACAAGGGCATCCAATTTAGAATATCCATCCATACGTGGCATGGGTAAGTTCAGTGCACTTGGCCTCGGTTGGTATAACCTCTTCTTCAACGCAAGCATACAATTATCCTGCTGTAATAGCTACATGAAGCACAACTCTCCTGGCAAAACAAAGTAAAAAATTTATGACCAACTGTAATGGAAAATATAAAAATGCCGATCTTGCCCTTCCGATGCCTCGAAAAGGGGGATGAGGAAGAAGAGGATGCATATGAAAGGTGAAATAGATGATATGTCAGTCACTGACCTGGTATGTGTCGCGGTATATCTCTATGGTTGCGGTGTGCGCGAGCATGTTGTTGTGCAGGCTTGTTGTCAGCAGAAGAACCTGAGGAAAACTGGTTGAAGATCTCTCCTATGTCATCTGCCCCCTTTGGCAAAAAATTATTAGGCAGTACGCAATAATACAACATGATAGAAGATGATGCTACAAAGGCATGCCACGATGTTTGTATCCAGTAATATAGAGGGATTGCCCACTAACAGAATTAAATTGATTTTGCAATAATTTGTTTGTAAACGAAATAAAGCATGCTATGCTATCTTCATGGATAAATGGAGAACTATTGAATGCAGCAGGTCTTTTAGCGACAAAACTAACCTGAGTAGGATGTACCTGAGGCTCGTTATTAGTAGAGGATTCTTCACCCGCGGAAAGCTGGTTACATTTTTTATTCGATATATCCATTGTTCCCCGCTGTAACAGAAGCTCAAAGTGGAAAACAAAATATGTCAGGCACTCAATTTAAAATGGCTTATTTTCTCACATGCTTATACTGAAATATGGATAGAGCACAAATCCAGCATGCATGTGGTAGCACGTATCTAAAAGTATCAAGAAAGCAACTTCGTTGACCTACATGGCTACATATGCTCAAGTGTTGTTCTTTTCAAAGCATGCTAACCCACTATTTTGTCAGGTCAGGTGATCTATTGCAGTAACCAAGGAAGTAAATGCAAATAAAAGTTTTAGGCCTTAATATGCACACCATTTCTTAAGATATGGTCATAGAAAATACTTGAGAAAATATATACAGTATATCTATGTTGTGCCAATCTAGTGAGAAAATTCTACATTTTGATGCAAGGGATAAATAACACAGATGCTATAGATACAGCTTCTCAGCTTATTTACAACTGATGTTCAAAGTCAAGGATACGACGTATCTTAGAAAATCAGCATACGACTATGCCAACATCATACATGCCCACACACAACTTCTGGGCGCCTCCACGTGAGCATGCTTCCCTCAATAAAAAAACGTGATCATGTTGTTCAGTCAAAGAGCAGTACCTCCTCGAATGCCTTGAGAGCTGATTGGATGTCCATTAGCTGCTCCACGTTTTGTTGTATTGCCTTGTTAAATTTGCTCTTGCTCCGAGGGAACTGTATGACGACCAACACAGTTAAATTGATTCAGAAAAGAAGAGAGTTAAATCAGGAGTGAATTTCCAAGAAAATGGCTCTATTATTCAAGAGCATAAGCACAGCCAAAAAGATATACATGGATATTGGATACTTTGCACAAAAAAATCTCAAGTACAGAGAATACAGTATAGAAGTATATACGGAAGTTGTTGTTATAGTTCCTAAAACCACAAGGATGACTGAAATCCTTGAAATAATTGCATTTTCTTATTTGCCCAAGGGATACCAATCCATATGGGTTTTTTCTGGCGAGAAATCTTTGTGGTTCACTTATGAAAGTGAATAGAACAACTTACGTTTTTATAGGCTAACACTATATACAATTTCATCGCAGAGGCTAAACTTGACTAAATATAAATCATAGGAGAAGATAAAAACATACTGAAATAAGTTGTTTCATGGTAGGTTTTCCTGTAAAAAACATGAGTTAAACACACACGTCACTTCCTCGGCCATTGTTGCATCAACAAGCTAACAAATGCTCAAAATTACACATAGAGATGTACGTGTGCAGCCTGCTAACTTCAAAAAAAAATAGAAATGAAACTTTCCATACCTTTGGTCTACACAGTGTGCAGCATGCTAGGGCCTCATTCTGAACAATTTTCAGACAAACTCTCACTCTGAACAATCATTTGCTGCTGCAGAGACAGGGGAAGTTTCCGATGACTCATTGGGTCTTTATCTCGAACAAGTCTTGGAAAATAACACATGCATGTCCTACTGTTATTCCTTCCTAGAAAAAGTACGGAAAACAGGCAGGAACTATCAATGATTGACAAAATTTACAGTCACATTTTTCTAGGTACAATAGGCAGGAACTATGCATACAAACATCACTTTGATACCTTTTAACTACGTGAATTGTACATTTGATTTCAGAAATTCTCAACACGAACAGGACTAAAAGAACTACGGAGCATATATGGGTAACCAAACCAAACTAAACCTGTGAATGTGATCATTTGAATAAGCCGAATGAACATACTAAAAGATCAATCTAATTAATTGATCGATAAGTGAATCACAGGCAATTTCTAACCAACCGAAACAACTCAATTAGGGGGATCACTGAACAGCTGGCTTGGAGGAATCTCATCAAACACATAACATGCAAAAAAAATTGTGTGAGGGGATTTGATGCATAATTTCAGTTGAACACAACTTTCAACCAAAATCATGATAGATCAGAACATGAGTGGATCTTCTGCCTACTTGCAGCCTCTAAAATTGATTTCACCTTGATGAGTGGAAACATGAGCATGCACTCTTTACTTGGATAAATGAATCAGATCAGATCATATCGACATAATTAGCTATTTAGCTTAATAAGGAATTGTGATAATTAAATTTGGAGCGAGTAAAACAAAGCAAATATTATCTGAACCCAATGTGCCATGAATAATAAGGAAATCTATTGTTTTTTTAACTATCTTTTCATGTTATTCCAAGCTTAATAGCCGGAAGGAGATAATTTTTTCTAAGAAATGTGCATGACCTAAGAAACTAATATATGTATGTAAACATGTAGCAGCATAACAGAAGTACTCTTTCCATGAGTGGCAATGCTTCTCTTCACATATATATTGTTAAAAGAAGTAACTAATATATGTACCATGTAAATATTAACAGCTTGCTCGCAAAACTTTCCACGAGTCAGATTATATGTGTGAAGAGAAGCAATCTCACTCATGGAAACTTTTTGTGAGCAAGCTGTTCTTTGTTTAATCTTTTGCACGATTGTTGTTTCCTTCTCTTTTTCACTTTCCAGGAGTACTCTTTCCATCTACTTTGTTAGGACTGCAGATTCTTTCATGAACAGGTTCCTGCACAAGAAGCAAAGTGTCAGCTCTCCAAGGCCACGAACAGACATAATTTCAGAGGCCATGGTCGCTGACTGTCCATTGTAGCAGGAACAAAAATTCCCCCAAAGAAGAAGCTGAGGAAGAACTCACATCAAACAAAATGCACTGAAGCAAATGGCACTTGGTAGCATCTTGGCCCCTCTTTTCAAAGGCCTTACCGGAGAGGACTGATGGAGGCCGCCCGCTCTCCTCCACAGTCCTGCCCGGGATTGACCCCAACCCCGGCGAGATGCTTCCTGGAGCGGACGGGGGATGACCAGCGCGACCGCACAACCCCGCAACTTGGCCCTCGGGCCCCTGGCGGCGGGCAGGTGTGCGACGGGGCACCAGAGGTGGTGGCTGGACATGACGGCTCCCATCCAGCAGGTCATCGACCCACCTAGCTCCGGCGGGACAAGGTTGTTCGAGGACGCCCGGAGAAGGGGCGCTGGAGGTTGGCCTCGCGGGATCCGTCGCTGGCGGCTCTTCCCTCATCGGCACCTACGACGACAATGTCCATCGAGGCAGAAACGGCGCAGACCAAAACAATAGCCATGCCGAAAGAGGAGGCGAGCCATCGCGCTAGCGCCATGGACGGTCCGAGCCGAGCCGCCTCCCTCGCTGCAATCCGCTCATCCCCGCCTTCTCTGACCGGCGGCATCTAAGCGGACGCACATCCGCCACTCCTCTGCGTTTGCTCCGGCCGACCCGGCCCTGGGCTGACGACGAGCAAGATCTGTCAGTCCTGGGCATCTCAATGGAAGCGGGGGACGGGGGGGAAGTCGTCCAGGTGGGGCTCCTCTTCTCGCAGCTTCGACGGGATCCCCGTCAGGATCCGAGGAGGTGGGCGCTCGGGATCGCCGACGGTGGCCTCACGGGTGAGCTAGCCTCTTGGACAAACTGGATCGCATCTCCTTCCTTTCTTGATGCTCTCATCCACAAGGAAACGGCGACCAAAGTCGGTGTGTCGGCCAACCGGCGGACGGAGAGGATCGCGTCGGGGTCGGTGAAGTCGTTCGTGATGCACCTGCGAGCGGCGGAAAAGCAGTTCACCATCCGGCTGTAGCTAGACCGACGTGTGGCATGGTTCAGGAAGGGCACCCTCGAGAGGTTTGTTTATATGGCTTGTGTGGCGGTGCTCTTGTCGGTTGATTCTGATGCTGGATTTTTTTACTTACTACTGCATTCATCTGTTCGATGGTTTTCATACTCATGTGCCCATGTTTAATTTACAGATGAAATGGATAGGTCACTTGATTACGACTTCAAAGCTTCACGGCAGTACCTAGTTGGCAGCGTCCAACATAGATGCTAAAAAGACGGCAGGAAACAACAGCTCGCCTATTCATAGGTACGCTCAGATCCTTGCTCCCTCCGTCTCTTATTTTTCAATTCTTTCGATGCGACTTCGATGCGGTCTAGCAGTGAATCTCGGCATGGGCGTCCGTTTGTGTTGTGCGTGGGCTGCGTGCTGCCGGCGGCGTGCGTGTGGTGATCATGTTGCTGAAGGCATGCGTGTGTGCTAGATGTGTGGTGTGCGCATGTTGTGCTAGTGTGCATGGTTGAGTGAATGTTTCGTGTTGCCACTCTGAATTAACTAGCGTATTGACTTGGATGTGGGCCGGTCAAATAAGGATCAGAGAAATCAAGTCAGTAGCTGCGACGTTCGAACTGAGAGCGGGTTAATCCCTTAGGACACACTACTCATGCCGTCAGGTGGGGCATAAGTACTGCTCCATGCAATGGGTTTCTGACTAATTAATCGAGGGTTCAAGTCGGCCTAGAGCTTGCACGGCTTAAGTGGCTGACACACGCTGTGGATTCTTTGATCTTTTGATTGATCTTTTCCTACAGCAGCTGAAAGGAACAAGGCGACTGGGAAGTCCTGGGCTACATATCCTTCCTTTCCTTGATACTCCTTCCAAAATGTGAGGTAATTGATTTACTAAATCCCATATGTGCTGACTTCTAATGCTTCTGAACATTTCTTGATTTTATGTGTTTGTTAGCTTTTACTGGAAACCTTGCTATCCTTGTGCTTTACCAGTGTGAAGTTCAGCACTATGGCTGCTATTATGTGTTGTCTAATGGTCTCGTGGTCAGGAGTCATGTGTGATATGGTTATCATTTCGACGCTTAAAGCTGATCATTTTGTAGGAAGAAGCCCTGGTTCTCGTCAAATGCAAGTTGCACTACTGTCAAACTGTACTCTATTTTGCAGTGTCGAAACTTGTAAGTAATGTTGTTTGGTATTGCTTGAAATTTAGAAAGTTTAGTCATGTTACCAAGCTACAGATTTTGAAATTTTAGTTGTGAAGTTTCATGTCTGCAAGTTATCCTTCCTTACAAAATCATTGTTTGTGGCAGAGTGAAAGCAAGTGTGCTCTTGTCTATGGGAAAATGAATGAGCCCCCGGGTGCTCGTGCTCGTGTAGACCTGACTGGTTTGACTGTTGCTGGACATTTTTGTGATGCCAAGGGATAAGATGTGCTTCTCTCTATTGATTTTCCATTTCACCTGTGTAACTTCGAAAGGCATTTCTTGTAATCGACACCTCTATGTCGCTCCATGTTGTGTTGTTAAACAATATTTCTCTTTCTAACCTGCTGTTACCATTGCTATTAAGTCTCACCGTTGTACTTTTCTTATTACTCTTCATGACAAGCGAACCTTGGCATGTATGCTTTTTTAGTCCAATCATATAGTATCAGATGGCCTCCCAAGAAGCCATTAGCTATTATGAGGTGTTAAAGATAGTAAGGTAATTAGTTAAAATAATTACACATGGTAATTAAGCAATAACATATGTTATGAACTGACTTAGTGAAATCCATTTATTTTTGGGTACTTAGTTAATCCATGTTTTTCTGTCTTCAGTCATTATTGAGGTCTAATCTTTTCATCTTTGCATTTTCAGATCTGCTTGACAAGCAAGGAAAAAGCTGATAGGTTAAACAATGTGTTCAAGTGTTGATCCCTATATATTGACCTAGGAAGTGAAGATTGAACTATATGAAGTGGTAATGGCTTTGGTATCTTATTAACTCTCAGTTCCGGATCACCATGCCACTGCATTCTATGAATCAAATTTTGTTTGGTTGTTCCCTTGGTGATCCTGTTTGTTGTGGTTGCTGCTTCAGGTTTGCTCCACCAAATATTCCCATTATGGCCGCCACACACAGCCAAGTTATGTACAGCTACAGGAGGGTGTGATTGGCTATGTTGATGTGCTTGTTTTTCCTATATGCGGGTTTGTCCTAATTTACTTGACCTATTATTTCATTGAATTTTGCAGATCCAGGTTTAAACACCCTATAATAATGCGACTCTGTGTACTCTAGGATCATGCTAATTAGTTGATGAATAGATAAATTCCTATATCTAACATGTTATCTGCTGCTTGATATTGTTGCTGTACTAATTAGTATTTGATGAATAAATAAATTCTTATCACGCTAATTGCTAATTAGTTGATAAATAGATAATTCATGTATGTAATATGTCATCTGCTTGATATTGTTGCTGTACTAATTAGTATTTGATGTGCCTTCAAGTTATTTTATTGTGTTCTCCCCCTTATTGTATACATGAGAATGCCTTTTTATTATACTAATGGTCTCATAGAAATATATGAAGGCGTGATACTGAATTGAGCTACTTTTTCTCGTAGTTCCTACTGTACAGAAAGCAAAAGAAGCTGCTTTGTGGCGTATGATGCAGACTGTGAGACCAAAGCTACACCTCCCATGATAAAGCATATCAAACTTGTCTACAACACTGAGGAAAGTTATGTTCATGGTGAAAATGTTGTGTTGTAAGCCTATTAATTTGCTAAAATGTGACTCGTGTTCTTAGAGTATTTCTGAATCTTATATGCTTCCAATTTGTTAATTTAATTTTTCTTATTGACGGTGCGTCGGATCTCTGTCACGCGGGACCATGCCTCCCGTTCGCGCCGCATGCCGCCGGCATGGAGGCCCGGACTTGGGCTGCCTCTGCGATGTCGGGTGTGCCGGCGAGGTCTATAGGGACCGCGCGAAGGGGGGGGGGGGCTGGCGCTGCTCCGGTTGTGGTTCGGCAACCTGCAGCTTGGTCGGGAGGATGGCGGCGCCGCTGGTTTGGGAGCTGAAGCCGTGTGGCGAGGATGGCGGTGGCGGAGGAGGAAGAGGGCGCCGGCGGCTTTCGGTCACATGGGTCCCATGTGCCGAAAAGGAGAGCAAGGGGACGGTAGCACCTTCTTCCCATCTTCACCTAGGTAACCTTTGTGTAGTTTTTGGGTGATGTATGATTTCTTCCTTCTAAAAGATGCATGGTAATGTGTGAAAGCTTAATCTGAAACTAATTACACGGACGAGTGCTTTAATTTGCTAGATGTACGTGCTTTAGTTGTAGGAGATGCATGCCTTTTATGCTCATGTCATTATTTTTCTGTTATCAATTTAGAACTTTCAGAGTTTACATTTGACAATATCTTCTCCTGCCATTGGCTATGCCTATATGATTATAACTCATGTATGATTACAGAGTGTTAGCTACCTTTTAAACATGGAAGCTTAGGAAAAAGCATGTAAACCAAGACAGGAAGCTTACCTGTTAGATTCAACAGATTTGATTTGCTCTATTCGTTAAGATCTTTCTCTGCTGCAGGAGAACTTAGAGATGTAACATCAACGTGGTGGGCATACATCAGAAAGGCAAGTTCTTGTCAAAGGAAATCTTCACCTAGGTAAAGGTAACCTCAATAGCCTCTCTTAAATTTTGCAACAAGCATCCGTTGTTGCAGGATGGAGCTCTAGAGTAGTTAGTCTAGATTCAACTCTAGAGTAGTTAGTCTAGATTCAACTGAGTTACAAGTGCACCTTTGTCCAGTTATTGCTACCTTTTTTTGGAAGATTTTAGACTTGCTATCCTGTGTTAATTTATGGCCTGGCTAAATTTTGTCGTTCATTCCCGTTCTCGGGTGCTGTCCGGTGGGTCAGTTGCGCTCTTCAACACCTTCGTCTTTGTTGTCTCCTACACCATTGCCTACACCCTCACCCACTACCACGGCCCCTGCAGCAAGGTAACAGGTCTCTGCCTCGACCGATCTCCTTCGCCAGTTTATATGCAGATGGACGGTCGCACGAACAAAAAGACAATGGTGTCCGGGCTTTGGTTGCAATGCGTTACAGGACGGGAACCTCTTTTATTTCGTTTCCAGTTTCACTTTTTTAGAACATTTCCAGTTTCACGCTGCCTCTCTTTTTTACTTGGCTGGACTAAAGCAAAGTAGCAACATTTACATAAACAGAACCGGGTGTTTTCTGCTTTCTTGTTCCTCCATTGTCTTCTGCTCATGTGTTTCCTTCACCCGTATCTCCAAAAGCAATTTACTGCCCCTCCAGTTCCATGGAAACTAGTGGTGGATCTTATCTACCACCAGTAAAAATCAAACCCCAATACTAGCTGGTGACCGTAATTTCTATTTTCCTCTTCTATAAGCCCCATATCAATCTCATTTCTGAACCCTGATCATGGGCTTGACCAACAAAATATATGTTATATGCCTACAAAATGTACCATCGTAAACTTCTTCCCCATATAAATATAATGGTATACTTTTTCCGTACAATATATACTTTGTTGTTCAAATCGAGGCTTTCTACCTATCGTCAGTCCTGCACCAAGGACTAGGCTAGCAAAGTTACATCATTTTGATGTTCTTATCTTGGCATGATGCAAGGCAAAACCAAAAGGGATAGGTTATTTATTGGCCATATTTACTTTGGTTATTAGTTGAGCACATCTGGAGCATCTTTCCGTTATTGCCTGCCTTTCCATTGTTAAGATGCTGGAGGAGACTAACCGTGCTACCGATGATAACACACTTCTTTCTCTGGGTTTGTTTACTGGCCACATATGGCATCATAATTAGATGCATTAGTATTTTATTGCTACCAAATGTCGTCGGTACTAATTCTAAATTATTTCAGTCCAGTTCGAGGCCGGCCGCAGCCACGACATCGACGACATCCATAACAATCGCGGATCCTTCGACATCTGGATCGACCGCTGCTCCGTCGTCGACTACGACGACGAGCTCATCGACATCATGCGCCAGAGCATCGACATCGCTTGTGTCCAGGTCATTGCCTTCTCTGTTATTTGTTCCTGCTACTAAGTCACGCACATGCTTGGTTTCTCTCAACAAGTATAGTTGATTACATGGGGTCAGTGTATTGTGCTGATGAAAATAAACATGTGTGTATGTGATTGCATTTTTTGCATGATTGATATATGATGGTTTCTCACAATGTACACTGATATGCATGTATTCTCCACGAACTTAGAATTGGCACCCTCTTTTAGACCAGATCTTCATTCTTGTATTTAAGTTGGTATTAAATCTGGAAGAGGTTTATTGTAGGCTGATGTCTTTTCCATCTCATATTTTTCATCCATGTAATACGAACAAATGCACACGATATAGACGAGAATCTTTTCATGAGCTTCACTAGCCATTTTACAGAATATACAATGTTGTTTTCGTATGCATTTTAATTACATTTACAGTCGTAAGTTTGTGATGATACAAACGAAAATTGCATACAGAGTTTCTTATTTATACTATTGTTCTATCGATGCTTAACATATGAAAATTTATGTTATGTTCATACTACTTAACAGTCAGTAGTTTAGTCATCTTACAAAAGTAGGCTGTACATACTCAAATCATCAACTAGACACTAGAAATATTGACTTCTCTTTGCTCTTTCATCAGCCATTTTACTTGAGCATTCATAAATTTGGGTCCTCGAGATGTGTAGTCAATAAAAGTACTTTGCTATCACCATTAATATCATTAGTATCCATAGAAAACGCTCTTATCTTCTGTGTCACACAACAATTTCTGTCCATGTAAATAACTTGCTTTCTTTTACCAGTATTTTCAGTTTAACTATACTTGAAGAGAACCTGCTGGACTACATTGATCCAGACAATGATATACACTCATGGTCAGACTTGCAGACGGCCATCTGCTCGTCGAATGTCGCATCATGCAAGGAACTGATAAGAGGGCCACTATAACCACCAACTGGTCTGAGTTTAGTCGCTGCGCCAACATTCACGAAGGAGACATTTGTGCATTTTGTTTCTGGATCACTTCAAAGTGCTGCCTTGTTGTCACCGTGCACTGCCTCTAGATGCACCAGCATCGAGGACGCTGCAACCCCTCTGTCAATATAATCTAATATAATGTAGCACTAAGTATTCCTAATTATGCTATATCCTGTGATAACTTATGGTTTGTTTTTGGGCCCTCTTATCACATGCTTTTCAAGATGCTAAACCTATGATGTTGCTTATGTTAAGTGCACTATTATCAGTCAGATGTTTCATGTTCAGATTCCTAATGGGCTTTCTCTGTAAAGTATACATTTCTATTTCAGCTGCTAAGTTTCTTAATTAAAGCAATCCTCCCAAATTAGAATAGAAAAGAGAGTTAAAGGGGCGAGTATAACCAGGCACCGCCCAACTCTTCCTCAAGAGGAGCGCCATGGGCGCGCCCCAACACCTAGTCTGAACATGAGTTATGGCCTCCAACATGTTCAGAAAAGACTGCCTGAGCATGGCCCGAACAGAGAGAGGGAAGGGAAGGGCCTTTTTTTAGACATATGTGCACCAACAACTTATGCTAAGCAAGATAAACTACTAGGTGATAGCAAGATATATGTCAAGAAACAATATGGCTATCACAAAGTAAAGTGCATAAGTAAAGGGCTCGGGTAAGAGATAACCGAGGCACACGGAGACGACGATGTATCCCGAAGTTCACACCCTTGCGGATGCTAATCTCTGTTTAGAGCGGTGTGGAGGCACAATGCTCCCCAAGAAGCCACTAGGGCCACCGTAATCTCCTCACGCCCTCGCACAATGCAAGATGTCGTGATTCCACTAAGGGACCCTTGAGGGCGGTCACCGAACCCATACAAATGGCAACCCTTGGGGGCGGTCACCGAACCCGTACACTTTGGCAACCCTTGGGGGCGGTCACCGGAACCCATCAACTTGCTCGGGGCGATCTCCACAACCTAATTGAGACCCCGACGCTTGCTTGAGCTTTACACCACAATGATTGAGCTCGAACACCACTAACTGCCTAGGGCGCCCAAGCACCCAAGAGGAACAAGCTCAAGGGTACCAAGCACCCAAGAGTAATAAGCTTCTCAACTTGTAACTTCCACGTATCACGTGGAGAACTCAAACCGATGCACCAAATGCAATGGCAAGGGCACACGGAGTGCCCAAGTCCTTCTCTCTCAAATCCCACCGAAGCAACTAATGCTAGGGAGGAAAATGAGAGGAAGAACAAGAAGGAGAACACCAAGAACTCCAAGATCAAGATCCAAAGGGTTCCCCTCACATAGAGGAGAAAGTGATTGGTGGAAATGTGGATCTAGATCTCCTCTCTCTTTTCCTTCAAAAACTAGCAAGAATCCATGGAGGGATTGAGAGTTAGCAAGCTCGAAGAAGGTCAACAATGGGGGAAGAACACGAGCTCAAAGGATAAGGTCTCAATGGGGAAGAAGACCCCCTTTTATAGGTGGGGAGAAAATCCAACTGTTATCCCCTCACTCAGCACGCACGACGCGGTACTAACGCACGGAGCTGCGGTACTACCGTGGTCGGCTGCGGTACTACCGCTGCAGGTTGCGGTACTACCGCATGTGCAGATCGCCGATGAAGGGTTGCATTGTGGCAACGAGCAGTAGAACCGCCAGAGCGGTACTACCGCGTGCCCCTACGGTACTTCCGTAAGGAAGGTAACACTAGGCACGGAAGTAAAAAATTACTTTTACCTACTTCCGCTGAGGGAGGACCTGCGCAAAAATCATGCACGGTACTACCGCACACGAAGAGCGGTACTACCGCGTAGGGCGCGGATGTAAAAAATTACATCCGACCCTACTTCCGCTCATGCTGCTAAGCCTGGCCAGAGCCCACGGTACTACCGCGCCCGCGGCGCGGTACTACCGCTTACGGCGCGGATGTAAAAAATTACATCCGCCCCTACTATCGCTCGAGCAGCTGCGCCTGGCCTGAGGCCACGGTACTACCGCTCCCACAGAGCGGTACTACCGTGAGCACCTGCAGTACTACCACAGGGGACTGCGGTACTACCGCAAGGGCCTGCAGTACTACCGCTCTGGAGAGCAGTACTACCGCATGCCCCATATCAGCAACACTAGGAGTCCTTCATTTTGCAGAGAAGACAACAGAGGGAAACAGTAAAACCAGAACTGCCATAACTTCTGCAAATGAGCTCCGAATTGAGCAAACTCAAGCTTGTTGGATACAAGACAACGAGTAGCATCAAAACAGAGACTAGTTATAGTAAGAAGAGGCAGGGGACGTTGAGGGATCATAGATGTATTTTTTTAGAATTTTCTATCGTGCATAGACGGATTTTACTCTTTGGCTCATCTTCACAAGTCCATTGTCACCACCTTTCTTGATTGCGTTGGATCGATGAAGACTAGATGATTGCTCCCTCATAGTCCACTATGGGTGAGCCACTCTTTGGCTCATCTTCACAAGTCCATTGTCACCACAATGGACGGCAAGCTTCAAGCACTTGATCTCTTTGTGATGCATCACTTGAACTTGCACACTGCATCCTAACCCCACAGAGAACTCTCACGAAGACCATGGGTTAGTACACAAAGCATAATTGACAATGCTTACCATACCATGGGATCACTTGATCCCTCTCGGTACATCTTCTACGCTTTGTGTGTTGATCAACTTGATTCACTCTTTGACTTAGTCTTGATCAACCTCTCACAAGACCAATCTTTTAGGTAATTCCTTGAATAGCACCTTGGTCGACACAAACTCTCCTTGAAACCAACACATGTACTCCAAGAAAAGCCTATGGACAAAACCTTCAAATATAACTCAAGGCAACCATTAGTCCATAGAAATTGTCATCAATTACCAAAACCAAACATGGGGGCACCGCATGTTGTTTCAAAAAGGCACAAGGGCATACATGAGATATTATGTTAAAGATGGCCGGTGCACACTAACAACATGAAACATACTGCATAGCACTAACGAAAGTACATTTTTTTCGACAAAGGGTGGATTTTATTGAATCATAATGATGCATCAAAAGAATACAAAACACAACGAGTACACACCCGGCCTCTGCATAGTGAGGATGCACACAACCAACATCAATTCACAATAAACACGCCGATAACTAGCAAAGTCATATTAGACCAAAGTTATGTGTAGGTGAGGGAAAAAAAGCTCCAAAAGTTACTAGATACACGATCAACAAACTGCAGTAATGACCATATCCTTGATTCCTCTGAATACAAAATCAAAATTGCTTAGTGTAGAATACTGCACCTCAAATTATTACTAGCAAATCACATCCTTCCCAGATACTTTCCATGGACTAACTTATATGATAACAAAAAGATTGCTATAATAACCTCATCTCGCATGCATAAGGAGTTCCAGAACATGTTATCAGTTTCGAAATAATTTTGCTACCTTAGCAACTTTGTCACCGTATACCTTTCTTTAATTCATTTTTTTCATGATATACTTAATCTGAATTCATGATCTATCGGCTCTAAAACAAAATCAAGAGCTTTTAATCGTATAAAAATGTAAATCTGTATCATGAATTCATGTAGAGCTAGTAAATATCTGTTATATAAGCTAAATACAAATTAGAAAGCAAGCATGTGATAAATTAGAAATAGGAGCATACATTGGGACCTCCCAATTGATCTCTCTGGCCATTGAGTCCAGCAAAACAGGCCACATAACTTTACAGTATAGACTTATGTGTAAGCAAAAAGCTGACACCTCTCTTCAGATGGAGCTGGAGTAGAGGATAACATTCAACAAAACTGATGTAGTAAGTGGAAAGTGAAATTTCAACATGCTTGGTTTCTCTCAACAAGTATAGTTGATTACATGGGGTCACTGTATTGTGCTGATGAAAATAAACGTGTGTGTATGTGATTGCATTTTTTGCATGATTGATATATGATGGTTTCTCACAATGTACACTGATATGCATGTATTCTCCACGAACTTAGAATTGGCACCCTCTTTTAGACCAGATCTTCATTCTTGTATTTAAGTTGGTATTAAATCTGGAAGAGGTTTATTGTAAGCTGATGTCTTTTCCATCTCATATTTTTCATCCATGTAATACGAACAAATGCACACGATATAGACGAGAATCTTTTCATGAGCTTCACTAGCCATTTTACAGGATATGCAATGGTGTTTTCGTATGCATTTTAATTACATTTACAGCTGTAAGTTTGTGATGATACAAACGAAAATTGCATACAGAGTTTCTTATTTATACTATTGTTCTATCCATGCTTAACATATAAAAATTTCTGTTATGTTCAAACTACTTAACAGTCAGTAGTTTAGTCATCTTACAAAAGTAGGTTGTACATACTCAAATCATCAACTAGACACTAGAAATATTGACTTCTCTTTGCTCTTTCATCAGCCATTTTACTTGAGCATTCATAAATTTGGGTCCTCAAGACGTGTAGTCAATAAAAGTACTTTGCTATCACCATTAATATCATTAATATCCATAGAACACGCTCTTATCTTTCGTATCACACAACAATTCTGTCCATGTAAATAACTTGCTTTCTTCTACCAGTATTTTCAGTTTAACTATACTTGAAAAGAACCTGCTGGACTACATTGATCCAAACAATGATATACACTCATGGTCAGACCTGCAGACGGCCATCTGCTCGCCGAATGTCGCATCATGCTAGGAACTGATAAGAGGGCCACTACAACCACCAACTGGTCTGAGTTTAGTCGCTGCGCCAACATTCACGAAGGAGACATCTGTGCATTTTGTTTCTGGATCACTTCAAAGTGCTGCCTTGTTGTCACCGTGCACTGCCTCTAGATGCACCAGCATCGAGGACGCTGCAACCCCTGTGTCAATATAATCTAATATAATGTAGCACTAAGTATTCCTAATTATGCTATATCCTGTGATAACTTATGGTTTGTTTTTGGGCCCTCTTATCACATGCTTTTCAAGATGCTAAACCTATGTTGTTGCTTATGTTAAGTGCAGTATTATCAGTCAGATGTTTCATGTTCAGATTCCTAATGGGCTTTCTCTGTAAAGTATACATTTCTATTTCAGCTGCTAAGTTTCTTAATTAAAGCAATCCTCCCAAATTAGAATAGAAAAGAGAGTTAAAGGGGCGAGTATAACCAGGCACCGCCCAACTCTTCCTCAAGAGGCGCGCCATGGGCGCGCCCCAACACCTAGTCTGAACATGTGTTATGCCCTCCAACATGTTCAGATCATGAAGAGAAAAGACTTTTTTTGTGGAAGAGAAGAGAAAAGACTGCCTGAGCATGGCCCGAACAGAGAGAGGGAAGGGAAGGGCCTTTTTTTAGACATATGTGCACCTTCGCGGCCTAGGCTCACCTATGTGCACCAACAACTTATGCTAAGAAAGATAAACTACTAGGTGATAGCAAGATATATGTCAAGAAACAATATGGCTATCACAAAGTAAAGTGCATAAGTAAAGGGCTCGGGTAAGAGATAACCGAGGCACGCGGTGACGACGATGTATCCCGAAGTTCACACCCTTGCGGATGCTAATCTCCGTTTAGAGCGGTGTGGAGGCACGCCCTCGCATCAACAAGCTAACAAAGGCTCAAAATTACACATAGAGATGTACGTGTGCAGCCTGCTAACTTAAAAAAACAAATATAAATGGAAGTGGCCATACCTTTGGTCTACACCGTGTGCAGCATGCTAGAGCCTAATTCTGAACAATTTTCAGACAAACTCTCACTCTGAACAATCATTTGCTGCTGCAGAGACAGGGGGAGTTTCCGATGACTCATTGTGTCTTTATCTCGAACACGTCTTGGAAAATAACACATGCATGTCCTACTGTTATTCCTTCCTAGAAAAAGTACGGAAAACAGGCAGGAACTATAAATGATTGACAAAATTTACAGTCACATTTTTCTAGCTACAATAGGCAGGAACTATGCATACAAACATCACTTTGATACCTTTTAACTACATGAATTGTACATTTGATTTCAGAAATTCTCAACACGAACAGGACTAAAAGAACTGCGGAGCATATATGGGTAACGAAACCAAACTAAACCTGTGAATGTGATCATTTGAATAAGCTGAATGAACATACTAAAAGATCAATCTAATTAATTGATCGATAAGTGAATCACAGGCAATTTCTAACCAACCGAAACAACTGAATTAGGGGGGATCACTGAACAGCTGGCTTGGAGGAATCTCATCAAACACATAACATGCAAAAAAATTGTGTGAGGGGATTTGATGCATAATTTCAGTTGAACACAACTTTCAACCAAAATCATGATAGATCAGAACATGAGTGGATCTTCTGCCTAGTTACAGCCTCTAAAATTGATTTCACCTTGATGAGTGGAAACATGAGCATGCACTCTTTACTTGGATAAATGAATCAGATCAGATCATATCGACATAATTAGCTATTTAGCTTAATAAGGAATTGTGATAATTAAATTTGGAGGGAGTAAAACAAAGCAAATATTATCTGAACCCAATGTGCCATGAATAATAAGGAAATCTATTTCATTTTTTAACTATCTTTTCATGTTACTCCAAGCTTAATAGCCGGAAGGAGATAATTTTTTCTAAGAAATGTGCATGACCTAAGAAACTAATATATGTATGTAAACATGTAGCAGCATAACAGAAGTACTCTTTCCATGAGTGGCAATGCTTCTCTTCACATATATATCGCAAAACTTTCTCGCAAAACTTTCATGAGTCAGATTATATGTGTGAAGAGAAGCAATCTCACTCATGGAAAATTTTGTGGGCAAGATGTTCTTTGTTTAATCTTTTGCAAGATTGTTGTTTCCTTCTCTTTTTCACTTTCCAGGAGTACTCTTTCCATCTTCTTTGTTAGGACTGCAGATTCCTTCATGAACAGATTCATGCACAAGAAGCAAAGTGTTAGCTCTCCAAGGCCACGAACAGACAGAATTTCAGAGGCCATGGTCGCTGACTGTCCATTGTAGCAGGAACAAAAATTCCACCAAAGAAGAAGCTGAGGAAGAACTCACCTCAAACAAAATGCATTGAAGCAAATGGCACTTGGTAGCATCTTGGCCCCTCTTGTCAAAGGCCTCACCGGAGAGGACTGATGGAGGCCGCCCGCTCTCCTCCTCAGGCCTGCCCGGGATTGACCCCAACCCCGGCGAGATGCTTCCTGGAGCAGACGAGGGATGACCAGCGCGACCGCACAACCCCGCAACTTGGCCCTCGGGCCCCTGGCGGCGGGCAGGTGCGCGACGGGGTACCAGAGGTGGTGGCTGGACATGCCAGCTCCTATCCAGCGTGTCATCGACCCACCTAGCTCCGGCGGGACAAGGTTGTTCGAGGCCGCCCGGAGAAGGGGCGCTGGAGGTTGGCCTCGCGGGATCTGTCGCTGGCGGCTCGTCCCTCATCGGAACCTACGACGACAATGCCCGTCGAGGCAGAAACGGTGCAGACCAAAACAATAGCCATGCTGAAAGAGGAGGCGAGCCATCGCGCTAGCGCCATGGACGGTCCGAGCCGCCTCCCTCGCTGCAATCCGCTCATCCCCGCCTTCTGTGACCGGCGGCATCTAATCGGACGCACATCCGCCACTCCTCTACGTTTGCTCCGGCCGACCCGACCCTAGGCTGACGACGAGCAAGATCTGTCAGGCCTGGGCGTCTCAATGGAAGCGGGGGACGGGGGGAAGTCGTCCGGGTGGGGCTCCTCTTCTCGCGGCTTCGATGGGACCCCCGTTCGAATCCGAGGGGGTGGGCGCTCGGGATCGCTGGCGGTGGCCTCATGGGTGAGCTAGCCTCTTTGACAAACTGGATCACATCTCCTTCCTTTCTTGATGCTCTCATCCACAAGGAAACAGCGACCAAAGTCGGTGTGTCAGCCAACCGGCGGACGGAGAGGATCGCGTCGGGGTCGGTGAAGTCGTTCATGATGCACCTGCGAGCGGCGGAAAAGCAGTTCACCATCCGGCTGTAGCTGGACCGACGTGTGCCGTGGTTCAGGAAGGGCACCCTCGAGAGGTTTGTTCATATGGCTTGTGTGGCGGTGCTCTTCTCGGTTGATTCTGATGCTGGATTTTTTTACTTACTACTGCATTCATCTATTTGACGGTTTTCACACTCATGTGCCCATGTTTAATTTACAGATGAAATGGATAGGTCACTTGATTACGACTTCAAAGCTTCACGACAGTACCTAGTTGGCAGCGTCCAACACAGATGCTAAAAACACGGCAGGAAACAACAGCTTGCCTATTCATAGGTACGCTCAGATCCTTGCTCCCTCCGTCTCTTGTTTTTCAATTCTTTCGATGTGACTTTGATGCGGTCTACTAGTGAATCTCGGCATGGGCGTCCGTTCGTGTTGTGCGTGGGCTGCGTGCTGCTGGCGGCGTGCGTGTGGTGATCATGTTGCTGGTGGCGTGCGTGTGTGCTAGATGTGTGGTGTGCGCATGCTGTGCTGGTGTGCATGGTTGAGTGTATGTTTCGTGTTGCCACTCTGAATTAACTAGCGTATTGACTTGGATGTGGGCTGGTCAAATAAGGATCAGAGAAATCAAGTCAAGAGCAGCGCGTCAATTGAGAGCGGGTTAATCCCTTAGGACACACTACTCATGCCGTCGGGTGGGGGATAAGTACTGCTCCATGCAATGGGTTTCTGACTAATTAATCGAGGGATCAAGTCGGCCTAGAGCTTGCACGACTTCAGTGGCTGACACACGCTGTGGATTCTTTAATCTTTTGATTGATCTTTTCCTACAGCAGCTGAAAGGAACAAGGCGACTGGGAAGTCCTGGGATACATATCCTTCCTTTCCTTGATACTCCTTCCATAATGTGAGGTAATTGATTTACTAAATCCCATATGTGCTGACTTCTAATGCTTCTGAACATTTCTCGGTTTTATGTGTTTGTTAGCTTTTACTGGAAACCTTGCTATCCTTGTGCTTTACCAGTGTGAAGTTCAGCACTATGGCTGCTATTATGTGTTGTTTAATGGTCTGGTGGTGAGGAGTCATGTGTGATATGGTTATCATTTCGATGCTTAAAGCTGATCATTTTGTAGGAAGATGCCCTGGTTCTCGTCAAATGCAAGCTGCATTACTGTGAAAGTGTACTCTATTTTGCAGTGTCGAAACTTGTAAGTAATGTTGTTTGGTATTGCTTGAAATTTAGAAAGTTTAGTCATGTTACCAAGCTACAGATTTTGAAATTTTAGTTGTGAAGTTTCATATCTGCAAGTTATCCTTCCTTACAAAATCATTGTTTGTGGCAGAGTGAAAGCAAGTGTGCTCTTGTCTATGGGCAAATGAATGAGCCCCGGGGTGGTCGTGCTCATGTAGACCTGACTGGTTTGACTGTTGCTGGACATTTTCGTGATGCCAAAGGATAAGATGTGCTTATTTCTATTGATATTCCATTTCACCCAGGTAACTTCTGAAAGGCATTTCTTGTACTGACACCTCTGTCTGCTCCATGTTGTGTTGTTAAACAATATTTCTCTTTCTAACCTGTTGTTACCATTGCTATTAAGTCTCACCGTTGTACTTTTCTTATTACTCTTCATGACAAGCGAACCTTTACATGTATGCTTTTTTATGCCAATCATATAGTATCAGATGGCCTCCCAAGAACACTACTAGGGAAAAGCCTATACACAGAAAGTTACTAGTAGCGAGGGTTTTAACTCGCTATCGCTATTTACCAAGAGCGCAGGTTTTAAACCTCGCTACTACTTGTTGGTAGCGATGGCGTGGGTTTTAACCTCGCTACTACTGATCTCTACCGTGCCCACAGGACATGCCATAGTAGTAGCACGGGTTTTAAAAACCTCGCTACTACTAAGTTTGATAGCGATAGTGTTGGTTTTAGCCCTCGCTACTACTAAGTGGTGCCATAGTAGTAGCGAGGGGTAAAACCGCGCTACTACTAAAGGTCCCATTTTCAAACTCTACTTCGTGGATCGCTTTTCAGTTTCAAAAAATAAAAGAAAATGATGAAAATGTCAAAAAAATAATAAGTTTCCCATGTGATATGTGGTCTAGTTGTTGGGAAAATTTGCAAATATGAATTTCGACTTTATTTGCAAAATCTCTCGAGAATTTGTAAAAATGGGCATAACTTTTGCATACTAACTCGGATGAAGAAGTTTTTTATATGAAAAATCATCTACCCCGTTAAACATTTTCAAAATCCTCAAAAACCTCACAGAAAAAAGTTACAGGCTTTTAAGATCTAGAGTGGAAAAAATCGAAAAAATTTCAAACTGTGTGGTCAAACTGTGGTCAAACAATGGTCAAACTAATTATTCTAGAATATTAGTGTTACTAAATAATTATTTTTGTTTTTTTGAATTTTGGTCAAATCTGGTCAAACTATGGCCAAATTGTGGTCAAACTATGGTCAAACTGTGGTCAAACTGTGGTCAAACTAATTATTCAAGAAATATTAGTGTTACTAATTTTTTAGAACAATAGTTTCAAACTCAAATAGTGAAATATGTGACTTCATGCTCAAGCTACATTCCTGAGGTTAATAGGATTGACATCTTACTATTGTCAGGAAAACAACAAGTGCAGACTTGGAAACGAGGGAGAATAGAACCCGGAAGTTAAGCATGCTCATGCTGGAGTAGTGAGAGGATGGGTGACCGTCCGAGAAGTTAGATGATTTGGAATGATTAGGGGTGATTAGAGATTAAATTGAGCAGCGATGAGGGGTGATTAGAGATTTGAGGTTGAAATAATTCAGAAATTTGAAAATTAGCGAAAAAAATCGAAATATTTTTTCGAAAAAATTCAAAAAAAACCCGCGCTGGTATTAGTAGCGGGGGTTTTTACCCACGCTACTACTAAAGGACATAGTAGTAGCGCTTGTGGCACCCGTGCTACTGCTATACGTTGGTTGTACCGCCGTATTAGTAGCCCCGGCCCCTGCGCTACTAATAGGCCCAAAACCTGCGCTGCTGCTAGGCTTTTCCCTAGTAGTGGAAGCCATTAGCTATTATGAGGTGTTAAAGATAGTAAGGTAATTAGTTAAAATAATTACACATGGTAATTAAGCAATAACATATGCTATGAACTGACTTAGTGAAATCCATTTATTTTTGGGTACTTAGTTAATCCATGTTTTTCTGCCTTCAGTCATTATTGAGGTCTAATCTTTTCATCTTTGCATTTTCAGATCTGCTTGACAAGCAAGGAAAAAGCTTATAGGTTAAACAATGTGTTCAAGTGTTGATCCCTATATATTGACCTAAGAAGTGAAGATTGAACTATATGAAGTGGTAATGGCATTGGTATCTTATTAACTCTCGCCCAGATCACCATGCCACCTGCATTCTATGAATCGAATTTTGTTTGGTTGTTCCCTTGGTGATCCTGTTTGTTGTGGTTGGTGCTTCAGGTTTGCTCCACCAAATATTCCCAATATGGCCGCCACACACAGCCGAGTTATGTACAGCTACAGGAGGGTGTGATTGGCTATGTTGATGTGCTTGTTTTTCCTATATGCAGTTTTGTCCTAATTTACTTGACCTATTATTTCATTGCATTTTGCAGATCCAGGTTTAAACACCCTATAATAATGCTACTCTGTGTACTCTAGGATCATGCTAATTAGTTGATGAATAGATAAATTCCTATATCTAACACCCTATAACAGCCAAGTGGGGGAGAGGAAAACGAGAGGCAAATGGCAAATAATGTAATGCGAGAGATAGGGATTGTGATGGGTACTTGGTATGTTGACTTTTGCGTAAGCCTCCCCAGCAACGGCGCCAGAAATCATTCTTGCTACGTCTTGAGCTTGCGTTGGTTTTCCCCGAAGAGGAGGGGATGATGCAGCATAGTAGCGTAAGTATTTCCTCAGTTTTGAGAACCAAGGTATCAATCCAAGAGGAGGCTACGCGCAAGTCCCTCGTACCTGCACAAAACGATAGCTACTCGCAACCAACGCGATTAGGGGTTGTCAATCCCTTCACAGTCACTTACGAGAGTGAGATCTGATAGAGATAATATTTTCGGTATTTTTGGTATAAAGATGCAAAGTGAAAAGTAAAAGCAAAGCAAGTAAATAAAGTGATGGAGATTAATATGATGAGAATAGACCCGGGGGCCATAGGTTTCACTAGTGGCTTCTCTCAAGAGCATAAATATTCTACGGTGGGTGAACAAATTACTGTTGAGCAATTGACATAATTGAGCATAGTTATGAGGTTATCCAGGCAATGATCATGTATATAGGCATCACGTCCGTGACAAGTAGACCGAAACGATTCTGCATCTACTACTATTACTCCACTCATCGACCGCTATCCAGCATGCATCTAGAGTATTAAGTTAAAAACAGAGTAACGCCTTAAGCAAGATGACATGATGTAGAGGAATAAATTCATGCAATATGATAAATACCCCATCTTGTTATCCTCAATGGTCACAATACAATACGTGCCTTGCAAACCCCTTCTGTCACTAGGTAAGGACAACGCAAGATTGAACCCAAAGCTAAGCACTTCTCCCATTGCAAGAACTACCAATCTAGTTGGCCAAACCAAACGGATAATTCAAAGAGACTTGCAAAGATAACTTAATCATACATAAAAGAATTCAGAGAAGAATCAAATATTTTCCATAGATAAGCTGAGTCATAAACCCACAATTCATCGGTCTCAACAAACACACCGCAAAAAATAAGATTACATCGAATAGATCTCCACGAGAGAGGGGGAGAACATTGTATTGAGATTCAAAAAGAGAGAAGAAGCCATCTAGCTACTAACTATGGACCCGAAGGTCTGAAGTAAACTACTCACACTTCATCGGAGGGGCTATGGTGATGATGTAGAAGCCCTCCATGGTGGATGCCCCCTCCGGCGGAGCTCCGGAACAGGCCCCAAGATGGGATCTCGTGGATACAGGAAGGTACGGCGGTGGAATTAGGTTTTTGGCTCCGTCCCCGATCTGTTGGGGGTACGTAGGTATATATAGGAGGAAGGAGTACGTCGGTGGAGCGTCCGGGGGCCCGCGAGGCAGGGGGCACGCCTAGGGGGCAGGGTGCGCCCCCACCCTCGTGACCACCTCTGGCACTCCTTAGAGTAGGTTCCAAGTCTCCTGGATCACGTTCGGTGAGAAGATCACGTTCCCGAAGGTTTCATTCCGTTTGGACTCCGTTTGATATTCCGTTTCTTCGAAACACTGAAATAGGCAAAAAAACATCAATTCTGGGCTGGGCCTCCGGTTAATAGGTTAGTCCCAAAAATAATATAAAAGTGGAAAATAAAGCCCATTATAGTCCAAAACAATAGATAAAGTAGCATGGAGCAATCAAAAATTATAGATATGTTGAAGACGTATCAGGCATCCCCAAGCTTAATTCCTGCTCGTCCTCGAGTAGGTAAATGATAAAATGAGAATTTCTGATGCGGAGTGATACTTTGGCATAGTTTCAATGTAAATCTTCTTAATCATGGTATGAATATTCAGATCCGAATGATTCAAGACAAAAGTTTATATTGACATAAAAATAATAATACTTCATGCATACTAACAAAGCAATTATGTCTTCTCAAAATAACATGGCCAAAGAAAGTTATCCCTACAAAATCATATAGTTTGGCTATGCTCCATCTTCCCCACACAAAGTATTTAAATCATGCACAACCCCGATGACAAGCCAAGAAATTGTTTCATACTTTAACATTCTCAAAAAAAAATTCAATCTTCACGCAATACATGAGCGTGAGCCATGGATATAACACTATATGTGGAATAGAATGGTGGTTCTGCAGAAGACAAAAAGAGGGAAGATAGTCTCACATCAACTAGGCGTACCAACGGGCTATGGAGATGCCCATCAATAGATATCAATGTGAGTGAGTAGGGATTGCCACGCAACGGATGCACTAGAGCTATAAGTATATGAAAGCTCAAAAGAAACTAAGTGGGTGTGCATCCAACTCGCTTGCTGACGAAGACCTAGGGCATTTTGAGGAAGCCCATCATTGGAATATACAAGCCAAGTTCTATAATGAAAAATTCCCACTAGTATATGAAAGTGACAAAATGAGAGACTCTCTATCATGAAGATCAATGTGACTCTATTATTTCCAGAATAAGAACATCTCCAACTGCAGACGGCAAATTTCCTCCCACTGTTCGCCAATTCTGCAAAGACAGATGGCTCCGCACCCACCCACCCACCGCCGGCCTAGGTTTTCCGGCGATCTTCTCTTCTAGCCAACGACTCGGTTTCCTCTTCCGCCCATCTTCTCTGGCGGCTTCTGTTCTACAAGCCAATACCCATCTCATATGGGTTCTTCTGGTGGCTCAACGTTGGATTTGGATTTCTCACCGGGTGCCCGTTTTGAGGACAAGGTTCTCAAACTTTGTGGGAGATCTATTCATTCCACGGATGACACGGCCCATTTCATTATGGTGGTGTCTTTCAGCAGGCATGTTTTTCGTCTTAATGACGACTCTGTGGCGGCTGCCTTGGAATCAGCGATTGGGGGATCTGCGATTGAATTTTCGGTGCAAATCATCCGTGACAAGGTATTTTCCTTTCTGGTCTATACATTCTCCAGTTGAGGTCGTTTGCGTGCACACAATTCAAATGCTTCTTTCATCTTTGGGGAAATGGTGGTCCTAATTGGGTCCGCGAATTCAAGATCTGGAAAAAACAGTGTGATGCTGAATGGATCCTAGTGAGTCCCTCCAAAAAACGTGCCACTTTGGGGTTGCTAGCCATGCATAATCCGCCGGCTAGATCGCCTTTAGATTGAGCTCATCTTCACGTAAAGAAGCTTTTTTGCAACGCTCCTGCAATATCCTGCTTGCAAGGGTTATAGATTTCATGCCTCTCAGTCTTTGGTTAATACGGTATCGGAAGCTGGATATGACGTGCATCACCGTGACAGACTGATCTTGCCCTCGCCGCCGGCGAATAATCTTCAATGGACGGTGGCCACGCCATCCATCTCCTTCGGAACAATCAATGTCCCTGGCAAAAATCCCGCCGCTAGTTCCGGATCTTCACCAACCCGGATGGTTCGCTTGGAGAGTGCAACTACACATGGTTCTGATACAGCTGAATACGTTGATCCGGTTGCTCTAACCCAACATGGATGCATGGCCCATCATGATTCTTTTGCCCATAATGGATCTGCTGCCTTGGCCGGTTGTAACATGGCCCAGTCTTTGGCCCAACAGTCTCAGGTTGCTTTAGATTTTTCTGTTGCTGCTGCTGAGATTTCTCCCACGGGTGTTATGGAGAAGCATATTCCGGTTATTTTGGAGGAGGCTGCTCAATTTAATGATCTCATTGATGATATGGTGTTCAAGGTTTGGAAATGTCAGAATTGTTTATCGATGCTACATTACACTAATTCGTGTACCAGTCCTATCCGATGCCGCAAATGCTTTCGCCTTGGCCATCGTGCGAAAGGATGCTCGGACGTTCCGCATTCCCCGACTTACAAGTGGGTCCAGCGGTGAATCCATCTACCCCGGACGGTCAACAGAGATTTTACGCCGACGCCTCGGTTTCCCTCGACTCTAGCCACGCTGGGTCTCGCCAAGTCCCATCGCTACCGCAACACCATCATCGTCTCCGCCATTGCTCGCTGAGCCACCCTCCACACCATCACCTCCTACATCGCCACCATCGACCGCTTAGCCGCTCCACCAACTGCTGCGGCCCTACCACCACCACCTTCGAGGCCCCTCTCGCTATGGCTACCTTTGCCCTTGACCCCTTGCCATTTGTGCCGCCGGGTTTGAGATTATTGATGGTGGTCCGAGGCGGCTATCACAAGACTTTCTTCTCTCCGCTGTGGCACCGCATCGACAAAGATGAGGAATACGCTATTGCCATCGTCGAGCCAGCTCCTCCGCTGAATAAATTGCTATCTTGAAACATGGTTAGTGATTTTGTTGTTAACACCCTTGGTCGCGCCGCCCTTGATGCTCAACCATGGATCCAAGGTGTGGGTCTCTTCCGCTTCCGTAGCTCGGTTGCTAGGCAGGCACTAATTGATCACCCACCGTTTGAGCTGGATAATGACATATTTGTTAGATTTGTGCCGCATGATGAAGGAATCAACTTTAGAGCTGTTCAGGGTTTTCGGAGGGGTTGGGTTATGATAGTTGGAATTCTCCGATTATCGGCGTACTTCAGATATTGTCGATGCTATTAGTACTTTCGGCCGTTTCCATCACTGGCATCAGGATGATCCGTTACTTGTTCGGACCCTAGCGTATGTTTCTTTCCCGGCAACGACTTTGGTGCCGCGTGATGTGGTATATCGAGAGTTTGCTGATTTTGGGGGTTCTCGCATTTCATGGTCTGCTCCGATTTACATCTTTCTCGCTGATTTTGCCGACATCTTGCCTCCGGATGAGGACCCCATGCCCTTTGATGGCAATCCTCATCCGCTCCCTGGACATTTGCAATTTAATAACCATAATTGGGTTATGCCGGAGTTTCCTGAGATTGGCTGGGATGAGCTGCCACCTCCCCCACAGGAGGATGCACCACAACAGCAGGAGGTTCAGCATGATAACCTTAATGTGCATCAGGAGATTGTTGAGGAAAACCAAGTTCTAGAGAATCAGTCACAGGAATCTATTGTTATGCAGGTGTCAAATGGTTCTGTTAATGATCAGCAGATCCAAGAGAACTTAGTGATTATGCAGCATCCTGGTGCCCCACTGCAGCCTCCTCTCCATGTTGGTCAAGTCCTTACTGTTTTTGGACCTGTGATTCCGCCAGCAATGCAGTGGAAGCGATCGTTCTGCAAATTCATGCCATATATTTTTTCTGCTGAGATTCCAAAGTATGTGTTCAAGATGAACCTGTGTTCTCTGCTGCAGACCAAGAGTGCCTGGAATATCTGCTTTGATGGGAATGATGTCAGTTTCTCTTTGTTGCCTGCACCTGATCCATCTACATGCTTTCCTCGTCAGGTTACTCCAGTTAAAAGGCCTGTTGCTCGGGCGTTATGCTTTGATAGTTTTGATGACATCTCTGAGCCGGTCAGTGAGTCCTTTGAGTTCTCTGCCATGCCACCAGTCAGGGCCAAACGTGGCCGTAAGCCGAAATCTGCCAAGGGTTCTAAGGCTGTGGTGGACTCTGAGGTGCGCCGCAGTGCACGTCTAAGTGCATTACGGGATGGCTATCATAAAGTTCCAAGCACACGCCTTACGCAAGGCAAGGATCAGTGCTCTTCCAAGAAGCGTAGAACAAGCTCAACCAATCCGGAGGAAAGAAGGTCTGTGCCTCCGCCAACGCCAATTTCTCGATCTTGTTGAATTGGAACACGCCCGAGAATTGCGCCGAGAAGATCTCCAAGGACAAGCTTGAGGCTGGTCCTTCTACATCCACCAGCAGCAAGGGTTCTGATGTTTAGACCCACTCGATGGCATATGGGTTTATGGCGTACCTTTACAAACGCCATCTATCGGTTCTTCTGTTTCATGTTTAGGATATTTCCTTCCTGTGGTGTGGGTCGCTGTAGGTCATTGCATGATCTACTTTTGCTTTTGCTTTTATTTTGGATTGTAATGAATCGACAGGATTTAGAGATTGGAAGGTCTTATGTTGGAGCGTCGTGGTCTTAATTTCAAGCAAGACAATTAGCGCTAAATGTAAGATTGATGAAAGTGGTTGTTCGGTTGTTCCGCTCGCAAGAAACGAAATGCATGCACATTGATCATAGGTTCATTAGGAAATTTTGTCCACGCTGCTTCGATAACTTCTCCTATGTACCTTCGGATGGTGCTTGGTGGCATGATCGTCATATGGAATTCTTCTTTCTTTCAAGGAAAACTAATTGAGGCAAGGCATTTTGGTATTATTATTGAATTCCAATCGGGCATACTTCGAAATTTGGACTCTTGTGTCAAGATATGGTCCATGCCAGGACCGACACGGGATGATTTCGCGCAATGGTTATATAATCTTGATATTAACTGTGATGATAATTGGTTGTTGTTGGGGATTTCAATTTCATGCGTTCGTTGGAGAAAGAAATCTGCACGGGGTAATGTCAGCGATATTTTTCTGTTCAACGAAATAATTGGGCACTTGGGCCTCATTGAGCTTCCAATTAAAGGGCGACAGTATACGTGGTCAAATATGCAAACCAATCCATTGTTGGAACAGATCGACTGGTTTTTTACCTCAGTTGCATGGACCACTGACCATCCTAATACGCTTGTTCTGCCCCTGGCTCGCACGGCTTCTGATCATGTCCCATGTGTCGTCTCGATTGCTACAGTCATTCCTAAAGCCAAAATTTTTCGCTTTGAGAACTATTGGGTTGATTTGCCTGGTTTCTTTGACTGTGTGGCACATGTTTGGAACAAACCTGTTGCCAGACCTACGGCGGCCCTAAATATTTCTTATAAATTCAAATCGCTAAGGTTTGCCCTCAAGAAATGGCACATGAGTCTGTCAACAGTTAAAGCTCTAATTGCTGATTGCAACAAGGTCATTCTCTTTCTCGATGGTCTGGAGGAGATCAGGAATTTATCTAGGCCTGAATTTAATTTCAGGAAGATTGTGAAGTTGCATCTGGAAGATATTCTTCATTGGCAGTATATTTATTGGAAGCAGCGTTGTACCATACGCAACATTAAAGTTGGTGAGGAAAATTCCAAATTTTTTCATGCCATGGCCACGGAAAGGTATAGGAGAAATACCATCTCATCTCTCCGGAATTCTGATGGTGATATGGTTTCGGAACATCAACAGATTGCCACCATGTTTTGGTCCGATTTTAATCAAAGAATGGGTAATGCTAAAGGAATCCGCATGGGTTTTGATTTGAACACATTAATTGCAAGAGTTGATGGCCTTCAGGATATGTCTCAGCCCTTCACTGATTCCGAAGTTGATGCTGTCATTAAGAACATGCCACCTGATCGTGCCCCCGGTCCTGACGGCTTCTCTGGGTTGTTTTTAAAGAGATGTTGGCCTATTCTTAAGGAGGATTTCATGCAACTTGTCAAGGAGTTCTATGAGGGGAAATGTAATTTGGAATGCCTAAATACCTCATTAATAACCCTTATACCAAAGAAGTTAAGCCCTGAAGTTGTCGGAGATTTCCGGCCAATCTCCTTGACCAACACATGTTTGAAGTTTTTGACAAAGCTGCTTGCTAACCGTCTTCAGCATGTGATCCTGCGATGCATCCACCGCAATCAATATGGTTTTCTTCGGTGTCGCTCCATCCAAGACTGCTTAGCCTGGTGTTTTGAGTATATACATCAATGCAAAGCCTCCAAACGACCTATTGTGCTACTTAAGCTGGATTTCACGAAAGCCTTTGATACAATTGAGCATGAGCTAATTCTCAAAATCCTGCAACACAAGGGTTTTGATTCCAGGTGGACTGGGTGGATCAAGTCAATTCTGTCAACCGGATCTTCTTCTGTGCTTCTCAACGGCGTGCCAGGGAAGCACTTTGTTTGTAGATCGGGTGTGCGCCAAGGTGATCCTCTATCACCGTTACTTTTTGTGATTGCAGTGGATTTATTACAATCTGTTGTCAATGAGATGTGTTCCAGGAACATCCTTACTATGCCAATCCCAACCACCTCCAATGATTACCCTATAGTACAGTACGCCGACGACACTTTGATTGTACTACCTGCGGTTGATGCTCAGCTCATTGCTTTCAAGGAGATGCTGGCAACCTTTTGGACTCAAGCGGCTTGCGAGTTAATTTTAGCAAATCTTCTCTCATTCCCATTAACATGGCTGATGAAGAAGGTACTCGGGTGGCCTCTTTGCTGGGTTGTGACGTTGGCAAGATGCCCTTCACGTATCTTGGTCTACCCATGGGAACTTCTAGGCCATCCATCTATGAGTTGATGCCTATGGTGGATCGAATCGAGCGCCGCTTATCTGCTTCTTCATGTTTGCTTAACCAAGGTTGCCGACTGCAACTTGTTCATCGATGTTGTGCTCCATGCCAATTTATTTTCTCGTGCACTTTATCTCTTCCAAAAGGCATTATTCAGCAACTTGAGAGGATCATGAGGCAGTGCCTATGGAGGGGTAACACGGATAACCCTCGCCAATCTTTGGCTGCTTGGGATCTTGTCTGTCGTCCTAAGGATTTTGGAGGTTTGGGTGTTCTCAACTTGTCTATCCAAAATGAAGCCCTACTTATTAAGCACCTTTTCAAGTTTTTCAACAAAGTGGATGTGCCTTGGGTATCACTAATCTGGGACACCTATTATGCTTCATCACCACCCCAAAGCACCGTGGCTTGTGGTTCTTTTGGTGGCGAGATATTATGCGGCTATTCGAAGTTCTCCAACCTAGCAGTTCCTCAAGTTCATTTGGTGATACGGTTCTTTTTTGGCTTGATCGTTGGCAACTGGGAACTCATGTTGTCTTGTTGCAGGAATCCTTCCCAAGGCTCCACTCCTTTGCTGTGGACAGGGCAATCACAGTTCAAGAGTTCTTGGTGAGGCCTGACATCTTGGAACACTTCCATCTGCCTCTATCGCAGGAGGCTTTTTCTGAGCTCACACATCTACAAGCTATCCTGTCATCGATCAGTTTAAATGGTGAGATCAAGGACGCTTGGAAATGGCCTTCCAAATCTGGTGATTATAAGGCAAAGATATTCTATGATTCTTGCTTTTCACATCTGGTGGTTGATCGTATTTTCAAGTGGATTTGGAAGAGTGCATGCACGCTAAAGATAAAAGTCTTTGGTTGGCTATTGTTAATGGATCGTTTGAACACCAGAGATATGATGCAACGAAGGCACTGGATCATTCAGGACGATACTTGTGTGCTTTGCAATCTCGCCCAACATGAGGATCGAGCTCACCTTTTCTTTACTTGCAATTATAGCCAAAGAGTTTAGAACTATCTTGGAATTTCATGGTCTGCGCAACCAAACCAAACCACATATGACATGGCACATGCTGCAAGGAAGGATTTTGGACACCCTTTCTTCTCTGAGGTGGTTTTCACTGCTATCTGGAACATTTGGATACAAAGGAATGGGAAAATCTTCAGGAATGAGCAACCATCATTTAGAGCTTGGAGAAGAAGCTTCATACATGACATCTCCCTCCTGTCTCATAGGATTAGATGTAAATATAAGGATAGTTTTGATTCCTGGATAGCTGACCTTACTTAGTCCCTTTTGTAAGTCTTTTCTCCTTCTTGTAAAGTTGTATAGTTGTAACTAGTATTATTTTATTTAATAAAGGACTGTGAGGCTGTTGCCTTGCAGTAAATAGTCAAAAAAAAAAGATCATGGTGCTACTTTGAAGCACAAGTGTGGTAAAAGGATAGTAACATTGTCCCTTCTCTCTTTTTCTCTCATTTTTTATTGTTTTTTTATTTGGGCCTTTTTCTCTTTTTTTATGGCCTCTTTTTTTTCGTCCGGAGTCTCATCCCGACTTATGGGGGAATCATAGTCTCCATCATCCTTTCCTCACTTGGGACAATGTTCTAATAATGATGATCATCACACTTCTATTTTTCTTACAACTCAAAAATTACAACTCGATAGTTAGAACAAAATATGACTCTATATGAAAGCCTCCGGTGGTGTACCGGGATATGCAATGATTCATGAGTGACATGTATGAAAGAATTATGAGCGGTGGCTTTGCCACAAATACGATGTCAACTACATGATCATGCTAGCAATATGACAATGATGGAGCGTGTCATAATAAACGGAACGGTGGAAAGTTGCATGGCAATATATCTCGGAAAGGCTATGGAAATGCCATGATAGGTAGGTATGGTGGCTGTTTTGAGGAAGGTTTATGGTGGGTGTATGATACCGGCGAAAAGTGTGCGGTATTAGAGAGGCTAGCAATGGTGGAAGGATGGGAAAAAGTGCGTATGATCCATGGACTCAACATTAGTCATAAAGAACTCATATACTTATTGCAAAAATCTAGAAGTTATCAAAGCCAAGTATTACGCGCATGCTCCTAGGGGGATAGATTGGTAGGAAAAGACCATCGCTCGTCCCCGACCGCCACTCATAAGGAAGACAATCAATAACTAAATCATGCTCCGAGTTCATCACATAACGGTTCACCATACGTGCATGCTACGGGAATCACAAACTTCAACACAAGTATTCTTAAAATTCACAACTACTCAACTAGCACGACTCTAATATTATCACCTTCATATCTCAAAAAAATTATCAAGCATCAAACTTATCTTAGTATTCAACGCACTCAAGAGAAAGTTTCACATATCTTGAACACCAAGTATATTAACATTAAGCAAATTACCATGCTATTAACGACTCTCAAACTAATCTAAGTGAAGCATGAGAGATCAAGTTTCTTTAAAGCAAATCCACCACCGTGCTCTAAAAGATCTAAGTGAAGCACTAGAGCAAAAATTATCAAGCTCAAAAGATATAAGTGAAGCACTATGAGCAAAAACTATCAAGCTCAAAAGATATAAGTGAAGCACATAGAGTATTCTAACAAATTCCAAATCATGTATGGCTCTCTAAAAAGGTGTGTACAGCAAGGATGATTGTGGTAACTAACAAGCAAAGACTCAAATAATACAAGACGCTCCAGGAAAACACATATCATGTTGGTGAATAAAAATATAGCTCCAAGTAAATTACCGATGGAAGTGGACGAAAGTGGGGATGCCTTCCGGGGCATCCCCAAGCTTTGACTTTTTGGTGTCCTTGGATTATCTTGGGGGTGCCATGGGCATCCCCAAGCTTAGGCTCTTGCCACTCCTTGTTCCATAATCCATCAAAAGAATTCACCCAAAACTTGAAAACTTCACAACACAAAACTCAATAGAAATCTCGTGAGCTCCGTTAGAGAAAGAAAACAGAAGACTACTTTAAGGTACTGTAATTAACTCATTCTTTATTTATATTGGTGTTAAACCTACTGTATTCCAACTTCTCTATGGTTCATAAACTATTGTACTAGCCATAGATTCATCAAAATAAGCAAACAACACACGCAAAATAGAATCTGTCAAAAACAGAACAGTCTGTAGTAATCTGTAACTAACACAAACTTCTGGAACCCAAAAAATTCTACCAAAATTAGACGACCTGGAAAATTTGTTTATTGATCAGCAGAAATTGGAATCAGTATTTTATCACGTTCTGGTGATTTTTAACAATTCGGGCACTGAGCAAAAAGATTCTGGAAATTACAGCAAGATCAAATAACTATCATCCAAGAAGGTCCAATAGGTTCAACTTGGCACAAACACTAATTAAAAGATAAAACCACATCTAAATAGAGGCTAGATGGATTATTTATTCCTAAACAGAACCAAACACAAAAAAACACAAAATAAAATTGGGTTGCCTCCCAACGAGCGCTATCGTTTAACGCCCCTAGCTAGGCATAAAAACAAGGATAGATCTAAGTATCGCCATCTTTGGTAGGCAATTATTTAATGAGGCATCTTCCTCCTTTAGAATTTTCTTTCTTTCCAGTAATTATCAAACTCTTAGGCACAAGATCGAAAAATTCATTCGTAGCAAATGGTTCCTTAATGATAGTAAAAAGATCAGGATGAATACTTATAGATTTAAGATCCGCATTTTCCTTACTAGATGATTCACCCTTATTTTTAGGAACATACATAAACTTGGCAATTTTAGTGGGAGGACTAGGAGTATTCTTTATGGAAGAAAAGGCGGTTCCCAAGTTGGTAATGATACCCTCAAGTTTATTGATTCGAGTAGAGTCTAGATTTATTTTCTCATTAACCATGGGTTCCTTCTCCTTAATATTTTTCAAAGTCATTCCTACCTTAGATCCATATTGAGTAATTTGATTATGGATCTTTTTTTCTAGATTTTTGATGGATTCAATGGTAGCAACTTTGTTTTCAATAATTTCAAGCCTTTGCATAACATGCTCCAAAGTTAACATAGTTCCATTAACCAAAAGAGGAGGTGAGCCAAATAAATCTATTAAAGCATTATAAGAATCAAAAGTATGGCTGCCCAAGAAATTCCCTCCGGTAACGGTATCAAGGATATATTTATACCAAGGATTAGCACCTACATAAAAATTACGAAGAAGAACTGAAGTAGATTGCTTCCTGGTAGATCTATTTTGAGCATTGCAAATTCTATACCAAGCATATTTTAGATTTTCTCCCTCCCTTTGCTTAAAATTTAGAACTTCATTCTCGGGAGATAACGAAGAAGATATGAGACTAGTCATGATGACAAGCAAGCAAACTAACACACGAGCAAACAAAAGGCAAAGGGAAAAAGAGGAGGAGATTGGGAAAGAGAGGGTAAATAAAACGGCAAGGGTGAAGTGGGGGAGAGGAAAACGAGAGGCAAATGGCAAATAATGTAATGCGAGAGATAGGGATTGTGATGGGTACTTGGTATGTTGACTTTTGCGTAAGCCTCCCCGGCAACGGCGCCAGAAATCCTTCTTGCTACGTCTCGAGCTTGCGTTGGTTTTCCCCGAGGAGGAGGGGATGATGCAGCACAGTAGCGTAAGTATTTCCCTCAGTTTTTGAGAACCAAGGTATCAATCCAGTAGGAGGCTACGCGCAAGTCCCTCGTACCTGCACAAATCGATACCTACTCGCAACCAACGCGATTAGGGGTTGTCAATCCTTCACGGTCACTTAGAGTGAGATCTCATAGAGATAATATTTTGGTATTTTTGGTATAAAGATGCAAAGTGAAAAGTAAAAGCAAAGCAAGTAAATAAAGTGATGGAGATTAATATGATGAGAATAGACCCGGGGGCCATATGTTTCACTAGTGGCTTCTCTCAAGAGCATCAGTATTCTACGGTGGGTGAACAAATTACTGTTGAGGAATTGACTGAATTGAGCATAGTTATGAGGTTATCCAGGCAATGATCATGTATATAGGCATCACGTCCGTGACAAGTAGACCGAAATGATTCTGCATCTACTACTATTACTCCACTCATCGACCGCTATCAAGCATGCATCTAGAGTATTAAGTTAAAAACAGAGTAACGCCTTAAGCAAGATGACATGTTGTAGAGGAATAAATTCATGCAATATGATAAATACCCCATCTTGTTATCCTCGATGGCAACAATACAATACGTTCCTTGCTACCCCTTCTGTCACTAGGTAAGGACAACGCAAGATTGAACCCAAAGCTAAGCACTTCTCCCATTGCAAGAACTACCAATCTAGTTGGCCAAACCAAACAGATAATTCGAAGAGACTTGCAAAGATAACTTAATCATACATAAAAGAATTCAGAGAAGAATCAAATATTTTCCATAGATAAGCTGAATCATAAACCCACAATTCATCGTTCTCAACAAACACACCGCAAAAAAGAAGATTACATCGAATAGATCTCCACGAGAGAGGGGGAGAACATTGTATTGAGATCCAAAAAGAGAGAAGAAGCCATCTAGCTACTAACTATGGACCCGAAGGTCTGAAGTAAACTACTCACACTTCATCGGAGGGGCTATGGTGATGATGTAGAAGCCCTCAGTGGTGGATGCCCCCTCCGGCGGAGCTCCGAAACAGGCCCCAAGATAGGATCTCGTGGATACAGGAAGGTACGGCAGTGGAATTAGGTTTTTGGCTCCGTCCCCGATCTGTTGGGGGTACGTAGGTATATATAGGAGGAAGGAGTACGTCGGTGGAGCGTCAGGGGGCCCACGAGGCAGGGGGCGCGCCCAGGGGGGAGGGCGCGCCCCACCTCGTGACCGCCTCTGGCACTCCTTGGAGTAGGGTCCAAGTCTCCTAGATCACGTTCGGTGAGAAGATCACGTTCCCGAAGGTTTCATTCGTTTGGACTCTGTTTGATATTCCGTTTCTTCGAAACACTGAAATAGGCAAAAAACAACAATTCTGGGCTGGGCCTCCGGTTAATAGGTTAGTCCCAAAAATAATATAAAAGTGGAAAATAAAGCCCATTATAGTCCAAAACAATAGATAAAGTAGCATGGAGCAATCAAAATTTATAGATACGTTGGAGACGTATCACTCGCGGCAAGAAGAGGAAGGAGGAAGAGGTGGTGCTGCTCAGGACCAGATCACCTACAGCGGCCGCACCCCTCTCCATGGGTAAGAGCAGCGATGGCGCTCGCGCTTCTCCGGCCCGACCGTCCTCGCGAGGCTTGGGGGAGCATCCTCTGGAGGTGCCGAAGTCTGGCTCAACTGCTGAGGCCCCCAAAGCTCAGGAGCCCCCGGCCTTTAAGGCCATGGTGGCGATGTTGCCTCCTCCCCCTTCTGTCGCACTGCTATCTCCGGGTCCTTCCACTTTTTCTGACGTTCTGGAACAAGCTCTTTCTGCAATGACCCTGTTGTGAGAAGATCTTCAGGGCACCGACCCCCGCCTGGTAGCCGGGCGCCTGGAGTTGGTCTCTGGCTAGCTCCATTCCGACGTGGCTGTCCGGGCGGTGCTGAGCCAGGCGGCAGCAACCTCCAGGAAGGACAAGCAGGCCACCTCTCAGGCCGCGGCCGCTCGCGAGGTGGCGCTGAAAGATGTCGGGGACGCCCAGGATCGCTGCCAGTTGCTGGAGGCCGAATTGAAGACTCTGCGCAATGAGCGTGCGGAAGAAGCTCATGGCCGCAAGGCGGAGGAGGAGAAGATGAAGGCCCGAGAGGAGGCCATCAGGGGTCGCAACACCGAGCTGGGGCAGTTGGAGAAGGCGCAGGCCGCGGAGTGCAGCCGGCTGGAGAAGCTGAAGCGGGAGATGGAAGCGGAGAAAGCCGATCTTGATGCCAAGGCGAAGGTCCTAGCCGATGACCGCGCGGCCTTCAAGCTCCTCGAGGAGAGGTCTCGCAAGGTGCTGCGGTCGCTCTACGAGAAGTGCTTGGAGGAGCCGCTGGCTACCGCCGACGAGGGCCCAACCCAGCTGCTTCCTTATCTGGTCGAGGAGCTTGAGGAAGTCGTGAGCGGTATCGGCCCCATGGCGGAGGAAGAAGCCCGCATTCTTTCTTCAGCCGTGTTGACGCACGTCTTCAGCCACCTCCATCTTCGCGACCCCACCGCCCACCTTTACGAGCTGATGGAACCTGTGGACGCTGAGCACTACGCAGCTGTTGCCGAAGCCGTGAAGCGCCAGGTGGAGGCCTTGCTGAAGAGGTTCCGCACCTTCGATCCCGTGCCTTCAACTGGCGGTACTGCTGATCCTGCAACTCCGGCGGGTGGTGCAGGCGAGGGCAACACTGCTACAGGAGAAGCCTCCCTTGTGGGCGACGACGGTGTCCGGGAATGACGATATGACTTGCTGGCGGCTCCTTTCCTGCTCAGTTTCTGCAATATACGCCATGCCTCGTATATTTGGTTGAGATTTGGTTTCAGGAGAACAATATGTCTTGTAATATTTGGTTGAGATTTTGCAATTTCCTTCCCGTTTTCTTTACATTCTACGTCGGCAGGGCCCGACCCCACTGAAAGTGCAACTATCCCTAGGTGGTTTTGGTAATTCATAACAACATATAGCTCATTGAGCTAATGCTATTCCAAGACAAATATTTCATGAAAGCTCAATGAATGGCATGGCATGGATGATGAAAGTGGATCCCTCAAAATATCAAGGACAAAGGATTGGCTCAAGCTCAAATGCTCAAGACTCTACATTTTACATTTTAGTGATCCAAGATCACATTGAGTCTATAGGAAAAGCCAATACTATCAAGGAGGGATGAGGTGTTGCTTAATGAGCCTCTTGCTTCATGTGCTTAGTGATATCTAGGCAAACCATAGCAGCGTTGATCCAATACTATCAATTATAGCCATTCAGTAGGGAGGACGGGGTTGATCCCATCGTCATTCTAGTGTTGATTATCTAGTGTAGGCACAGGGGTACACTAGCAAAGGCACAGGTGTATAACTTTAGTAAATTGAAGAACAGCGCCTCCGGCGCGAGGGAGCCTCCTGCTCGCCTTCGGCTCGTTTAATTTTCATAAACATCTTGAAGGGGGGCATAGGTCAAAGTGTGTGTTGGTCGTGTTGTTGGGTAACATAGTAATTTCAAAAAAATTCCTACGCACACGCAAGATCATGGTGATGCATAACAACGAGAGGGGAGAGTGTTGTCTACGTACCCTCGTAGACCGAAAGCGGAAGCGTTAGCACAACGCGGTGGATGTAGTCATACGTCTTTACGATCCGACCGATCAAGTACAGAACGCACGGCACCTCCGAGTTCAGCACACGTTCAGCCCGATGACGTCCCTCGAACTCCGATCCAGCCGAGTGTTGAGGGAGAGTTCGTCAAGCATGACGTGCAGGACGACGATGATGTTCTACCGACGCGGGGCTTCGCCTAAGAACCGCTACAGTATTTTCGAGGTGGACTATGGTGGAGGGGGGCACCGCACACGGCTAAAGGATCAAATCAATTGTTGTGTCTCTGGGGTGCCCCTGCCCCCGTATATAAAGGAGCAAGGGGGGAATGTGCGGCCGGCCAGGAGGAGGCGTGCCAGGAGGAGTCTGTCGGATGTGGGGTTCCGACAAACCCTTAAGGTTCGAACACTGGGGTGCGCGCGAAGTCTTTCCCTCCTACCGACCTATGCTCTAACTCGCTAAGATCTTGCGGACGAACTCGACGAACTCACAACACAGAAAGAGACACGGGGTTTATACTGGTTCGGGCCACCGTTGTGGTGTAATACCCTACTCCATGTGGTGGTAGTGGATTGCCTCTTGGGCTGATGATGAACAGTACAAGAGAAGAACAGCCTCTTGAGGTTGAGGTGTTCTTGTGGCTAGGCTCTCGATCGGGTTGGATCAAGCTAAGATGAGATGCCCCTACTGTGGTGGCTAGCTCTACTTATATAGGCCCTGGTCCTCTTCCCAAATAATGAGCGGGAAGGGAGCCAACAATAGCAGGCAAATTTGAAGGGGGACAGTTAGTACAAGCTATCCTGACAAAAGTGGTCTTCGCCTGCGAAAATCCCTGGGGTGACGCCGTCTTGGGCTCCATGATGACCTCCGCCTTGTTGTTCTCCTGGTCTTGGTCTTGTTGCACCAATATGGCAACCTTTGCCTGATGCCTCGGTACTCTTCGTCTGCACTTGCCTCCTTAGCACCAAAGAGGAAATGGGGACGCCAGGCGACCGGCGCGCTCACCGCACCGTTCATCATGGCTTACGTCACGAGTGCCTCGTGAGGTTTTCCCCGCCTTGATATCTCCACTCCTCGTGAGCCTGCCTGGCTAGGCCACTCTAGAGGAAGTCTTGCGTCATCCGCCTCGCGAGGGTCTTGGATGCCTTGTTGGTGAAGATGGGCCGCATGGCCCGCTGCCTAGCCACGCTGTGGGCCGCAGGCAGGCAAGTCTGGGGACCCCAATTCCCAGAACACCGACAGTAGCCCCCGGTCCCAAGGTGCGATCGGGCTTGCACTACAAAAAAAAAATACACTTCTGTGATGATACATGTTTGTCACAGTAGGTCGCGTTTTTTGTCATGCATGTACATCCATGACAAATTTATGACATAATCAAGATAGTCATACCTTTGCTATCATAAAAGTGTTCCATGACATTACCAAAATTATCATCACGGAAGTGTCCACTTCCATGACGATAAATCGCGCGTCACATAACTGCTTTCGTCAAGGGTGACCGACACGTGGCATCCACCATAACGGAACGCCGTTAAGCTATCGGGTCGGGTTTTGGATCCGATAACCCGTTAACAGCCCCGACCAATGTGGATTTTCCACGTGTAAAATCATCATTGGCTGGAGGAAACATGTGTCGGCTCACCATTGGGACAGATGTCATCCGCTCATTGGACCGAAGGCGCCTATGATACGGCGACACGTGGCACAGCCCAACAAAGGCCCATTCCTGTGAAAAGGCCGGCCCGTTTGACTTGGTCAAAAGGTGGCGGGCCGGCCCATAGAAATCATGTTAATGGCCTGTTCGCATATAGCCCATTTATAGCCCGCTAACCCAGGGCCCGTTACGCCCTATCCGAATTAGGCCCAGTAGCGTCATCTGGGCCGTCCAATATGATTCAGCCCGTTTTAACTTCCGGCCCGTGTGTGGCCCATGACTTATTTCGGCCCATATGAGGACCTTTGTAACTCTTGGCCCATTAACGGCCCGTGGTGAAACTGGCCCGTAATGAACAAAGGTATCACTTTATACCCATTAACGGCCCGTTACTCCATTGGGCCGCTTTAGCCCAAGTTATCTTCGCCTTCTCGAGCGCATTGATTCTTGGGCTCATTTGCAAGATTCGATTACATACGGCCCATTATCGCTCATTTTCGCTTGTTGGCCAAATTCAGCCCGTCGTTACGATCGGCCCGCTTGCGGACCGTTGTCGTTGGGCGTTTTCATGTAAAAAACCCGTTGGGCTATTTTCATAGAGTTATCAAATACGGCCTATTAACGGCCCATGATTGGCGAAATGATGATACTCCCCGTGGAAGGACCATGGATCCTACGGCCCGTAGTAGGCCCATGGACCCTACGGCCCGTAGAAGGCCCATTGATATCTAAGGCCCATATAGAAGGCCGATGGATCCTACGGCCCGTATAGAAGGCCAATGCTCCTACGGCCGAACGAAGGCCCATGGATCATACGACCTGCAGGAGGCCCATGGTTACAACAGTCCGTGTGTTGCCATGATTATTTTGGCCTAGTTACCAAAAATAGGCTATTGTGGCCACTAGAAAAACACAGAAAAAGAACTGCAGTGACTACAAGCAAACAACTAAACAAGACAGTAAGGAAATAAATAATCAAGCAATTAAGGCTAGCCTATTACCGCTATTACACATATTACATCCATTGGGCATCAAAGTTCGCCACCAGTGCAAATATTGGGAACAAAGCAGCATATTACATACACTTGGCCGTCAAAATTGGCCACCAGTGCAAATAAATGCGGCAGCAAAACAAGAGCATAACTGAAACAACCCGGAAGAGCTCAAGAAACGTTATCTCGGTATCCACCATGCGGCAATAAGCTTAGCAAGTTGATTAGCTTTGTCCTGTTTGGCGCTAAAATCCTCCAACGCTTGTCGTTTCACCGAAAGTATGCATCTGAATGCTCCAGGACTTCGCATCCTTCCGCTTCTTGTCGCAAGCACAGCTGATCGATGTCTTTCAGCTTGTAGTTGAGACTCAAGAAACCGAACTGATTCGACGGTGAGTTTGAATAGCTTGTGCATGCGGTAGTGGCCGAAGCTTTCGAACACTAAACCAAGACAGGACTTTGGGGTTGTCTCGCTGTCTTCAAGATAGTCTTCCTTAGCTGTTTTATCAGCTTTGTTGGAGACCAACAAGGATGTGTCACTATCCTAAACCTTATCTGCATTACTTCCTTTAAAATTGCTAAATAAGGCACTCTTCCCCAATATTCTGTCAGCATTCTAAAAGAAGAAATAAGCAGACACATAACAAGTTTAGCTTGTACTAGTATATGAAACTAATTTCGGTGAACCAGTTCATTAGTAAGGTGGATAGGATTAAACTACCAAGTCTTCTATTGCCAAGTGCTAGTACATAATAAAAGCATCAAACAAACATATATCTATGTCCTATGGTCACTGCATTGTCTTGCAAAATCAAAATAGAGACACGGTTCAAATCATATCAGTTCAAGACAAAGCAGCGGTGAAAGAATACAAAGCGTGGGAAACTACACGGCACAACAGGACTTCATATGGGTACCACGGGTCTACATGTACAACAACACTATTGGCTCTGTTGTGATGCTAGTAATGTGCATGATATGAAAGTCAACTGTATACACAATTGAAATTGAAATCAAAAGAGCTATTGATAAGAGCAAACTTGTTAAAGCCTGCTGTGCCATTGGAGTTTCGATTGGATGCTTGAATTAAAAAATAAGTTTGTATGAGTAAATACAATGATACAAGAGCAAAGCAATCATAGTTAAAAAGGCGCTACTTAAGCGCTTAAGCGCTTAGGCTCTAGGCTTTGGCAAAACGCATTGTGCATAACTACGCTTAATCATGCATAATCTGCGCATAAGCATGCGCTTTGGTCAGTAAAGTGCAAGGTTGTGGCAAAACGCACAATTAACGCCTAGCGCTTTTTTGAACTATGATAGCAATGGAATCTTAAATTACAACAGTTGTTCTTCAGGTTTAGGCACTTGTTCTACATGAACAGAGTACAGTAAGATGCAAGAATATAATACTTAAAAATAGAAAATGAGCTCATAGACCTTACCACATTCTTGGTTCGGGACCAAGATAGAACAAGGCGTTCCTCGTCATCGTCCAAAAATGTGTCTCAGAGAACGTAAAGGAATTTGATGAGTTTCTTTGCCGGTGAAGTATGTTTTCTTGAGGTAATTCCGATCGCCACCACGCATTCTTGAAGATAGCAGAGGTATTAGCACAGGTTACCTCATCCTGAGTTTCCAAATCGGTCCTTCTCTATAGAGAAAAATGGGAAAATTTGATGTATTATAACCATCATGGAGGTAGGATGTATGGGACGAAGCAAAGTAATTGCCATGAATAACATTACTTACACATAACTCTGGACAAACACCTGCAATCGGCATTTTCCTTCATCTTGAGATAATATTTCCAAGATGGGAAGATACGCATATACGATTTAACAACATCAAATGCGATAGATGCTAAACTACGATTGGCTGGTTGTGCTTCCTCCACGGAATAGGCGTACTAACTGGTGGAGCTGGGGTTCGCCGTGATTGTACTGGCCCTTTGGGCACCGGAGCTGCCTTACTAACTGCTCTTGTTTGGGAGCTCTGTGGTGGAGATGGTCTTTGTGTCAACAGAACTGGGTTACTATCGGTGGGGTTGGGGTTAGATTGGGTGAAGCTGGTTCTCCGTCCATCGCAGTAGGGGTACAATCTGCGTGAGTTTGGGTTATGTGTGGTAGGGCTGGTTCTTGTGCATGTGCAACCGGGGTGCTATCTCCACCAATAGGTAGCACGGTTTATTTGAAGACCGTGTTTTTATTCCGCTAGATACTGGCATCACCTGCTCGAATTCAAATGGCTGATAAACAGGAAACATAGTTGAATGTACAGACATTGTATGAGAGATAGATGCAATAGATAGTGTGGAAAAAGAGGGCATGAAATAGTTGACGTGTATATTGTTTAACTAAAACGGATAGCATGACATAATTTCACATATATGATGTCTATCTAAACTGGATAGCATAGCATAACATAATTCAAAGATATGATGAATAACAAAACAGGATCGCATGACATAATTCACCTACATGTTATCTAAGTAATCAGGATCGCATCATTTAATTCACATATGTGATTTATATGCTAAATAGAGGGCATTCGATATGATGTCTGAACTAAGAACATGGTGCTGAATATTGTGCATATGATGTCTAAACTATGCAATGCAAGACACCGTATGCATGATATGAGCAGTATAACCGTGCCAAGTTAGAGCATACACCTCAGTAGGGGAATAGGATTGGTCATCTGTCTCTGAATCCATCTACGAGGAGCTATCGGGACCCAACAAGAGATCTGCTTGACTGTAGTAGCATCGACTCCAAGGCCTTGTTTTCACTCCAGATTTTTCCATCGCCCACCCAAATGGATGATTCACAGGAAGAGTAGTTTAATGTACAAACATTGTCGACAAATGGAAATGTAATGAAGAAAAGGATGGGCAAGATATCATTCAAATATATGATGCCTGGTTAAACAGGATGGCATTGCACATTTCACATATATTATGGCTGGCTAAAAGACATGAGGCGCATAATTCTCATATATGATATAAAAACTAAACAGGTGGCATTACGTAACATGTCTAAACTAAGCAGATGACATATATGATGTCAAAAGTAGGCACTACAAGGCAACATATGCATGATATGACTAACATCATCATGCCAAGGTAGAGCAAACACCTTGGGGGGTAAATAGGAGTGGTCGTGGCGCCCGAATCCGCCTCAGAACAGATATCTTCCTCTGGATTACAATCTGGAGAGGGTGGGGAGGGTTTGCCATTAAACCCACCATGGAGCGATGTCTGCATGACATTGTATTGTCGCGCAAAACTCTTCTCTTTTTCTCTACATGTTCAGCATGACTGTGTACAATATCTGACATGCATACGAAAAAATATGGTGAGATCATGTAAGGAGAGCATGCAGAAATTTAGAGTGATGGTAACAACCAGTGGATGGATCCAAAAATAATGATAGCAGGCTGATGATTGCTTTAAATTAATAAAAAGACAGATGATGATTTCTTTACTATTTGTTTCCCACCCAAGATGAACAACATAGGCATACCCTAGGTGAACCATATATTAGACAGACATACTATTCATTGCTGCCTCGATATGTGCCCCACAACTAATTTAGAACTCAAGTTTGAACATGAATTTGGACCTGAGTTGGGAGTCCAAGAGCTGAACAGGACGATAAAGTAGCAGGTAAGTTTAAGCAATGCATAACATAAGCAGAAACAAAAGGGTGAGACCTCTCTTGTGGACCCGTGTACTCCTCAGTTTCATCTGCTGAGTCGATGATGGTGATGCCGTTGGGGTGCGTGCCGGCGGTAGGGAAGGAGATCTGAGGCGGCGAAAGACGGTCAGGAGTCGTGATGTCTGGTTTGGTGGATGCTTCTGTCGGTGGAGCAGCTCAGGTGAGGTGGACGACGTCGCGGCAGGAGCAGGACAAACCACACAAAGTTCCCTTCGACACGCACTCAGAATCAAGTAATTTGTAAGGGCTCATTTGGCTTGCATGATTCTTAAAACGCAGGGATAGGAAAAACACAGGAATATGATAGGAAAATGCACATGGTGAACAGAGCATTTGTAAACACAGAATTTCTATCAACTTGGGTGTTTGGTTTACAGGAATTGGAAGAGCAGAGGAATGCAAAGAAACATGGCCAAAATAAAGAGAAACCATATGAAAGCGTGTACAGTTAGAATGTTATTCTGGCACTAATGCACTTGGTCTTGTTTTCATGCATAGGATTTTGAAAAGTAGGTCCAGGTGGATGTTTTGCTTCATTCCTTTCAACAAAATGCATGAATAATTGAATAGTAGAGTGCCATTGGAAAATTCCCTATTGCTATGTTTTTCCGTTGAACCAAAATAGCCCTAATGGATTGACGTGAATGTATAGTAATAAGTGGCGCAACAAGTGTACAACCTCTTTGCCATAGCCGTGTCGACCTCAGCATCATTGGGTTGGTCGCTGAAGCAGTTGAGGCAGAGGTGGCTGTCGGAGGTGTGGAGGAAGATCTGAGGAATCTATAGACGGCGTCCAGGGCACTGCTCTGTTGTGATGGATCGTTCTGTCGTTGGAGCAGCTCCGGTGAGCCGTAAGACGTCAAGGCTGAAGCAGCACAAGACAGACATCGTCAATCTCAAGTGGGATTCTAATAGCATCTCTAATAGATGATGAAAAATGGATGTAAAATTAACATCACCAAAAACCACCTAACTACAACAGATGAGGTAAAAACTGTTGACTCTGAACTTAACTGTCGAAATGAAATTAACTGTGGAATTTGAATGCTACTGTCGAAACTGAACGCAATGGTAGCAGAGAGACACTTGACATGTAGTTTAGGAGGGCTGCAGTTCATCTTCAACCTGCACACCCCTCGAGCCGCTTTGCCACCACCGGCCGAACCGCCCTGCCCAGCGCCGCCTCACCGCCCGAAACAACTCGCCACCGCCGCCTGCCAGCCCTCTAGGCCCCCCGCCCCACCCTGAACCCTAAGATAGATAGTGGGTACCTCTCCGTGAGCCCGGTCCCTATTGCGGGTGGTTCTTCATTAACTCCGCGAGCCCCCCAACCCCTGAAAATCGACTGACCCAAAAGTCGATTCAGTCGACTGAAGTGTGGCTTAATCGGAGCAGAGCAGCAGCACGAGCGAGGGGGAGAGCAGTAGCAGCAGCTGGGCGAGCGAGCGATCGAGCGAGAGCTGGAGTAGCAGCAGCAGCGCGAGCGAGCAAGCGAGAGCGGAGTAGCAGCAGCAGATCCGGCTGGTATGGACGCCGCCGCCGAAGGGGCCTCGCACTGGGGGAGAGCCGCCATGGAGATGTCGCCTGCGGCGCGCGGCTTCAAGGTAGCCGCCCATGGCGGTGCGGGATGGAGCACCGTCGGCACCGGAGGTCGAGTTAAGGAGAAGGTGCGGCGCGATGAGTGTACAACCTCTTTGGTGGTGTTTAGTAGGCCTCGGCCGTCCGAGGAGTCGGTGAGGATGCTGCGTTCCGGTGGAGCAGGTTAAGGCGGCGCTATGGGGATGGAGCAGCCGCGATAGACGAGGCGATCGTCGGAGCAGCTCCTTGGAGGTGGAGGACGGGCGGCTGAACCGCGGGACGGCAAGATGGACAACGGATCCTCATCCGGGAGGTGGACGAGGGACGCCGAGCTATTACGGTGGACGACGTCGTCGGGAAGAGGCTCCGGCTGGGCAGCGTGACGTGGCGGACGGAGGAGGGTGGGGTTTCGCGGCTGGAGCGGAGAGGTTATGGCGGCCTGGGATTTCAAATGGCAAAAAGGGGCAATGGAGGGGTGAAGCATGACTTAGGGACGCGCTTGTCCAAAATGTAGGTGTGTTACAAAAGTACCCCCACCGATTTGAACTAGCGGCCCTTCGGCTCAGGGTTAGAAGGGATTTCGCGTGTCGGGATTTGGCAGCTGGAGGGAGTTTTCGTAGCGTTGTAATTTCGGAAAGCAAGCGCGGGTTGTGAAGGCGTCAGTTTTGGGAGCACGGTATCTGAATTTTCGGATATAACAAGACGCGGGTTGAATTTTAGGACAAGCCTAACGTAGTAATATTGTACTTGTGCGCACCAAATCAATTCGCACTTCCTCAACCAAAAGAAAACGAAAAAAATAAAACTATTCACACCACACAAAGAGAGAGAGTCTTGCCCCGTTTTACTATACAAATGCTATTCAAAGCTACTCCCTCCTTCCATGTATATAGGGCCTAATGCGTTTTTGGATGCTAACTTTGACCAAATATTAGAGCAATGATATATGACATGCAACTTATCGAAGCACACCGTTAACTTCATATGTGAAAGGTTCTTTCAATGATATAATTTTCACATTGTGCATGTCATGTACTATTAATCTTGTCAATAGTCAAAGGCGGTCTTAAAAATCTCATTACGCCCTATATAGATGGAATGAGTGAGTATGAATCCATGTTATGTCCGATTAATTTTTTTCGCTTTGCGGTATAATGCATGTAACCTACTCATACCAACATTTTAGTGCATTCCAAATGTCTATACTACCGCTGCAATTCGAACTAAATTTGAATTCGTTTCTCTATTTCAATAAGAATTTACAATCATGATTGTTGCCAACTTCAACCATCATTCGTGTATTACCTTAATAACACACCACATGATTACTATAGAGATAGATATGAACTATGTGTACTAAATGAACTCGAATTCTATTATTTGAATACACTTGATGTTGATTCCAAATAATAGTACATTTGATGTACTAACTATATATTCAAAATCTAAACCATGTTCCATACGTACACTGTGTTTATTACACAAAGTATAGTGCCCCGCCCCCTACATTTTGACAAGTATTTAGACCTGAGTTGCAAAAGCCACACATTAGCCCAAATTATAATCAACGTTGTACATTATGATATCTTCTTCATTATCCGTATCCACCTTTTTATAATGAATTATGATCTTTGTTCGTCTTTTACACCTTCACGATCCTCTTCTATTTGTAGCTAGCTAGCGCTAACTTTCTATCGTGCATGCACACGCCCGCCCCCCTCACACACCCTTAGCGTCCCCTCCATCGCGCACGTTCATTATTTCTCTTTAGATCGTCCACCAACGGTGTGTGTAGGCCCCCGGCTCCTTTTTTCTGGCACACACCGGTCGATATACCTCTCTAGCCAAGTGTGCCTACAACAAACACATATATACTTCCCCTCTTCTCTTCTCACCGTCCATGCCCCCATATGTCCAATATGATTCCACACAGGTGCACACTCCCGCCCCTCTTTTCATTAGTCACATGCTCGCACACTCCTCCCCCCTCGACATGGTAGGCCTCTCGCACCATCTCCTAGCCACACTCTCTCCCCCTGTCTGCCTCTCCGGACCTTATTTTCTTCTAACACATGCAGGCGTGTATATGAACTGATCTCCCTACATATAGCCAGGTCGACTATAATTCGTTTTCACCAAGCACCGATACACTTACCTCGCTAGTTATGTCTCTCCTTTTCTCGGACACACGACGGTTGATCTTCCTATGTAGTTACGCATGCTTACCACAACCATATCTTGTCCCCTCATCATCCTTGAATACCTCCCGACCCGTCTCTCACATGCACGTGCATAGACAGACAGACATCCTCCGCCCTCTCTTATTGATATTGCACTCATACCCTCCGTTTGTCTAGCAGGCATCTCCCACCATTTGTGAGACGCCACTCCACCACCAACCCTCCGACGCTCTACCTTTGTCTTTTTCCCAACCTTATTCCTCTGCTACACATATCCATGGATGTCGATCGATCTCCCTCAATACATAGCTAGGTCTCTCTCCTTCCGAGACATATATTAGTCGACCGGTCTCTACCCCCCCCCCCCCCCCACACACACCGATAGTCGAACGTTGTAGGTAGGTATCGATGCCACGGAGAAGAACTGCACCTCTACCCTCTCAAATTCCAGTAGGCCAGCCGCCCTGTATCTTTGACTGGGCAAACACAAATTTGATGGCACTCTTTATCGATCGCGCAGCCACACACTTCATCCCTGTTTTCAATTCTATCGATATCTCACGTCCATGACTCCGTTTCACACACATTGCATATGTTACATTTTTCTGATTGAGATATCATCAACACATTGCCTCTGTTTCGCACAAACCATATCTCTCACACCCACCCACGTACGTACCTGCACCTAAAGAAGAAGTGCACGCAGGACGCACGTACTCACGTCTCGTTCCCGGCCACACCCGCGTGGGTACACGGTGGAGTTCGTTTCTGTACGAAAAGGCAGCTCACGTGATAATTTGATGCGTGTAGCGGTTGTTTACTCGAAGGAGGGTCGGGTACCACGCCTAGAATATAAAACGATTGCCGTGGGGAAAATGGAAAAATGGGTTTTTCTCTCGTGAGTCTCGTCACACAATCTCACACAAGGCCGCCGTGGCCTCTCTCTCTCAGCATTGGTCAGTGATCCGGCCGCATCCCGTCCGCCGGCGGAAAGGAGGATGTGCATCGTCTCTCCGTTCGACGGCGTTGAGGCAGCTCGTCCCGATCTGCGGTACCCGCCATTCTCTCTGACCAAGCTCCGGCGCGGTAGGGCCTTCGCCACTTGCTCGCTGCCGCAGTATGGGCAGATCCCGGCCGCCGGCGCCCTCCTAGTAACTCTCCGGACGACCCTCAGGTACAGCTTCCTGCGGCCTTGCTCCACTGCCCATCTTCCCACGTTGCTGCATGTGGATCTTCTTTAGTTGTTTGCTTAAATCGTATCTCGGCCGGCGTACTTTCCATCTTGCAATCTCGTCCTCAAACCATTTTTGATAAACCACCATGTGCTATCTTTCCCTTTTTACATGGAACATGCTTCTTTTTTGTCGGCGTATGTGTCTTCAACTCGTGTTATTGGGCAGTAATTGTTTCCTTTCGACCACCTTTTGCAAACAGGGCTATCCATTTTCACCTCGTTGCTATTGCGACCTTTTGGTGAACTGCACAAATCACTTTTCTGAAGAGTGTTTTGTGCAGTTCCGCCAAAATGTCACACGGGCAACATTTTTACATTTCTGTGGGACTGCGGAAAGGGAGATTGGTTTTGCTATCCTCCTCATCCAACTCCGTGCCTAATCTTCTCCGACAAGAAATTAGTCCTAAAGATAGATCATAGAGGTGATCGGCTTCTATTTATGTGTGTTATGTTTCATCATCTAGGAGAATATAGTGGTAGCTCCACAACCCTCCCAACTGACTACACGGTTGGCGTAGGAGGGTCAGATGATGTGCAGGTTTGCTGACTTGATTCAAGCTATCCTGGTGGAGTGACATCAACATCCAGAACGCCAAAAGGCTTTTGGTAGATTCCAAGGCAGGATAAAATCCATACAATGGTTTCACACCTTTAGTAAGTCTTGCCATGCACTATTTTTTCATTAATTTGAGGACGAGGAGAGCTACGAGCGGTTCTGGCGGCATGAGCGGCGAGGAGTGATGGCGTGCGACTACACTGAGGTGTACGCCTCCATGTCAGGCAACTGTGGCCGTCACGTCGTGGAGCAGCGTTCTGCCATGGTGAACTGGATCATCGAGGTCAGTGTACATGTACTCTGCATTCTACATGTGTATCGCGATTCCACTTTACCTCATTTTCAATTGATGGTACAAGATCGCCTTGCAGATTTACAGTCATGAGTTGGTGTTGTGCTGGTAATTGACTGTGAAGTCGCAATTTACTTGTGATTCAGTGTTGGTTTAGTTATCTGAATGATATTTGTTCTAAAAGCACTATGGTTATGTGGCTGAGACCATTCGTGCTGTGTAGGATCCAGCGATAGTGGTTAGTTTCTTATCATTGTGTCGTGCGCCTGTAAGTTCCAGCTGCTGCCGTGGCTGGCAGGGTGAATTCTGTAGTTCATAGTGAACTGAAGTAGATGTTTATTCTTGTATTAGATCAAATATTCATTATATTCTAGCTAAATCAGCTTGTAAAAGAAGTTGGTTTCTGTATTGTTTGTGAACAGTTACTGATTCGATTTCCTGACAGTGCAGTGGTTTCTTCTGTTTGCCCATTGAATCTGCTCACAAGAGATGTGATAATTCTAAGCTGGAGGAAGTTGTGCAAGAGGCTACCAAGCTCCAGGAAGGTGAGATAGTTCAATTCACCCATGCACCAGAATCCATCCATCTATTCATTGATTAAGACTGTACATACTCATCAGTTTGTTTATTTGTACCCCCTCTATAAATAAATATAAAAGCGTATAGATCACTAAAGTAGTAATCTAAACACTCTTATATTTCTTTACGGAGGGAGTATTGTTTAAGACTCTAGACTGTGGAAGTTAAAAAATCATCCATTTATTCTTGTTTTACCTGCACTAATATGGATTTGCATTTCAAATTTCATTAATCTGTTTCTTGTTTATCTGTACTCATTAGTACTCTGGATTGTTGCATTTGAACTAAAATGATTAATTTAAAACTTTATCAGTTTATCTGTAGTGGTTCTGAAATGTATCCATTTTTTCCTCGCTTTATCTGTAGCCAACAAGATCTTAATTGGAGCATCCCAAAATCCAGCCATGTGTGTACTTTTGTATTTTCCAAATTGTATCTTTTATCCGTTGTTGCTAATTATGAACGTGATGCATCTGTAGCTGTAGTTGAGGAAGAACAGAAGCTTGCCAGTGCCGAGAAGTATGTTACCTTGCTAGCAATGGAGGATTCGCATATCTTAGGTGTCATTTCGAAGTCCACATCAGAACCAGCCATCAAGAGCATTGAAGGTGCCTCAGCTGAAGATGGTGAGAGCAGCAAATGGTCACTAGTGTTGGAGATAGATGATGAGATCAATAGTACTAGTGAAGATAAGGAAGTAGCTGCCGTCGAAGTGCCAAAAAGGAAGCCACCAACGTAGATGCTTTCAGTTCCACCGCCCAGCTGTTGTAACAGAGAAGGAAGTCTCTGGTGTTTATTTCAAGGAAGATGCTCTCATTTCTACCATTGAGGCCGCTGATGCTGCTAGCAATATAGCCCCAGCAGCTGTGACAGCGAAGGAAGTCACTTCGCTGGCGGGAGCCTGCCACAGCAGTTTAATTGTGAGGTATGCTATTTGGTACCAGCACTTCATTCTCAACATAGGGTTGTGTCTGTTACTCATATAAAAGGCTTTTTTCTAGATCTGCAGATTATGGTTTTCCAAACACAATACACTGATTGTAGTTTTGCTGATCTTGTTCTTTATAAGAAAATAATTGAACCTTTTCAATTGTCATTATGCCATTGATATCAAAATCTTGCATGAGTTTTTGTTGATTGTTCAGTGACTAAGCTTATGTTGGTTAATATGAATTTGAATTGCATTCTGGATCAAGTTATTTTCTGATATGGTAGCTCATTGCTAAATTTTTTTGGCCCATTCAAATTGTAAAACGAAGAAATAGCAAATCAATCGTGATGTTTCAAGCACAAAATAAACTACATGTAGCCCATTTCACCATGATTTGGATTACTGAACTATTGTCCCGAAAGAACAATGTACATGACATGACAAACTAAGAACACAAGCATGGCTGATTTACTAAATTCGGATAACTGTGCCAGTTTTCCCCAACATGTTGATACCAATTTTTTTGTCAACTCAGACAACATATGTGCCTATGCATTTTGTTTACTTGCAAGCAAGGATCAGGTTTTCTGAACATAGACCTAATGGCAGAAATGGCTTAAGAACATAATCAACTTTGTGCTTACATCAAGGTGAAGATACCCAAGTTCCAGTTAGGAATTTGCACGTACGAGTACTAAATATGAATGTACTTTAAGTATGTGATGGCATAACACCACGTGGTACAAACAAGAAAGTGGAAGGGCCGCGTCCCTATCTCGCAACGCCCCAACTTCCTCCTAGGAGGCCCGCAATGGCGGGCCCCAACCACTAGTAGGACACCCTGAAGATTATATTCTCCTAGATAGTGAACTGCACGGTGGAAGAAATCCTGTGCGGTATTGGGGCGCCACCCGGTGGCACCTCTTGAGAGGAAGTTGGGCGGCGCCAAGTTGGCAAGCGCCCATTCCATTTGCTTTGTTGCTATCTTAAGCGCCCATTCCATTTGCTTTGTTGCTATCTTATAACACATGGACATTGGATGTAAGAAGTTGCGACAACATATTTTGAAAGAACTAAATAAATGACACTTAAATACAAAGATACCATCTGAAACACAAAACACCGGAAGGCATGAGATAGAACCAGACAGGGATACAGTTCAACATACTCAAGAAGTAATGAATCACCATATGTTGCAATTTTCTGCAGTGATAAGAATTCAACATTCAATTGTGACATCTACCGCTATACGAAAACAATAAGAACAGATGACAGAAAGTTTAAAGGGTATTCAAGCTGAATACTCAAATCGTAAAATCACCACGAAAAATGTGACGAAAATGCCACTCAGTTCCATGAAGATCTTTGGCTACCCGTTGTTGACATGGGGGATTCTGTGACATGTCCTGCAAAGCAACCATACAATTCAATAAGCCAGAAATTGTGTAGACATCAACTGCAGTAAAAAACATGTTCTCAATGCTAGTTGGCAGAGGAAGACACTTTTCAGCATGTCTCCTAAGAATGGAGAACCCACCATGGGAAATCGTATCTGAAGTTGTCAGTGCCTTGCAAAAAAGGAATGTATGATGCCTTTCTCTAGACATGAACACCATGGTGGGTCAGGACCCAAGCTTGTGAGCCCACCTTACTAATTAACGGGCATATCAGATACTGTAAAACATCTGAATAACCTTGTCGTTCTACCTTCTTTAGACAGAGCAGATATATTTTAGAATTAAAAATAGGCACAGCTCACAGTTTCAACCCAAGGAATTCAATGTAAAAGAGCATAATAGATTCTAGAATAACTCAGGGAGATCTGAAACTGAGAGCAAACCTTCAGTTGGAGTAGCAGTACAGCTAAGGAGAACATAGTACTGATAAAGCTTATGAAATGTCAAATGGTCAATTCGGGTGATATTGAGACCAAACTCTCACCTGGTACCAAAAATGCAACTGACTGTAGGAACCAAAAATGCAACTGGCTGTAGGATTCAAGATAATTACAAGAGACAAATCGCAAGAGCAAAAATTTACACCAGAAAAAAAATTTGGTACCAACAGAGCCTACAATTATATAACGAAAATAGAAGCAAATCACACCCATACTCCTCCTTCTCTTCTCGGTTTTATAGCATACCGTGCTGATCAAATAGAGGCCACGCCTTTGATTTCAGCATCTTATTTTTGCAAAGGATTAGCTATCTATAGCACATACAGATCCATTCTATTAATCAGCCCATAAAAGTACGCCGTTACCATACAATAACAACTTCACTAACAGATTCAAAGCTAACGCAGAACAATTTGCAGCAGTATAGACCATGTGTTGCTATGTGCATAGTACTTGTGCGAATAGACATGATTCCAAAAATAAAAGAGAACATAGTACTTGGGAACATGGCGTGAACGCGCTTACATGAACACCATTGTCTAAAACAGAACACACATACATCTTCTCGTAGCAAGGTGGAAAGGGCAAGAGAATAAAAGGGGGCGAGGGCGCATACCTTTTAGGTGGCGACGTTGTGATCGAAGGCATTGAAAGTAAGATGTGCTGGCTAACTATTGGCCATAGTCATAACATTGGGAAAATGCTAGCATGATCTACTTCAAGTCTTTCACCATCACTGTATAGTGTATAAAATAAGTAAACATGGCACTGAAAATATTCAAAAGAATACCATTTAAAGAGTTGACTATAGATGTGTAAGCAGGGATAAGATCTTGTCGTAACTATTATTTTCGATGCGACGGTAGATTACAGGGCTAATATAACCATCGGACATATCAAGAATAGAGCAGGAAATTCATAGAAGCAAGTTAGGTAGACATTTAAATCGTTTGAGAGAAGCGGTGTCCTTTCTTTGGACCACTTACTGCTATTCTTTGCTATCAAATCTTGCAGTCAAATACACCCTCTGTTTCTAGAAACAAGGTGTTTTGGCAGTTAAAATTGAACTACTAAAACATCTTATATTTAGGACCGGGGATAGTAATAACAAAACAGGGGTACTGCTGCTAGGTATCAAGCGTGTACTAAACATAAGTCTTTACAAACAGGGGTGTAAGCAGAATTATTAAGCTGAGCCAGTTATTTTTTGTAGTTCCATAAATACTGAAAAACAGCGAATGTCTCCCTCTGAAGTTCAGTATTTGGCTATCCCAAGACAACAAATTTATGGCCAAACCACTACAAAGGCAGCACTCTTCAAGAAAACGGGGAAAAAGGATCAACAAAGAGGTCATTTCGTGTGAAGAAAAAGTGCAGCACAGCTCAACAATCAGTAAAGCAATTCTTTGCTGTCCTGCTCAAATAGCAGTGTACTAAATGCAGCAAAACTGAATCTAGCTGAACTCCAGAAGTAAAAAACCAAGAGAATTTACAGCCTCAGCCATATACAAATCACTTGTTCAGACTGTACACACACTTGCAAAAATGTACACCATATCAATCTGTATGAGACTCATCAACAACCCCACAGCAAGAACAAGTACAGAAACTAAAAAGAACCAGATCTGGCAGAACAAAAGGGGGAAAGACAGATGGCACTATGATTTATCAAGAACTGAAGATATCCTTGTACAACCTCAATTAGCACCTACTGTTAATGACTCCCTCAATTTTACTTGAGTGACCAAAACTACAATCTGCACTTTTAATAACATGTAATAATATCAATCAAAAGTGCACTTTGTTGTACAGAACAAACAAGGGAAAAGAAGCATCCGTCTATAATAAAATTATAGAAACCATAATGATCACATGATTGAACCTCCTCAGATTTGTACCTACTCTGATGGGATAATGATAGCATGAGGCACAAATCGAAATCTAAAAGAAGCAAAACAAGAACCGGCCAAACAACCTTGCTTATCATTCACAGCAGACTTGGTTTCAACATAACTTGTGCTGCAGGCATGTCATCTATCTAGCACAGCAGACTTGGCACACATAAGAAGAAACACCTGATGAGCGTATTCACAGAGGCAGAAACCAAAAGCTCAAAGAAGCAAAACAAGAATCGACCAAACAACCACTACTAGGGAAAAGCCTAGTAGCAGCGCGGGTTTTGGGCCTATTAGTAGCGCGGGGGCTGGCACTACTAATAAGGCGCTACAGACTAACGTATATAGCAGATGGCGGGTGCCACCAGCGCTACTAGTACGATCCTTTAGTAGTAGCGTGGTAAAACCCGCGCTACTACTACCATGGTTTTTTGAATTTTTTGAAAAAATATTTTGATTTTTCCCTAATTTTCAAATTTCCGAATTATTTTAACCTCAAATCTCTAATCACCCTCATCGCTGCTCAATTTAATCTCTAATCACCCTCATCATTCCAAATCATCTAACTTCCCGGACGGTCACCCATCCTCTCACTACTCCACTGAGCACGCTTAACTTCCGTGTTCTATTCTCCCTCGTTTCGAAGTCTGCACTTGTTGTTTTCATGACAATAGTAAGATGTCAATTCAATTAACCTCAGGAATTTAGCTTGAGCATGAAGTCACACATTTCACTATTTGAGTTTGAAACTATTGTTCTAAAAAATTAGTAACACTAATATTTCTTGAATAATTAGTTTGACCACAGTTTGACCATAGTTTGACCACAGTTTGGCCATAGTTTGACCAGATTTGACCAAAATTCAAAAAAACTAAAATAATTATTTAGTAACACTAATATTCTAGAATAATTAGTTTGACCATTGTTTGACCACAGTTTGACCACACAGTTATTTTTTCGATTTTTTCCACTCTAGATCTTAAAAGCCCCGTAACTTTTTTTCTGTTAGGTTTTTGAGGATTTTGAAAAATTTTAACGGGGTAGATGATTTTTGATATAAAAAACTTTTTCATCCGAGTTAGTATGCAAAAGTTATGCCCATTTTTACAAATTCTCAAGAGATTTTGCAAATAAAGTCGAAATTCATATTTGCAAATTTTCCCAACAACTAGACCACATATCACATGGGAAACTTATTTTCTTTTATTTTTTTGACATTTTCATCAATTTCTTTTATTTTTTTTAAACTGAAAAGGCGATCCACGGGGGTGGAGTTTGAAAATGGGACCTTTAGTAGTAGCGCGGTTTTTTACCCCCGCGCTACTACTATGGCACCACTTAGTAGTAGCGAGGGCTAAAAACCAACGCTACTTCTATCAAACTTAGTAGTAGCGAGGTTTTTAAAACCCGCGCTACTACCATGCCATGTCCCGGGGGGCACGGTAGAGACCGCTTAGTAGTAGCGATGGTTAAAAACCCGCGCTACTACTATCAACTTAGTAGTAGCGAGGTTTAAAAACCTGCGCTACTGGTAAGTAGCAGTAGCGAGTGTTTTTAACCCTCGCTACTAGTAACTTTCTGTGTATAGGCTTTTCCCTAGTAGTGAACCTTGCTTGGAAAATCACACAACAGAAAAAAGAAAAGAAAATTGAAGCAGACATAACAAGAAACGCTTCATGAGCATCAACAAAGTAACAGAGGCAGAAATCGAAATATCAAAGTTTGTAGATTACTTTCAGTTAACTCCGTCTCGCTGTCAAGTGCTCCTAAATTTTTGAGTTCATGCTTCCCCAAAGTTACTTCACTGACATATGTGTTTCGTACCCATCGATCGACCCTAAATTTTGGTATCTGCTTATGCCTTGTTTCATAACAAGGCAATGGGAACCATGTGTGCCGAAAACAAGACAGTCTTAACCTATAGAGTCAAGATATAGTTAGGGAAAATAAAATGGTTCTATTTTAGCAATGTCAAATAATTGTTGAGTTGGAAGACAAAAGGATGTTTTTTTACCTTTTCCTAGCTATAAGAGATCATTTCAAAGATGTGGCATCTCACAAATATCACAAATAGCACAACGAAAATAACTGCGAATAAGCAGATGCAATCCAAGCACAAGCAACTGAAACAAGTTAAAAAGAGTGGGAAGCGCACCTTAGCCGCAGAGTCGATATGCCCAGCAGATTAGATAATGAGTCAAACTTGATTATGAACCGATGATGCCAATCCACGAGGAAGCATACCATAATGTAAGTCAACCACACTGCTTAGTTCGTGAGGCCTCCATGTCCGTGATCACATCCGGACTCAACAACCTTCGGTACATCAATACTTATAAACTCATAATGAACTCCATCGAAACGTTGCGTAAGGGACCCTACGGTTCGAGAACTATGTAGACATGACCTAGAACTATTCTCGGTCAATAACCAATAGCGGAACCTGGATGCCCATATTGGTTCCTACATATTGTGCGAAGATCTTTATCGGTCAAACCGCATAACGATATACGTTGTTCCTTTTGTCATCGGTATTTATTTACCCGAGATTCGATCGTCGTATCCAATACCTAGTTCAATCTCCATCGGTAAGTCTCTTTACTCGCTCCGAATACATCATCTCACAACTAACTCATTAGTTGTAATGCTTGCAAGGCTTATGTGATGTGTATCACCGAGAAGGCCCAAAGATACCTCTCCGACAATCGGAGTGACAAAACCTAACCTCAAATACGCCAACCCAACAAGTACCTTTGGAGACACCTTTAGTACTCCTTTATAAAGTAAATCATGATAAGCACACTCTATATTCAGCAACAATGAGTTTTTACTCTTCTATGCTACTCTGATTACTCAAAACTGAATTCATGTAACCTTTGCTGCTCTGTCTGTATTTTCTGAACATTTGCTTATCCACTTTTGATTCAGTTCATAGTACTGTTAGTGCTGCTCATAATTTTGCTAGAAATCCTTTATTTTTAGTTTAACTGTACCTTCTGTTTACTTCCTTCTACTGCGTGAATCCAGTTCCTAATTGTTTGGTCGATCTGTTCATTCAGTTATAGTTTTAAAAAATAGTGCCCTGTTATACCTATAATGATTTCTATCATATTCTGTTATGTCATACCCACACAGAACTTTGGCTTCAGCCATGTCATCTATCTACCTCATTATCTGTTGCAGCACATGTAAAACTAGCATCATTATTTCTACAACATCTGAAAGAAGCAAAAGAAAAACCGACCGACCAACCTTGCTCCAAAAATCATACAAGAGGAAAAAGGAAAGAAAATTGAAGCAGGAACAAACACCTAATTTGCCTGAACGAACTGACAGAGGCACAAATTAAAAGCTCAAAGAAGCAAAACAAGAACTGACTAAACTTAGCAATGTGGTTGAGAATCTTAGTGCATGGTCACCAAACCCTGTCACTCACCAACAAGTCAAGTCAGATGCTCGATTATCCTGGGCGTCAACACTGTCAAAACTGTTAAGATCTTACTTCAGCTGATGTATGTGGGTTCTGGGATTCTGAAATCTCATACAAGAGAAGAAAGAAAGGAAAATCGAAGAGACATAAGAACAAACACCTCATGAGCGTGAACGAACTGACAGACGCACAAATAAAAAATCAACACACACACACACACACACACACACATCCATGAGTACGCATAAGCAGACCAGAAACGATACCTTGACGACGACGAGGACCGGAGAACAGAGAGACGAACAAGACTAGCGATGGATGAACAGGTCAGCGAAGAACCACATGTGAACACACAACATCGACGACCGCTAAGCGCATCAGTAATAGGTAAGAGAAGAGAAGAATATCAAGAGAACTCATCCAAGGGAGAACAACCCACCTTCATCGCGATGTGGAGGCGAAGTTCAGCGGCAGGCTCCGCGCGCAGCCTCCCGGAGGATGAGCAGCGAGAGGCAGACCGACGGCCGGTGTTCCCCGCCGCTGCCGTATAGCAGATTGAGTAGCACTTGTCGGACACCTCCATGGCGTGATTGACAGGCAAAAGGAAGGAGATTAGGGAAGAGGGAGGATTTGCGGATGCTCGTAGAGGCCGTGAGAGAAGGGGAGGAGGTGCCGGCGCAGCATCGGGAGCGTGAGGCGGGGTCGCTTGAGGAGGCGTGTGGGAGAGGGAACCATAGAGAGAGCAGGTCGCGTGTGTGGGGAAGAAAGGGGCAGACCCCAATCGCCCTGGGGAGGTGTTAACTCAGCGGCACAAACCTCGATCCCTTTCTTCCTTTCTTTTCTCTCGGCACAGTAAAATCGACGTGGCTATCGCGAGTGGTCGCGCTTGATGCGTAGCTGAATGGTTTTAATGTGTGCTTCCGTGCTAGTACAACATAGGCATCACGTCAACAGAGCTTGTTTGCATGCTGCATAGATGGCTATACACAAGCAGCAGGTAATTGATCTGAAAATAATGCAAATAAAATAAGAATCAAGAATATCTACTTGGATTAGTGTTGATGGGCATCAGTTTGTGCAGCACCTGAGGGGTCGAGCCTTTCAAGAGGGAGACTTGGTTCTTCGAGTGGATCAACAGAAACCACACAAGCTCGCCCCTGCTTGGGAAGGCCCCTTCATCGTCACCAGAGTTCTCCACCATGGAGCATACCATCTTTACAATGTCGGGCATCAGAAAGACGAGCCACGAGCTTGGAATGCGGAGCTGCTCTGCCCCTTTTATACTTAAGTACTCATTCGGATGAGATGTAATAAGAAATACCTTTCTAGTTTGTTTATCAAATACAATAGCTTTACAGTTTTCATAAAACGATTGTTGTTGCTTTTGTTGGCGTCCGAAATCCCCCGGTGGGTGACTTTGCTGCGAATCCGTTTCGCCTAAGTTTGAATAATCCTACCGAGTGGTGAGCAAGCCTCTCACTCGGGGGCTTAGCTGCGAATCCGTTTCGCCTAAGTTTAAAAAATCCTACCGAGTGGTGAGCAAGCCTCTCACTCGGGGGCTTAGCCGCAGTCCAGTACTCGCCTAAGTTTGAGAAATCCTACCGAGTGGTGAGCAAGCCTCTCACTCGGGGCTTAGCTACATCCAAGACTCGCCTAAGTTTGAAAATCCCACCGAGTGGTGAGCAACCCTCCCACTGGGGCTTAGCTGCAGTCCAAGACTCGCCTAAGTTTTAAAAAATAATACCGAGTGGTGAGCAACCCTCCCACTCGGGGGCTTAGCTGCAGTCCAGTACTCGCCTAAGTGTGAAAAATCCTACCGAGTGGTGAGCAACCCTCCCACTCGGGGGCTTAGCTGCAGTCCAGTACTCGCCTAAGTGTGAAAAATCCTACCGAGTGGTGAGCAACCCTCCCACTCGGAGGCTTAGCTGCAGTCCAGTACTCGCCTAAGTGTGAAAAATCCTACCGAGTGGTAAGCAACCCTTCCACTCGGACGCTTAGCTGCAGTCTTGTACTCGCCTAAGTTTGAAACCCATCCCTATCCGCAAGTACGACGAGGTGCAGGTCGACTGCAACCTTCTCCTTCGGAGCTACGCCAAAAATACAACATATGCTCCATCCCTATCCGCAAGGACGACGAGGTGCAGGTCGACTACAACCTTCTCCTTCGGAACTGCGCCACAAATACAACGTGCGCTCCATCCCTGTCCGCAAGGACGACGAGGCGTAGGTCGATTGAAGTCTCCACTTCAGGGCTGCATCTCAGACACAAAGGTCATTCCAAATGAAGAACAAATTCCAAAAGCAATCACGAGCATATCCTGAGATAAATCAAGTTCAGATGAACCCTAAAGGTTCAAGACCACAGATCAAAGTACTCGGACATTCAGCCCGAAGGAGTTTAACGATTACAAAAATCACTCGGCATCCCGAGGCAAATTTAAGGTGGAACATAAAAGTTTGTTCACTCCGTAGGAGGAGGGCTGGCAGGCTCGACGAATTCGTCCAGGTCAATGCCGTCGGCAATCCGAGTGGGGCAGCAATAAAAGTCTCCATAAAGGATTGGAAATCATGCTTCTTGGTGTTGGCAACCTTGATCGCTGCCAGCTTCTCTTCTCGCGCTTCCTTGCAATGGACGCGAACCAAAGAGAGAGCCACATCAGCACCGCACCGGGAAGAAGACTTCTTCCATTCCTGCGCTCGACCGGGGATCTCGTTAAGTCGAGTCATCAGAGACTCGAGGTCATTCTGGAGCGTTGCCCTTGGCCAGAGTGTTGTGTCGATCCGCGACATTGTGACCTTCAGTCGAGCAAGGTAGTCAACAACACCGTCGATGCGGGATTCCATTCGGAGCACATTCATGGCAGCTTCATCTTTCACGGGGGAGTTGATGGGGTCCAAGCTTGGTTCAATTCGCCCGGTCTCCTCCTCAAAGTCCCGGCAAAACTCTGCATGCATAATCCGAGGGTGAGTCAATAGTTGTATGCCTAGTCGACGAGGACAAACCAGTCGAAACAATAAATATACCTTCAAGCTTGACGAACAACTTCTTAGCAAGGCTCCTCAGATAACTCTCTAGATCGTTCCTCCTGCGGGCAATACCTTCCATCTTCTCGTTCAGATTGACCTTGTCCTTCTTCAAGCGAGTTACTTCCTTATTGGCTTCATCCAGAGCAGATTTTATCTTGGCATTTTCTTCCTCCAATTTCCCGACTGAAGCCAGCTTCTGTTTAGCCAGAGCAGTTTTCTCATCAGCCTTTTTCTGTGCGGCAGCCAGATCTTGATCCCTTTTTGCCAGAGCCTGGTTCAGTTTCTCTGAAAAGAAATAAGGCTCGATTCAGAAAAAGCATAATGAAATTCAGATCAAGGACAAACCAGTCGACAAGTCTTTCTAACCAGTGGCGTCATCCTTGGCTTTCTGCAGTTCTGTCTTGGCCAACTCCAGATCGAGGTTGAGTTGAATCTGCTGTTTCTCCAGGTCAGCAAAGCGAGCTCCAAGATCACAAGATTTCTGCAACCAAAGAACGGGTCAGTCGACTGGGAAAAGATTGGTTATTTCGGAGAGGTAAAAGGATAAAGCCAATAAATTTTAAGACTACTGCCGAATCAAACATCCAACAGTAGTCTCGAGGACTACACCCAGTGGGTGCACTTAGCGTGCCCCTACTGGTTCAGTTTACACTCGACAAGGCCTTTCCAGTGCGAGTGCAAAAAAAAGAGAGAGACAACAACAAACAGAGTCTTCAGACCATAATCGACTGCCAGTAGTCGACCACGGTCTCGGGGACTACACCCAGTGGGTGCACTCAGCGTGCCCCCACTGGTTCAAAATTCCACTCGACAAGGCCCGACCAGACCGAGTGAAGAAATTCAAAATTCAAGACTACAATCGACTGCCCGCAGTCCACCATTGTCTCGGGGACTACACCCAGTGGGTGCACTCAGCGTGCCCCCACTAGCCCAAAAATTCAATTGACGACAACATCGAATTCAGCTCAAAGTACGAATTTGCTTAGTGATAAATCGAAACACCCAGTGGGTGTACAGATGCAAACACCCTTGGAAAGAGAGTTTTTAGGTACCATATCCTAAACAGAGCAAGCCAAGAGAATCAGTCGACAATCTGCTAACCTGAATGTTGCTCTAGAGAGCGGAGCTGGCATCATAAGCAGCCTGGCTGGCATCCCGAGTGACTTCAAGCATCTACCATCCCCAATTCAGATGACCTGCTTAGCCTTGCAATCCAAAATCCGGCCTGAGCTGCAGCAAAAACAACACCAATTATCCTGAAATAAGGCATCATCACTGAAATTATAATATATTAAATGGAGAATCTTGGAGATATACTCTAAAACATTTTTTTGCTGGTATAGAGTTTAACCTGCAAAGGGAATCTGAATATTTGATCATATGCCACTTTGAAGTTTGGGTACTTCATCCTATAATATTTATAATAAATTGTACACTCAGCAGCAAAAATAACACTCCATAGCAGCCCTGAATTCTATGAAGACAAATCCTGGTCACTTTAGTTGCTGGTGTAAGAATCTTATGGGTACCCAAAACCACTCCATAGCAACCATAGATTTATGGAAACAATCGTTGGTGTAAGAAATCGTGTGGACTGGACAGACAAACCCTAGCTACGAAATTATGAAGGAATCAGAAGGAGCTCAGAGGGAAGGGCGGAGAAAACAACTGGTGGCAACGACATGGCCATGGTTGGGCCGAGCCACTTTCCTTGTTGCCATCTGTTGTTCCCGTGGAGAACAGACGAGGCGGAGGCAGCAACCGAGATCAAGAAGGAAGAGATGGCACGATGGAGGCCCATTAGAGGACGAGTGCGAGCGGCGAAGGGATGGGAGATGGGAAGGGGCGCACCAGATCGGCCATCTTGTGTTCCCCTCGAGGCGGCAATCGTTCTTGATGTGGAGGCGGTGGAAGGAAATGCGCCCCAGGAGGTGGGTCGGGGTGGGTCGACGAGGTGGCGGATCTTGTCGCAGTAGACGTCGATGGTCGAGGGAAGAGGGATGAATGCACGAACTGCTCGAGCTCCTCATCCGTCTCTCCAGCGCCGCGTACGAAGGTACGAGGACGACGATGGCGCGCAGACGGCCTAACTCGGGGAAGGAGCGGGTCTGAACAGGGGTCCTTCCTCCGGTGGGCAACGACGGAGCAGCGGGTATGGGGGTGGCGGCGGCGGCGACGCTAAACCTAGCTCGGAGGTGAGACGAGAGGAAGAGTCGCTGCCCAATCCCCTTAGTGACGTGTACGATGTCATTTTTCCCTTTTTGTTATTCTTCCCAACGTAAGCCCAGCACGAGCCCCACAAAAAATGAATAGGTCGCGAATTGCTCGTTTCCTTGTGCTGACGTGGACATCGCGAGAAGCCGTCCTTGATGCGCAGCTGAATGGTTTTAAATGTGTGCTTCCGTGCTAGTACAACATAGGCATCACGTCAACAGAGCTTGTTTGCATGCTGCATAGATGGCTATACACAAGCAGCAGGTAATTGATCTGAAAATAATGCACATAAAATAAGAATCAAGAATATCTACTTGGATTAGTGTTGATGGGCATCAGTTTGTGCAGCACCGGCGGCCATGCGAACTGCGCGGTACCTACCATGCGGTGCGGCTTGAGTTTCTTGCAGTCCTGGAGGAAGCCCTGGTGCCTTAGTCTAGCCGTGTTCGCTTCCCCTTTTTCAGTGGCTCCACAGCGTCTGGATCTTCGTGCATGAGAGATGAGACAGTAGCCAAGGCAAGCGCCACTGCCACCGCATCCCAGCTCCCGGGCCTCCGCTCCACTATCACGACCCAATAGCCGCAGTAGCTCGTCTGCCCCTCAATCCCCTGCTCCCTCTGCTTCATCTCCATAGCCACTGTGTCGCGGCCGCCCCAGCGGCAAGGCCTACATAGCATGAGCGGCAGTGGAGGCTTGCAGTTGCGACGCGTGCTAGGGCTTGATGGCTGATAGGCGGGAGGCGACGCGCTCCGGCAGCTTGGATGACGGTGTCGAGCTTCTCCCGGTTGTTCTGGAGATCGGGAGGTCCAAGGCATTGAAGCCCACGTACTGCAGAAGCATGGCATGGCAACGACGAGCTCGGCCGAGTCTGGAGGCCGCCGGAGCGTGCGGCCGGCGGTGATGATGGCGGCGGTCTGGTAGTGCCCATGGTCAGATCCCACGGTGGCTCCCATCTCCATCGGAATTTGTGGCTCCCAGTTTCCATTGAGATCAACCTCGTCTCTCGTTCTAAAAAAACCCTCGTTGCGCTCTCTCGTGTTCGCTTAGGAACGGTGCAGGATGTCAAAGAAACAAAAATAGGAAAACCAGGGCCGCGCTACCGTACGGAACTGGGCCTGCTCCGGTCTTGTCGTTCGCTGACTCCGCCATGATGCCCTGTCAATCCTTATTATTAGTACATATATCTATTTTTAAATTTATACGCAGGTAAAATAGTACCATCTCAGATATAGAAAATAATATAGATGAAAAAAATCTGAAAGCGTAAATTCACGAGAAGAAGCGTATTGTGACGGTGAACCCAAAGAGTCAATCCGTACTTTATTATTAATAACTAGCAAAAATGTCCGTGCATTGCAACGGGAGAAAAAAATATAGTGTTTATCATTGAAATTAATTGGGTTAGTGTTTATCATCGAAATTAATTGGGTTAGTGTTTATCACCGAAATTAATTGGGTTTTTTTTTCTTTCGCGGAACGCATGTGCTTTACCATAGAACAAAAACCAGAGCTGGAGTCCGTCTCGTTCGTTGCGGACTAATGCAAGTGGGTCCAACGAGTCAGGCTTCTTCGTAGAGGCGTGGGCTTTGGCGGACACACTGACATGCCATCACCCATGCATATGTGTTTCATGAGTGTGGCTACGAGCTAGTCATCAATCCTTATTATTAGTACATATATCTATTTTTAAATTTATACGCAGGTAAAATAGTACCATCTCAGATGTAGAAAATAATATAGATGAAAAAATCTGAAAGCGTAAATTCACGAGAAGAAGCGTATTGTGACGGTGAACCCAAAGAATCAATCCGTACTTTATTATTAAATTAATAACTAGCAAAAATGCCCGTGCGTTGCAACGGTAGAAAAAAATATAGTGTTTATCATTGAAATTAATTGGGTTAGTGTTTATCATCGAAATTAATTGGGTTAGTGTTTATCACCGAAATTAATTCGGTTTTTTTTTTTCGCGGAATGCATGTGCTTTACCATAGAACAAACACCAGAGCTGGAGTCCGTCTCGTTCGTTGCGGACTAATGCAAGTGGGTCCAACGAGTCAGGCTTCTTCGTAGAGGCGTGGGCTTTGGCGGACACACTGGCATGCCATCACCCATGCATATATGTTTCATGAGTGTGGCTACGAGCTAGTCGGGCATGTCGATTGTGGAAACTGTGAGCCGCTCCTCGTCTCCTATAATGCCTCATCGGTTAACAGTATATACACCGCATGTCTTCGGATAATGGTCGACATCTCCTTATTGAGGTTAGAATTTAACCATGGTGAGATTGCCACAATCCTATGATAGCAACCTGGAAGGTATAGCTCAAACATTCACGTCCTCAACGGTCCAGATACCACTAATGATCAAAAACTGCTAAAGTAAGTCTAGGAACTGCAGTGTTATGAATTTAGAAGCATCACCTCCTCTACGTTGTTATTAATTTAGACGGATTTAATCCAACTTAAACCAAATTCAAGTCCTCATTTATTTGTACACCATTAGCCACCAGGGATCAACGCCAATTTTACGGTCTCTTTTAAATATAGATTTTCATTTATTCATGTTTTTGGCATCCACAATTAAATTTTTATTATGAAGCCGCATTCATGTACTTCGACGGCACCTCCTTCAGGTTCGCACTATCATCACATGAAAGAGTAGTGGTGCATTGAATGAGAATTTTTTAAAGATTTTTTCTAAAATATTCTTTTTCTTTTGCGAGGGTTTTTAAATATTCGAATGGAAGCCGTTTTTTGCTATGTTAATTTTTGTAGAGAAGATTGGTTGTTTGGTTTGCAAGGTTATATTCCATTCTCTTTCTTGTTTTTTGCATAATTTGGACTTGATCCAAACACAAGCATTTAATCGTAGACATCGGATAGGCTCTTTCTTTAAAAAAGAAGCACACGTCGAGAGACCAGAACCACATGCACACATCTCGTCTGTTCATCAATTTCAAGCTCCTTGCAACAGATTTATTTTTCTCGTTGTAGTCATGGCCGGCCGGCCGCATGTACACCTCATCATTGTAGTGAGGCCACGTTTCAAAGCTCTACAGCCTGCAAGCTTCTTCCTTGCTCTAGCTTTCTCTACAGCCGAGCAGCGCGCAGCCAGCGCTCGAGCACCTCCTGTCCGACACTCACGCCCGAGCGCCCCAGGCACGCCGTCCTGGTCGAGCAGCTCGAGCCTAGCCTTTGTTCGCTCGTTCTGTTCCCTTTCCTTCGCTCCTTTCGTGTCCCCCATCTGCAAGCTAGCCTACCGGAGACTAGATTTACACTTCCTTGTTTCTGTTGATCTCCTTCAAGTCCCAACGTGCATGCATGTATGACTTGCTTGGGATTAATAATACATGAAACAAACTTTTCTTCTTAGCAAAGCACCGACCAAGCTCAGTTGGTGCCGACAATAGCTAGGCCAAGATGGGGTCGTCAGTTTTCCAAGTAGCATCTAATATTTTTGCCAGGCCCTCCTTGGTAACCAGAACATTGAAAGGCCTATATAAATTAGTAGGATTGGATTTAAGGACGCGAGGTGGGATTGATAAAACATGAAACAAACTTTTCTTCTTAGCAAAGCATTGAGCCAGCTCAGATGGTACCGACAATAGCTAGGCGAAGATGAGGTCGTGAGTTCAATTCCAAGTAGCATCTAATATTTTTGCCGGGCCCTTTATGTTGGCTAGAGATTTTGTTCATTTCACCAACTTGCTCGACGCGCACCTTCTTCTAGTCAACTTTGACAAATCCCCTCTTCTTCTGCGCAACTGTGACAAATTATATATCTACATCAATAGAGGAAGGTAAAAAAAATTGAAAAAAAAATCGAGTTCACTCCATATCTTAAAAAGTCACAAATATGGTTTCTCACCCCACCAAAAAAAAGAAAATTAGCTAAAATCAGGAAATGTAAGTTAGAAACTTTTGTTCAAAATTGTAAAATTAAAAATCTTGATTTTATCTAAAAATCAGATTAATAACAGAAAGTTCAAGTATAAAATAAAATAATTTAATGTTGGATTTCCTACTAATTAATTTTATGACATGCATATATATGCCCGCTTTTTAAGTAGGAAGGCAATCAGCAACAATAATTATCCCCGCGTGCATGTTGCTTTTTTTAGATCTGCATCTTCGCTTTTAAGTAGGAAAGCAATCAAGCTGCACTAATTAAATCATTGCCTTCCCGTGGAGTCAACTTCTTCATTTGCCTTTTTTTTCTTGGCGTTATTCCTTCCTTTCTTGTCTTTCTAATTGCCGATAATAATTTATTTCTTAGATTCTCGGGGCAGCTATGCTTATTTTTCAATAAATTCATAACCTAACAGATGCACGGCTTTAGCCCAGTCGGTTGTGCACGTTGAGATGAAACAGCATGTCATGAGTTCGCTCCCCATGAAAATCAACTAATTTTTGCGCTGCGCTCCTCTACAATCTCGGCCCATATGCAAGGGCAAAGTTGTTCCTCACAATCTAGGCCCATGTAGGGCAAAGCCCATGACGATAGGAAAACATAGAGGAAATTCATAACCTAAAACATGCATGGCTTCAGCCCAGTCGGTTTCTCCCGTTGAGCTAAAAACAGCAGGTCGTGAGTTCGATCCCCATGAAAATCAACTAATTTTTGCGCTGCGCTGTCGTTGCTCACAATCTCGGCCCATGTGGGGCAAAGCCCATGACGGTAGAAAAACGTAATTTATCGAATCTATACCGACTTGCGCTGCGCTGTCGTTGCTCACAATCTCGGCCCATGTGGGGCAAAGCCCATGATGGTAGAAAAACGTAATTTATCGAATCTATACCGACGGCAACATTAGTACCACCTTGTGTATAGTCTTAAATTCAAACTGAAAGCGTAAATTTACAGAAAGAAAGTGTATTGTGGCGGTGAACCCGGAGACCCAATCCATGCTTTATTATTAGGGAGAGATTCCAATCTTCTTAGCAAAGCATTGAGCCAGCTCAGATGGTGCCGACAATAGCTAGGCGAAGATGAGGTCGTGAGTTCAATTCCAAGTAGCATCTAATATTTTTGCCAGGCCCTTTATGTTGGCTAGAGATTTTGTTCATTTCACCAACTTGCTCGACGCAAGACCTTCTTCTAGTCAACTTTGACAAATCCCCCTTCTTCAAGCAACTGTGACAAATTATATATCTACATCAATAGAGGAAGGTCAAAAAAAATTGAAAAAAAATCGAGTTCACTCCATATCTTAAAAAGTCACAAATATGGTTTCTCACCCCACCAAAAAAAAAGAAAATTAGCTAAAATCAGGAATCGAGGAAGAAAATTATGTAAGTTAGAAACTTTTGTTCAAAATTGTACAATTAAAAATCTTGATTTTATCTAAAAATCAGATTAATAACAGAAAGTTCAAGTATAAAATAAAATAATTTAATGTTGGATTTCCTACTAATTAATTTTATGACATGCATATATATGCCCGCTTTTTAAGTAGGAAGGCAATCAGCAACAATAATTATCCCCGCGTGCATGTTGCTTTTTTTAGATCTGCATCTTCGCTTTTAAGTAGGAAAGCAATCAAGCTGCACTAATTAAATCATTGCCTTCCCGTGGAGTCAACTTCTTCATTTGCCTTTTTTTTCTTGGCGTTATTCCTTCCTTTCTTGTCTTTCTAATTGCCGATAATAATTTATTTCTTAGATTCTCGGGGCAGCTATGCTTATTTTTCAATAAATTCATAACCTAACAGATGCATGGCTTTAGCCCAGTCGGTTGTGCACGTTGAGATGAAACAGCATGTCATGAGTTCGCTCCCCATGAAAATCAACTAATTTTTGCGCTGCGCTCCTCTACAATCTCGGCCCATATGCAAGGGCAAAGTTGTTCCTCACAATCTAGGCCCATGTAGGGCAAAGCCCATGACGATAGGAAAACATAGAGGAAATTCATAACCTAAAACATGCATGGCTTCAGCCCAGTCGGTTTCTCCCGTTGAGCTAAAAACAGCAGGTCGTGAGTTCGATCCCCATGAAAATCAACTAATTTTTGCGCTGCGCTGTCGTTGCTCACAATCTCGGCCCATGTGGGGCAAAGCCCATGACGGTAGAAAACGTAATTTATCGAATCTATACCGACTTGCGCTGCGCTGTCGTTGCTCACAATCTCGGCCCATGTGGGCAAAGCCCATGATGGTAGAAAACGTAATTTATCGAATCTATACCGACGGCAACATTAGTACCACCTTGTGTATAGTCTTAAATTCAAACTGAAAGCGTAAATTTACAGAAAGAAAGTGTATTGTGGCGGTGAACCGGAGACCCAATCCATGCTTTATTATTAGGAGAGATTCCAATCTTCTTAGCAAAGCATTGAGCCAGCTCAGATGGTGCCGACAATAGCTAGGCGAAGATGAGGTCGTGAGTTCAATTCCAAGTAGCATCTAATATTTTTGCCAGGCCCTTTATGTTGGCTAGAGATTTTGTTCATTTCACCAACTTGCTCGACGCGCACCTTCTTCTAGTCAACTTTGACAAATCCCCTTCTTCAAGAACTGTGACAAATTATATATCTACATCAATAGAGGAAGGTCAAAAAATTGAAAAAAAATCGAGTTCACTCCATATCTTAAAAAGTCACAAATATGGTTTCTCACCCCACCAAAAAAAAAGAAAATTAGCTAAAATCAGGAACCGAGGAAGAAAATTATGTAAGTTAGAAACTTTTGTTCAAAATTGTACAATTAAAATCTTGATTTTATCTAAAATCAGATTAATAACAGAAAGTTCAAGTATAAAATAAAATAATTTAATGTTGGATTTCCTACTAATTAATTTTATGACATGCATATATATGCCCGCTTTTTAAGTAGGAAGGCAATCAGCAACAATAATTATCCCCGTGCATGTTGCTTTTTTTAGATCTGCATCTTCGCTTTTAAGTAGGAAAGCAATCAAGCTGCACTAATTAAATCATTGCCTTCCCGTGGAGTCAACTTCTTCATTTGCCTTTTTTTTCTTGGCGTTATTCCTTCCTTTCTTGTCTTTCTAATTGCCGATAATAATTTATTTCTTAGATTCTCGGGGCAGCTATGCTTATTTTTCAATAAATTCATAACCTAACAGATGCACGGCTTTAGCCCAGTCGGTTGTGCACGTTGAGATGAAACAGCATGTCATGAGTTCGCTCCCCATGAAAATCAACTAATTTTTGCGCTGCGCTCCTCTACAATCTCGGCCCATATGCAAGGGCAAAGTTGTTCCTCACAATCTAGGCCCATGTAGGGCAAAGCCCATGACGATAGGAAAACATAGAGGAAATTCATAACCTAAAACATGCATGGCTTCAGCCCAGTCGGTTTCTCCGTTGAGCTAAAAACAGCAGGTCGTGAGTTCGATCCCCATGAAAATCAACTAATTTTTGCGCTGCGCTGTCGTTGCTCACAATCTCGGCCCATGTGGGCAAAGCCCATGACGGTGAGAAAACGTAATTTATCGAATCTATACCGACTTGCGCTGCGCTGTCGTTGCTCACAATCTCGGCCCATGTGGGGCAAAGCCCATGATGGTAGAAAAACGTAATTTATCGAATCTATACCGACGGCAACATTAGTACCACCTTGTGTATAGTCTTAAATTCAAACTGAAAGCGTAAATTTACAGAAAGAAAGTGTATTGTGGCGGTGAACCCGGAGACCCAATCCGTGCTTTATTATTAGGGAGAGATTCCAATCTTCTTAGCAAAGCATTGAGCCAGCTCAGATGGTGCCGACAATAGCTAGGCGAAGATGAGGTCGTGAGTTCAATTCAAGTAGCATCTAATATTTTGCCAGGCCCTTTATGTTGGCTAGAGATTTTGTTCATTTCACCAACTTGCTCGACGCACCTTCTTCTAGTCAACTTTGACAAATCCCCCCTTCTTCTGCGCAACTGTGACAAATTATATATCTACATCAATAGAGGAAGGTAAAAAAAATTGAAAAAAAATCGAGTTCACTCCATATCTTAAAAAGTCACAAATATGGTTTCTCACCCCACCAAAAAAAAGAAAATTAGCTAAAATCAGGAACCGAGGAAGAAAATTATGTAAGTTAGAAACTTTTGTTCAAAATTGTACAATTAAAAATCTTGATTTTATCTAAAAATCAGATTAATAACAGAAAGTTCAAGTATAAAATAAAATAATTTAATGTTGGATTTCCTACTAATTAAATTTATGACATGCATATATATGCCCGCTTTTTAAGTAGGAAGGCAATCAGCAACAATAATTATCCCCGCGTGCATGTTGCTTTTTTTAGATCTGCATCTTCGCTTTTAAGTAGGAAAGCAATCAAGCTGCACTAATTAAATCATTGCCTTCCCGTGGAGTCAACTTCTTCATTTGCCTTTTTTTTCTTGGCGTTATTCCTTCCTTTCTTGTCTTTCTAATTGCCGATAATAATTTATTTCTTAGATTCTCGGGGCAGCTATGCTTATTTTTCAATAAATTCATAACCTAACAGATGCACGGCTTTAGCCCAGTCGGTTGTGCACGTTGAGATGAAACATCATGTCATGAGTTCGCTCCCCATGAAAATCAACTAATTTTTGCGCTGCGCTCCTCTACAATCTCGGCCCATATGCAAGGGCAAAGTTGTTCCTCACAATCTAGGCCCATGTAGGGCAAAGCCCATGACGATAGGAAAACATAGAGGAAATTCATAACCTAAAACATGCATGGCTTCAGCCCAGTCGGTTTCTCCGTTGAGCTGAAAACAGCAGGTCGTGAGTTCGATCCCCATGAAAATCAACTAATTTTTGCGCGCGCTGTCGTTGCTCACAATCTCGGCCCATGTGGGCAAAGCCCATGACGGTAGAAAACGTAATTTATCGAATCTATACCGACTTGCGCTGCGCTGTCGTTGCTCACAATCTCGGCCCATGTGGGGCAAAGCCCATGATGGTAGAAAAACGTAATTTATCGAATCTATACCGACGGCAACATTAGTACCACCTTGTGTATAGTCTTAAATTCAAACTGAAAGCGTAAATTTACAGAAAGAAAGTGTATTGTGACGGTGAACCCGGAGACCCAATCCGTGCTTTATTATTAGGGAGAGATTCCAATCTTCTTAGCAAAGCATTGAGCCAGCTCAGATGGTGCCGACAATAGCTAGGCGAAGATGAGGTCGTGAGTTCAATTCCAAGTAGCATCTAATATTTTTGCCAGGCCCTTTATGTTGGCTAGAGATTTTGTTCATTTCACCAACTTGCTCGACGCGCACCTTCTTCTAGTCAACTTTGACAAATCCCCCCTTCTTCTGCGCAACTGTGACAAATTATATATCTACATCAATAGAGGAAGGTAAAAAAAATTGAAAAAAAATCGAGTTCACTCCATATCTTAAAAAGTCACAAATATGGTTTCTCACCCCACCAAAAAAAAAGAAAATTAGCTAAAATCAGGAACCGAGGAAGAAAATTATGTAAGTTAGAAACTTTTGTTCAAAATTGTACAATTAAAAATCTTGATTTTATCTAAAAATCAGATTAATAACAGAAAGTTCAAGTATAAAATAAAATAATTTAATTTTGGATTTCCTACTAATTAATTTTATGACATGCATATATATGCCCGCTTTTTAAGTAGGAAGGCAATCAGCAACAATAATTATCCCCGCGTGCATGTTGCTTTTTTTAGATCTGCATCTTCGCTTTTAAGTAGGAAAGCAATCAAGCTGCACTAATTAAATCATTGCCTTCCGTGGAGTCAACTTCTTCATTTGCCTTTTTTTTCTTGGCGTTATTCCTTCCTTTCTTGTCTTTCTAATTGCCGATAATAATTTATTTCTTAGATTCTCGGGGCAGCTATGCTTATTTTTCAATAAATTCATAACCTAACAGATGCACGGCTTTAGCCCAGTCGGTTGTGCACGTTGAGATGAAACATCATGTCATGAGTTCGCTCCCCATGAAAATCAACTAATTTTTGCGCTGCGCTCCTCTACAATCTCGGCCCATATGCAAGGGCAAAGTTGTTCCTCACAATCTAGGCCCATGTAGGGCAAAGCCCATGACGATAGGAAAACATAGAGGAAATTCATAACCTAAAACATGCATGGCTTCAGCCCAGTCGGTTTCTCCGTTGAGCTGAAAACAGCAGGTCGTGAGTTCGATCCCCATGAAAATCAACTAATTTTTGCGCGCGCTGTCGTTGCTCACAATCTCGGCCCATGTGGGCAAAGCCCATGACGGTAGAAAACGTAATTTATCGAATCTATACCGACTTGCGCTGCGCTGTCGTTGCTCACAATCTCGGCCCATGTGGGGCAAAGCCCATGATGGTAGAAAAACGTAATTTATCGAATCTATACCGACGGCAACATTAGTACCACCTTGTGTATAGTCTTAAATTCAAACTGAAAGCGTAAATTTACAGAAAGAAAGTGTATTGTGACGGTGAACCCGGAGACCCAATCCATGCTTTATTATTAGGGAGAGATTCCAATCTTCTTAGCAAAGCATTGAGCCAGCTCAGATGGTGCCGACAATAGCTAGGCGAAGATGAGGTCGTGAGTTCAATTCCAAGTAGCATCTAATATTTTTGCCAGGCCCTTTATGTTGGCTAGAGATTTTGTTCATTTCACCAACTTGCTCGACGCGCACCTTCTTCTAGTCAACTTTGACAAATCCCCTTCTTCAAGAACTGTGACAAATTATATATCTACATCAATAGAGGAAGGTAAAAAAAATTGAAAAAAAATCGAGTTCACTCCATATCTTAAAAAGTCACAAATATGGTTTCTCACCCCACCAAAAAAAAAAAGAAAATTAGCTAAAATCAGGAACCGAGGAAGAAAATTATGTAAGTTAGAAACTTTTGTTCAAAATTGTAAAATTAAAAATCTTGATTTTATCTAAAAATCAGATTAATAACAGAAAGTTCAAGTATAAAATAAAATAATTTAATTTTGGATTTCCTACTAATTAATTTTATGACATGCATATATATGCCCGCTTTTTAAGTAGGAAGGCAATCAGCAACAATAATTATCCCCGCGTGCATGTTGCTTTTTTTAGATCTGCATCTTCGCTTTTAAGTAGGAAAGCAATCAAGCTGCACTAATTAAATCATTGCCTTCCCGTGGAGTCAACTTCTTCATTTGCCTTTTTTTTCTTGGCGTTATTCCTTCCTTTCTTGTCTTTCTAATTGCCGATAATAATTTATTTCTTAGATTCTCGGGGCAGCTATGCTTATTTTTCAATAAATTCATGACCTAACAGATGCACGGCTTTAGCCCAGTCGGTTGTGCACGTTGAGATGAAACAGCATGTCATGAGTTCGCTCCCCATGAAAATCAACTAATTTTTGCGCTGCGCTCCTGTACAATCTCGGCCCATATGCAAGGGCAAAGTTGTTCCTCACAATCTAGGCCCATGTAGGGCAAAGCCCATGACGATAGGAAAACATAGAGGAAATTCATAACCTAAAACATGCATGGCTTCAGCCCAGTCGGTTTCTCCCGTTGAGCTGAAAACAGCAGGTCGTGAGTTCGATCCCCATGAAAATCAACTAATTTTTGCGCCGCGCTGTCATTGCTCACAATCTCGGCCCATGTGGGGCAAAGCCCATGACGGTAGAAAAACGTAATTTATCGAATCTATACCGACTTGCGCTGCGCTGTCGTTGCTCACAATCTCGGCCCATGTGGGCAAAGCCCATGATGGTAGAAAACGTAATTTATCGAATCTATACCGACGGCAACATTAGTACCACCTTGTGTATAGTCTTAAATTCAAACTGAAAGCGTAAATTTACAGAAAGAATGTGTATTGTGACGGTGAACCGGAGACCCAATCCGTGCTTTATTATTAGGAGAGATTCCAATCTTCTTAGCAAAGCATTGAGCCAGCTCAGATGGTGCCGACAATAGCTAAGCGAAGATGAGGTCGTGAGTTCAATTCAAGTAGCATCTAATATTTTTGCCAGGCCCTTTATGTTGGCTAGAGATTTTGTTCATTTCACCAACTTGCTCGACGCAAGACCTTCTTCTAGTCAACTTTGACAAATCCCCCTTCTTGTCAAGAACTGTGACAAATTATATATCTACATCAATAGAGGAAGGTAAAAAAAATTGAAAAAAAATCGAGTTCACTCCATATCTTAAAAAGTCACAAATATGGTTTCTCACCCCACCAAAAAAAAAGAAAATTAGCTAAAATCAGGAACCGAGGAAGAAAATTATGTAAGTTAGTTACTTTTGTTCAAAATTGTACAATTAAAAATCTTGATTTTATCTAAAAATCAGATTAATAACAGAAAGTTCAAGTATAAAATAAAATAATTTAATGTTGGATTTCCTACTAATTAATTTTATGACATGCATATATATGCCCGCTTTTTAAGTAGGAAGGCAATCAGCAACAATAATTATCCCCGCGTGCATGTTGCTTTTTTTAGATCTGCATCTTCGCTTTTAAGTAGGAAAGCAATCAAGCTGCACTAATTAAATCATTGCCTTCCCGTGGAGTCAACTTCTTCATTTGCCTTTTTTTTCTTGGCGTTATTCCTTCCTTTCTTGTCTTTCTAATTGCCGATAATAATTTATTTCTTAGATTCTCGGGGCAGCTATGCTTATTTTTCAATAAATTCATAACCTAACAGATGCACGGCTTTAGCCCAGTCGGTTGTGCACGTTGAGATGAAACAGCATGTCATGAGTTCGCTCCCCATGAAAATCAACTAATTTTTGCGCTGCGCTCCTCTACAATCTCGGCCCATATGCAAGGGCAAAGTTGTTCCTCACAATCTAGGCCCATGTAGGGCAAAGCCCATGACGATAGGAAAACATAGAGGAAATTCATAACCTAAAACATGCATGGCTTCAGCCCAGTCGGTTTCTCCCGTTGAGCTGAAAACAGCAGGTCGTGAGTTCGATCCCCATGAAAATCAACTAATTTTTGCGCCGCGCTGTCGTTGCTCACAATCTCGGCCCATGTGGGGCAAAGCCCATGACGGTAGAAAAACGTAATTTATCGAATCTATACCGACTTGCGCTGCGCTGTCGTTGCTCACAATCTCGGCCCATGTGGGGCAAAGCCCATGATGGTAGAAAAACGTAATTTATCGAATCTATACCGACGGCAACATTAGTACCACCTTGTGTATAGTCTTAAATTCAAACTGAAAGCGTAAATTTACAGAAAGAAAGTGTATTGTGACGGTGAACCCGGAGACCCAATCCGTGCTTTATTATTAGGGAGAGATTCCAACCTTCTTAGCAAAGCATTGAGCCAGCTCAGATGGTGCCGACAATAGCTAGGCGAAGATGAGGTCGTGAGTTCAATTCCAAGTAGCATCTAATATTTTTGCCAGGCCCTTTATGTTGGCTAGAGATTTTGTTCATTTCACCAACTTGCTCGACGCGCACCTTCTTCTAGTCAACTTTGACAAATCCCCCCTTCTTCTGCGCAACTGTGACAAATTATATATCTACATCAATAGAGGAAGGTAAAAAAAATTGAAAAAAAATCGAGTTCACTCCATATCTTAAAAAGTCACAAATATGGTTTCTCACCCCACCAAAAAAAAAAGAAAATTAGCTAAAATCAGGAACCGAGGAAGAAAATTATGTAAGTTAGAAACTTTTGTTCAAAATTGTAAAATTAAAAATCTTGATTTTATCTAAAAATCAGATTAATAACAGAAAGTTCAAGTATAAAATAAAATAATTTAATGTTGGATTTCCTACTAATTAATTTTATGACATGCATATATATGCCCGCTTTTTAAGTAGGAAGGCAATCAGCAACAATAATTATCCCCGCGTGCATGTTGCTTTTTTTAAATCTGCATCTTCGCTTTTAAGTAGGAAAGCAATCAAGCTGCACTAATTAAATCATTGCCTTCCCGTGGAGTCAACTTCTTCATTTGCCTTTTTTTTCTTGGCGTTATTCCTTCCTTTCTTGTCTTTCTAGTTGCCGATAATAATTTATTTCTTAGATTCTCGGGGCAGCTATGCTTATTTTTCAATAAATTCATAACCTAACAGATGCACGGCTTTAGCCCAGTCGGTTGTGCACGTTGAGATGAAACAGCATGTCATGAGTTCGCTCCCCATGAAAATCAACTAATTTTTGCGCTGCGCTCCTCTACAATCTCGGCCCATATGCAAGGGCAAAGTTGTTCCTCACAATCTAGGCCCATGTAGGGCAAAGCCCATGACGATAGGAAAACATAGAGGAAATTCATAACCTAAAACATGCATGGCTTCAGCCCAGTCGGTTTCTCCCGTTGAGCTGAAAACAGCAGGTCGTGAGTTCGATCCCCATGAAAATCAACTAATTTTTGCGCCGCGCTGTCGTTGCTCACAATCTCGGCCCATGTGGGGCAAAGCCCATGACGGTAGAAAAACGTAATTTATCGAATCTATACCGACTTGCGCTGCGCTGTCGTTGCTCACAATCTCGGCCCATGTGGGGCAAAGCCCATGATGGTAGAAAAACGTAATTTATCGAATCTATACCGACGGCAACATTAGTACCACCTTGTGTATAGTCTTAAATTCAAACTGAAAGCGTAAATTTACAGAAAGAAAGTGTATTGTGACGGTGAACCCGGAGACCCAATCCGTGCTTTATTATTAGGGAGAGATTCCAATCTTCTTAGCAAAGCATTGAGACAGCTCAGATGGTGCCGACAATAGCTAGGCGAAGATGAGGTCGTGAGTTCAATTTCAAGTAGCATCTAATATTTTTGCCAGGCCCTTTATGTTGGCTAGAGATTTTGTTCATTTCACCAACTTGCTCGACGCGCACCTTCTTCTAGCTAACTTTGACAAATCCCCCCCTTCTTCTGCGCAACTGTGACAAATTATATATCTACATCAATAGAGGAAGGTAAAAAAATTGAAAAAAAATCGAGTTCACTCCATATCTTAAAAAGTCACAAATATGGTTTCTCACCCCACCAAAAAAAAATAGCTAAAATCAGGAACCGAGGAAGAAAATTATGTAAGTTAGAAACTTTTGTTCAAAGTTGTACAATTAAAAATCTTGATTTTATCTAAAAATCAGATTAATAACAGAAAGTTCAAGTATAAAATAAAATAATTTAATGTTGGATTTCCTACTAATTAATTTTATGACATGCATATATATGCCCGCTTTTTAAGTAGGAAGGCAATCAGCAACAATAATTATCCCCGCATGCATGTTGCTTTTTATAGATCTGCATCTTCGCTTTTAAGTAGGAAAGCAATCAAGCTGCACTAATTAAATCATTGCCTTCCCGTGGAGTCAACTTCTTCATTTGCCTTTTTTTTCTTGGCGTTATTCCTTCCTTTCTTGTCTTTCTAATTGCCGATAATAATTTATTTCTTAGATTCTCGGGGCAGCTATGCTTATTTTTCAATAAATTCATAACCTAACAGATGCACGGCTTTAGCCCAGTCGGTTGTGCACGTTGAGATGAAACAGCATGTCATGAGTTCGCTCCCCATGAAAATCAACTAATTTTTGCGCTGCGCTCCTCTACAATCTCGGCCCATATGCAAGGGCAAAGTTGTTCCTCACAATCTAGGCCCATGTAGGGCAAAGCCCATGACGATAGGAAAACATAGAGTAAATTCATAACCTAAAACATGCATGGCTTCAGCCCAGTCGGTTTCTCCCGTTGAGCTGAAAACAACAGGTCGTGAGTTCGATCCCCATGAAAATCAACTAATTTTTGCGCCGCGCTGTCGTTGCTCACAATTTTGGCCCATGTGGGGCAAAGCCCATGACGGTAGAAAAACATAATTTATCGAATCTATACCGACTTGCGCTGCGCTGTCGTTGCTCACAATCTCGGCCCATGTGGGGCAAAGCCCATGATGGTAGAAAAACGTAATTTATCGAATCTATACCGACGGCAACATTAGTACCACCTTGTGTATAGTCTTAAATTCAAACTGAAAGCGTAAATTTACAGAAAGAAAGTGTATTGTGACGGTGAACCCGGAGACCCAATCCGTGCTTTATTATTAGGGAGAGATTCCAATCTTCTTAGCAAAGCATTGAGCCAGCTCAGATGGTGCCGACAATAGCTAGGCGAAGATGAGGTCGTGAGTTCAATTCCAAGTAGCATCTAATATTTTTGCCAGGCCCTTTATGTTGGCTAGAGATTTTGTTCATTTCACCAACTTGCTCGACGCGCACCTTCTTCTAGTCAACTTTGACAAATCCCCCCTTCTTCTGCGCAACTGTGACAAATTATATATCTACATCAATAGAGGAAGGTAAAAAAAATTGAAAAAAAAATCGAGTTCACTCCATATCTTAAAAAGTCACAAATATGGTTTCTCACCCCACCAAAAAAAAATTAGCTAAAATCAGGAACCGAGGAAGAAAATTATGTAAGTTAGAAACTTTTGTTCAAAGTTGTACAATTAAAAATCTTGATTTTATCTAAAAATCAGATTAATAACAGAAAGTTCAAGTATAAAATAAAATAATTTAATGTTGGATTTCCTACTAATTAATTTTATGACATGCATATATATGCCCGCTTTTTAAGTAGGAAGGCAATCAGCAACAATAATTATCCCCGCGTGCATGTTGCTTTTTTTAGATCTGCATCTTCGCTTTTAAGTAGGAAAGCAATCAAGCTGCACTAATTACATCATTGCCTTCCGTGGAGTCAACTTCTTCATTTGCCTTTTTTTTCTTGGCGTTATTCCTTCCTTTCTTGTCTTTCTAATTGCCGATAATAATTTATTTCTTAGATTCTCGGGGCAGCTATGCTTATTTTTCAATAAATTCATAACCTAACAGATGCACGGCTTTAGCCCAGTCGGTTGTGCACGTTGAGATGAAACAGCATGTCATGAGTTCGCTCCCCATGAAAATCAACTAATTTTTGCGCTGCGCTCCTCTACAATCTCGGCCCATATGCAAGGGCAAAGTTGTTCCTCACAATCTAGGCCCATGTAGGGCAAAGCCCATGACGATAGGAAAACAAAGAGGAAATTCATAACCTAAAACATGCATGGCTTCAGTTATATATTCATAATGTATGTTAACTAATTAACGTAGTAAATTACATAGTATTTAGGTAATAGATCTAAAAAGTAACTCATAAGCTCTAGAAATACATTAGTCAGCATTTGAATGAGTCAGTATAGATTATGAATATTTCAGTTAGTGTTACGTATCAATTAGTTATGTCTAGCGTTACGTCATATCATATTGACATGGTCATTTAGCATCGTGTCTATGTACATGTGCATCACTTTAATAGATCAGCTAGCATGAACTCATGATGACATCAGCTTTCAGACGTATCAAGATATATCACATAGTAATTCATTATAGTAATCAATAGTAGATAACGTAATCAATAATTCATAAGTAGTATCATTAATAGAATTCTATGCAAAATACTCTGAATTTTGATAGTTATAAGTATATGCCGAAGATATGCTGTATGTTGATTCTAATTGAAATTAATTGATCATTTTATGAAATTGTATGTGTATAGAATTGTACTCTAATCATCATGTATGTCATGAATAATTCGATGTTCAGAGATTCTTAGAGTGAAATGTCAGTCGCTGTCAGTGCATGTCATGCTGCTATCGACTATCATCAGCAACTTGATGCGTCGCTTCACTATTAGTATAATGCTACTATCACATAGGTCAGTCATGTAGTGAAACATATCTCCTAGGATGCAATCGGTAAGATATAGCACTTTACGTAGCAATCATCTCATTCATCTTAATGCATTCTAACTATATAAACTAGTATAGCTAATAGTGTATTAACTGCATTCGTCGATCTAATCTATGATCATTTCAAATATTTTAATTAAAGTCATATGTATTCATTATTTAAAGGATTATGCTTATTAGATCTATATTAGTTATTGCATATTGGATATGCATATTAAGCTTCTTATCGCATCAGACTATTATATAGACATTCTTGCATGCTATCATTCTTCACTATACACGATGATACATGAACTATGAGTAATTACATGATTATTGTCATTTAGCATGCAAGCTCTAGTTCGATATTGATAAAGACGTACATGTATCATGTACAGTAACATCTATGTACTACGTCTTGACTGCAAGCTCAGCACGTGACATCAACTGCTAGTCGCGATCTGCATCACTCGTTCCTATCATATGCTTCAGCACTCTCAATTATCTTCGACATGCACCTAGTGCAGTTAGCCATGCTCGCACTTGCATGTCCTACATCTAGCTACCGTCGTGAGTCAGTATTAATCTGCATACAGTTTATAGTGAAATTTATCTACACTGGATCATACCTTATATTACGTCGATTTGAACATGTACATCTTATGTCAATCTAGTTGCTATCTGTGATTTAATATTACATATGATAACATAAGATATTCATGTTAGAAGTTCATAATAACATAGTGCATAAGTACATTATATCAAGTCATATCTATATCTGTATCAATTTATTAGACTGATCAACTTAATATCATTCATCATTGTTCGTACCATTTCAGTATGTACTACAATGCACTAGACTAGAATTGTTAAGATTAGTCTCTATTAGACATCATTCAGTTCCAATACATAATACTAATCTAGCAAATCTACTTTACACATTGTATTATAATCATTCTCATCATCAATTCTGAATCTCGATAGCTATCGAGCATCTGTCATCGTTCATTATATCATCATTCAATTGATTGATGTGCATTATTCGATTATATTCATTTCTTACTATACATTCGCTTAAGTGAGATTCATGCATGAACTATTTCATCCAATCTAGTCTCTGAGCACTTCTGAAGTCAATAGTATCAGCAATGCATAGGAATTAATACAACAGTTACATTCGATGTAATCATTGATTCACATGCAATCTATGCTCAGCAAGATATTCATTAACTTTTTGATAATTCATATACGAATTCTACAACATTCGTGCATATTTATACTAGAATTGCTAATCATATTACAAGATCTTGTACGCTAGACTAATTGCACGTCAAATGTCATCATGAAGTATACTGAACATCATCTCTCTAGACATTTTACTCACCAGTTGCAACGCTATGCTATGTTACGATCTAATCTACTATAATTCTAACAATTATTTGTCGATTTTTTATAGAATTAATTGATACATCATAATACTATTACTGTTAAAATGAACATATGTATTTACGAATGACCTATCAGAATGTCACTAATCTCATAGCTCAATGCTACAATTGCAAGAATTTGTCAATACATTCTAATTCTAATTCATTCATGTATCTCAGAATATACGATTTATCAATTGTATATAGCATAGCCATGAATGCTCATAGACTCTATACTCGCATTATTGCAACTTACAAGCTAATTTACACATGCATGCATTGAGAAATTTACATTTGGCTTCCATGTCTGTAACTAAGCTATATATAGACTTCATGCTAGTGCTTTCTGCATATTGTCAATGATTAATCAATTTTGCAATCAAGATAAGTTCACTATACATTTACGCTATCAAAGAAATTTACTAATCTGAGATCTATCACTACTAGAATGACTATTAATTATATGATATTGCTATAGATGATCTGTATTAGATGTGTAGTCAAAAGTTTCATTTGCTCATTGAACTATGAAGCATCTCAAATTCTTGATAGCTTATCTAGGTATTCCGTAATTCAACTAAACTTAATTTCATGCTAGACAATTTAATCATGTAAGATTCATTATTGCTCAATTTGACCATAGATTAGCATAAAAATTGTCTCAGTCTAGAATTATCAAACATTCAAACGTAATCTGTCATGAGATTAATGTCATTATTCTTCTAATCATAAATATGCTCAAGCTAATGAAATACAATTTACATATGTGTAGCAATCTGACTTGTAGGAAAATCAATATTTACGATCTAATATATTCGATATCAATGCAAGTATATATCATATGCACAATTTATCTACAGTTAGATACTGTCTATGCTTGACTAGTGACTATATCACTTATGAACTTCTGCCATTGCTGATCATTTCTGAAATCAGTGAATTGCAGTTCATGCTATCTAACAATTTACTCCTGATAATTGTACAACACTGTACTCATGACTATTACGTTCTATCACATAAATGAAAAGTCTACTTTACGTCAACATGTCATGTATGCATGCCTGCACAGATATTAGCATCATTGCATCGCTCGAAATCTATGATGTATCAAATGTATTCTATCCGAATTCGATGAAATAATTATTCGAATTCATTACTAATATGTAATATGTACATAACGTATTATGAGACTATCTATACATACATGTAAATTGTGACAATTCATTGCGAATTACCTACAAGCTGATATATTGCGAATGTTTGCAAAGAAATTGTAGCATAACATCATGCATTTCTGCTCACATGCTAGATTCATCTATCCATTTCAATTTCATTCTAACTATTGCAATTCACTGATCACAATTAAATTAAACTACGTAGCATCTGTATAAAGTCATCTCAAATGATACTAAGATTAGACGAAAATTCTGAATATCGAATCATTAATTTACGTATGAGTAATTGCTACAATTGAAAATAATTTCTTAATAATCATCTAATTGACAATGACGATTCATTATTTCAATGAATGTTCATACACAATAAATTGCTTGATCTACTATCGATCTGCATTTTACGAAATGTACAAAGATTAAAGTTGATTCATATGTTATTTACCACTAGTGATACGATTATATTTAGCTGAATATAATTTCTTCATCATAGTGCAAACATACGCATATGCTACATATGACAGTCTATACAGCATACATTCACTGAATTATCTTGGCAATTGTAATATCGTTATCATCTATCAATTCTGCTAATTAACTGAATGCGTTCTTGAATACATATCTCTTGTACTCGCATGTCACAGCATGTAACAGTGTAATCTCCCGATCATAACTGCATGAACTATTAAGAATTATAACAATGTCTTTCTCTTAGCTAACTTAGTCTCATTCAAATTAGCGATTCATGCATCGAGTGAACTTATAATAATCAGTTTCACAGGATTCTCGTGAACGAATCACATCTAACAGATAAATCTAAGAAAATTGATTCACAACTAAGATCAAGTCTATCTACAATCAGTCGCACAATGAACTTAAAGATGACAATTATACTTCATATATTCACAAAATATATTTCTACATTAATCTTATATCAATGAATTAGATATATCTAAAGTTCCAATTTAGAAGATATAGTAAATGTAATAATATCACAATATTTGCTATTAGCTAAGAATTTGCAAATGCATTATAAATATTATAGTTATCAAACGATTTATCATCATTATTCAATCTTATATTACTTCAGCATATATCTTCTCTAATCATATTCCTAATGACTTTTAATGCCTATCAATGCATGCTACAGCGAAAATTCATTGAAGTTATGATTCATAACTTATTCTAACTATGAGCTACTAATTATGCTTACTACAGATCCTTTAGCATCTTAGATGAATTCTAGTATGCCGCATGAGTCACATTTGTGCAACATAGCATACTACTGCATTCAAGTACTATCTACACCGTATGATCTTCGATGCTAATAACTAGACTAAAATAAATGAATTCAAATTGAACAGATCTAATTAACAATCCACAGCAATGCATGTAAATCATGGTAAAATGTAAATTTGATTCATATGTATCATTATAACTTCACTATATCATAACAATGAATAATTTGAAAATCATATAATCAATTAGTCAATGAATGTAATTGATAAATTTTAGTCAATCAATTACTAATTGCATTGCATCAGCATCGCTTACATTGATTTAGTTCAATGTATATATCTTAAGTCATGCTTGAACTCATATGTCATTATATTAACTTACACTTCCATACTGTTTTACAGTCTGAACTTCAGCTCAGAAAACTGCATAATATCTATCAGCTTAATTCTTGTGAACTCTATGCTCATTACAATTTCAATGCATAATTCATCGCTAGTCGTCATCGATTCTAACAATAATTGCGATTAAATTCATTGACATCGCAGTATTTGATCTCATTGGTATATCTGATCAATCATTAGATGCATTAGCTGCAGCTTGTCGTACATCATGCTCAATAATGACCTGTGAATGCATATGACATGTGCATTGTCATGATAGTCAAGAATATCAGATCTAATATTACTTACGACAATCATAACTCATTAATTGCAATTGTACTACACTCAATGGTTCTTAGTCAAAATGCTATCATCGAGCATTGCATTTATTATGTATCAAATTAAATTAATTCAATATTAATTAGTTACAAGTTAGTTATCGAGTACAAAATCGTTATTAGTTCCATAATAGTCAAAGCATTGTTGCTAACTAATTTTGCATAATTGAATCTATCATACGCTATGTCAATTATAAGTCTAGATCTACATTTACTCATATGCATTCTGCTTCACTGTATGAAATGTATATACATCAGATAAGTCTTTAATCTGCTATCGTGCAATGTACTTCTTGTCCAATGTTAATCAAAGACATGCTTATATTGAACTAAACTGTATTATATAGTCATGAACAATAAAATCTATACTAGACATTAGTCCAATGCATGAATAATTGGTCTATATTTGTCTATATTGCATTGCATTCTTACTATATACTAATGAGATACATTCGAGCATTCTTCAAGGCAAATCTACTGAAACATAGGTCTAATCTCAATGAGCAGTGTATAGACGATAGTGAATTTATACAATTGATTCTATTGATTGAATCAATTATTTTTAAATCAATGCAATAGATATATCTCATCATTCATGCTCATATAAGTCGATCATGAGATAATATTCAGCTATAGATTAGATGATAGTAACTAATGATTAATAAATCGTGCAATTTACAATTAATACAATATAGTTAATAATCTAGATCTCTACTAATGTCATATCTATTCATGTCATGACGAACTACTGAATTATGTTTACATCATCTTATCGAATTCAATATATGCAACGAATATTGTACGAAAGCAAATGGTAGTTCAAAGATACTCGTGTATAATTGTTCAGTATTAACTCTATTATAATCGATAACATTTGCAGACTTATGTTACTATTGCATAATCTAGACATACTAGATGTTTCTCCATGACAAATTCATAGCTAAGCAAATCTATTGCGTCATGTTAGACTAATTCATTCATTGGACTTTATCATGCTATATTACTCAATGTTAAATCATAATTCATGTGCACTTGACTATATTAAAATAATTCTAATAAACATACTCATTCCAAAAATATCACGACAATAAAGTAAACAAAATGTCAATTTAATATAAATGCCAATTTATTACAAAAAATTGAAATTATAAAATAATTCAAAAAATTATACTAATATAGTAAAAAATTCAAAAAAATTAATTAATTTATATAGCCAAAAAAAAAATAAATAAATAGACGCTAAAATTCCCTTTCAATTGAAATAATAATTTATTAATCAATAAAATAGATTAAAAATAAAATATTGCATCAATTATAATTATTTAATTTTCATTTTATTGTCAACATTATTTTTATTAATAATCTATGGTACACAATTACATCTCCTGATCAATTTGCATTTGATTAATTATGCATATGATCAAGCAAATATTTAAAATATGCAAACATATCGAAAAACATAATTGATAGCTCATCATATTTTTTACTGAAACATGTTTGTGACCCCCAGAACCAAATTTCACTATCACAATTGCCATGAAGCAATTCCATATTCGCATGTGGAACTATCAGAAACAAAAAAATGCACCAATATAATGCTCCGTTTTCTAAAAAAATACATTCAGTGCACATAATAACTAATTTCATCAATTCTAAACCATGACATAAAAGTAACCATTCATGATAAAAGATTAAAATTCGTCAAAAACAAGAATAGATATTACAAATATCACCCAATTATCTACTAAGATATTAATTACAATTCATATATAAAAAATTTAAATTTCACACTAGTAAATACAATTTTTAATAAGCAGCATTTAGAAATAATACCATTCGTATTCAAAATAATAATATGGCAACCAAAATTAAATTAAGTTCCTAATTAATTAATATTAAAATTCTACAAATTAATATTAAAAATAATAAAAGAATTAACAAATTATATATTTAATTCATTTAAAATATAAAAAATTCAAAAAATAGAAAAATTCAAACAACTATAAAATTTAAAATAAATTACCTAGAAGCAATAAATAATGAAATTACATAAAACTATTCTAAACTTGTTCAAATTAAAATTAAAAATTAATTTTCTAATAATTTTATATCCGTTTTTAAAAATTTCCTACAAATAATATAGTGTAATATTAAACTATCTCTTTTAAAATCATCTGATTAACTAACTGCCATAATATTTTTCTAGAACTAACTCATTTTAAAAATAAATTATTCTATGAAATAGTACTTCAATAATTCACTGACTAGAATAAGTCATTTCGTACATGAAAACATATTCAGAGATCATTTACCAAAAAGCTTCACCAGTTGTTTCATAAACAATACAATTCTCACACTATAATACATGTGCTGACATAGTGATAAACTTTAATAAACTCAACATACACTATCTGATAACAAACATCGATTCAGACGAAAAATACAATTTTGATTTGCGATTCAAGTCACTTGTAACAAACCAAAATTCCAAAAATACGAAGCAATAATATCAACTATAAGGCAAATTCAACTTAGTAGCAAACGTAATTAAATATGAGCTATTAACACTTTAATTAACATTAACTAATAAATTCTAATAATAATTGGAGGCAACAATATATAATATTGCAATTAATCTAAAATTGCACACAATATACCAAAATAATATAAAGAATGATCATACATTATTAACACTTTTAATATTTATATTAAATACTTGAATAATTAAAAATTATACAAAACAATTTAAAATTAAAAATAATTTAATTTCACAATTTATTTACCAATATACCTTAAAAAAAGAATACTAAAATAACTAAGAAATCCAATTTTCCAAAACATTCTTAAGAGACAACAAATATTAATAGATTTAAATTAAATTAATTTTTACCCTAAAAATGAAATTTATTAATCAAGTAAAATAATAATTACTGATCTCTTAATTCTGCATATCATTTTAATAGATACTATCAATATTGACCAATAATTATTAATTATCTATAAATAGTTGCACACTAAAAATTCAATATCCTGAGTAATTCTTAATTGCCAATTTTGTGAAATCCTCATTGAACTTTTCATTACAAACAGCATAGATATTGCACTCCATGATAAATAGATTCAATGATCATAAAATCACATTGGGTCCCACGTGAAACAGTGAGAATCCCATGAAATGAATAATCCATTTCCTACAATGAACAAGCATTCTACCATCATCGCAGAAGCACAATCTATGAACTGAAATTATCAATATCATCGCAACATTAACCACTTTCTATGGTTAATCAAGAAAGAAAGTGTATTGTGACGGTGAACCCGGAGACCCAATCCGTGTTTTATTATTAGGGAGAGATTAGGGAAAGATTTGTTGACCAAGTTGACAAAGCCTTGCGTAGGCTTGGACCTATTGGCCCACATGTCAGCCTGCAAAAATGTGGCATATACTTAACCCATATTTTCTAGATTGTACAGTCCATTTGCTGGGCTGGGTGAACAAATAATTTAGTGTCAATCCGGTCCATTTATATTTGCACTTCCTTGAAATATGCGAATTAGCTGGGCTCGTTCTATATATAATGTTATGTTAGAAGGAGCAATTAATATCAAAAAATAAACCGGAGAGGCACATTATATATATATAAAATTAACAAATTAGCGAGTTATTGCTCAAAATAAAAATGAGCGCGTTATTATTGCATTGGTCCTTAAATTCTTCGCAAGATTTTGTACAGAATCACCAGGATTTTCCTTGCCTGTGAGTCAAAAACAACCAGGATTTTCCTTGCCAACTTCTGTTAAATATTTATTTTTATAAGTTAATAACACATGAGATGTTTTTATAATGTATATATAAGTATCTATATAATATACGATAATAGTAATAATATAAATATATATAATGCGGTTAGAAGGGAAAACATAAATTGGACACATCATTATTATTCTTATATATAGATAAGTAGAATAGAGACCTGTGTTTTATTAAAAAAAATACATTGGGCTGCCGATCTTTAAGAAAAAGCCCATAGGCCGGTATGGACCTCAAAAAGTAAGTTGAAATAACTGTCTCCGTATGTCGTGGACTACGCATGTTAAAATACAAAACCTAGGCCTAGCTGATACTTGTTCGCCCTCTGAAAAAAAGATACCAGCTAGATCCCCGAGCGAACTGGATTAAAGAGGGGGCCGGCGGCACGACTGAAGAAGCACATCAGGAATGATACCGGCTCTCGATGGGAGCTCCTGTATGGCGTGTTTAGCGCCCTGGAAGCAAACCGGCGCTGTCAGGACCGGGTTTTCGGGGTATTAATTTTTTCAAAAATGGCCCTTGTGCTCACCAACCCCAAGATTACTGTTAGCTGATGAGGCACAAACTTAATACAGAAATTTCAAGCAAAATCAAAAATATGTAGTACAAGACCATTCTGGCCTATGGGTACAACAAATGGTTTCTAGTGGCTGATGGCGGAAGCGGTTTGTGGTCTCTCAGCGTCTATGGGACTCCATTTCCCACAGGAACAGCTGACCTAGATAACTCCTATCTTCGCGAGGCTGCTATCACCATTGAATGGTTTTCCGGGGAGGTGATTAGTTTGGTGCAAAAATGTGCACGCGGATTTGCACTTGGTCGAGTGGTTGGGGTCGTGAGTATGTTGTAATGGTGCTGCGTAAATAATAAAAGAAATCTATGTCGAGAAGAAATAATGCTGCAACAACTCAGGGAGAAATCTCACTTCAGGATTTACCGAGGGTGAAAACAATTAATAAATTTTTTACCGTAGTAAAAATCACTCACGTTGATTACTAAAGATTCAATTCATCGCACAAATTTAGGATACCACACACGAGTTGCAACACATAAATAACTGCAGGGACAATAAACACATCATTGACATTTACAACGGCACTGGTAATTGGACAGGGTCTTGAGAAAAAGTCTCTGGAATCGGGGCACACTCTTCTTCTATCGGGGGAAGTGGGTTGACCAGTCGATGAATGTGCCTTTCCTGGTTGGGCCTTAGTGGTCTGCTGATGGCGATCTGAGGATTCAAATCAGCGAGGCTTTGGAGATAGCCCATTACTCGCTGGGTCAAACGCTCTTGAGCGATGACATACTGGGCAAGGTTGGCCAGCACTGGGTCTCTCTCGATTCGTTCACCGAGAAAAGATGCTACTTCTCCGGGTGCTGCCCGACTCGGGAAGTAATAATACCCTCATTCGCTGGCATAGGGTACCGCGAATCGAAGGCGAGTAAGCGCCTCATGCGCAGCAGCTTCTATGGCCATATGTGGAGTCGGCATAGATTTCCCCATGAAGGAAGCTTCCGTGGGGTCTTGGTTTGCGTTTGCGGGAGGGACGTGCACCAGTGCCCAATATTTCGAGGTGGAGGGGGTGATCCTCGATTTGAGTAACTCATACTGGGGTGGGTGGATAACACTCATGGTACTGCAGGTAAAAGTCCCACAAAATTTTAACAAAGCTACCTGGAGTTGCATCTGGAGTTCTCAGATATATACTAGGGCTTGGAATGGCAATGGAAATGGTTGTGCGAGTGGTGCTCAAGGTGAGGGGTACTTGGCAAGGTCACGAGGTGGCCTTTTTATACAGCATTGGGGCTGGGTTATTCACCGTGGTGAAAGGTAACTAGTCTATCGAGTCTGCTCCATGGGGTCGGGGTCAATGCTACAGATACACATATCTCATAAAAGTGACGTATTACTGTGGGTGTCGTCGGTGTAGTTTTTGTAGCTATGCCCGGAATAAAAAATGCAACCACATGCTAACATATTTATGCAAGGCGACTATTTAAAACAGAGGCACACAAGCAGGCTGTGATTATTCAAGTCGATGCAAGATTACATAATTACAGGGCGTGCGCATACTGAGACTCGGTACTACTCGAGTGACTTAGTCTACCTCGTTTATATATAAACGGGCCTGCCTTGTGGATGACGAGGTTTCTCCACGGGCTTTACCGTCAGGATTAACTGGAGGGGGTTGAGGGGCTGCCGGGTCGGGGTAGCGATGATGACCATCCCGGGGATTGTTGGCCACAATCCCGCTAGAGCGTGTTCCCAAAAGGCGACGAAGCACTTCTGGGAACACCAAAGTATTTTGGTCGATGGCCGGGGCAGTCCTCAAGGACTCGATCGGATGTCCGAACAGCACGACTGGGTTGTCGGCATCGGGCTCATCTTCTCCTCTCGCCGGGGTTCGGCGAACTAGTGCTCCACGAGTTGCGATCAGATCAAGGGTGATTTGATCAAACAGTCCCTCTAGTGCACTTACATAGCGCACCAGATGCAACAATGCAGGATCCGTCTCGTGATCGCCGTTCGCAACCTGGGGTGGCCTACCATACCCGTCACGGCTGGGGTAGTAGTGGAAAGAGCGACAGTTAACTCTGGGCGACAAGTGCCGGAGTTGAACTATAGCCTCTCGAGCAGCTAATTGGATGGCTTGTGGCTCAAAGGAAGTTGTCCTTCCGGTGAACCTGTAGGGGCGTTCTGGCGATAGACCCCTACCATAGATGTGTACAGTGGCCCAGAATTGACGGCTCTCACCGCTCATGGGTCCTTGGTACACAACATATTCTGGGGGCTCCTCTAATGCAAAGGCACGGCGGGTGAGGTTTGCTAGCACGGTCACAAAACCTCCAAGGTTGTTTGCCGTGGTTTCATTGTGCACGACGGGGCCGGGCATTTGTTGGAGATATGCCCTGGAGGCAATCATGTATGATGATATTTCCTATGTGTTTATGAATAAAGATAGTCCTTGGACATTATCAATGATGTGTATCAGCAAGTACGTGACTTGTTTGTGGGACTATGCATTGTATGATGACTGTCCTAAAAGGTCCCTAGTCGAAGGGCTGTGTGGACGCCAAGAGTCGACTAGACAAGCATATGACACGGTCGATGGCTCGGTCTCACTAGCCATGGAGCATTGGATGCTAACCGGATAATATGGACTTGGAAGGTCTGGTCGGATTCGACATAGTCGGATCCGAAGTCGAGATAAGGTCCGAGTCGGACAGACCCAACTATGAGACGCAGCGATATGTCATCTGTGAGTCTCTAGTACAACATACGCTCTATGTCCTAAGACCCGAAATGACGATGTACTCGAGATGGTGATAGACTTACTTTGGGCCGACCAAACGCTACTCCGTGATCGGGTAGTTACAAAGGTAGGTTTCGGTTTGTCCAATCCCATGCCGCGAGACATGGTCGAGCAAGATGGGATTTGCCCTCCGATCGAGAGATATACTCTGGGCCCTCGTGTGATCCGACCAGAACAGCATGGCCATGCGACAAGGATTATGAGATAATTCGGATAATCGGTCGGTATCACCGAACGAGAAAGAGGTCGGGCTAGAAAAGGATGACAGTCTCGCTTTGAGCCCGACAACATATATCGTGCGGCAAAGGGAATGAAGTGTGACAAGTTGTATTGTGTTCGCTTAACCAGCTTCATAGTTCTGCTTGGTGGTCGGCACGCCTTGCTAGAGGCCGCTACTAACCGTGCATGTCGGAGGTGATCCGAATCGTGACCAAGCCGACTTGAACCTAAGGGGTCGCGCTTAAGGGAAGGAACCTACGAGGTCAGTTCAGAGGACACTGGTCGGATGTGATCCGAACTGGACTAGGAACATGTTAAATGGAGTTGGTTTGAACCCTAGGTTCAAATTCAAACTCCATATATGAGAGTTTAAATGCCATTTATAAGATTTGTCCTAAACAGCAGCCATAAGTTGTTCTAACATGCATGAAACTGGTACAGATTGATAGATTGGATTTTTCTCATCATTTTTCATATATAAATTATTTCATTCTGAGTTATAGATTATTTTCTATGAATTTTAGAAGTTTAGGCAAATTACTGGATTTTTCTGAATAAGAATAAATCCAGAAAAGGGCATTACTGCGTCAGCCTGACATCATCATGACGTCAGCAAGTCAACACGGCACGGTCCGGGTCAAACTGACCAGTGGGTCCCGCATGTCAGCAGTTATTTAAACTAACTAAATTTAGTTAAAACTAATCTGAGTTAATTAGCAGAGGGGGGCCCACTTGTCATAGACTCAGGGGAGTCAACCTGGGCCCACCCAGTCAAAGTCAAAGGTCAAACACGCCGGCGTTTAGCCGCCGGCGAGGCCAGACGCGGCAGTGGGAGTGCGGTTTCATGCTCCGACGACCAAATGGACGGCGGAGACCTTCTATATGGAAGGAACGAGCCGCTGCTTGGTGGCGATGGTGGAGCTCGGGGTCGCCGGGAACGTCGCCGGCGATGACCTTGGCGGTCGCCGGAGTTCGGGCGAGGTCGAACCCGAGGCTACGGGGCACGGTGAGGCGCGTGGGGTGGTGCGTTGGGCTCCTGCGACTGCGATGAAGATGGTGACGTGCTCGGGATCAAGCCCAAGTGGCTGTGGCCACGACGGCGACGTGCGGTGGCGGCGGCGAGCTTCGGCCATGGTGGAAGACGGAGCTAGGAGACGGAAATGGAGGGGGAGAACACTGGGGAAAAATCAGGAGCTCATGGCGAGTGCAGAGGTGGCCTCAGCGTGCTCGGGGAAGTCCTGGCGGCGCTGAATCGACCGGAGACGGGCTCGGGTGCCCGAGGTTGAAGACGAAGGCGAAGATGGCGTTCGGCGGCGTTCGGAGTCGCATGAGTCAACATGGAGGCGTAGGCGACGGTGGCGGAGCCCCTGGGCATGTCGGAGAGGTGAGGGGGAGGCTCAGGGCACGGCAGCGACGAGCGGCGGCGACGGCTGTGCTCGGGCTGGTGCGCGCGAGAGGGACATGGGAGGGGATGAGCATGGGGGGGGGGGGGAGGAGGAGAGGGCCTGGGGGGCGTTGCGTCTCTAGCCAGCTCCAGGCGATCGGCGGCAAGCAGGAGGAGGCGTGGCGAGCTCGGCGGTGTCACGGTGTTCCTCCTCTGCCTACTAGCAGAGGTAGGCGATGACTGGCACCAGGCCAGTGGGCTGGGCCGGTGCAGATGGGCCGCCAGGTATGTGGCCCAGGTAGGTTCTCTCTCTCTGGTTTTCTATTTATTAATGTTTTCTATTTTCTGCAATTTGTTTTGATTTGATTTAAAACATCAAATCATTTTTTGAACTTTCTGTAAATTGCTATGTAAGCTCAGAAACTGGTCCAAGGTCACATGCAGTTTACAAAAATATTTGAACTTTATTTCTTATATAACAGAAATAAATTCAACTCAAATATGTCATTGATTTAAATCAAAGGCCCAAAATAAATATTTATGATTCCAAAATATTGGTTTGGATTTTACCCTTACCAATATTTTCACAGAGTAACAGGAACATTTCTTTGGACTCATTTGATGAGGATTAAATGTTGATTATTTTTTTTACAGGTTTCTGAGGCTTGAAAATTCCCTCAACTCAATTTTCAGAATTTAGACATGATGATCATGCAAGGACAAGCAAAGGCTAAACTGGGGTTGTGACAACTCACCCCCACTAAACAAGAATCTCGTCCCGAGATTCAAGACGCGAGGTAAGAAGACAGAGGGGGCACAAGCTAACACGGTCCTCATGATCCAGGTTGCACTTCATAAGAACGTTGACACGGTCACCATCTTTGTCTCGATGTCTTGCTCTGAGAACTCCAACTAACATGACAATGAGAAGAAAGGGAAAACTCCAGAAGGATCGATCTTCTCGAAGATCGAACAACTCAGGATCACTCATCGAGTGAGACATTGAAACATCTCTCGAGTTGAGACATGGAACACATCGAGAGGGATGGAAGAACAAGCGACGGGGTTTGATGTGGTGGGCAACAATTCCGCGCTTAGAAAGATGGTGGATGGTGTCAAGGTGGCGAGGAAATAATTGCCATGATCCCGTAACGGGGCACTTTGGAAAAGGTGACTCGAAGAACTATTCCCTTAAGTGGCAAAAGAATTACTTTTGATTCAGAGATCATTGAAACTCTTTATACCAGCCTAAGGCAATTCACAACAATCGTTTGGCGGAGTACAAAGGGATGGCATACCCGGACTAGAATGGATGATGTGGACTACCTTGTTGAAGACAACGCAAAGGATTATTTGCTTATCATTGGAGGTGGAGGGGACCCATGGTAAGTTCACTTTTGAAGATGATATTGGACAGCAACTACCGAGAAGGGCTGCCCATGGGGGATTGGCACAATGGCGGTGCAAGCTGGGAACAAGATGCAACTGTTGGGAATGTTCCAACCATCATATCTTCCTGAGATTCAGATCCGATTGGTGATAGGATACTTCAGACTCAGCATGTCTGAAAAGAAAGTTTGCAACACAATTCGACGAGATGGCGTTGCGAGATTCTCGAGGAATGAACTAAGATAGCAAGCTCCAAAACATGAGCTAGTTCTGCTAAACACATGTGAACACGCTATCCCAGACAAGCATGACCACATAGTAGTCTTATGATAAAACACTACCGAGTTCAGGTGGGGAACCATCATCTAGGGTAACGAAGTCTTGTGCATGACCTAGGATTTGCACAACAACTCCTTTTCCTTGAACAAATCAATTAGTGGCTTGGTGTGCTAGGGACACATGTAGAGCGAAGGTTGCAAGTCTCCGAACTACAGAATACTTCGCACGTATGCATGACCGATTTGGGATGATTCCAAAAGAAGCAACATTGACTTTCTCGAATCCACGGCGGCAACTTGCATCAGATGCACATGAATTAGAGGAAGTCACTACTTTCATCCAAACATATGCTTCATGAACGAAACACGAAGAAATGCTTGCACAAGTTTCCAACACTAGGTTGATGTTCAACATGACTCATGGGGGAGACAGAATGCTGCTGATGGACTCAATAGCAACTCATCGGAATTTCCATAACACTGGACTTACACCATCATGTGAACACGGTGATATCATTGGTCAGACCAAAAGATGTAATGGTGTATGCTCGAGGGATCAACCACGAGTAAGACAACATTACGGACATCGTTGGTTCTGATTTGGCTTGACGATAGCCCATACTCAAGTCAAAGTTTGATAAGACAATAGGTTCAACAAATGATCACGAGGACCAATCGATGAAGATATCATCTTTCTTCAACACACACAGAAACGCAAAGATATCCCTTCAGAATGAACTAAATTCAGCAAAGCTTTTATCTTCCAACTCTCCAAGTTGTTGTTTAGCTTAACCAACCAGCTCAGGGATATCCAACACGGATTCTTGGAGAAGGGGTGGTTTACAAGAAACCAACTTGATCACGAACTTAACATAGCGGTCAGGTGACAACCTGGTAGCACTTCCAAGAAGATATTTGGAAAGTCATGAACCATCGATATATTACTAAGCTCGAGAACAATCTTGCTTTTCAGGGCAAGACGATATGATCAAAGAGCAAGGGATTGATATAATCCTAACTCATTGATCTAAGAGTGCACCAGAAATAAGGACTAGGTAGCACAATCTATCTTAGAATGATGATTCAATAACAAACACACTAAGAATGAGAATATGGTCCATTTACTACCAAGCAACTAGTTGCTAAAAGTATTGATTTCACACATCACGATTCACCTGTCGGCGTTCCGGTTGCAATAACACGGAACCGAGGAATGATTAATGATGGCGAGAAGTATCACTACGTAAAGAATTCATAAGAGAAGGTGCAATTCTCATGACACTCCTGACATAAAGAGGGCAATACTTCAGGGTAGAACAGAATCAGAAGCTGGATTGGCATTTTGATCTGCGGAATACAACTGCTTTGACCCAATCCTAGATATGGATGAGGTACTAGAGTTTGTTTCTCCAAGTCATTCCGGATAGAATGGCTTGACGGACCACAAGAGTAATAGGCATCGATAAACGAATGCTCACATACTCTTGACTATCAATTGATAGACGAGGGTCAGAATACAACTAAAGAGAACAACTCAAAGGAACATATAATTTTCTGAGTTGTGGATGCATAGATTAGTATGTCGAGCGAAGCTCAACATTTCTTCTAGATAACCCTTGCGGAAAGGTAGAACTGGCAGATTCACTATTATGAATGGAGAACTCCTCAAGAGTACTCTGATTGTGATCTTTCGGTTCAGCGAGGAACTTCTGCCATAAGCGGTTCATAGTATTTGGAAGAAGGAAATACCACGGACCTCGAGGACTATCACAAAGTTACTAATATCCTAAAGGAACTAGCAAACACTATCAGTAGGAGGTCAGTAGGGTGAATCTCGGGTTCAAGAACCCAGGAATAGAATACCTACTACTAAATGGTATCACAGGATGCTTTCGAGAATAATGGCCATAATCATCACACCGGGAACACAAAACATGGTTGGATTACTAGGTGACTCCCTAAAACACCTAGGTTCATAATAATAGCTCCAACATATATGCCGAGGCAGCGGAGTACCTCAACACACTAATTTGTGTGATTAATCTGGCCCAAATGAACATTAGAAATGGAGAGAAGGGATTTGCAAATGCATCAGAATATTTAGAAATATGGGATGACTCGGACAGCATAACGGCTGTAAATGCTCAAAATGATTGGAGACATCCTGAAAAATAGTGGCATGACCACTCAACATCACAATATCAAGGTTCTGAGAACAGCTATGAACATACGGAAGTACTAAAAACTGAACTGGGATTTGAAACTTCCAATTCTATAAGTCTATGGATTAGTAACACGTCATCCTGATAGATAGATATATAAGAAGGCCTAGTTCTTAATCCCCGTAGAAGAGAAGAGGATGACTCATATCAGAAGGCCATGATGTATAAGGAGTAAAAAGAGCCTTACGTTCCCTTCCACAATCAATTCCCTTACATAACTAAAGCATTTCTAGACACAACTTCAGCCGGTTTGGCTTGGAAATCCTACATGCGGTCAGGCTCTGATACCAAAGCTATCAGGACCCCTATTCCAAGTCACATCGATCTAGCCGGTAACACCTCATATCACTTTGCGGCCTCACGCATGGTATTCCCACGGTGTCGCCTTACCATGGCCCGGGACCGCTTATGCCTTTTGGCTCACGATATGATAATGTCGCTAGCATCCATATGACAGAGAACCCGGCCGACATGACTAGTCGTGAACCCAAAGTGGCACTAACTTATAGGGACATGCATACATGAATCAACATCGAGCATGTCGGCCGCCAGCTGTGAATCCGGGCTGTAGCATCGGGCTAACAGGACTCGGGAACCTAGGCAGTAGCAGGCTAGGCAGACTCGGATGTCACCGCGTGACATTTCCCAAGGGACAGACATAGGAACGAAGTGAATCACATGCCGCTACCAAGTGTTCCGAGCAGAGTGCTGGGCTAGCGGGACTCGTGAACCGGGCAGTAGCAGACTACTATGGCTCATGGAAGCACAAGACTACATTTCCCCATAAGAGAGGCTACCAAGGATAAACAACTAGGTTGTCGGATCCCACACATACCAAGCATTTCAATCACACACACAATATGCTCGATATGTGTAGATACAACATGGCATCACAACATAACTCTACGACTCAAGTATTTATTCATTAGGCTCCGAGGAGCGAGATAGTACAAACATGGGTCTCATGACCCAACAGTCTGAGCATACAAATCAAAGCACATGAGGAAGCTTAACATGTCTGAGTAGAGACATCTACAAATGAAAAAGGAGATCCGGCCGGGGTTTCGCTCACAGCCCCCAATAGTGTGTGCAGGGTTCCCGAGACACCAAACGGGCGCTCGGTACACCGGGCCACGGTGTATCTACCGCATCATAGCCCACCCCTAGGTTCAGCGCTACGCACGGCCTCCAACACATATCCTACAAACACCAGAAACTAGTTGCAACTCCTAGACAGAGGACAGGGCGGTTAATAAGTTGAGATAGTCAATTAAGGATCCCAATGTGTGGTAGTAGCTGTTCATGGATCACAAACACAGAACTCAGTTCCTGATGACGGTTTCAATGAGACAACCCACCATGTACTCCTACATGGCCTCTCACCGCTACATTTACCAAATCGTGTTCACACACTTAGCTCACACACAGTAGGACATGTTCACACACCTCCGATTCATCCCGATGAATCGAGCTGACTCAACTCTAAGCGAAGCAGTGTATGACAAACAAGCATGAATGAGTAGGCACAATAGGGCTCAAACAACTCCTACTCATGCTAGTGGGTTTCATCTATTTACTGTGGCAATGACAGGTCATGCAGAGTATAAAGGGGTTCAACTACCGCAGCAAGTAAACAGATGAATCGTTGTTGTCCTAATGTAGTAAAAGAGAGCAGGAGCGAGAGAGTAGGACTGTATCGGAATGAACAAGGGGGTTTTGCTTGCCTGGCACTTCTGAAGATAATATAGTTCTTCATCGGTGTCATCGAACTCATCGTCGGAAGCACGTCTATCGAGAGGGGACAAATACCGGCAACAGAGAAGGAGAACACAATCAATCCAGTGCACAACATGATGCATGATCATGACATGTCAATATGCTGTGTTTTGAGCTAATGCAACTAGCAACTTGTTAAATGGAGTTGGTTTGAACCCTAGGTTCAAATTCAAACTCCATATGTGAGAGTTTAAATGCCATTTATATGATTTGGCCTAAACAGCAGCCATAAGTTATACTAACATGCACGAAAATGGTACAGACGGATAGATTGGATTTTTCTGATCATTTTTCATATATAAATTATTTCATTCTGAGTTATAGATTATTTTCTATGAATTTTAGAAGTTTAGGAAAATTTCTGGATTTTTCTGAATAAGAATAAATCCAGAAAAGGGCATTACTGCGTTAGCCTAATATCATCATGACATCAGCAGGTCAACAGGGCACGGTCCGGGTCAAACTAACCAGTGGGTCCCGCGTGTCAGCAGTTATTTAAACTAACTAAATTTAGTTAAAACTAATCTGAGTTAATTAGCAGAGGGGGGCCCACTTGTCATAGACTCAGGGGAGTCAGTCTGTGCCCACCCAGTCAAAGTCAAAGGTCAAACACGCCGGCGTTTAGCCTCCGGCGAGGCCAGACACGGCGGTGGGAGTGCGGTTTCATGTTCCGGCGACCAAATGGACGGCGGAGACTTTCTACGCGAAGCTGGGAACGAGCCGCGTCGTTTGGTGGCAGTGGTGGAGCTCGGGGTGGCCAGGAACGTCGTCGGCAATGACCTTGGCGGTCGCCGGAGTTCGGGCGAGGTCGAACCCGAGGCTACGGGGCACGGCGAGGCGCGTGGGGGTGGTGCGTTTGGCTCCTGCGAGTGCGGTGAAGATGGTGACATGCTCGGGATCAAGCCCAAGTGGCTGTGGCCACGACAACGACGTGCGGTGGCGGCGGCGAGCTTCGGCCGTGGTGGAAGACGGAGCTAGGAGACGGAAATGGAGGGGGAGAACACAGGGGAAAAATCAGGAGCTCATGGCGAGTGCAGAGGTGGCCTCAGCGTGCTCGGGGAAGTCCTGGCGGCGCCGAATCGACCGGAGACGGGCTCGGGTGCCCGAGGTTGAAGGCGAAGGCGAAGATGGTGTTCGGCGGTGTTTGGAGTCGTGCGAGTCAACACGGAGGCGTAGGCGATGGTGGCGGAGCCCCTGGGCATGTCGGAGAGGTGAGAGGGAGGCTCAGGGCACGGCAGCGACGAGCGGCAGCGACGGGTGCGCTCGGGTGGGTGCACGCGAGAGGGACAGGGAGGGATGAGCACGGGGAGCAGGAGAGGGCCTGGGGGTGCGTGGCGTCTCCAGCCAGCTCCAGGGGGTCGGCGGCAAGCAGGAGAGGCGTGTCGAGCTCGGCGGTGTCGCGGTGTCCCTCCTCTGCCTACTGGCAGAGGTAGGCGATGACTGGCACCAGGCCAGTGGCTGGGCCGGTGCAGATGGGCCGCGAGGTAGGTTCTCTCTCTCTGGTTTTCTATTTATTAGTGTTTTCTATTTTCTGCAATTTGTTTTGATTTGATTTAAAACATCAAATCATTTTTTGAACTTTCTGTAACTTTCTATGTAAGCTCAGAAACTGGTCCAAGGTCACATGCAATTTCAAAAATATTTGAACTTTATTTCTTATATAACAGAAATAAATTCAACTCAAATATGTCATTGATTTAAGTCAAAGGCCGAAAATAACTATTTCTGTGATTCCAAAAATATTGGTTTGGATTTTACCCGTTACCAATATTTTCACAGAGTAACAGGTACATTTCTTTGGACTCATTTGATGAGGATTAAATGTTGATTATTTTTTTAACAGGTTTCTGAGGCTTGAAAATTCCCTCAATTCAATTTTCAGAATTTAGACATGATGATAATGCAAGGAAAAGCAAAGGCTAAACTGGGGTTGTGACAAGCCCATTGTGGCCGGCCGCTAGCCGCCGTGGTGGGCCCGACAATGGCCAGAGGGTGCCAGGGCGGCTCAGGTGAGGGAGGGGGGTCAAAAGGCGGCTGGAAGCGGGAGGGGACAAGAACAGGCACGGGGAGGCGGCAGTGGGACGTGGCGGCTCGGGCGCACGCACATGCAAAACGTGCGCTGTGGGCGTGCCCAGAGTACGCACACGACATGCTCGATAGAATGCCAGGGTGGGCTAGAGTGCTTGAGCGAGGCTGACAATTAACAGGACTAGGTTAGAGCTTGCAAGGAGGTTAATGGACATGGGGGTTAGGTCAGGGGACCAAGTTTACAATGCTAACTAAAACCATGCCAAAACTGGCCATGCACACAAGGTGTTTGACAAAATGCTAGAGGCATCTAGGCAGTTCTTGGAGTGGTCAAAAAATCCAGATCAGTGTCTCATTAGGTGTAGGTGATGGTGGCCTGGTTAGTTTGTCAAATATAGAAACTTGTTAGTGCAAATATTTGGGAAAACCAATTCTGGACAGAACCTAAAGGCTATCATTTTATGTACTAAATATACTCCAATAGGTCCACTCTCCTGGACTTAAGGGTTTTGTAGGATGGACTATAAGCAGGAAAAAGAATCATGGGCAACAGAGCAAAATAAAATTTGGTTGCTGTAGAAAGTGCCAAACTGGTCCAGAGAGTAAAAGAGGATGATTTGCTCAAATTTGGCAAAGAAAATTCATAGGTTTTTTTGCATAAAAATGAATTATATGCATCTACTGCCATCTCCAAATACTTGGAATTTTTTTAAAGAATTATTTAAAAGGTTTGTAGTGCAAAGGTACCAACTGGACTAGTTTAGAAAACTTGGGGTGAAGCTGAAAATTTTTAATGAATAAAAGATATTTTTGCTCCAGAGTGATTTAAAAACACCACATGACATCCCCAAATCTTGGTGAAAATATTAGATGCTCTTATCAAAAGGTTGCAGTGCAAAAGAGGCTCTAAAACTTATGTAAAATCATTTTAAAATAATAAGGCTCATTGAAAAACAATTATGCAAATAGATCCACTGATAAAGAATTGTTTTATTGAGAGTATACAAGCCCAATAATAATCTTGGAAGGCCTTTACTTGGGGTAAAAACTCCACAATATTAAAGAAAAAGTGTTGTGAAATCAAAAGAAAATTCAGAAAGCAAAAAATTTAAACTCCTGGCAAGATTTTAATAATCAAAACATGGTTAAATTTTTGGGGTGTTACAACACTACCCCCCTTAAGAAAAATCTCGTCCTCGAGATTTGATAAGGGTTGTTTTGAAAAAATTTACTCCTACTATCACAAGAATAACCATCCTACCCCACTGTCGGTCTCTTCCTCTACCTCTGGCCCTCTCTTCTTCCTCTCTCCCGCGCGCTTTCCCGTGCTTTCTCCACCGGTGACGTCTAGCTCGTAGGGTATCTAGGTCGTACTGCGGTAGTGCGCGGCGTGCTAGCTGCTGGCGCAGCGTGCACTCACCTCGCGGGCCAGTGCGTTGTCGGCACTACTCGCGGATTCGCCTCCGAACACCGGCGGTCGGGGCGACGAGCGGCGCTGGTGGACTTCACCCACCGTACACCAATCTCGAGCTATAAAACGACTGCGGTGCTCCTTCTTCTTCCTCCTCCTGACCTCGCTTCTCCTTCTCCTCCCTTCTCCTCCATTTTTGTCTGCAGGAGCTCGAGACGAGGCTCTAATGGCGGAGGTGATGCCGGACTGGTACGTGATCCTGATGTGCGGAGGGTTGGCGGCATTGCTGGGGTTCTCCGTGCTCCTGTGCGTGATGATCCTCGATGATCGTCGTGATGCTGCCGCTCGAGTGTTAGCTCTCCGCGGTGGCGGTGATCACGAGGATTAGGTGCGGTGTCAGGTGCTAACTGCTATCAGGGTGCCGGAGGTAACTTGTACCTGAGTAATTACTCACAAATCTCCCTCTCTGAGACTGTGGGGTGTTAGGGAGGTGATTAGTTTGGTGCGAAAATGTGCACGCGGATTTGCACTTGGTCGAGTGGTTGGGGTCGTGAGTCTGCTGTAATGGTGTTGCGTGAATAATAAAAGAAATCTATGTCGAGAAGAAATAAATGCTGCAACAACTCAGGGAGAAATCTCACTTCAGGATTTACCGAGGGTGAAAACAATTAATAATTTTTTTACCGTAGTAAAAATCACTCTCGTTGATTGTAACTAAAGATTCAATTCATCGCACAAATTTAGGATACCACACACGAGTTGCAACACATAAATAAATGCAGGGACAATAAACACAACAATGACATTTACAACGACAATGGTAATTGGACAAGGTCCCGAGAAAAAGTCTCTGGAATCGGGGCACACTCTTCTTCTATCGGGGGAAGTGGGTTGACCAGTCGATGAATGTGCCTTTCCTGGTTGGGCCTTAGTGGTCTGCCGATGGCGATCTGAGGATTCAAATCAGCGAGGCTTTGGAGATAGCCCATTACTCGCTGGGTCAAACGCTTTTGAGCGATGACATACTGGGCAAGGTTGGCCAGCACTGGGTCTCTCTCGATTCGTTCACCGGGAAAAGATGCTACTTCTCCGGGTGCTGCCCGACTCGGGATGTAATAATACCCTCGTTCGCTGGCATAGGGTACCACGAATCGAGGCGAGTAAGCGCCTCATACGCAGCAGCTTCTATGGCCATATGTGGAGTCGACATAGATTTCCCCATGAAGGAAGCTTCCGTGGGGTCTTGGTTTGGGTTTGCGGGAGGGACGTGCACCACTGCCCAATATTTCAAGGTGGAGGGGGTGATCCTCGATTTGAGTAACTCATACTGGGGTGGGTGGATAGCACTCATGGTACTGCAGGTAAGGTCCCACAAAATTTTAACAAAGCTACCTGGAGTTGCATCTGGAGTTCTCAAATAAATACTAGGGATCGGCATGGCAATGGAAATGGTTGTGCGAGTGGTGCTGAAGGTGAGGGGTACTTGGCAAGGTCACGAGGTGGCCTTTTTATACAGCATTGGGGCTGGGTTATTTACCGTGGTGAAAGGTAACTAGTCTATCGAGCCTGCTCCATGGGGTCGGGGTCAATGCTACAGATACACATATCTCATAAAAGTGACGTATTACTGTGGGTGTCGTCGGTGTAGTTTTGGTAGCTATGCCCGGAATTAAAAATGCAACCGCATGCTAACATATTTATGCAAGGCGACTATTTAAAACAGAGGCACACAAGAAGGCTGCGATAATTCAAGTAGATGCGAGATTACATAATTACAGGGCGTGGGCATACTGAGACTCGGTACTACTCGAGTGACTTAGTCTACCTCGTTTATATCTAAATGGGCCTGCCTTGTGGACATCGAGGCTTCTCCACGGGCTTCACCGTCGGGGTTAACTAGAGGGAGTTGAGGGGCTGCCGGGTCTGGGTAGCGATGATGACCATCCCGGGGATTGTTGGCCACAATCCCGCTGGAGCGTGTTCCCAAAAGGCGACGAAGCACTTCTGGGGACACCAAAGTATTTTGGTCGATGGCCGGGGCAATCCTCAAGGACTCGATCGGATGTCCGAACAACACGACTGGGTTGTCGGCGTTGGGCTCATCTTCTCCTCTCGCCGGGGTTCGGCGAACTAGTGCTCCACGAGCTGCGATCATATCAAGGGTGATTTGATCAGACAGTCCCTCTAGTACACTTACATAGCGCACCAGATGCAACAATGCAGGATCCGTCTCGTGATCGCCGTTGGCAACCTGGGGTGGCCTACCATACCCGTCACGGCTGGGATAGTAGTGGAAAGAGCGACAGTTAACTCTGGGCGACAAGTGCCGGAGTTGAACTATAGCTTCTCGAGCAGCTAATTGGATGGCTTGTGGCGCAAAGGAAGTTGTCCTTCCGGTGAACCTGTAGGGGCGTTCTGGCGATAGACCCCTACCATAGATGTGTACAGTGGCCCAGAATTGACGGCTCTCACCGCTCATGGGTCCTTGGTACACAACATATTCTGGGGGCTCCTCTAATGCAAAGGCACGGCGGGTGAAGTTTGCTAGCACGGTCACAAAACCTCCAAGGTTGTTTGCCGTGGTTTCATTGTGCACGACGGGGCCAGGCATTATGGCTCGGTTTGGGGAAGAGGTTGTGCTGTGCTGTGTTGAGGTTTGCGTGCCCTTTTCATAGAAAAAGAGGACGGACTCTTCCTTCGCACGCTTGCGAATGAGACAAATTAGGTGTCGGTCACTGTCGTGTGATCAACAGGCTAGGCTGATAGGTTGGGCACCGACTGCCAAAAGGTGTCGGGTCACTGTGGGGCTATCTTACGCGAGAAGCTTGGCCGAGGTTAGGTTATGGTCTGGTGGTTTGGTTAACCTAGGTTTATCGACCTGGCTAAGATAGGATTAGCCAATGGTCAGCCTGGCTCTGATACCAAGTTTGTCAGGACCGGGTTTTCGGGGTATTAATTTTCCCAAAAATGGCCCTTGTGCTCACCAGCCCTGTGATTCTTGTTATGATGAGGCACAAACTTAATACGAAATTCCAAGCAAAATACAAAATATGTAGTACAAGACCATTCTGGCCTATGAGTACAACAAATGGTTTCTAGTGGCTGATGTCGGAAGCGGTTTGTGGTCTCTCAACTTCTATGGGACTCCATTTCCCACAGGAACAGCTGACCTGGATAACTCCTATCTTCGCGAGGCTGCTATCACCATTGAATGGGTTTCCGGGGCTGTCATCGCAACGCTCCTCTCCAAGCAAGAAATCTGGCCAAGACAATAGCCAGGGACAAGCCAGTGAGTACTTTGAATGTACTCGCCAACATTATGAACACGGGTGTAACATTCAGATGATAAACATGCTCTAAAATATTCTATGATCACAACGTCAGTCATAAAATAAAATCCATGATGCACGTAAGCAAGTTATTCGCATAAAACATGAATAATGCAATTAGAGAGTAGAAATAGGATGCCTCAGTCGGGCGTCTGGGCGACACCATAGAAAGGGCTCATAAGTGAAATAAGTAACAAACGTGTCGCAGTCGGGCGTCTGTGCGACACCACATAAAGGGCTTATAAAGTAAATACATAACAAGCATGCCATAGTCGGGCATCTCAGCGACACCACATAAAGGGCTTATAAGAAAATCAATAACAAGCATGCCACAGTCGGGCGTCTCAGCGACACCACATAAGGGGCTTATATAGTAAATCAATAACAAACATGCCACAGTCGGGCGTCTGTACGACACCACATAAAGGGCTTATAACAGAGTAATCACAGTGAATATCCAGGAGGTAGAACCGTCCCAGGGACACTCAATAAATCAAATAATGAGAATAGTTAGTCCATAATAATAGTAATCATAATCATCATATGTCACCGGTCATATTCAAAGTTCTACCTTAATAGTTTTTCCTCCGAAGACCGACACTAAGACCGACACGTGACCCATCCCAGACTGTAGTCCTTAACCATGGACAAGGCTATTCGAATAGATGTTTAATCTCTGTAGAGGGTGTACTCTTTACCCACGAGTAACGGATTCCGTTAGTCCATCCGGACTAATTCTGCCTGCGGTCATTTAATTGAGAACACACCTAACCGCACACACCAGCTTGACCTATCGGTGTCTGGAATCACCCACGACACTCGTTAAGCAAAACTCTAAGTGGGGAGGCTACAACCTCGAGTAGCATGGGATCACAAAATTTGTAACGCGCGCATACTAGGGAAGCTACCCCCTCGGCTACAACCGAAAACACCCATGCCCCCGGACCAGGTGGCATGCCTACTGGATGCAGCCGGTATCTTCCACCATGGCCTCACTATACGGTGTGTGCTAGAAAGGGGTTGAAAACTTACTGAACCATACCCTACCTATGGCTGGGACAAGTGGTAGCACGAAACAAGTATGGGGGTTACCTGCACGATTAGCATGACAAATATGTTTCCAACCAACAGGCAGAATCACAACTCATCTTACCTTACTATGCCATACCAGACACTTCCGTCTCGACGAAGACCGGAGACAAGCTCGTGTCTACCCAAGACAGAGGCTTTCCCGGCTTCCTTCCGATAGGCATGATAGGCATACGAGGGTAATTACTATCACAACGTTTCAAATTCCAATAGCACGTTATCTTCAATATGCACTTAGGAGTAGGTTCATATCATCACAAAAAATATAACGGAAACTCCCAGACGAGAGGTGTTGTAACTGTATCACACGACAATATTATGCCAGGGTTCAGAATGCTTGCCTTCAAGTTGTGTAGAGGCAGGGTGCATCCTAAAACTTTTGAAGTTTTCTTCCTCTCCAAAAATCCTATTTTTGAAAATATTAATTAAAACATAGTTTCAATACAGTACAAAAAATTTGTCTGAATTTTTTTCAAATAAATCTGAAAATAAACTAGACAATATTTGAGAGAGGTAGGAAAAAGAATCAACTCATTTGGAGTTATATTTAAAAAGTTATAGCCATTCAAAGTTTAGTCAAATTTCTGTTTTTAAAATAAAACAGAAAAAAGGAAAAACGTTTCGAAACTAACCACGTCGAAGGTGTATTCTGGGTTTACGTCTCCACTTATTCCAGTGGGAACGGCGCGTGGGTCACTGACAGTGGGTCCATGGGGCCCACTGGTCAGGTTTGACCCGTCGCCCGCGCCTCCCTCCTTTGTCCGAGCGGGGCGGGGCTCCGGCGATCGCCGTCAACGAACGGTGCTTCCCCGCGGGGTTCTGAGGGCGGGGATGGATCCGCCAGTCCAGGGGCGGTCCTCCGGTGGTCGAACGACTGGCCGGGGTGAAGGGAGTCGCCGGCGGCGAGCTTCGCAGCGGAGATGGCTTCGGGCCGATTTGGGGGTTCTGGCTATGGTGGCTCTCCGTCGCAGCTGGGGGTTTGGGCGGCTCCGCAAGACGAAGAGGAGTCGGGTGGTGGTGCTGGAAGGGTGGGGGGAGGCTTTGCTCGCGACGGATGGGGCCGGAGGGCGGCGGCGGCCGAATCAGCTGGAGGCGAGGAAGAAGGCCTCCCGCCGTCACTTGCTGGCCGTGGGGCACGCTAGAGGGGTGGTACGAGGCTGCCTGAGGGGGCTCGAGCGAGGTCTGGGGCTATTTATAGCCGGGGAAGGTCGGTTCCGCGGTGGCCGGAGATAAGCTCAACGGCGAACCGCCATTCTGTGCTGCAGAGCGACGTGGTAGCGACGCGAGCTAGAGGACGGGCTTGCAGATGGGATCGCGCTGTTCCAGAGGGCAGCTGGCGCGCTGGGGTGGCTCCGGCGGTGCCGTCCGGGGCAGGAGCCCACTGTGGCCGGCCACTAGCCGCCGTGGCCGACCTGACGGCGGCCCTGTAGGGCGCCAGGGGCGGCTCTGCGGTGAGGGAGGGGTCCGGTGCGTCGGCTGGAAGCGGGAGGGGACCAAAACAGGCACGGGGAGGCGGCAGTGGGATGCGGAGGCTCGGGCGAACGCACGTGCAAAACGCGCGCTCTGGGCGCGCCCAGAGCACGCACGCGACATGGTCGACAGAATGCCAGGGTGGACTAGAGTGCTTGAGCGAGGCTGGTAATTAACAGGACTAGGTTAGAGCTTGCAAGGAGGTTAATGGACATGGGGGTTAGGTCAGGGGACCAAGTTTACAATGCTAACTAAAACCATGCCAAAACTGGCCATGCACACAAGGTGTTTGACAAAATGCTAGAGGCATCTAGGCAGTTCTTGGAGTGGTCAAAAAATACAGATCAGTGTCTCATTAGGTGTAGGTGATGGTGGCCAGGTTAGTTTGTCAAATATAGAAACTTGTTAGTGCAAATATTTGGGAAAACCAATTCTGGACAGAACCTAAAGGCTATCATTTTATGTACTAAATATACTCCAATAGGTCCACTCTCCTGGACTTGAGGGTTTTGTAGGATGGACTATAAGCAGGAAAATTAATCATGGGTAACAGAGCAAAATAAAATTTGGTTTCTGTAGAAAGTGCCAAACTGGTCTAGAGAGTAAAAGAGGATGATTTGCTCAAATTTTGCAAAGAACATTCATAGGGTTTTTTTGCATAAAAATGAATTCTATGCATCTATTGCCATCTCCAAATACTTGGAATTCTTTTAGAAGAATTATTTAAAGGGGTTGTAGTGCAAAGGTACCAACTGGACTAGTTTAGAAAACTTGGGGTGAAGCTCAAAATTTTCAATGAATAAAAGATATTTTTGCTCCAGGGTGATTTAGAAACACCACATGACATCCCCAAATTTTTGTGAAAATATTAGATGCTCTTATCAAAAGGTTGCAGTGCAAAAGAGGCTCTAAAGCTTATGAAAAATCATTTTAAAAGAGTAAGGCTCAGGGAAAAATACTTATGCAAATAGATCCACTGATAAAGAATTCTTTTATTGAGAGAGTATACAAGCCCAATAATAATCATGGAAGGCCTTTACTTGGGGTAAAAACTCCACAATATTAAAGAAAAAGGGTTCTGAAATCAAAAGAAAATTTAGAAAGCAAAAATTTTGAACTCCTCGCAAGATTTTACTAATCAAAACATGGTTAAATTTTTGGGGTGTTACAGGGGCCTACTGGTAACATTATCGCAAAAATACGTCAAACCTAGGACTCGAACCCGCGCCTGTGAACAACAACATTATCCAGCTAGCCACTACACCACCGGAACTCAGGTGTTTTATAGCAAACGTGAATCAATAAGAACCATAAAAAGCCCCCTATTTATTACGTATTTTTAAACTATTCGAATTTTTTGGAATAGTCGATTTGTTAATGAAAAATTTCATCGATTAGAAAAAAAGTTCATCAAATTTGAAAGTAGTTCATTGATTTCGAAAAAATTTCATCGAATTTGAAAAAAAGTTCATTGAATTTGGAAAAAAGTTCATCAAACTTTCAAAAGAGTTCATTGATTTTGAAAAAAGTTCATCATATTTGGAAAAAAATCATCGAGTTTGTAAAAAAGAGTTCATCAACTTTTTTTAAAAGCAATCTTATTTAAAAAGTTCGTCAATTTAGGAAAAAAAAGTTTCACGAAATCTGAGAAAAATTCACCCATTAAAGAAAACAAAAAATGAATGAAAAAGGAGAAAAGAACAAAAGGAACTTAAAAACTATATAAATAAAGAAACGAAAGTGTATTGGCAAAACAAGGGGCGGTGGCCCGAGGGGTCACGGGTTCGATTCCCTCTACCCCTGCATTTTTTACGTGTCTCAAAACAGAAAATGGAACGAGCCCAGTAAACGTGGCTACAGGCGCCCGTTAGCAGAATACACATTAACGGGCGCCTGCAGCGCCAAATAGGAATTGCCTCTCTCGATGGCGTTTTTTACTTGCCTCTGCACCATACAACTTGTATTTTAGCCTCCCAGTCCGTGGTGGACCAGCAGCCCATTTGCTAGGCGGGCCAACCTACAGAAACATCACCCAATTTTTCATCAAGCCCCAAAAAGCAGTTCTATGTTTGTTTTGAGGCCAGAAACATTACGGTAGGGGTTGAGCGGGGGAGGGGAAGATAGAGCAAAAAGATTAAAAAGAGCTGATGCGCCGTTGCAACCCTAAGAAAGTAGGTGCAATTCTTCTCGGGAAGAAGATGTGTCGTTGACACCCACACGTCACTGTAGCGACCAGACCTCAAACAGTCTGATCTCTGTGCTCAAGTGTCATCCCTGGATCAGTAATGCTGACACCACACAGTACTCGAAAGATTTATAACAGAGTAGCAATCACACACTTATTACATCGAATATCTCAAAAGAGAACTTAACAAAATAAATATGGCTTAAGGCCATCTAATAACGATAACAACGGAAGGCTTGGAAGAATAAGCGAGTCCATCAACTCCAACGGCATCACTGAGTATAGAAACACGACCTAAGCACCTTACTCGTCGTCTGAAAAGTTTGCAACATGAAATGTTGCAGCCCGAAAACGGGTCAGCACATGGAATATGCTCGCAATGTAACACATAGAGATTAATAATGGAAATAACTATACTACATGCATATCTGGCTGGTGGAAAGCTCTATGGTTAAAGTTTTTGCGTAAAGCCAATTTTTCCCTACTGCAAAGGAATAAATTTATTTAACTATCATGGTGGTTGTTAAACATTGAGAATGGTTGACAGCATCCTCAATCCCAATTAAAAGTACTCATTAACAACCCAACAATATTAATTAGAGTAACATGATGAGATTCACACGATATCCAAGTACTAGATACTCAAGATGTCCATAACCGGGGACACGGCTAACCATGATTAGTTTGTTACACTCTGCAGAGGTTTGTGCACTTTTCCCACAAGACTCGATCTCCTCCGTTTGATTTCTCGCACTACATGGTGTTTGAGAAACGGATGACCGAGACATAGTTTTTCAGAAGCGCTTGCACCTTACGTATGTGATAGACCGTACCAACCTACAACCCCTACATCAGCTAGTCTACCACTGTAAGAGTTCGCACGACTTAATCAACTATGCTAGAGCCCATAGTAGCATGTGGCTGCACACGGAAGTTTCTAGCATGAATAATCTCATGATCCCTTTGAGCCTGGGTGACGGTCCAAGAAAACAGCAAACTCGAAACCAGTACCTCAATCCACCCAGATGTGTGTTTAAGTTGCCACCTTAAGTAAACCATTAATTAACAATTTCACATATGTCATGGAAACACTCACCCAATCCACTTCTACTAGCATAGCATGGCGTAATAAGCAAACGTAGAAGTAACTCCCAAAGGTTTGATAATAAACAGGTAATAGGTACTACCTCATCTACTTCCCATCCCACAATTTAAATTAGATCCTAATCATGCAATGTTTGAGGATTGATCTAATGCAATAAAACTGGGTAGTATAAAAGGTATGATCAAAGTGTTACTTGCCTTGTTGATGATCCGCGAACCTTAGAGACTCGAAGTAACAGGCGGCGCACTCCGGGTATCCTATCGCAGACTAACAAACAAGCATACAATAAGTACTCATCTAATGCACAGGTAAAACTCAAACAAAAGATCTAACCAGAAAGTTCAACTTAAGAACTTCGGTTTGCAAAAAGAATCAAATCAAACAAAGCAACGAAAGTCAAACGGCGAAAGAAAACAACTCCGTTTTACTAATCTGGACCTAAGTCAAATTTTACAGAAGCAAAAACTTGTTTATGTTGGTTATTCGGAAAGATGGTTTCGAGACGAAACTCTAGGCACTTGAATCGTCTGATTCCGATAAACGAGCGAAAAGTTATACTAAAACGAAAATCGGATCAGAAATCGCGATTAGAAAAATCGCGGATTAAATCCGAGAAAAAGAAAAACGACGAACAGGTTAACGAATGAACGTTCGTTAACTAGATCTAATCTGACGAACGCGTTCGCTAAAACAAACGAACGAGCGAACGCTCGCTATTTAACCGAACCGAAAAAAATAAACCGATCTAAAAAAACAGAAACTAAAAAAAACCGACGAAAACCGGCGGAAAAGCAAACGGTTTTATAAAAAAAATGGTGCGGATTTCGAGGCGCCGGCGAACCTCGGGTGGCGGGGTCGGCGGCTCGTGGTGGCGGTGGGCTGGGGCGGGGGGGGGGCGGGCAGGGGCGGGTGGGTGGGCGGCCGGGCGCTATTTAAAGGTTGCCCCATGAGTCCCGCTCGGCACGGCCCAGAGGTCGGTTTTTTTTAATAAATAATTTCGCGCAGAAAAACAAACGAAAGAAATACTAAACGGACTCCAAAAATCCTGAAATAAATTTTCCCCGGCTTCTAAAATCAAGCCGGACTAGATGAACATTTATTTGGTGCCTAAACGCAATTTTGAAAAACACACATTTTTCCTAAATTCAAATAAAATGGTGAAAAACTCCAAAATAAAATCTTATTTGATTTTATTATGAAATCCTCCTTATTTCTTTATTTTGGGAAAGTCATTTTATTCCCTCTCTCATATTTTGTAATAGAAATAATTGAAGATAAAATAATTAAAATCAAATGATCCTATTTTCAAAATTTGAGAAAACTCAAATATGAAAATAACGAAATCCCCAACTCTCTCCGTGGGTCCTTGAGTTGCGTAGAATTTCTAGGATCGAGCCAACAATGCAACAAAAATACGATATGCAAAGATGATCTATGTATAACATTCCAAATTGAAAATTTGCGATGTTACAAACCTACCCCCTTACGATGAATCTCGCCCTCGAGATTCCGGTTGGCTAGAAAAGAGGTGAGTGTGGTCCTTAAGAAGATCTTCCTCTCGCTCCCAGGTGGCTTCATCCTCAGTGTGGTGGCTCCACTGAACTTTGCAAAACTTAATGACCTTGCTGCGGGTGACTCGGCTGGCATACTCCAGAATCTTAACTAGCTTCTCCTCATAGGTCAAATCGTTATTCAACTGAATCGCCTCAAGTGGCACAGTATCTCTCAGTGGTATATCCGCCATCTCTGCGTGACACTTCTTCAACTAAGAAACATGGAACACATCATGAACACCTGACAAACCCTCGGGTAATTCCAACTTGTACGCAACTTCTCTCATGCGCTCCAAAACGTTGTATGGTACCACAAAACGTGGCGCTAATTTTCCTTTAACACCAAAATGCTTAACTCCTCGAAGCGGAGATACTCGAAGATAAACTCTGTCTCCGACTTCATATTCTGTCTCTTTGCGTTTTGAATCCGCATAGCTCTTCTGCCTTGACTGGGCTACCTTGAGCCTATCGCGAATCAACTTTACTTTCCGTTCAGACTCCTTAATCAACTCCGGTCCAAACAACTGGCGGTCTCCAACTTCATCCCACAATAGCGGGGTTCTGCACCTCCTTCCGTACAATGCTTCGAAGGGTGCCATTTTCAAACTGGTTTGGTAGCTGTTGTTATAAGAAAACTTCGCATATGGCAAGTTGTCATCGCAACTTGATCCATAATCCAAGGCACATGCTCTCAGCATATCCTCCAAAAACTGGTTGACTCTCTCGGTTTTTCCATCTGTGTGTGGATGAAAAGTTGTACTAAACTCCAGTCTGGTTCCCAAAGTTTCGTGCAACTGTTTCCAGAACTTTGAGGTGAATTGGGTTCCTCTATCTGATACGATACTCCTCGGAACTCCATGCAAGCATACAATCCTTGTCATGTATATTTTAGCCAATTTCGCAGCTTGTAGGTAGTCTTTATGGAATGAAATGAGCTACCTTCGTCAAATGATCGACTACAACCCAAATCGAGTCATAGCCCGAGCGGGTCCGGCAATCCGTGATGAAATCCATGCCTAGTTTATCCCACTTCCATTCGGTATAGGCAATGGTCTGTAATAATTCTCGCTGGCTTCGATGTTCTCGCTTTCACTTTCTCGACACACATCACAAACTGCTACATACTCTGTGATATATTTCTTCATTCCGGTCCACCAGAAAGTATCCTTCAAATCCAAATACATCTTGGTATTTCCGGGGTGGATCGAATACGGCGAATCATGTGCCTCTTGCAAAATCAACTTCCGAATCTCCGGATCACTTGGTACGTAAATGCGGTCCTCAAATCATAGGGTATCGTGTTCATCCTCACGAAATCCCTTTGCTTTTCCCTTGCTCATCTTCTCCTTAATAGAAGTAACTTCCTTATCTGTCCTTTGAGCTTCTCTGATTTTATCCATCAAAGTAGACTGAATCTCCAACGTTGCTACATAGCCTCGCGGAACTATTTCCAAACATAGCTCTCGGAATTCCTCGGCTAATTCTTTTGGTAAACCTCCGGTCATTAGGATGTTGACATGAGTCTTACGGCTCAAAGCGTCTGCTACCACGTTAGCCTTTCCGGGGTGATAATGCAATCTCATATCGTAATCTTTAATAAGTTCGAACCATCTCCTCTGCCTGAGATTTAATTCCTTCTGCGTGAAGATGTACTTCAAACTCTTATGATCCGTATACACCTCACAATGATTTCCAATGAGGAAATGTCTCCACGTTTTCAAGGCATGCACTACGGCTGCTAACTCCAAATCGTGCGTGGCATAGTTTAATTCGTGAGGTTTCAGCTGTCGTGAAGCATATGAAACAACTCTTCCCTCCTACATAAGCACTGCTCCAAGTCCTCGACGTGAAGCGTCGCAATAAACTTCGTAATCCTTGCTTTGGTCTGGCAGGATTAATACTGGTGAGGTAACCAAACGCTTCTTCAACTCTTGGAAACTAGCCTCACACTCTTCAGTCCATTTGAACTTGGTATCCTTCTTCAATAATTCTGTCATAGGCTTCGCAATCTTTGAGAAATTCTCAATGAATCTTAGGTAGTATCCTGCGAGTCCAAGGAAACTCCGGATCTCTCCAACTGTTGTTGGCGCTTCCCAGTTTGTCACCATGGCAACTTTAGTGGGGTCTACTGCTATACCTTCTCTGGATATAACATGTCCGAGAAATCCAACTTCCTTCAACCAAAACTCACACTTGCTGAACTCGGCATACAACCGATGTTCTCTCGAGCTCGAGTACCAAACGCAAGTGCTCCATATGTTCTTCTTCATTCTTTGAGTAGACCAAGATATCGCCAATGAATACCACGATTTAACTTATCCAAAAACTCCATAAACACCTTGTTCATCAAGTTCATAAAATAGGTCACGTTAGTCGCACCAAATGACATAACAAGATACTCATACAGCCCGCACCTAGTGGTGAAAGTCGCCTTAGGTATATCCTGCTCCCGAATCTTCAACTGATGGTATCCTGATCGCAAATCGATCTTGGAAAATACCTTAGCTCCTTGCAATTGGTCAAACAAGTCGTTGATCATCGGCAACGGGTATTCGTTCTTAATGGTCACTTCATTCAATCCTCGATAATCAACAACCTTTCTTAATGATCCATCCTTCTTCTCCACTAGAAGTACTGGCGATCCCCAAGGCAAAGAACTTGGGCGAATAAAACCTTTGTCCAGCAACTCCTTAATTTGCTTCTTAATTTCCTCCAAATCTTGGGCTGGCATCCTATATGGTCTCTTAGATATCGGCCCAGTGCCTGGCAGTAGTTCAATCAGGAACTCAATGTCTCTGTCCGGCGCCATGCCTGGAAACTCTTCCGGAAACACGTCCGGATAATCCCTTACCACTGGTACTTCCTCCTGCACGACTCCCGATAACGAATTTACATGTGCTCTCCTCGGCTCATGCCGTGATACATACTTGATTCTCCTTCCTTCTGGGGTGGTAAGAAAAATCAACTTACTGGCGTAATCAATATTCCCTCCGTACTTTGATAACCAATCCATACCTAATATCACATCCAACCCTTGGGATTCCAAGACTATTAGGTCCGAGGGAAATACATAGTTTCCAATCCTCAATGGCAGTCGATCACACCATATACTTGCCATATATTCCGCTCTGGGTGAGGTTACTAGCATAGGTGACCTAAGGGCTTGGGTTGGTAATTTATACTTATCCACAAATCCCCTTGATATGTATGAATGCGATGCACCAGTATCAAAAGGAACAACTGCAGTAAATGTCTTAACCAAAAACTTACCTATTACTGCGTCTGGCTGAGCTTCAACCTCCTCCACGGTAACGTGGTTCACTTGTCCCCGGTTGAAAGGGTTTGGCTTCTTTCCTGAGCTTCCATTACCGTTACCATTTTGGGCTTCTGGACATTCATTTGCATAATGCCCAGTCTTACGGCACTTATAACAAGTGATATGGCTCAGGTCTACCTTGGATGGTGTTGACGGGTTGGTGCGGTTTTTTCCATTGCTTCCTCCATTCCCGTTTCCATTCTTTGTGCCATTATGATTGTGCGAACTACCTCCTCCGTGAGTATGCTGAAATTGCCCTCCTGGCATCGGGGTAAAGCGTAGTTTCTGCTGAGCTCCAAAGTTGTACTTCCCCTGTCCATACTTCCTCTTGCGATTGTCAATCTGTTGTTGCTTCCCTTCAATCATAAGAGCACAGTCTACTAACTCCTGGTAGTTATTGAAGGTGGCTACCATCAACTGCATGCTCAGCTCATCGTTTAGTCCTTCCAGAAACTTCTCCTGCTTAGTTGCGTCCGTAGCAATGTCATCTGGGGCATAACGTGCTAGCTTACTGAAGTCATCCACATACTGGCCAACTGTCCGTCCTCCTTGGCGCAAGTTGCGAAACTCATACTTCTTCATGGCCATACCTCCTGCTGAAACATGGGTAGTACGGAAAGCTTGCTGAAACTGATCCCATGTGACAGTGTCTACAGGGTAAGTGGCTGTAAAATTCTCCCACCATGCTGTTGCGGGTCCGTCAAGATGATGTGCGACAAATTTCACCTTTCCCCATCTGTACATCTTGCAGTGGTCAACTCCCTCCCTATCTTATGGAGCCAATTATCTGCTACTATCGGCTCGGTGCTACTGGAAAACACCGGCGGATTCAGCCTTAAGAAACAGGTCAAATGGTCAACAGGTGGTGGTGGTGGTGGGTTGTTGTTGTTGTTGTTGTTGTTGTTGTTGTTGTTGTTGTTGTTGTTGTTGTTGTTGTTGTTGTTGTTGTTGTTGTTGTTGTTGTTGTTGTTGTTGCCTTGGTTCTGTACCAATGTTTGAATCAAGGCATTCTGCTGCTGAATCAACTCAGTGATCTCCGGCGGGAAAACAAATCCGGGGTCGCGTCTCGGAGGCATCTGAGGGGTTTATAGAGAAGACGAGAGTTAAGAATAGAATGAGGTCTAGTGAGAGAGCACTAACCATATGCACATGAGACAAAAAGCACACAATATCCCTCCAATCAATTCAACAAGGGCAAAAAACGGTCTAACTATCGTTACAAAAGTGCTTGGACTATACTATGTACATGGTGGAACACTACTACTGTTATGGTGGTTAACTAGAAAAACTGCTCCGATGAAGACTCCATGATATCGGCTCCAGCTTCGTCTTCGAAATCATCATCACTAGGATCGGAATCGGTGTCGTCGATGATGATGTAGTTCTCTGGACAGGTGCAATCTTCATCTTCTCCTCCGGGTGCTGAATTCCCCATGAGTCCTTCAATGTTCTCCTTAAGATCGTCATTTTGTTTCACTAGAGCTACAATCTCCTCCATGTAGTCCTTGCGAGTGGCCTTCAGTTCTCCTTCTAGTTCGATAATCTTGGCTTTTGCTTCCTTCAACTCCATCATGTCGGCGCACATCTGGTTCTCTTGGCGTCGAATGTGCTGATTTAACTCTTGGATGAAAGCTGCAATGGATCGATCCTTCTTAGTGCTAACTATCTCCCATTGTTCATCTCTGCGTCCGCAAATCTGGTAGATAGTATCCTTGAGGTCTTCTTGGAAAACTTCTCCAATGCGTCCCATGGTTATGTGAGCTGCCATGCTCTTTCCCAGACTCCAGGTTGGTGCATTAAAAACACACTCTATGGGCTCCGTGACTGGCGCGAACGTCCTTCCGGGAACTTGAGCTTGAATCTTCCAGCGCTCCTCTTTGGGTAAAGTGGAATTGTAGGTCCCGGTGAAGCTCGGTATTCCGATGTTCAGGTACTTAGTGACTTCCTTCAGGTGTCGTCCAAAGGGTGTATCTTCATCCGGCTGAGTGAACTTGATCCTCGCTTCCGTCATCCTAAAAGAGTAGAAAAGGTGAGGAGTCAGAAATGAGAAGAGAGTAGTGATCTAGGGCTTTAGCTTAGTGTTCGTGTCCTACAGTCAGCGTGTGCTCTGATACCATCTTTGTAGCGACCAGACCTCAAACAGTCTGATCGCTGTGCTCAAGTGTCATCCCCGGATCAGTAATGCTGACACCACAAAGTACTCGAAGGATTTAAAACAGAGTAGCAATCACACACTTATTACATCGAATATCTCAAAAGAGAACTTAACAAAATAAATATGGCTTAAGGCCATCTAATAACGATAACAGCGGAAGGCTTGGAAGAATAAGCGAGTCCATCAACTCCAACGTCATCACTGAGTATAGAACCACGACCTAAGCACCTTACTCGTCGTCTGAAAAGTCTGCAACATGAAACGTTGCAGCCTGAAAACGGGTCAGCACATGGAATATGATGGCAATGTAACACATAGAGATTAATAATGGAAATAACTATACTACATGCATATCTGGCTGGTGGAAAGCTCTATGGTTACAGTTTTTGCGTAAAGCCAATTTTTCCCTACTGCAAAGGAATAAATTTATTTAATTATCATGGTGGTTGTTAAACATTGAGAATGGTTGACAGCATCCTCAATCCCAATTAAAAGTACTCATTAACAACCCAACAATATTAATTAGAGTAACATGATGAGATTCACACGATATCCAAGTACTAGATACTCAAGATGTCCATAACCGGGGACACGGCTAACCATGATTAGTTTGTTACACTCTGTAGAGGTTTGTGCACTTTTCCCCACAAGACTCGATCTCCTCCGTTTGATTTCTCGCACTACATGGTGTTTGAGAAACGGATGACCGATACATAGTTTTTCAGAAGCGCTTGCACCTTACGTATGTGATAGACCGTACCAACCTACAACCCCTACATCAGCTAGTCTACCACTGTAAGAGTTCGCACGACTTAATCAACTATGCTAGAGCCCATAGTAGCATGTGGCTGCACACGGAAGTTTCTAGCATGAATAATCTCATGATCCCTTTGAGCCTGGGTGACGGTCCGAAGAAAAACAGGCAAATCCTGGAAAGCAGGTACCTCAATCCACCCAGATGTGTGTTTAAGTTGCCACCTTAAGTAAACCATTAATTAACAATCTCACATCTGTCATGGAAACACTCACCCAATCCACGTCTACTAGCATAGCATGGCGTAATAAGCAAACATAGAAGTAACTCCCAAATGTTTGATAATAAACAGGTAATAGGTACTACCTCATTTACTTCCCATCCCACAATTTAAATTAGATACTAATCATGCAATGTTTGAGGATTGATCTCATGCAATAAAACTGGGTAGTAGAAAAGGTATGATCAAAGTGTTACTTGCCTTGCTGATGATCCGCGAAACCTAGAGACTCGAAGTAACAGGCGGCGCACTACGGGTATCCTATCGCAGACAAACAAACAAGCATACAATAAGTACTCATCTAATGCACAGGTAAAACTCAAACAAAAGATCTAACCAGAAAGTTCAACTTAAGAACTTCGGTTTGCAAAAAGAATCAAATCAAACAAAGCAACGAAAGTCAAACGGCGAAAGAAAACAACTCCGTTTTACTAATCTGGACCTAAGTCAAATTTTACAGAAGCAAAAACTTGTTTAAGTTGGTTATTCGGAAAGAGGTTTTCGAGATTTAAACTCAGCGCTGAATCGCCTGATTCCGATAAACGAGCGAAAAGTTATACTAAAACGAAAATCGGATCAGAAATCGCGATCAGAAAAATCGCGGATTAAATCCGAGAAAAAGAAAAACGACGAACAGGTTAACGAACGAACGTTCGTTAACTAGATCTAATCTTGCAAACGCGTTCGTTAAAACGAACGAACGAGCGAACGCTCGCTATTTAACCGAACCGAAAAAAATAAACCGATCTAAAAAACGGAAACTAAAAAAACTGATGAAAACCGGCGGAAAACCGAACGGTTTTATAAAAAAAAACCGGCGCAGATTTTGAGGCGGCGCGAACCTCGGCGGTGGGGTCGGCGGCTCGGCGGCGGCGGCTCGGCGAGGTCGGCGGTCTCCGTGATGGCGGCGACAGTGGGCGCTAGGTTAGGGTTAGGTTTGTGGGTGGCGGCGGGTGGGGTGGGGCGGGCGGGCGGGCGGGCGGGCGCTATTTAAAGGCTGCCACCAGGCGGAGTCCCACTCGGGTACGGCCCGTAGGTCGGTTCGTTTTTTTTAATAAATAATTTCACGCAGAAAAACAAACGAAAGAAATACTAAACAGACTCCAAAAGTCCCGAAATAAATTTTCCCTGGCTTCTAAAATCAAGCCGGACTAGATGAACATTTATTTGGGGCCTAAATGTAATTTTGAAAAACGCGCATTTTTCCTAAATTCAAATAAAATTGCGAAAAACTCCAAAATAAAATCTTATTTGATTTTATTATTAAATCCTCATTATTTATTTGTTTTGGGAAAGTAATTTTATTCCCTCTCTCATATTTTCTAATAGAAATAATTGAAGATAAAATAATTAAAAATCAAATGATCCTATTTTCAAAATTTGAGAAAACTCAAATATGAAAATAACGAAATCCCCAACTATCTCCGTGGGTCCTTGAGTTGCGTAGAATTTCTAGGATCGAGCCAACAATGCAACAAAAATATGATATGCAAAGATGATCTATGTATAACATTCCAAATTGAAAATTTGGGATGTTACAGTCACATATCCCACAGTAGGCATACTAACAAGTTCACATGCAAGTACAACACAGAAGGTAAACATTCATATCAAACTCAGGTTCACAAGACACATTCATATTCATAGCCAACATTCACAATCAACAACTCAAAAGATTCATATATACACAAGTTCAGCATGTCTATTCATCCAAATGATTGATAGATCACACGACAATATTCATAGTTAATTCATAAAAAGATTCAGTTATACACATGTTCAGTATGTTTAGGCATCCAAATGATTGAGATCACAACCAATATGATCCATGGATGAACTTTAATTACCTGGGTACAGACTGGTAAATGGTGTTCAGTCGGAGGTACTTCTTGCTAATATTAATGCTTGTACGAGTAAATTTTCGAGTACATAAGAGGCATCATAGACAATCTGAACTATGCTTGTAGGTTTATCCTCAAATAGTGGCCTCGTGCTGAGGGAGGTTTGAGCAACTTGGCCACTACTTTCATCCAACTAGTTTACTAGCTCATCTTGGTCCTGTAGCTCGTCAAAATTCTACATTGCAGATAAGAAAGGAGGCAGTTGAGAAAATGAACCACCCAAATTTTTTGTGCAGTTCAACTGAAATGGAGCATCCCTGGCGTGTAGACTGATTAAGTACCATATGAATATACGCGTCAACCAACTTGTTGGGATCTTTAGACTCCATGCCATACAGTTCGCTACCATATCTGTCGATAACCAAAAGGCACAAGTTGGGACCAAAGATCGGATCTGTGTTTTTTCGGGCTATGCGCCAAGCAATATATTTTTATGCTCACTCTCCTAATACTTGAGTTTGACAACTGGTTGACGCCGGTTGATACCGAATGAATATAGGTACTTTTTTCAACATCGATGCTTGTCTCGAGTGAACTTTGGAGTACATAGCAGCAAAGATAAGTATCTGTACATCCGATCTTTTGTGCACTTCTCCCAAATCACCTAATGCAATGATTTGCTCATGAAGTTCAGTTTGTTACTCTTCAGAAGAATATAAGAGCATTTAGATCACTACTTTAGTTATCTAAACGCTCTTATATTTCTTTACAGAGGGAGTACTCTATAAAATTGGCAAACAGTAGCATAATACCAAATTACCAATACATGACAAGCACAATAATCAGGAGAAAGACCAGTACCAACCTGTGTGAGGTAGCATATCAATTACTATTTCCTTTGACTGGAAGCCGAGATAAGCGAAGCGACTGACAACAAAGGAAGAAAGCATGCCTAGATTAGCGACTAACAGGAAATGACGGAAGCTGTCGAGGCAATGAAGCACCCAAAGTTTTTGTGCAGTTCCACGAAAATCGAGCATCCCTGTTAGCACGTATATTGAGAGAGTGAGATTACTATAATAGTGGGACTAGTTGATGAAACATACACTAACAAATAGAAGCACCCTCATTATCTTAATGGGTAAAGTTAGCAACATAGTAGTCTTGCTTAAAGAGAGGTATTAGTTTATTTAATCAGTGCCAATTAGCTCAACACTCAAAGCATTGCCATGTATCATAGGTTGCAAAACTTTAATGTGCAAAGATAAAGGAGTTTCTCATGGCAGTAGCATGATACAAATAGAGATGACAGCAAACTAATATGGATGAAGGCCTTAAGCCCATACCACCCTGAGGAAAAAAGCTTATTCATGTAGTCCCATAAGAGATGATAAAGCACTAACTGGAATCATTGAATAGTATATATTATTGTGCACTTCAAATGTATGGTTAAATCACTCTTATTTACCAGTGCCGAGATTATATCAAAAGATTATCAAGAACTTTCAGTAGAGTTAAAGCACTGGCTGGGATACAGTTCATTGTATTGTCTTGTGTAGTTCCACTAAAATGTATGGTTGGCACAATATGATCCCTATTTGCACAAGTAGGAACAAGGTGAAACCTTCATTAGCTTAGTGAGAAAGGATAGAAAGACATTAGCATATTACTCTAATAGTAGCATCAAATTCATGATGGACAATACGCAAAACATTTCCTCATTGAGCCAATGGCAATAAATGGACATGCAAAACAATAGCACTATTATGTCATGACACTAATAATATTCCCTCCCTGCTCCACCACATGATTCACCTCCATAGAAAAACATACACATGTACATGATTCAGCATAGGGTGCTACTAAAGATTTGTTTAACTCTGACAGGAAAATTAGGCAGCAATAAATTACCGGTACTTAAGTACTCCTAATTAATTAAGTGAGACAGCAGAAGTGGAAGGGATCCCTGGACGATCGTCTCACATGTAAGGTAGTCGTTGCCGGAGCCCTTGAATGGCCTCGGCTGAGGCCTCTGGCTTCAGCAAGATCACATTGGCACTGTTTATTCTTCTTCTTCTTCCTTTTCATGCTCTATTTCTCTTTCTCCTCACTAGTTGGTGAAACCAAGTACATGATTGGCCTTCTATTTCAGAATTGGTTTTGCCAGTGAGGGAGTACAAGTGTACTAGTAAAAAATAGCATTATTTTTTCATGGCAATCACGAAATAGAGATGAACACATGCATTAAATATTGTCCTTACCTAATGGAAGGTTATGGTGCCAATACGATGATGAGGATTGGAACACAGATCTCCCTTTGTGCAGTTCCACCGAAATGAACCAACTGTTCCATTCTGACATTCCCGTTAAACAACACAAAAGTAACTTCTTTTAAGAAGTGTTTTGTGTAGTGCACCAAAAGGTCACAACAACAACCAGGTGAAACGGATATCCCTGTTTGCACAAAAAGCTACAGAGGAAACAGTCAGAGTCTCAAACAATTACAGGCAAAATCATTTGGCTAAACTTGTCATGGCTTATAACAGTACCATGGCTTCATTTTACCAGGGGCATTAGATTAAGAACCGCTAGATATTTCGTATAAGGGCATGGGACAGTGGGTGCACCAGCAGTCCAGCACCATGTACCTAAACAGGGGCATAAAGTGGTGATTCATAGTTTGTTGCCCCGAGAAACAAACATCCAAGAAACATATCTGGGTTGGTTCCATTTTTGTTCACTCTTTTTTTTTGAAACGAGGCAAAAGACTTGCCATTTTAATTGATTAAGAAGAAGAGACACTACAAAAAAAATACACTTCCATCATAATACGTGTTTGTCATAGTAGGTCGCGTTTTTTGTCATGCAGGTACATCCGTGACAAATTTATGACAAAATCAAGATAGTCATACATGTGCTGTCGTAGAAGTGTTCCATGACATTACCAAAATTATCGTCACGGAAGTGTCCACTTCCATGACGATAAATCGCGCGTCACAAAAGTGCTTTCCTCAAGGGTGGCTGACACGTGGCATCCACCGTAACGGAACGCCGTTAAGCTATCAGGTCGGATTTTGGATCCGATAACCCGTTAACAGCCACGACCAATGCCGATTTTCCACGTGTAAAATTCTCATTGGCTGACGGATCCACGTGTCCGCTCCGCGTTGGCACAAGTGTCACTCATCCAACGGTCGAGATGGGCCTATGATATGTTGACACGTGGACCGGCCCAAAAGTGGCCCACAAAGTATAAATGGGCAGGCCCAACCGAAGGCCCATAAGATTTAGCGGACCATAATGGGACGGCCCAGCTAAAGGCCCACAAAATTTAGCGGACCATAATGGGCCGGCCCAGCTAAAGGCCCACAAGATTTTGCGGATCATAATGGGCCGGCCCAGCTAAAGGCCCAAAAGATTCTGCAGACCATAATGGGCCGGCCCAGCTAAAGGCCCAACATTCTCTTTCAAATCGGCCCGTCAACGGCCTGGTCTAAACTTGTCATCAAGGCGGCCCATGGTCACTTCTGGCCTGTTAACAGTCCGCTAAGTAATTGGGGCGAATTACGGCCCGGTGTATTTCCGGCCTATTAAAGGTCCGACTTCATTTTGGCCCATTTACATGCCATCAAAACTTTCGGCCCATAAACGACCGTGAAGGATTTGGGTCATATTTGGTCATGTCTGTCGTTCGTCCTATTAGAGGCCCACTATAGATTTGGGCCACTTTCGGCCTGTTGTCATTTTCGGCCTGTTAACGCCAGATGTAAACCATGGGCCATATGTGGCCCAACTTCATATCGGGCCCATTAACGGCCCATATAAAAATGACGATAATCTAGCCCGACCGAAGTTCCAGCCTATTAAAGGCCCGTGTATTAGGTCGGCGCAATTATGGCCCGTCTGAATTTCGGCCTGTCAAATATCCGCATCGTAAATGGGCCACCATTTCGGCCTGCTAAGTCCAATGGGTTATTTGGCACAATCAGGGCCCAATCTCACTTTCGGTCTATTAAAGGCCCATGTTTTTTATGGGCTCGAGATATTTACACCTGTAAACGGCCTATTTTTACTGAGGGCCCAAATTATGTTTAGGCCTGTTAAAGGCCAACTATGGGCACATGCCTACCAGAAAATTTGAAAGCTTATGCTAATTTAAGCCCAGATATTTTTAGTGGGCTACATGCCAATTTCGGCCCGTAATCATTTTTAGCCCAATTGGAATGGGACCGACGAAAGTTGGCATGTTGGGCTCCTACGAAGCTTTCGGCCGAATACATTACTAAGATAAACCTACACTATACAAAAATAGCGTCATAATTACTGCAGCCTGTGGCAGCATCATAAATGTTGTATCACAACAAAATAAATTCCAATCATACAACAAAAGGCCTATTGGCATAAAGTTTACAGTCCCTCCATATAAAAGCACCATCAGATGTATAGAAGCATAGATCATTTGACCTGAGTGCTAATGTTTCAGGCTGTAGAATCTGATGGAGCAGCACGATCTCCACCTTTTTTCTGCCATTGCTCTTCAACAACAAAGAGAATGTCTGATAGTCTGGTTTGAAAACCATTCATATCTTGATGACGTTTCTCAACCACTATTCTTGTTTCCGAAACAACGTCCATTAGGGATTGGACTTGTGTCTGGAGCATAGATATATCACTCTTTCTAGCAGGATGATTTTGTTCAGTAGGCGATTTGGACGAGGTTACCCTGACAACCAACCCAGAATTATGTAGGAAGGTGCTTTTTGCACTGTTAGTGGAGAGATACTAACGCACTGCAGCAAGAGGTGACATTGTGCCTGTTGTAGCCTCGTCACCTTCAGGTGGTTGTGGTTGTTCAATCATTTGTTCCATAGCTTCCCGAAAGTTTGAACTTGTAGATTAGTGTACCAGATAAGTTACTAATGAGACAAAAACAAACAAAGTAGGTTAAACATTTATACATAACTTATTTTGTTGAACTACTATAATATATTAGCATGTATTGTAGTGCCAACTACATAATAAAATCACTTTCGGAACATATGTCCATGTAGCATGCCTACTGTATTGTCTATTTCCTCATATTCGTTGACATCTAAGGATAAAGAGACATGGTTTAAAGTAGGATGAACATAGTATGACATCATTCATATCATGGGCAAACAGATATAAAACAAACAAGCTATTTTATCATTGTAAAAGACGTGAACATAACAACTAGATTACAGATCAAGACCAAAAGAATATCCTTCATCTCTTTTAAACCATGTAAGGTGAAATGATACGTTAAGACAACTGTGTATAAAAGTGAACAGAGTAACTGACATTGGCTGCAAACCAAATAGTTAAATGAACACATCATAGTACCAATCAGTTCAAGGCAGGAGGAGTAAGGACTTACAACAACGGCTTGAGCTGGTGTGCTAATGCCCTTCATCTTCTTTGGTGTGGCAATCCTTGAAGATTTGCAATTGCATTCGTTCGATTTCTTTTTGGTCCGCACGGCTTTCCTCTGTATTTGGAACAAGTCAATATAGATATGATAACATGGCATAAAAAGAAGAAGGAAGTAGCAGCTATTTACAAGAGCCTCACAGTGTGCAATATAGCCTCCCTGATGTTCATTTAATCAGACCAGTGTTTAACGAGGGTTGTCCAGTCTTCATCTATAATATATTCCACTGGAGATGTTTGGGCGATTTCATTGTTAGCCTTGCCTTCAAAGTGAGATTTTCTAAGGTGGTTCCGATACTGTCACAGAGCAGAATGAAAAACATGAGTGCATACTTGTTTAGTTGCATCATCTTTCGGATCCAACTTGAACCTCATCTGTTTGAAAAAAGAATGTGAGTCTTATTAGGAGGAAGCTAGAAAGTATGGGACAGAGCAAGACAATATTACTAATTGCGATGAATAACATTACTTACAGATAAATGTTCAAGGAAGGTGTTAAACTTGGTATTGTCTTTCTCATTCCTGTACTGGATCCATGTTGGGAGGATACACGCATGACACCTAACGTCAACGGCTGCCTCTGATACTAACTTGGCTGACTCTGTAGCATCAGGTGGCCTTTTTAAACCTGCCTCAAAATGGATCTCCATTCTTCCTCCTTTAGATTTTGTTAATCTGTCAAGCATTATCCCTGATGTCTGTTTCTGCTTGCGCCGTGGTGTTAGTCCAACAACGAATATTGAAAGTGTTAATGTACATCAAACTGTGAGAGTACATATAAAGGAGCATGCAACTGCAACTTGACTCGGTCAGGTACCGTATTGGTGTTGATGCTCATGAGGTTCATCTGATCTTGCCAAGTCATGTTGTGTCAGCAGTGCTTCGGAAGGAGTGTTAGGTGTGAAGGCAGCTTGGGAACTGACCAGTTCAGGAGCAAACGAACGAGTAACTGGTTGAGATGCCGGTACAGTTGAAGCGGATGCTGCAGCTGGTTGAGAAGGTGATACTGTTTTTGTAGATTTAGCCGGTGGACTTGGACCTTCTACTGCACTATAAGTACCAGCAGAATCTCGACGGCAGAACCTTTTCGGTTTCACTCGACGGGTAAAAGCACTCCCTACTATATTATTTTCCTTCCTCTTTTTTGACTTTGCCATGTCAAGCTGTACCCACAACACAAAAGAATAAAATCACTCTTCAGAACTCATTGATGCATGATACAGACAAGCAATACTTTGATGTAAGACAACCGTATGAGGATGGAATATGTAAGAAAAACAAGACGACATGACATATTCACAGCTACGATGTGCAAACTAAGGTATGATTTTCAAGAAAATAGAAGTAATGCAAGCTAGACACCATATGAAAGATGCAACCAATATTACTCGCCAAGTTAAAAGTGTCTTGTCATAAGTGGCAATTGAAAAATTAGAAGCAAAGACAATGTAGAAATCAATGCAAGATACAACCACTATCAAACTGCCATGTTAAAAGCGTCCAATCATGAGTTATCGATGCGGGATACACAACAGCAGTACTTTGATGTAAGAACATGGTATGATAGATAGATGCAGTGTATTCTAGACACGTAAAGTTATGTCATATGCACATGTATAACGATAAACTCAGCATGTGCAATTTAATCAAAATGGAAGAAATACAGGCTAGACAACATATGCAACATGAAACCAATTATCACATGTCAACTTAGAGCAAGCACCTGCAATGGTGGAGTGCGGGAGATGAACTCATCATGTAGACTTGGGACTTCAACTTCATTAGCAGTAGCAGTGGAAAATCTAGAGAGTCTCTGCTGGCGCCGGTGCGGAGTACCACCAACATCCCCTAACTTACTCTTTTCCTTCTGTAACATCCCAAATTTCCTATTTGGAATGTTTTACAATTATAGCTAAGCATCTATGCATTCTGTTTGAATTTGAGTGGCATTTGAAGTTTCAGAAGTTTTGGAATTTGAATTCAAATTTTGGCAAGTGGAAATCATTTCAAAAACTATGCCTGATAAATACTTGAGAAAAAGTATGACAGGAGTAAACATGACACTCCAAAAATATCAGAGGAAAACATTGCCAAAAGTTTTGAATTCAAATTTGAGTTTTATTTGAATTTTGAAAAAAATGAATTTTTATAAAGTTTGGATTTTGCCTCGAAAATGTTCAAATGATAGGAATATTCCCGATCATTTTGATATATATATATGTCCTATATAAAATATTTATATTTTAAATATTATCTCTGTTTTTGTTTAAAAAAATAAAATAGAAAAAGAAAAAAGCCCACAGGCGCCGGCCAGCCAACTGCCCAGCTAACACCCAGCGGCCCACCAGGCCACCAAAGCGGCCCAATGAGCCACCGACCGCACTCCACTCAAGGCTGAAACCCTTCGGTTCGGTCGACCGACCAACCCCGCTCCCTCACTCGCCGACAGGAGGTCCCCACCCGTCACCTACCCCTCGCCCACGCCACCACTGCGCGCCGCGGAGATCCCGAGATCTCCGGATCTCACCGATCCTCCCGATTCGCCCCTCGCGCAAGACGAGGCCCCGCCCTATAAATACCCACCCCTCACCTGTTCCCCCCTCGCCTCGCCCGACCCTCTCCTCCCCGCACGCCTTCGCTGAGTAGCCGAACGCCCGCCGCCATTAGCCGCCTGAGCTCGCCCGGTCACCCCGAGCTCCACCAACTCCACCAAACCCACCTCGCCCGTCCGCACTGGGCCGGAGCTCCCGCCGTCGCCTCGACCACCGAGACGCTGAGCACTCGCCGCCCGAGCCGCCGCCGCCGACCTTCGGTGAGTCGCCGGAGTTTCCCCTCGCCGTCCGATCTCGTTTCAACGGATAGGATTAGATTCCCCCCGAAGGGGTATGTTCATTTAAATAAAACCGGTTTAGTCCGGTTTATTTTATTTTAGTTAGGGTTTTTATTTGAGCCGCCCGATCTGCTTAAACCCTAGGCCCGCTTAGTTAAGTTACGCCTGTATGCTAGTTAGCCCATTAGGCCATTTTTTCTTTTATTTTCGTTTTCTGTTTTAACAGAATAGTTTCAGATTTGAAAAATTCATATCTTTTAATCTACTTAATATTTTTAAGTGATTCTTTTTTTGTTGGTTTGCAAATTTCTTATAGTTTCTGTAGAAAATATAATTAGCCATGTTAAAATTATTTAGAATTGCTTTATTTTAGATTTAGACAGAATAGTAATTCTGCCATAAAATGAGTTAGGAAAATTATTTTTAGTGATTCTTTTGTCACAACTTTGTTTTGACATGGCCTAACCGTAGGAATTTATTTGGGCATTTTAGGATTAATAAAAATTAGTTTTACTCAGAATCATGTTATTCTTAATTAATTAGCTAGCTACTGTTTTCCTATTGTTTTAGTTAGCAAATAAATTTATTTTTCATATGTGATAGATTATTCTAGGTTATTTTCTGTCACTTTAGAGCATGAACTTTTATTTATATTAAATAAAACTTTTATTTTATTTTTCTTACTAAAATTTGCTTTAGGCCTAATATGAGTTTCATAATGGATTTTAAGGTGATTCTTTTTGCTCCTAGTTGCATAATGCATTCTTTTCTGTTAGGTAGCATAAACCCATGCTTAGGTTATGTTAAGAAATTTTTTGTTATGTAAAACTATTTTTAGTTGTTGCTTGAAGTAGGAAAACTTTGAGTTGGATTTCTTTGAGTTTTCCTTTGGGTTTTGATTCGTTTGTTTGGTGTGTTTCATATTACTATGCTGCTATGTAAGTGATCATTGTTGTATGCTTATTGTGATTATTGTTTGCCTCGGTAGAATTTCCGGAGTGCGAAGCTTGCTACCACGAGTCTCTAGCTTACGAAGATCGTCAGCAAGGCAAGTCATTGATCATGTTTCTTTATAATACCTATGATTTTGTTGCATTAGAATTATACCTCCCCACCATGCATGCAGTAGTTGAAATTTGAAGTTATGTTCTTGAGTAGTATCATGTGGTAGGATGAACCAATTCCCCTTGTTACCATGACCCGGGACGAAGTAGTTTACTTTTGCTATGCTCGTAGACGGGGTTGGTTGAGTGAATTCATACGAAAGATGTGAGAGTCAAGATGATGACAACCCCATGAACTTCAAGCTCAAGATGGACTTCGGAATTCACTACTGGGTGGAGGACGGTTGACGGGCACCCTGGAGAACCCAGTGGTTGGCCGTGATGCATGGAGAAGTGCCATGACATCTTGCGGAAAGCTTCACCCAGCCACGAAGAGACGGATGTATACCCCATTGACCGGAAGCTTACCTGTGCAGCCGCAAGCCATTATGGGCTCTGGCTTGGTCAACCCTAGTTGTGACTGGCTGGACGGTACTACGAGATGTAGGAGAACGGTAGGATTGGATGGGTACCGGCAAAGGGTCGAGGAACTCTTGGAAGACCCTGTTTTGTTCGTCCGCCTTCAAACACCATGAAGTGCGAAGACTTAAAAGGAGGAACGATTCTTGCGGGTAAAGTGCATAAACCTCTGCAGAGAAAAGATCTAATTGATTAGCCGTGTCCTCGGTTACGGACAATTTGAGCCTCTGGAACTTGGAAGTATTCGGAAATCTCAACACTAAAACTAATAAATTAATCGAGGGGGTTATGACTTAATAATTTGGGAATGAGACATTGGTTGGCGGAACCATCTCAATAACTACCAACAATTTTGTAGTATTTGCAAGTAAGTCCACTGTAGTAGGGAAAAATTGGCTTTTCGCAAAATGATGAAACATAGAGCCCCATAGCCAAATTGCATATAGTATTAGTAATACTTTATTATTCTCTATTCATGTCTTGCCAGCATATTCAAAATGCTGACCTACACGGCTGCAACGTCTTATGTTGCAGAGGAGTATTCCGATCAGGATTGAGGCTACGATCCGCGCTTGGTGATTGCCCTTTGGAGTCGGATGGACTCGCTATTCTTCTACGCTTCCGCAGCTTTACTTAGTTTATTTCTCATGAGTTGGCCTTCGGCCGAATTTATTCTATTGTAATAAAGACTCGATATGAGAACCGTGTAATAAATTCAGGTGTGATTGAACTTTGATTATTTCATCAATGTCTTGTGTGTGCGGCATGATCTTGGGATGGTACAGACACAGAGACTTGACCGATTTTGGGTCAGGTCGCTACAGAGATGGTATCAGAGCACACGCTGACCGTAGGACGTAACCCCTAGGATCGGAAAGCCATAGGAAGAGACTATTTACTTTATATCCTTATCATTCTGTAATTCTCCCCTGTTCATTTCTGACTTCTCTCCGATTTTCAACATTCTAGATGGCCGCCGAGTTCACCCCAGTTTTGCTACCGGAGTTTTGCCAGCCAGATGAGACGATGCCCTTCGGCAGGAAGCTGGTCCAGATGGTGAAGAAGCTGAAGATTGCTCTGCCCTCGATCACCGGGAAGCCTACCAATGCACTTCCGACGGATACCCGCTACAGGATTGAGGTGCACATTCCAGGGAGAACCTTCGGAGGACATATAGAGCCAATTGACTTTGAGTTTACCGACTTCAACTGGATCCTCGGAAGAGACATGGCGATATATCGTGCACTTGGACATCTCCGAGAAGAGTACAGGGCCGAGCTCGATCCATCAGACCTCGCCATGGTTTCTCGCAGAGCAAGGAATGGAGATATCATCCGCATCAGTGAGGACGACTCCATTCTCTCATATGTCCAAGACTTGGAGTGTCTCCTCAGAAACGGAGATCCAGACTCGCCCGAACTTCAAGGTACACAGGAGGCTGTTGTTCCGTGAACTGAACTGGAGGAGAAGGCACACGCAGACTTCCTTGATCATGAGGAAGAAATCGCGGACTTCATGGAGAGAGTCGACGACCAAGATGAAGGTTGCCGCACTAGAGGAAAAGATTGACTTGGGAGAGGACCTTTTCCGAGTGGAGATGACGGACCTCTCGTGAGCAATGATCAGGATTATGAAGGAGTTCCACCGAGAAAGCCGCAAGAGGAGGCGCCAGAATGAGAGGACGCCACACCGAGGACATCGCACTGTGAGGACGCAAGGATTATTGATGAAGACATTTAGTCGACCACCATGTTATTTTACTTTTTCGTCGATCAGTTAGGCCGATATTTTCGATTAGTCGTGAGCTTTTGTAATCGAGATTGAACCATGTTTGAGTGGAATGAATAAATGATTGGTGTGTTTATGATTGTGCATTCATATGGGTAGTGATATTTCTCATTAGACCATTGTTCTATTCTAATTTTCTCATCCACTCCAAAACACCAGATGCCTCCGAGACGTGACACCGGTCTCAACTTTCCGCCGGAGCTCACCCAGCTGCTCCAGCAGCAGAATGCCCTCATGCAGATACTCATCCAGAACCAGAACAACAACAACAACAATCCACCGCCACCACCCCCTGTTGACAACTTGACTCGATTCCTGAGGCTGAATCCGCCGGTGTTCTCTAGCAGCACTGAGCCGATTGTGGCCGACGATTGGCTCCGCAAGGTCGGAAGAGAGTTAATCACTGTTGGATGCACTGATGCAGAGAAGGTGCGCTTTGCCGCACATCAACTTGATGGGCCTGCAGCTTCTTGGTGGGAGAACTACACCGCCACTTATCCCATCAGCACCATCACGTGGGATCAGTTCCAGCAAGCCTTCCGCACCGCCATGTTTCATTTGGAGCCATGAGTGCAAGAAGCGTGAGTTCCGCAACTTACGCCAGGGAACCGTCTTGTGGTGCAAGACGTGGATGAGTTCAGCAAGTTAGCTCGCTATGCCCCGGATGATGTGGCCACAGATGCCGCAAAGCAGGAAAAGTTTCTCGAGGGACTCAATGACGAGCTGGGTATGCAGCTTATGGTGGCAACCTTCACCAACTACCAGGAGCTGGTAGACAAGGCCACCATACTTGAAGGCAAGCAGCAGCAGATTGATAGCCGCAAGCGGGAGTACAGCCAGGGGAAGTACAACTCAGGAGCTCAGCAGAAGCCCCGTTATGCCCCATACTCAGGAGGGCATACCCATCACAACCATGGAGGACATAACCATGGAGGTAATGGGAACAACCGCAACCAGGACAACAAGTCGTGCAATGGCAATGGAAACGGTAATGGGAACCAAAGATCGCCCCTGCCCGGCTCAAGGATCTCGAGTCACATCACTGTTTCAAGTGCCGGAAAACAGGGCACTATGCCACCGACGCCCGGAGGCCAAGCAGAGGAATGGAAACGACAATGGAAGCTCAGCGAAGAAGCCCAACCCTTTCCCTCGTGCTCGGGTGAACCACATTGACGTGGAGGACGCCTATGATCAGCCGACACTCGTGGTTGGCAAGTTTTTATTGAATTCACGATCAGATTGGTACTCTTTGATTCTCGTGCAACGATTCATTCATATCAAGGGTAGTTGTGGAAAAGTATGGGTTGCCCACTAAAACTCTTAGAAGCCCCTTGGCGGGCCCAGGAGGAGAAATGATGGCAGGTTTAGGCTGTCATGCAACCTCAACATCGGAAACCATAAATTTCCGCAGACCTCATAGTATTGGAAACCCTGACCTTGGATGTAATCCTAGGCATGGATTGGTTGACGAAGTTTGAAGGAAACATAGATCGTGCTCAAGAAGTCAATTCTGCTCAACACCCCGGAGCGAAGAGGATCAAGTATGTATCCAGCATAGCCGATGAAGAATCAGTGCATTCCCTCACGGGAGTTGTTCAGAGGAAGTGCCATGGTGCAAGATTTTCCCGATGTGTTTGGGAGGAATTACCAGAATGCCACCGACGAGAGACATTGAGTTTCGATTGAGTTATTGCCCGCACAGCCCCAATATCCAAGAGACCTTATCGGATGCCACCGAACGATTTGAAAGAGATCAAGAACCAAATTAATGAGTTATTGGAGAAGGGATATATTCGCCAAGCTCATCACCTTGGGGAGCCCAGTTCTTTTGGTAGAGAAGAAGGATGGAACCTTGAGAATGGTTGTGGATTATCGCTCGCTGAACGACGTGACCATCAAGAACAAGTACCTCTGCCGATGATTAATGATCTGTTTGATCAGCTAGTTGGAGCCAAGGTATTCTCCAAGATCGATCTTGATCGAGGTATCATCGATTGAAGATCCGTGAAAAGGATATACCCAAAACAGCATTCACTACGTGTATGGTTTATATGAGTATACCGTCATGTCATTTGGATTGACTAATGCTCCTGCATACTTCATGATTTTGATGAACAAGGTATTTATGGAATATCTGGACAAGTTTGTCGTGGTGTTCATCAATGATATACTGATTTTCTCCAAGAGCGAGGAAGAGCATAAGGAACATTTGCGTCTAGTTCTGGAGAAACTTCGAGAACATCAGTTGTATGCCAAGTTCAGCAAATGTGAATTTTGGCTGAAGGAAGTCGGATTCCTCGGACATGTTATTTCAGGAGAAGGAATAGCAGTTGACCCCGCCAAGGTTGAATCAGTCACCGATTGGCAGCCACCCACCTCAGTCAAGGAGATCCGCAGTTTTCTCGGACTCGCAGGATACTATCGGAGGTTTATTGAGAACTTCTCGAAGATTGCCAAGCCCATGACTGAGCTGTTGATGAAGGAAGCCAAGTACATTTGGACCGAGGATTGTGAAGCCAGTTTTCAGGAATTGAAGAAACGTTTGGTCACAGCCCCAGTAGTGATTTTGCCGGACATACACAAGGATTACCAGGTATATTTTGACGCTTCTCGTCAGGGACTCGGAGGAGTACTCATGCAGGAAGGAAAAGTTGTAGCTTATACCTCCAGACAGCTACGACCTCACGAGATGAATTATGCCACACATGATTTGGAGTTAGCAGCCGTAGTGCACGCACTCAAGACCTGGAGACATTTCCTTATCGGAAACCGTTGTGATGTTTACACAGATCACAAGAGCTTGAAGTATATTTTCACGCAGAAGAGTTGAACCTCAAAGAGGAGATGGCTAGAGTTAATAAAGGACTATGACATGAGATTGCATTACCACCCGTAAGGCTAATGTTGTAGCAGATGCTTTGAGCCGTAAGAGTTATGTGAATACTCTTATAGCAGGAGGATTACCCGGGAGTTAGTCGATGACCTCGTAGATCTCCGATCGGAGATAGTTCCGAGAGGATATGTTGCAACTCGAAGTTCAGTCCACTTTGGCCGAAAGGATTCGTGAAGCCCAGAAGTCGGACAAGGAAATTGATGAGATAAATAAAAAAATGGATGAAGGAAAAGCCAAAGGATTCCGTAAGGATGAATACGGAGCTATATGGTTCGAGGATCGTATTTATGTACCCAATGATCCCGAACTCAGGAAACTAATTCTTCAGGAGGCTCATGATTCACCGTACTCGATTCACCCCGGTAACACCAAGATGTATCTGGATTTGAAGGAAAGTTTCTGGTGGACAGGTATGAAGAAGGATATTGCCGAGTACGTAGCAGTATGCGATGTTTGTCAACGAGTAAAGGCAGAACATCAGAAGCCAGCAGGGTTACTTCAACCTTTGCCGATTCCCGATTGGAAATGGGAAAAACTTGGAATGGATTTTATCACAGGATTACCCAGGACCCGTTCAGGTTATGATTCTATCTGGGTAGTGGTTGATCGATTGACCAAGGTAGCTCACTTCATTCCCGTGAAGACTACCTATACCAGTGCTAAGTTGGCCAAGATATACATGACCAGAATCGTAGGTCTGCATGGAGTTCCGAGGAGTATCGTGTCAGATAGAGGAACACAATTTACCTCAAAGTTTTGGAATCAGTTGCATGAAACTTTGGGTACGAGGCTGGAGTTCAGTACAGCTTTTCATCCACAGACAGATGGACAGACCGAGAGAGTCAACCAAATTCTGGAAGACATGTTGAGAGCTTGTGTGCTAGACTATGGATCTAGCTGGGATGATAATTTGCCATACGCAGAGTTTTCATACAACAACAGTTATCATCCAAATCAAGATGGCCCTTTCAAGCTCTATACGGAAGGAGGTGCAGAACACCATTGCTGTGGGATGGTGTTGGAGATCGATCGCTTTTCGGCTCCGATCTTATCAGAGATTCCGAAGAGAAAGTCAAGCTGATTCGGGATAGACTCAAGATAGCTCAGTCGAGGCAGAAAAGTTATGCCGACAGTAAACGCAAGGAAGTAACTTACGAAGCGGGAGACCGAGCATATCTTCGTGTGTCTCCACCAGCGGAATCAAGAGGTTTGGTGTCAAAGGAAAGTTAGCACCCGATTCATTGGCCCTACAAAATCCTCGAACGTCGTGGAAAAGTTGCTTACAAGTTGGAATTGCGGAAGGATTGTCCGAGTTCATGATGTCTTCCATGTCTCTCGGTGAAGAAGTGTCATGCCGACATGGACGATATTCCGTTGAGAGACACAAGGCCCCTAGAGGCCATACAGCTCGACGGTGATCGACTTATAAGGAGAAACCCGTCCGAATTCTCGAGACTGCGTAACAGAGTCACCCGCAGCAAGATCATCAAGTTTTGCAAGGTCTTTGTGGAGTCATCACTCCGAAGAGGAAGCCACCTGGGAGCGAGAAGAAGACCTCCTTCGAGACCACCCGCACCTATTTGCTAGCCAACCCGAATCTCGAGGGCGAGATTCATCTTAAGGTGGGTAGGTTTGTAACATCCCAAATTTCCTATTTGGAATGTTTTACAATTATAGCTAAGCATCTATGCATTCTGTTTGAATTTGAGTGGCATTTGAAGTTTCAGAAGTTTTGGAATTTGAATTCAAATTTTGGCAAGTGAAAATCATTTCAAAAACTATGCCTGATAAATACTTGAGAAAAAGTATGAGAGGAGTAAACATGACACTCCAAAAATATCAGAGGAAAACATTGCCAAAAGTTTTGAATTCAAATTTGAGTTTTATTTGAATTTTGAAAAAAATGAATTTTTATAAAGTTTGGATTTTGCCTCGAAAATGTTCAAATGATAGGAATATTCCCTGATCATTTTGATATATATATGTCCTATATAAAATATTTATATTTGAAATATTATCTCTTTTTTTTTTTTTAAATAAAAATAGAAAAAAGAAAAAGCCCCTGGGCGCCGGCCAGGCCAACCGGCCCAGCCAACACCCAAAGGGGCCCACCAGCGGCCCAATGAGCCACCGACCGCACCCCTGGCCGAAACCCGGTTCGGTCGACCGACCAACCCCCGCTCCCCTCATTCGCCGGCAGGAGGTCCCCACCCCGTCACCTACCCCTCGCCCACGCCATCGCAGCAGGCCTTGCCGAAGATCCCGAGATCTCCGGGATCTCACCTGATCCCCTCCCGATTCCCCTCATGCAAGACGAGGCCCCCGCCCTATAAATACCCACCCCCTCTACCCCGTTTCCCCCCCTCGCCTCTCGCCCGACCCTCGCCTCCCTCCGCACACGCTCGCCGGAGTAGCCGAACGCCGCCGCCGCCATTAGCCGCCCCGAGCTCGCCCCGGTCACCCCCGAGCTCCACCAACTCCACCAAACCCACCCCCTCGCCCGTCCGCACCTGGGCCGGAGCTCCCGCCGCCTCCCCGACCACCGGAGACGCCGGAGCACTCGCCGCCCGAGCCGCCGCCGCCGTCGACCTTAGGTGAGTCGCCGGAGTTTCCCCTCGCCGTCCGATCTCGTTTCAACGGATAGGATTAGATTCCCCCCGAAGGGTTATGTTCATTTAAATAAAACCGGTTTAGTCCGGTTTATTTTATTTTAGTTAGGGTTTTTATTTGGGCCGGCCCGATTCATTTAAACCCTAGGCCCGTTTAGTTAAGTTACGCCCAGGGCGTTAGTTAGGCCCATTAGGCCATTTTTTCTTTTATTTTCGTTTTCTGTTTTAACAGAATAGTTTCATATTTGAAAAATTCATATCTTTTAATCTACTTAATATTTTTAAGTGATTCTTTTTTTGTTGGTTTGCAAATTTCTTATAGTTTCTGTAGAAAATATAATTAGCCATGTTAAAATTATTTAGAATTGCTTTATTTTAGATTTAGACAGAATAGTAATTCTGCCATAAAATGAGTTAGGAAAATTATTTTTAGTGATTCTTTTGTCATAACTTTGTTTTGACATGGCCTAACCGTAGGAATTTATTTGGGCATTTTAGGATTAATAAAAAATTAGTTTTAATCAGAATCATGTTATTCTTAATTAATTAGCTAGCTACTGTTTTCCTATTGTTTTAGTTAGCAAATAAACTTATTTTTCATATGTGATAGATTATTCTAGGTTATTTTCTGTCACTTTAGAGCATGAACTTTTATTTATATTAAATAAAACTTTTATTTTATTTTTCTTACTAAAATTTGCTTTAGGCCTAATAGGAGTTTCATAATAGATTTTAAGGTGATTCTTTTTGCTCCTAGTTGCATAATGCATTCTTTTCTGTTAGGTAGCATAAATCCATGCTTAGGTTATGTTAAGAAAATTTTTGTTATGTAAAACTATTTTTAGTTGTTGCTTGAAGTAGGAAAACTTTGAGTTGGATTTCTTTGAGTTTTCCTTTGGGTTTTGATTCGTTTGTTTGGTGTGTTTCATATTACTATGCTGCTATGTAAGTGATCATTGTTGTATGCTTATTGTGATTATTGTTTGCCTCGGTAGAATTTCCGGAGTGCGAAGCTTGCTACCACGAGTCTCTAGCTTACGAAGATCGTCAGCAAGGCAAGTCATTGATCATGTTTCTTTATAATACCTATGATTTTGTTGCATTAGAATTATACCTCCCCACCATGCATGCAGTAGTTGAAATTTGAAGTTATGTTCTTGAGTAGTATCATGTGGTAGGATGAACCAATTCCCCTTGTTACCATGACCCGGGACGAAGTAGTTTACTTTTGTTATGCTCGTAGACGGGGTTGGTTGAGTGAATTCATACGAAAGATGTGAGACTCAAGATGATGACAACCCCATGAACTTCAAGCTCAAGATGGACTTGAATTCACTCATTGGGTGGAGGGCGGTTGACGGGCACCTCGAGAACCCAGTGGTTGGCCGGGATGCATGGAGAAGTGCCATGACATCTTGCGGAAAGCTTCACCCAGCCACGAAGAGACGGATGTATACCCCATTGACCGGAAGCTTACCTGTGCAGCCGCAAGCCATTATGGGCTCTGGCTTGGTCAACCCTAGTTGTGACTCTGGCTGGACGGTACTACGAGATGTAGAAGAACGGTAGGATTGGATGGGTACCGGCAATGGTCGGAGGAACTCTTCGGAAGACCCTGTTTCGTTCGTCCCGTCTTCAAACACCATGAAGTGCGAAGACTTAAAAGGAGGGAACGATTCTTGCGGGTAAAGTGCGCAAACCTCTGCAGAGAAAAGATCTAATCGATTAGCCGTGTCCCCGGTTACGGATAATTTGAGCCTCTGGAACTTGGAAGTATTCGAAAATCTCAACACTAAAACTCATACATTAATCGAGGGGGTTATGACTTAATAATTTGGGAATGAGACATTGGTTGGCGGAACCATCTCAATAACTACCAACAATTTTGTAGTATTTGCAAGTAAGTCCATTGTAGTAGGGAAAAATTGGCTTTTCGCAAAATGATGAAACATAGAGCCCCACAGCCAAATTGCATATAGTATTAGTAATACTTTATTATTCTCTATTCATGTCTTGCCAGCATATTCAAAATGCTGACCTACACGGCTGCAACGTCTTATGTTGCAGAGGAGTATTCCGATCAGGATTGAGGCTACGATCCGCGCTTGGCGATTGCCCTTTGGAGTCGGATGGACTCGCTATTCTTCTCACGCTTCGCAGCTTTACTTAGTTTATTTCTCATGAGTTGGCCTTCGGCCGAATTTATTCTATTGTAATAAAGACTCGATATGAGAACCGTGTAATAAATTCAGGTGTGATTGAACTTTGATTATTTCATCAATGTACTGTGTGTGCCAGCATGATCTTGGGATGGTACAGACACAGAGACTTGACCGATTTTGGGTCAGGTCGCTACACCTTCCTATTTTTTGATATTGCCTTATGAAGTCAAAACCACAAGAAGATGAATAAAATTAGCTCTGCATAACTGGTTGATGCATGATACAGACGAACACTACTTTGATGTAAGGCAAGCGTAGGATAGGAGGATGGAATATATACAAAAAAATACATCATTTCATATTCACACGTATGATAGGAGGATGGAATATGTATGAAAAAACAGTAAGCGGAAGGCATTTCAACAAAATTAGAAGAAATGCAAGCTAGGCACCATATGATCATGCAACCAATATCACTCTATCAGGTAAAAAATGTCTCGTCGTAAGTGCTATTTCAAGAAAGTAGAAGCAGTACAAGCTAGAAGACAATGTAAGATGCAACCTACATCACGGTCCCAAGTTAAATGTGTCTTATGGGTAAGTGATCGTTGCAGGTATAAGTTATAAGCTACGCATATGCAATTCTACATAATCAGAAGCAATACAAACTAGACATCATACGGAAAACGCAACTACGTATAACAGTTCCAAGTAAGAGCAAGCACCTGTTATGCTGGAGTAGGGGAGATGTGCTCATCATGTACATGTATCTATTAGAAACAGGAACACGTGTCATATTCACAGGCATTATGTGTAAAGTAAGCAGATGCAATTCAAGTTAGAAGCAATACAAGCTAGACATCGTACGCAACATGCAACCACATATAATAGTGTCAAGTTAGAGCAAGCACCTGTGATGGTGGAGTAGGGGAGATGTGCTCATCATCTACACAGCTACGTTGACTGTCCAGCCTTGTTTTGTCTTGCGAATCTTGTTGGGAGGATGGCGGAGTTGAATCTTTAGATACCCCCTATTTGAGTTGCTCCAAAGGACCACCATCATCCACTCCCGGACTAATTTCCTTCAGCTGTAATGTTTTTGCATTGTGAAGTCAAACCGATAAGAAAAAGGAATAAAATTCGCTCTTCATAACTCATTCATGCATGATACTGACGAACACTACTAGGATGGAATATGTATGAAAAACAGGATGGTTTGACATATTCACACCTATGATGTGGTAACTAAGAAGAAGGCATTTCAACAAATTAGAAGCACTTCAAGCTAGACACCATATGAAAGATGCAACCAATATCACTCTGCCAAGTTCAAACTGTATGGCGTTTCAACAAATTAGAAGCAGTATATGCTAGAAATCATATGCAAGACACAACCAATATCACAGTGGAGAATTAAAGGTGCCTTATCATAAGTGACTGATGCAGGATATGCAAGAATAGTAGTCTGATGTAGAAACAGGAACACATGTCATATTCACAAGCATTATGTGTAAAGTAAGCAGATGCAATTCAACAAAGTTAGAAGCAATACAAGCTAGACATCATACACAACATGCAACAACATATAATAGTGCCAAGTTAGAGCAAGCACCTCTGATGGTGGAGTAGGGGAGATGTGCTCATCATCTACACAGCTACGTTGACTGTCTAGCCTTGCGTTGTCTTGCGAATCTTGTTGGGAGGATGGCAGAGTAGAATATGTAGAGAACCTCCGCTTCAGTTGCTCGTAAGGACCGCCATCATCCAATGCCTTGCCAATTTCCTTCAGCTTTATTGATTTTGCATTGTGAGGTCATACCGACAAGAAAAAGGAATATCATTCTCTCTTCAGAACTCATGCATGCATGATACTGACAAACACTACTCTGATCAAAGGCAAAGTCATGATACGAGGATGGAATATGTACGAAAAAATGGACGGCTTGACATATTCACACTTATGATGTGGTAACTAAGCAGAAGGCACTTCAACAAATTAGAAACATTGCAAGACACCATACGGAAGGTGCAATCAATATCACTCTGCCAAGTTAAAACTGTCTAGTCATAGGTGGCGTTCATCAAACTAGAAGCAATACATGCTAGAAATCATATTCAAGACACAAAATATCACACTGCCAACTTAAAGGTGTCCCATCATAAGTGATTGATGCAGGATACACAAGAAGAGTAGTTTCATGTAAGAACATGGTGCGATAGACAGATATAGTATGTACCAAAAACAGGAAAGCGTGTCATATTCACATGTATCATGTGTAAGCTAAGCAGATGTAGTTTACACTAATTAGGACCAATACGAGCTAGACACCATATGCAACATGCAACCAGATATCACACTGCCAAGTTAGAGCAAGCACCTTGGATGGTGGAGTAGGGGAGCGGAGACTTGGACCATGTAATGCACTATCAGTACAAGGAGAATCGTGCAGATGCTCCGTTTACGTTCTTCTGAGAGGACCACCATCATCGCCTTCCTTACCCTTTTCCTTCCTCTTTCTTGATTTTGCCTTGTCAAGTCAAACCCACAAGAAAAAGGAATAAAATTTGCTCTTCAGAACTTATTGATGCATGATACTGATGAACACTACTTTCATGTAAGGCAGCCGCATGATAGGAGGATGGAATATGTATGAAAAATAGGACGGCGTGACATATTGACATGTATGATGTATAAAGTGTAAACTAAGCACAAGGTGCTTGAACTTGTTTGAATCGGTGCAAGCTAGAAACCATATGAAAGATGGAACCAATATCACTCTGCCAAATTAAAAGGGTGCCCTAACAAATGTATTTGACCAAATTAGAAGCAATACATGGCAACAGGCTAGAAATAATATGCAATATGCAACGAATAAAGGTGACTCATCATAAGTGAATGATGCAGATATCTGAGAGAGGTAGTTTCATGTAAGAACAAGGTTAACACATAGATGTAGTGTGTACCAAAAATAGGAAGGCATGCCATATTCACAGGTATAGTGTGTAAACTAAGCAGATGAAATTTACCCTAACTAGAAGCATTACAAGCTAGACACTGTATGCAACATGCAACCACATATCACACTGCGAAGTTGGAGCAAGCACCTGTGATGGTGGTGTAGGGGAAGTGCTGTCTTCAGGTACAGAGCAACGTTCAATATCTTCATTTAGGCTTGATGTTTCTTGAGAATCATGTGGAGAGGATGAAATTCCATTCTTTATAAGAGTATTGCGTCTCATATTAACCCACGCGCGTGACTGTCTCATCATAAGCGATAGACGCAGGATACACAAGAACACTAATTTGATGTAAGAACATGGTGTGTTAGGATGATGTAGTATGTACCAAAAACAGGAAGGCGTGTCATATTCACATGTATAATGTGTAAGCTAAGGAGATGCAATTTAACAAATTAGGAGCATTGATGAGGGATACACAAGAAAAGTAGTTTGATGTAAGAACATGGTTAATAGAAAGACGTAGTATGTACCAAAAACAGGAAGGCATGTCATATTCACAGGTATAATGTGTTAACTAAGCAGATGCAATTTACCCTAATTAGAATCATTACAAGGTAGACACCATATGCAACATGCAGCCACATATCACACTGCCAACTAAGATCAAGGACCTGCGATGGTGGTGTGGGGGAATTGCGGTGATCAACTAGAGAGCCACGTTGACTATCTTCATTTAGCCTTGCTATTTCTTGAGAATCGTGTGGGGAGGATGACACTGCACTCTTTAAATGAGTAGGGCGTCTCACAATAACCCACCCGGGTGACTATCTCATCATAAGTGATTGACGAGGGATACAAAAGAGCATTAGTTTGATGTACGAACATGGTTAATAGACATATGTAGTATGTATCAAAAACAGGAAGGCATGTCATTATCAAAGGTATAATGTGTAAAGTAAGCAGATGCAATTTAACCAAATTGGAAGCAATACAAGCTAGACACCATATGCAACATGCAACCACATTTGACAGCGCGAAGTTAAAGCAAGCACCTAGGATGGTTGTGTGTGGCAATTGAGATCATCAACTACAAAGCTACGTTTACTGTCTCCATCTGCTGACACTGCACACATTAGAGCGCTGAAATGCTTAGTGCTTATCTTCGAATTACACTGGAGCGACTTCTGTCTTTTCTTTTCTGCATTCATCAACACTCCGTCAGAGTCTGAAATACCCATGCATAAAAAAACAATAGTGTGAGTATGGGTGAAGTGTGTGCACAATTAGTATAGTGTAAATGTAGCAGATAGCAGGTCGGTGAGAAATAAATGATTGGAGACATATGATAGCTCTACAACATGCATGTCACACTCAATTACTACAGGATTCTATGAAAATAACAGTCGGCTGAAAGCAAATAGGCCAGTCCATTTTTTCTGCACTGTCCGATGTACAAAGAACGGGCAGATCGCCTTCATCTATCTCCAGCTAGTCAGTGTTGATGATCTTCCTCGAAACGCCAGCGACCACCGACCCAGTATTCCTCCCCTCCCTGCGCCCTCCCCTCGACCTCACCGCACCGTCGTGCTTGGCATCGCCCCCCATCCATTCAAGCCCCGCCGACCTCCAGATCGGGCGCAAGCAGCTCCTGCGCCCCACACCCCTATGATAGACACCGATGCGCCGCTTCCCCAGGGAACAGTCGGACTAGGTGCTCCGCGCGCCTAAGTGGGTGCTTCTTATTTTAATTGCGGTTCGACTGACCCTGAATTGAAATCCAGGCGGGCTACTGACCTCTAGCAAAGGTGAAATAGTAAAAGGGAGGAAACCTTGTGCATTTAGTATCACGAAGAAGATGCAGTAATAAGTGCTCAACTAGTTTCTTTCGTGGGATGAATACGGTGTGAGCGGAGACGTAAGATTTGCACGAATAAGGGAAGAGGAGTACCTCTTTCTCTTGGCGGTGTTAGGTGTGTCCTTGCTTTTTCCGACGATCTTGTTGTTCGCCGGAAACCAGAAGTTGTGGAGGAGGTGCAGCCTTGGACGAATCCATGGCCAAATTGTTGAGTGTGGTGCGGTGGCCGTCTGTCGGCGGCGGGGAAGCAGATCCGAGGCGACGAACGACGGCGTATCTAGAACAGCTCCGGTGCGGTGGACGGTTGCGATAGTGGAGCCGCAGCAGTGAGGCGCATGATGGCGTGGTCGGAGTGGTTCTGGTACGGCGCACGTCGGCGTCGGTGTCGTGGACGAAGCTCTGCCTTGGCTTCAGCTGCTAAGTCCTTGAGGGCGTTGCGGTTGCGGTTGTGTTGGACGACGACGTCGGGGTACCGGCTTCGGCATGATGGAGGAGGGCGGCGGTGGATTGGCCGCTATGGGGTGGAGGACGTAGGAGGCTGGGGTTTCGCGGCTGGTGGAGAGGGTGTTTTCTCGCCCACGGAGTATGAATGGGAAAACGGAGGGAGGCGGGGAACTAAGGGGGAACAATGTTTCGGTTTGAGACGCTTGTTTGAAATTTGGGGAAAGTTACAAACTTTGCCCCCATCTACAATTTCGGACATATTGCGGGTTGGGGGTAGGACAGTCATATCAGGTGTCCCAAATGTAGGCGGAATAGATTTCAGCCGAGCGCATGGGTGTTTAGGTGCCCACGGTGTATGAATGCTTCTCGGAGGTGGTTGAGACTGGCGTCTTGGTGAAGTTACAAACCTACCCGATTTAGACCTTTGGACATCGGGCCGATAGGCTACACAGCCAGAGTTAGGACAGTAATTTCCTACCCCCAAAACATTACTCTCGCGCGGTTTCGGGTGACCAGAGGCCTATTTGGCGCTTCGTTCAATATTTGGGAGCAGAAGCATTAACGTTTTCGGTTATCTTGAATTGAACTTTCAGGATTTGACAAACTTCACAAATCTTTACTCTTGAAAATCCTAAAGCTACGACTATTTTGGAATGGGGGGGGGTACATTTTAATATACATTGTACACTAGTATATATTAAAAAATATGCAACTTACCTCAGTTCATGCATGGTTCCAGGTATAATCTCCTTGGTTGTAAAAAAAAGTTAGATATGCGTATGAATATATATAGCATGTTCAAACTCACAACAAAGATTGATGCCCCTTTCACATCTGATTTACAAATGCCATTATCTCGGGTTCAAATAGATGAATGCACTTCCTATGAATTCGAATCTTCGAAACCCCCTTTATGTTGAATTCGACATGTATTTTATTTCATAGCTTGCAATTTGGAATGTATCCATGCAAGTGACAAATGTATAAAGTGCTTCACACTAACAACATGGAGTGCACTAATTAATGTTTATATATGAATTGCAAAAGCATCCATTGCCTGTATTTCAAACCGCTCTCACTCTATGGATCGATAATATGAAATAAACACATGCACATGCTAGAATTCTATAGAGTATGGGTGTCGATAGACTGATTTTCGTCCATACGCAAATTTGCAAAATTCGTGATCTCATCCAAATATAATAATGCCATTTATATTTTAATTTAGTGCGTAGAACCACCTTTTACACGTAGATGCACTATGCCTCGCCCCGTTCTCACAAACGCGTTATATATCTCTCTATATAACGCATAAGTGCACACACTTTATATGCATCGGCATTTCTCTTTCACACATGCTCACAATCTCTCTCAGGGTGTCGGGGTGTCTCACGCACATGCTCTCTCTATTTCTCTCTCTCTCTCTCTCTCTCTCTCTCTCTCTCTCTTTCTGAATACTATGTAGCACTCTTTTCACTGATCTTAGTTGGAAACCACTATTTCTCTCACATGCATAAATACACATGCACGGTCTCTACTAGCCCTCTATACGCACATATATGTGCCTACGTGTCTCCCACACGCACATTATCTTTAGGCCTCTCTCGCACACATTGCCCCCCCCCGACACACTTCTCTAATAGTAGTTGGCAGATATGATTTCATCATATCATTCGGTAGGATATCCCTGGCTGTTAGGCTGGATGGTAATACGAGGCAAAGTTTTACCCTAGTTTGGATCAGACCCTTGCAGTTGAAGAAAGAGCCTACTCTGATCAGTATATTAGTGATAGGGTGTGTACAAAGTACACGTGAATACTGGCATTGTGCGTGTGTGTATACTATCGATTTAACTAGCCCCAAGCTTGTATAACATACTAAGGACCTAGGGTTACAAATCATATATAGTCGGCTTATCACCGGTGGGGATAGAGTCCTCCGCGACTCTGGTAGCCGTGTTGTCGCCGAGTCCTCCACATGGGTCTCCGTATAACATGTCTCGGTCCAACCTATATGTGGCGCAGGATGGAACCGACCCATGAGTCTTCATGTTGACCCACCGCAACTAGAAATGATGTGCCCACCACACCACACACGCAGTCGGCCACTAAGAAGATAAGCATATACAATAGTACAACGGTATGTAGCACACGATACGTCTCCATATTATGTTGATGACACTGACGGACTTTGCATTTGATGTGTGCTCCGTATTTTGTTGACGACACTTACTGTCATTGTATTGAAGCGAAAGCACGATATGGTCACTGGACTTCAGAATAAGCTCATCACGGTCACCACATACATTTTGTTGTGCTAACCAACATGTGGTTGGATGGTTAGAGGACAGTGGTTTCTCGAGCCCACCAAGGGTAAAGTCCCGGTGCTCGCATTTATCTTGTGTTAATTTCAGTATTTTCCGGGGATGTACGTTCAGTGGGAGGAGACGTTCCACTCGACTACGAGGCACCTATGGCGACTTCGTAAAATCTCAGGATCATATATGCTGGCCCACTCTCTCGAAGGTGCTCATAGGGGTAGGGTTCGCGTGTGTGCGCTTATAGCGGTGAGTGCTTGCGCGTATATATGAGCCCTTGCATCTGTACCGTGTTAAACAAATACATGTCATGATTATACTGTCACTGGCTCACCCGTACAGCTCCGTATTTTGTTGATGACATAATCAATTGACTAGTCAAACGGCACAACTAGTGTTGCACCATCGGGGCGCGTAACCGTGGGGCCCACCTGTCAGCCCATATATGAAAGAAAGAAATGGTAATTTGAGTCTGTACTGTGTTAATAAAATAGGAGTACATTTTAGGGTGATCATACGGTCACTGGCTCACCATACAGCTTCGTAATTTGTTGATAACACGATCAATTGACCGGTCAAACGGTCCACATTCAGCAGCGCACATTACCATAGGGCCCACCTGTCAGCGCGTATATGAAGGAAAAGAATGGTAATAAACTAGTGGTCGGTGGGTATTCGAAGTCGTGAGACCTCTGGTTGGCAGTCACCAGCGGTTGGGGGGCGTTCATTGGGCGGTGGGGTGGGGATCCCCGGAGAAAAAGCTTCGGCGCGGGGGGGGGGGGGCTATAGAGGGATGGCCGGTGCAGCGGCGTACCGGCGGTGGGGAGTGGTTTCGGGGAGGGCGGGCCAGCCGCGGGCAGCGGGGGCGGGCGGTTCGGCCGGTGGTGGCTGGCGGCTCAGGGGGGTGGAGTTTGATGATAAATTGGAGGCCCTTCATTTCGTATCCAATGGCTGGAAAATCTAATGACCAGAGATGAAAAAGTCAGTCGACTGACGTGTAGCCTCACCCCGCACGTACACATGCATGCAAGACACGCACGCATGTAGGCATGCAACACTGACACGTACACATAACGTACACACGCACGCATGCTGGCGTGCAACACTGACACGTACACATGCACTCACGAACACACACACGTACGCACCCATGCATGCAACACTGAAATGCACCCTTGCACGCACGCAACACTCGCACGCCTGCATGCACACAACACACGACGCAAGACACATGCTCAACCTATACGTGCATGCACCCTTTGTTAAGGACATGGATTGTTACGGGTATTAATCAATCTTATCTGTGATAAGCAGAACATTGATGTTTGCATCAGTCTTTATGAATCACAACGTATGGAATGGGCTATCAACATAGTAGGCTTAACTACATGAAAAAGATGACGTCACACTCAATTGACAATCATCGGTTTATGAAATGCCCGCTTCTGACCGCCCGGGCCCACCAAAGGTTCCTCTCGCTGCGCTGCTGCGTTGGGTCAGCGACATGCAGGCCATGCACCCAAAGAGCCCACGTCGGTGGAAGAATGGCGCGATATCCTAGGTCGAGTCGAGGGCCCGATCGCGCACGCCCGCTGAACACGCCTGCGTGCCGCATTCAAACGCCTCCATGAAACCCGCCCGTGTGGAAGCCGAGAAACCCACTGGACACACGTCCGTTCATGACCGGGCGGCGTTAACGCATACGCCGGCGAGCTCCTCTGTCCGCCGTCTATTTAATCTCCTATATAAACGAGGCCAAACGCCGGCCAAGAATCGCACACCTCCGCCACTCCCCTATCTCCTCCACCATTTTGTCCCCTCTTACAATGGCTTACGAAGAGTAGTTATTCCGCATCCAAGCCGGCTGGGTAGCCCGCCGGATACGAGCTATGCAGCTCGCTGATCCACCTCCCTCCCCTCGCCCGACGGATCCAGTTGCTGCCCCAAGCCGGCGCGCGGTTCATGAACTCGCCACTCCAGGCCAGCTCGACGAGGAGCGGCGCACGGGCGTCATTGCTGCCGTCCACGCCGCCGCCTCGTACCGCGTCTCCCGTTTCTGTGGCTGAGACTCCCATGCCGGCGGCTGCTCCATGCAAGCAGCGACAGAAGCCGGGTGCGCAGAGAGCGACGAGTCGGTGGCCAGCGCCTCCGCGTCCGCCGCTATCATCGAGGAGAAGTAGAACACGGGAGGCCGCCACCGCTTGGGTCCCATGAAGGCCACCGCGGAGGCGATGCCAGCGTACACAGCAGGTGTCTTGCCGGATCCTTTTGTTGCGAGGACCTTCATCGACCCCGCATTGGCTCCACGGAAGAGGGGAATGTTAGGACGAACTCGAGCCTATGCCGGCCATGGCGAAGTAGTGGCCGGTGATGAACTCAAACCGGTGCCGGCCACCATCATCTTTGGCACCAGCCAATGATATCAGTTGGGCAGTGGGGAAGTGAGCCGTCCTTTGCGCTGAAGCATATACCTCCGGGGCTCCCGGCAGTCCGGTGATCGTGCTGCCGGACATGAGGAACACAAATCGATCGGCGGGCGACCATTTAGGCCAGGTATTATATACCTGTGCTGTCCAGAACTAGCACCGCGTAGTTCATTTGAATGTAATGAAATCCGTCATGTTGGTGTGAAAATCCGGTATTTTATATGATTTCCGTCGTTGTTTATATGAAATATCAGTTTGTCTACGTGTTTGCGTGAATTTAAATCCGGTTGGTTGAGTTCTTTGTCATAATGTGTGCGGCTCTTGTTGGATGGCGTAATTTATGGTCGCCGGTCGGTCTGCGGGCGGCTCGGGCGGCGCTATGGGACAAAAACATAGCTCGTGCGAGCTCGTCTCCAACGTCTACTGGAGGATGCATGACAGCATGAGCACCGAGCCATTCTCATTCATCGGTGGCAAAGGCACGGTGGACAAAAGGGTCGCCAGTATTTTGGCTACCCCGGGCAAGATCCAAACAACCCCTCCCAACATATTCAAATCCCTCGTTCGCCGTGGAATTTTTCCATGTGTTGTTTTCATGGACTAGCAAGATGCCCGTGCATTGCACGGAACATCAAGATGCATTTTTTTACAAACTCCCGCATGCATGCAAGGGATAATTAATGTCCTCCTTTGCTAGTACCACGAGGCAAACACCATTAATATTGCATCGATTAGTGTTAGTGGCTTTGTATATCTGCAAATTTTAATTTTGATAGCGGCCCTTGTATATAAAAATGGAGGGAGAAATATGAGAGATAAGGTGAGGAGGAGTGGGGCGTGGTGAAGTGGTGGTGACTGGTGGTCGGACTGGGCGGAGGCATGGGGATGGACGGCACATTATGTATAGGTTTGTATCTCTCTCACACACACCCACGTAGGTGGGGGACGTGCACGAAGAGAAGAGGTGCACGCATGGCACATGTACTCCCGTCTCTTTCCGAACCACACCCGCGCGGGTACACGGTGGAGCTCATTTCTGTACGAAAAAGGCAGCCCACGTGGTAATTTGGCACGTGTACTGGTTGTCCACTTGGTGGAGGGAGGATCGTCTACCACGGGTGAACAAACAAATTGCGACTTGACGCGTTATGTTAAATTTAAAAAAGAGGCAAACCATGTGGGGCCTACCTTAGAGGCAAGGATTTATACACTGGAGTACTTTTGATGTGTCCCGTCAACTCGTAGAACGAGGAGAAACTTGCTTAGTACGCTGTCTCCCCCGCCCACGGGCGCGGTGGCTCGCAGGATGAGGTGAAGCTTACTACTAATGAATGCCTTTACGCCCGCTCCCTCGCCCACACGCGCGGTGGCTCGTAGCACAAGGAGAAAATTTTACTACTCCCTCCGTTTACTCCTCGTCCCTACTACGTACGTACTTTGGTTAGTACTCCCTCCATTTACTTATACAAGGCCACTATAAAAAAATACATTTTGCATCTATACAAGGCCACAAATAGTAATCGAGCCTTTCCAGTTTATGGCTCAATTTCGAAATCTCTCCAACCAAGGTAGACGGTGATTGGTCGAATTAATTTTGTAGTTTGCACAGTACACTCGTTTTTCTCAAGAAGTTATGTTTACCGAGGCATTAATTAGAACGAATGCATGAATGACCACTAAATTTCCATGAACTTGTACATGCATTGGTTAGTTTCCTCTTGACACTGCTTGCGTCGGGTGATCTAACGCACCTCGAAATCCAACATGTAATGATACTACTACTAGTATAGTAGAATTGAGACTTATCAAACGGGAAAACGAATGTTTTTTAGATGTGCTCTATAAACCCTAGTGGGTACGTACTCCGTAAAAACAGATTTTTCCAAAACTAAGTCGCTCCCTTTCATGAATTCTGTAGTATATTCCTCCGTCGACGCTCCCTTTCATGAATTCTGTACTTCCAGTCGCCGACATGTGGGACATATAGCAACCGGGTCGACGTGTCAAGCACCCAATAACAGCGCAGAACAGCAGGGGGACGCACCCCACTCGTACCGGCCCAGTAGAGTTGGGGAACGTAGCAGAAATTCAAAATTTTCCTACGAGTCACCAAGATCTATCTATGGAGAGACTAGCAACAAGGGGAAGGAGAGTGCATCTACATACCCTTGTAGATCGCTAAGCGGAAGCGTTCAACAGAACGGGGTTGAAGGAGTCGTACTCGTCATGATCCAAATCACTGGAGATCCTAGTGCCGAACGGACGGCACCTCCGCGTTCAACACACGTACAGCCCGGTGACGTTTCCCATGCCTTGATCCAGCAAGGAGAGAGGGAGAGGTTGAAGAAGAATCCATCCAGCAGTAGCACGACGGCGTGGTGGTGGTGGAGGAGCGTGGCAATCCTGCAGGGGCTTCGCCAAGCACCGCGGGAGAGGAGGAGGACTTGAGAGAGGGGAAGGGCTGCGCCAGAACTTGGGGTGAAGCTCCCATGCGCCTTCCCACTATATATAGGGGTGGAGGGGGCTGGTTTCTTGCCCTCCAAGTCCATTGGGGCATTGGCAAAGGTGGGAGGAAAGAAATCCCATCATTTCCTTCCCCACCGATTGTTATCCCCCCTTTTTAGGGATCTTGATCTTATCCCTTCGGGATATGATCTTATTCCTTCTAAGGGGGGATCTTAGCGCCTTGACTAGGGATGTGGCCTTGCCCCCACTACCCATCGTTCATGTGGGTCCCCCATGCAGGTGGGCCCCACTCCGAACCTTCTAGAACCTTCCCAGTACAATACCAAAAATCCCGAACATTTTCCAATGGCAAAATAGGACTTCCCATATATAAATCTTTACCTCGGACCATTCCGGAACTCCTGTGACGTCGGGATCTCATCGGGACTCAACAACATTCGGTAACCACATACAAACTACGGGTTCGGGAACCATGCAGACATGACCGAGACAACTCTCCGGCCAATAACCAACAGCGGGATCTGGGTACCCATGTTGGCTCCCACATGTTCCACGATGATCTCATCGGATGAACCACGATGTCGAGGATTCAATCAATCCCGTATTCAATTCCCTTTGTCTAACGGTATTGTACTTGCCCGAGATTTGATCGTCGGTATACCGATACCTTGTTCAATATTGTTACCGGCAAGTCTCTTTACTCGTTCCGTAACACATCATCCCGTGATCAACCTCTTGGTTACATTGTGCACATTACGATGATGTCCTACCGAGTGGGCCAGAGATACCTCTCCGTTATACGGAGTGACAAATCCAGTGTCGATTCGTGCCAACCCAATGCATACACTTTGGAGATACCTGTAGTGCACCTTTATAGCCACCCAGTTACGTTGTGACGTTTGGTACACCCAAAGCATTCCTACGGTATCCGGGAGTTGCACAATCTCATAGTCTAAGGAAAAGATACTTGACATTAGAAAAGCTTTAGCATACGAACTACACGATCTTTGTGCTAGGCTTAGGATTGGGTCTTGTCGATCACATCATTCTCCTAATGATGTGATCCCGTTATCAACGACATCCAATGTCCATGGTCAGGAAACCGTAACCATCTATTAATCAACGAGCTAGTCAACTAGAGGCTTACTAGGGACATGGTGTTGTCTATGTACCCATACATGTATCTGAGTTTCCTATCAATACAATTATAGCATGGATAATAAACGATTATCATGAACATGGAAATATAATAATAACCAATTTATTATTTCCTCTAGGGCATATTTCCAACAGTCTCCCACTTGCACTAGAGTCAATAATCTAGTTCACATCGCTATGTGATCAACACTCATAGGTCACATCTCCATGTGACCAACATCCAAGAGTTTACTAGTGTCACTAAACTAGTTCACATCATCATGTGATTAAGACTCAATGAGTTCTGGGGTTTGATCATGTTTTGCTTGTGAGAGAAGTTTTAGTCAGCGGGTGCGCAACATTCAGATCCGTATGTACTTCATAAATCTCTATGTCATATTGTAGATGCTGCTTCCACGCTCCACTTGGAGCTATTCCAAATGGTTGCTCCACTATACGTATCCGGTTTGCTAATTAGAGTCACTCGGATAGGTGTTAAAGCTTGCATCGACGTAACCCTTTACGCCGAACTCTTTATCACCTCCATAATCGAGAAACATACACTTATTCCTCTAAGGATAATTTTGACCGCTATCTGGTGATCCACTCCTTGATCACCTTTGTACCCTCTTGCCAGATATTTAGCAAGGCACACATCAAGTGCGGTACACAGCATAGCATATTGTAGAGCCTACGTCTAAGGTATAGGGGACGACCTTCGTCCTTTCTCTCTTTTCTGCCGTGTTCGAGCTTTAACTCTTAACTTCATACCTTACAACTCAGGCAAGAACTCCTTCTTTGACTGATCCATCTTGAACACCTTCAAGATCATGTCAAGGTATGTGCTCGTTTGAAAGTACCATTTAGCGTTTTTTGATCTATCCTCATAGATCTTGATGCTCAATGTTCAAGTAGCTTAATCCAGGTTTTCTATTGAAATTCTACATCATTTCTGATCAACAATATGTCAACAACTTATACTCATCAGAAATTCTATAGAGCTCCCACTCACTTCTTTGGAATACAAGTTTCTCATAAACTTTGTATAAACCCAAAATCTTTGATCATCTCATCAAAGTGCACATTCCAACTCCGAGATGCTTACTCCGGTCCTTAGAAGGATCGCCGAGCCAAAGATACCTTTTAGCATCCTTAGGATCGACAAAAACTTTCTGATTGTATCACATACAACCTTTGCTTACGAAGACTGGTAAGGAAACTCGTTTTGACATCCATCTGCCAGATTTAATAAATGCAGCTAATGCTAACATGATTCCGACGGACTTAAGCATCGCTACGGATGAGAAAATCTCATCGTAGTCAACTCCTTGAACTTGTGAAAAACTCTTCGCCACAAGTCGAGCTTCATAGACTGTGACATTACCGTCCACGTCCGTCTTCTTCTTAAAGATCCATTGATCTCAATGGCTTGCCGATTATCGGGCAAGTCCACCAAAGTCCATGCTTTGTTCTGATACATGGATCCTATCTCGGATTTCATGGCTTCCAACCATTTATCGGAATATGAGCCCACCATCGCTTCCCCATAGCTCGTAGGTTCATTGTTGTCTAGCAACATGACCTTCAAGACATGATTACTATACCACTCTGAAGTAGTACGCATCCTTGTCACCCTACGAGGTACGGTAGTGACTTTATCGAAAACTTCATGATCAATATCATAAGCTTCTACTTCAATTGGTGTAGGCGCCACAGGAACAACTTCCTGTGCCCTGCAACACACTTGTTGAAGTGACGGTTCAATAACCTCATCAAGTCTCCACCATCCTCCCACTCAATTCTTTCGAGAGAAACTTTTCCTCGGGAAAGGACCTAATTCTAGAAACAATCCTTTTTGCTTCCGGAACTGAGACTGGAGGTATACCCAACTGTTTTGGGTGTCCTATGAAGATGCATTTTATCCGCTTTGGGTTCGAGCTTATCAACCTGAAACTTTTTCACATAAGCGTCGCAGCCCCAAACTTTTAAGAAACGACAATTTAGGTTTCTCCAAACCATAGTTCAAGGCGTCGTCTCAACGGAATTACGTTGTGCCCTATTAAGGTGAGTGCGGTTGTCTCTAATGCCTAACCCATGAACGATAGTGGTAATTCGATAAGAGACATCATGGTACGCATCATATACAATAGGGTGCAACTATGATGTTTGGACACACCATCACACTATGGTGTTCCAGGGAGTATTAATTGTGAAACAATTTCCACAATGTCTTAATTGCGTGCCAAAGCTCGTAACTCAGATGCTCATCTCTATGATCATATCATAAATATTTTATCCTCTTGTCACGATGATCTTTAACTTCACTCTGAAATTACTTGAACCATTCAATAATTCAGACTTGTGTTTCATCAAGTAAATATACTCAACATCTACTCGAATCATCGTGAAGTAAGAACATAACGATATTCATTTGATGCCTCAAGACTCATTGGATTGCACACATCAAAAAGTGTTACTTCCAACAAGTTGCTATCTTGTTCCATCTTATCAAACCGAGGCTTTTCAGTCATTTTGCCCATGTGGTATGATTTGCATATCTCAAGTGATTCGAAATCAAGTGAGTCCAAACGATCCATCTGCATGGAGTTTCTTCATGCGTATACACCAATAGACATGGTTCGCATGTCTCAAACTTCTAAAAAACGAGTGAGTCCAAAGATCCATCAACATGGAGCTTCTTCATGCGTTTTACACCAATATGACTTACATGGCAGTGACACAAGTAAGTGGTACTATCATTACTATCTTATATCTTTTGGCATGAAAATGTGTATCACTACGATCGAGATTCAATAAACCATTCATTTTAGGTGTAAGACCATTGAAGGTATTATTCAAATAAACAGAGTAACCATTATTCTCCTTAAATGAATGATCAGACGATAGACATAATCCAATCATGTCTATGCTCAACGCATAAACACCAAATAACAATTATTTAGGTTTAACACCGATCCCGATGGTAGAGGGAGCGTGCGATGTTTGATCACATCAACCTTGGAAATACTTCCAACACCTACCGTCACCTCGCCTTTAGCTAGTCTCCGTTTATTCCGTAGCCTTTTATTTCGAATTACTAACACTTAGCAACCGAACCGGTATCTAATCCCCTGGTGCTACTAGGAGTACTAGTAAAGTACACAATAACTTAATGTATATCCAATATACTTCTATCGACCTTGTCAGCCTTCTCATCTACCAAGTATCTAGGGTGACTCTGCTCCAGTGGTTGTTCCCTTATTACAGAAGCACTTAGTCTCGGGTATGGGTTAAACCTTGGGTTTCTTCATTAGAGCAGCAGCTGATTTGCTGTTTAATGAAGTATCCCTTCTTGCCCTTGCCCTTCTTGAAACTAGTGGTTTCACCAATGTAACGCCCGGATGGTTATGCAACAGTAATCATTCCGGTTCGGTTAATTAACCTCTCGTTAATTCGGAACCGTCCTAAAACAAAAAAATCAAAAATGAAGCAAACGGTAAAGGGTTTCGAAAACTAATTCTAAAATGTTCCGGGGTTTTCTAAAATACCTAACCTAATGTTGGTGGGGTGCAATAATATTTACCAAATGCCAAAGCATTTTAAATAAACCAAAACAGAAAAAGAAAAATAACAAAAGAGAAAGAAAAAATAAAGCGAGAGGGGATAACTCCCAGTTGACCAGCCACCGCCCCTCCCCACTCCCCTTTTGGCCCATCCCTTCCCCTTCCCCACAGGCGGCCCATCGCCCAGCCACCGCCACTAACCCTCCCACCCCACGGCTAACCCTAGCCGACCCCATTCCCCCACGCGCCCTCTCCTCTCCCTCGATCGGATCAGGCGGAGACCTCAACCCCAGCCGTGCCGATTCCCACCTCGCCGACCTCTTTGCACGGACCCCCGGTCCTCCTCCTCCTCCTCCGACGCCTGGAGCTCCCTCCCTCCCTCGGAGCCCCCCAGCCGGCGACGCTGGGCATCAGGTCCGGCTCGGCCTCGTCGCCCGTCACGCTGAACGCCTCCCTGCCTCCTCCCGGCCGGCCTGCCCGACCCCGCCGAGCCCACTGCCGAGACCCTGCTCCCCTGTGAGCCCCCCTCTCCTCCCCTTCCCCGTCGGCGATGGCTCCGCCACGCGCCGGTTCCCCTCCGGCTCCCGGCTCCCTCCGCTCGTCGCCGTGGCCTCCGACCGGCCCGTCGCCCGTTCGGTCCCAGCTGCTTGCGCACCGACGCCCCTCCCGATCCCCCTCCTTCCTTCCCCTGCGGATCCGCCCGGTGGCCTCGGCCGGCCCACCACGCGCGCCCTAGCGCCGAGCCCTCGCCCCACGTTCGGCGCCTCGCCCCCATGACCGACCCTCGCTCAGCCCGGCCGAACCCGAGCCCCACCCTGTTCGCCCTCCCACGCGCCGGCGTCGCCATCACGCCGGGCGGCGCTGCGTGGCCTCGGCCAGCTCCGGCTGCCCTGCTACCGATCCGCACAGGTGGCGCCCGACCGGGCCTGGGTGAGGTGCCGAATCGAAGCAACGCCCCAGATCGCCCGCGTCGTCGCGCCTGCTTGGCCATGGGCCCAGCGGCGTGGGGGCCCCCCCCAAAAAACGGAAAAGGAACGTTTTAATTAAAAAGCAGAATAAAAAATGAAATAAAAATGAATTAAACTAATTAACTAATTAATTAATTAATTAATTAATTAATTGAGTAATTAATTAAACTAATTAATTTTGGATTAGTTAAACCTAATCATTTGAATGTAATGAAATCCGTCATGTTGGTGTGAAAATCCGGTATTTTATATGATTTCCGTCGTTGTTTATATGAAATATCAGTTTGTCTCGTGTTTGCGTGAATTTCGTCCGGTTGGTTGAGTTCTTTGTCATAATGTATGCGACTCTTTGTTGGATGGCGTAATTTGCGGGTGCTTGGTCGGTCGGGCGGCTCGGCGGCGTTGTGGGACAAAAACATAGCTCGTGCGAGCTCGTCTCCAACGTCTTGCGCTGGAGGATGCATGACAGCATGAGCACCGAGCCATTCCTCATTCATCGGTGGCAAAGGCACCGGTGGACAAAAAAGTCGCCATATTTTGGCTACCCCGGCAAGATCAAACAACCCCTCCCAACATATTCAAATCCCTCGTTACGTGTGGAATTTTTCCATGTGTTGTTTTCATGGACTAGCAAGATGCCGTGCATTGCGGAACATCAAGATGCATTTTTTACAAACTCCGCATGCATGCAAGGGATAATTAATGTCCTCCTTTGCTAGTACCACGAGGCAAACACCATTAATATTGCATCGATTAGTGTTAGTGGCTTTGTATATCTGCAAATTTTAATTTTGATAGCGGCCCTTGTATATAAAAATGGAGGAGAAATATGAGAGATAAGGTGAGGAGGAGTGGGCGTGGTGAAGTGGTGGTGACTGGTGGTCGGACTGGGCGGAGGCATGGGGATGGGCGGCACATTATGTATAGGTTGTATCTCTCTCACACACACCCACGTGGGTGGGGGCGTGCCGAAGAGAAGAGGTGCACGCATGGCACATGTACTCCGTCTCTTTCCGAACCACACCAGCGGGTGCACGGTGGAGCTCATTTCTGTCTGAAAAAGGCAGCCCGTGGTAATTTGTACGTGTCTTGGTTGTCCACTTGGTGGAGGGAGGATCGTCTACCGGGTGAACAAACAAATTGCGACTTTGACGCGTTATGTTAAATTTAAAAAGAGGCAAACCATGTGGGGCCTACCTTAGAGGCAAGGATTTATACCTGGAGTACTTTTGATGTGTCCCGTCAACTCGTGAGAACGAGGAGAAACTTGCTTAGTCGCTGTCTCCCCATGCAGGCGCGGTGGCTCGCAGGATGAGGTGAAGCTTACTACTAATGAATGCCTTTCGCCCGCTCCCTCGCCCCCAGCAGCGGTGGCTCGTAGCACAAGGAGAAAATTTTACTACTCCCTCCGTTTACTCCTCGTCCCTACTACGTCGTACTTTGGTTAGTACTCCTCCATTTACTTATACAAGGCCACTATAAAAAATACATTTGCATCTATACAAGGCCACAAATAGTAATCCGAGCCTTTCGGTTTATGGCTCAATTTGAAATCTCTCCAACCAAGGTAAGCGGTGATTGGTGAATTAATTTTGTAGTTTGCACAGTACACTCGTTTTTCTCAAGTTATGTTTACCGAGGCATTAATTAGAGCGAATGCATGAATGACCACTAAATTTCCATGAACTTGTACATGCATTGGTTAGTTTCCTCTTGACCTTTGCTTGCGTCGGGTGATCTAACGCACCTCGAAATCCAACATGTAATGATACTACTACTAGTATAGTAGAATTGAGACTTATCAAGCGGGAAAGCGAATGTTTTTAGATGTGCTCTATAAACCCTAGTGAGTGCGTACTCCGTAAAAACAGATTTTTCCAAAACTAAGTCGCTCCTTTCATGAATTCTGTAGTATATTCCTCCGTCGGCGCTCCCTTTCATGAATTCTGTACTTCGATCGCCGACATGTGGGACATATAACAACCGAATTGACGTGTCAAGCACCCAATAACAGCGCAGAACAGCGGGGGGCGCACCCCACTACCCGGCCCGATGGGGAGTTGGGGAAGCGTAGCAGAAATTCAAAATTTTCTCTGAGTCACCAAGATCTATCTATGGAGAGACTAGCAACAAGGGAAGGAGAGTGCATCTACATACCCTTGTAGATCGCTAAGCGAGCGTTCAACGAGCGGGGTTGAAGGAGTCGTACTCGTCATGATCCAAATCATGGAGATCCTAGTGCGAGCGGACGGCACCTCCGCGTTCAACACACGTACAGCCGGTGGCGTTTCCCATGCCTTGATCCAGCAAGGAGAGAGGAGAGGTTGAAGAAGAATCCATCCAGCAGTAGCACGGCGTGGTGGTGGTGGAGGCGTGGCAATCCTGCGGGGCCGCCAAGCACCGCGGAGAGGAGGAGGACTTGAGAGAGGGAAGGGCTGCGCCCGAACTTGGGGTGAAGCTCCCATGCGCCTTCCCACTATATATAGGGGTGGAGGGGCTGGTTTCTTGCCCTCAAGTCCATTGGGGCATTGGCAAAGGTGGGAGGAAAGAAATCCCATCATTTCCTTCCCCACCGATTATTATCCCCCTTTTAGGGATCTTGATCTTATCCCTTGGGATATGATCTTATTCCTTCTAAGGGGATCTTGGTCGCATATGACTAGGGATGTGTGGCCTTGCCCCACTACCCACGTTCATGTGGGTCCCCCATGCAGGTGGGCCCCACTCCGGAACCTTCTAGAACCTTCCCGGTACAATACCAAAAAATCCCGAACATTTTCCAGTGGCAAAAATAGGACTTCCCATATATAAATCTTTACCTCCGGACCATTCCGGAACTCCTGTGACGTCGGGGATCTCATCCGGGACTCTGAACAACATTCGGTAACCACATACAAACTACGGGTTCGGGAACCATGCAGACATGACCGAGACAACTCTCCGGCCAATAACCAACAGCGGGATCTGGGTACCCATGTTGGCTCCCACATGTTCCACGATGATCTCATCGGATGAACCACGATGTCGAGGATTCAATCAATCCCGTATTCAATTCCCTTTGTCTAACGGTATTGTACTTGCCCGAGATTTGATCGTCGGTATGCGATACCTTGTTCAATATTGTTGCAGCAAGTCTCTTTACTCGTTCCGTAACACATCATCCCGTGATCAACCTCTTGGTTACATTGTGCACATTACGATGATGTCCTACGAGTGGGCCAGAGATACCTCTCCGTTTACGGAGTGACAAATCCAGTGTCGATTCGTGCCAACCCAGCAGACACTTTCGGAGATACCTGTAGTGCACCTTTATAGCCACCCGATTCGTTGTGACGTTTGGTACACCAAAGCATTCCTCGGTATCCGGAGTTGCACAATCTCATAGTCTAAGGAAAAGATACTTGACATTAGAAAAGCTTTAGCATCTGAACTACGATCTTTGTGCTAGGCTTAGGATTGGGTCTTGTCGATCACATCATTCTCCTAATGATGTGATCCGTTATCAACGACATCCAATGTCCATGGTCGGAAACCGTAACCATCTATTAATCAACGAGCTAGTCAACTAGAGGCTTACTAGGGACATGGTGTTGTCTATGTACCCATACATGTATCTGAGTTTCCTATCAATACAATTATAGCATGGATAATAAGCGATTATCATGAACATGGAAATATAATAATAACCAATTTATTATTTCCTCTAGGGCATATTTCCAACAGTCTCCCACTTGCACTAGAGTCAATAATCTAGTTCACATCGCTATGTGATCAACACTCATAGGTCACATCTCCATGTGACCAACATCAAGTTTACTAGTGTCACTAAACTAGTTCACATCATCATGTGATTAAGACTCAATGAGTTCGGGGTTTGATCATGTTTTGCTTGTGAGAGAAGTTTTAGTCAGCGATTACGCAACATTCAGATCCGTATGTACTTCGCAAATCTCTATGTCATATTGTAGATGCTGCTTCCACGCTCCACTTGGAGCTATTCAAATAGTTGCTCCACTATCGTTATCCGGTTTGCTAATTAGAGTCACTTTCGGATAGGTGTTAAAGCTTACATCGGCGTAACCTTTACGCCGAACTCTTTATCACCTCCATAATCGAGAAACATACACTTATTCCTCTAAGGATAATTTTGACCGCTATCTGGTGATCCACTCCTTGATCACCTTTGTACCCTCTTGCCAGATATTTAGCAAGGCACACATCAAGTGCGGTACACAGCATAGCATATTGTAGAGCCTACGTCTAAGGTATAGGGGCGACCTTAGTCCTTTCTCTCTTTACTGCGTGTTCGAGCTTTAACTCTTAACTTCATACCTTACAACTCAGGCAAGAACTCCTTCTTTGGTGATCCATCTTGAACACCTTCAAGATCATGTCAAGGTATGTGCTCGTTTGAAAGTACCATTTAGCGTTTTTGATCTATCCTCATAGATCTTGATGCTCAATGTTCAAGTAAGCAATCCAGGTTTTCTATTGAAATTCTACATCATTTCGATCAACAATATGTCAACAACTTATACTCATCAGAAATTCTATAGAGCTCCCACTCACTTCTTTGGAATACAAGTTTCTCATAAACTTTGTATAAACCCAAAATCTTTGATCATCTCATCAAAGTGCACATTCCAACTCGAGATGCTTACTCCGGTCCTTAGAAGGATCGTTGGAGCCAGCATACCTTTAGCATCCTTAGGATCGACAAAACTTTCTGATTGTATCACATACAACCTTTGCTTACGAAGCTGGTAAGGAAACTCGTTTTGACATCCATCTGCCAGATTTAATAAATGCAGCTAATGCTAACATGATTCCGAGCGGACTTAAGCATCGCTACGGATGAGAAAATCTCGCCGTAGTCAACTCCTTGAACTTGTGAAAACTCTTCGCATACAAGTCGAGCTTCATAGACTGTGACATTACCGTCACGTCCGTCTTCTTCTTAAAGATCCATTGATCTCAATGGCTTGCCGATTATCGGGCAAGTCCACCAAAGTCCATGCTTTGTTACGATACATGGATCCTATCTCGGATTTCATGGCTTCAACCATTTATCGAATATGGGCCACCATCGCTTCCCCATAGCTCGTAGGTTCATTGTTGTCTAGCAACATGACCTTCAAGACATGATTACTATACCACTCTGAGTAATGCGCATCCTTGTCACCCCTCGAGTGCGGTAGTGACTTTATCGAAAACTTCATGATCAATATCATAAGCTTCTACTTCAATTGGTGTAGGCGCCACGGAACAACTTCACTGTGCCCTGCAACACACTTGTTGAGTGACGGTTCAATAACCTCATCAAGTCTCCACCATCCTCCCACTCAATTCTTTCGAGAGAAACTTTTCCTCGGGAAAGGACCTAATTCTAGAAACAATCCTTTTGCTTCCGGGCTGAGGCGGAGGTATACCCAACTGTTTTGGGTGTCCTATGAAGATGCATTTTATCCGCTTTGGGTTCGAGCTTATCAACCTGAAACTTTTTCACATAAGCGTCAGCCCCAAACTTTTAAACGACAATTTAGGTTTCTCAAACCATAGTTCAAAGCGTCGTCTCAGCGAATTACGTTGTGCCCTATTAAGGTGAGTGCGGTTGTCTCTAATGCCTAACCCATGAGCGATAGTGGTAATTCGATAAGAGACATCATAGTGCGCATCATATACAATAGGGTGCAACTATGATGTTTGGACACACCATCACACTATGGTGTTCGAGGAGTATTAATTGTGAAACAATTTCCACAATGTCTTAATTGCGTGCCAAAGCTACGTAACTCAGATGCTCATCTCTATGATCATATCATAAATATTTTATCCTCTTGTCACGATGATCTTTAACTTCACTCTGAAATTACTTGAACCATTCAATAATTCAGACTTGTGTTTCATCAAGTAAATATACTCAACATCTACTCGAATCATCGTGAAGTAAGAACATAACGATATTCCTTTGCATGCCTCGGCACTCATTGGATTGCACACATCAAAAGTGTTACTTCCAACAAGTTGCTATCTTGTTCCATCTTCTTTGAAACCGAGGCTTTTGGTCATTTTGCCCATGTGGTATGATTTGCATATCTCAAGTGATTGAAATCAAGTGAGTCCAAGCGATCCATCTGCATGGAGTTTCTTCATGCGTATACACCAATAGACATGGTTAGCATGTCTCAAACTTCTAAAAAGCGAGTGAGTCAAAGATCCATCAACATGGAGCTTCTTCATGCGTTTACACCAATATGACTTACATGGCGGTGACACAAGTAAGTGGTACTATCATTACTATCTTATATCTTTTGGCATGAAAATGTGTATCACTCGATCGAGATTCAATAAACCATTCATTTTAGGTGTAAGACCATTGAAGGTATTATTCAAATAAGCGAGTAACCATTATTCTCCTTAAATGAATGACCGTATTGCGATAGACATAATCCAATCATGTCTATGCTCAGCATAAACACCAAATAACAATTATTTAGGTTTAACACCGATCCCGATGGTAGAGGGGCGTGCGATGTTGATCACATCAACCTTGGAAATACTTCCAACACCTACCGTCACCTCGCCTTTAGCTAGTCTCCGTTTATTCCGTAGCCTTTTATTTGAATTACTAACACTTAGCAACGAACGGTATCTAATCCCTGGTGCTACTAGGAGTACTAGTAAAGTACACAATAACTTAATGTATATCAATATACTTCTATCGACCTTGTCAGCCTTCTCATCTACCAAGTATCTAGGGTGACTCTGCTCGATGGTTGTTCCTTATTACGAAGCACTTAGTCTAGGGTATGGGTTAAACCTTGGGTTTCTTCATTAGAGCAGCAGCTGATTTGCTGTTTAATGAAGTATCCTTCTTGCCCTTGCCCTTCTTGAAACTAGTGGTTTCACCAATGTAACGCTTGGATGGTTATGCTTGATAATCATTCGGTTCGGTTAATTAACCTCTCGTTAATTCGGAACCGTCCTAAAACAAAAAAATCAAAAATGAAGCAAACGGTAAAGGGTTTCGAAAACTAATTCTAAAATGTTCCGGGGTTTTCTAAAATACCTAACCTAATGTTGGTGGGGTGCAATAATATTTACCAAATGCCAAAGCATTTTAAATAAACCAAAACAGAAAAAGAAAAATAACAAAAAGAAAAAAAAAATAAAAGCGAGAGGATAACTCCCGGCCCGGCCAACCAGCCCCCTCCTCCCCTTTTGGCCCATCCCTTTCCCCTTCCCCCCTGGGCGGCCCACCGGCCCACCCGCCTGTCCTAACCCCTCCCACCCCACGGCTAACCCTAGCCGACCCCATTCCCCCGCCCCCTCGCCCTCTCCTCTCCCCCGATCGGATGGCGGAGACCCAACCCAGCGCGTGCCGACCCCACCTCGCCGCCTGACCCCCACCGCACCGGACCCCCGGTCCTCCCTCCTCCTCCTCGCCGCCTTGGGGCTCCCTCCCTCCCTCTGGCGCCCCCCACTGAGCCCGGTGTTGCCCTTGGTCGGCTCGGCCTCGTCGCCCGTCATGGGAGCCTCCCGAGCCTCCTCCCGGCCAGCCTGCCCCGACCCCGTCGAGGCCACCGGCCGAGACCTGCTCCCCCTGAGCCCCCCCTCTCCTCCCCTTCCCCGTCGGCGATGGCTCGGCCACGCGGTCCCCCCTCCGGCTCCCGGCTCCTCCGCTCGTCGCCCGTGGCCTCCGGCCGGCCCGTCGCGGTTCGGTCCCAGCACGCTGCCAGCCGCCCCCTCCCGATCCCCTCCTTCCTTCCCCCCTGCGGATCCGGCCCGTGGCCTCGGCCCGCTCGCATCAGCGCCCTAGCGCGCCAGCCCCTCGCTCCCCACGTTCGGCGCCTCGCCCGCCCATGACCAACCCCTCGCTCAGCCCGGCGAACCCGAGCCCCACCCCGTTCGCCCTCCCAAGGCAGCGTCGGCGTCGCTCACGCCCGGTGGCGTGCCGTGGCCTCGGCCGCTCCGGCTGCCCGCGCCCGATCCGCATACAGGTGGCGCCCAGACCGAGACTGGGTGGGTGCCGAATCGAGCGGCCTTGCATCGCCAGCGTCGCTTCGCGCCCGTTTGGCCATGGGCCCAGCGGCGTGGGGGCCCCACCCCCAAAAAAGCGGAAAAGAGCGTTTTAATTAAAAGCAGAATAAAAAAAATGAAATAAAAATGAATTAAACTAATTAACTAATTAATTAATTAATTAATTAATTAATTGAGTAATTAATTAAACTAATTAATTTTGGATTAGTTAAACCTAATCATTAGTTAAATTAATTGGGTAATTAATTAAACTAATTAATTCTGAATTAATTAACACTAATCATTAATTAACTTAATCAACTAAGGTTAATTAATCGATTAGGATAATTAGCCATTAGTGAATGACATCGGGACCCACATCGGGGTTGACTTAGTCAACCCTGTTGTTGATAACGTCGGCATGACATCATGCTGATGTCATAAATGCAATTTCGAAATTAATTAAATAATTAATTAAAATTCCAGAAATTAATAAAACCTTTTATAAATCATAACTTTTAATCCGTAATCCGGATTAAAATAATTTCAACATGAAAGTTGCTCGAGCGGCGAGGCGAATCCGGATCGCGATCCGTTCGTCCACCACGTCTCTAACCTATCGAACCTGCAAACTTTCCTCTCGGTTCATCATCGTGAGGCGTCCGGAACAGGATAACTTCGGATGTTTTCCCCTAAACCGGTACCCTCTTACCACGTTAGGGCACGCCTAGCATCGCTTCTTGGCATGTCATGCATCGTTATGCATCTGTTACCGTGTATTCATTGTTTCTTCCCCTCTTCTCTTGATGAACTCTGAGACCCGGCCGCTGCTGGTGGCAGTTCGACTACGGTGTTGTGACCCTCTCTCTTGCCCGAGCAACAGGCAAGCCCCCTTGATCACGGATATCGCCTACTCTTATCTACTTTGCTTGCATTAGAGTAGTATAGCATGTTCTTGTTTTGGATACTCCTATCTTTGCTTTGCTGCTTTGTCCTTGTAACCATTGTTACCTTACGCAATCCTATATGCTTAGTATAGGATGCTAGTTCATTCATCTGTGGCCCTTCATACTTTATGCATGCGCCATGCTATACTATCGGGCCGTGATCACTCGGGAGTTGATCACGGGTATATACTATATCCTTATACATGATACATGTGAGACTAAAGTCGAATTGCTTTGATGGAGCACCTTGAGTGGATCATTGTGGCGGGGCGGCGAGGCGAGTTGAGACCACCTAGGAGAGAGGTGGGCTGGCCTGTTCGGCGTTCATGATTATAACACATAACGAGGTCTTGGTATTTGATCTGGGTTGGCTCTGAGCTTATCGCACTAACCATCTGCGGGAGTAGTTATGGGTATCCGGCGTCGTGGTATCGGCGAAGCACTTGAGGCGTCGGCGGCGGGCGGCCTTGGCGCCGGATTGGGCTGGAGCGCTGTTAGGCTAGGTGCCTTCGGCCGCCCGCATAGCGTCTTGAGGTGTGCTTTCGAGGCGATGGGCCCAGACCCTGGCGCTTAGGTTTAGAACCGGCGTCTGGCCTCTCTGTTGTGCCTAGGTGGGGTTGCGGCGTGTTGATCTTCTGCGGCGGGCATGACCGGAAAGTGTGTCGGCCAAATGGGATCAAGCGTCTTTGGGTAAGATGGTGCACCCTGCAGTGATTAATCTATTGGATAGCCGTGATCTTGATAACAGGGCGACTTGGAGTTGTACCTTGAGCTTATGACAACTAGAACCGGATACTTGATAAAACACACCCTTCCAAGTGCGGATACAACGGTGGTCGCTCTCGCTCGGGGTTATGAGCGGGGATTGCGGGTAGGATTATTGCTATATGATGTTACTTGGAGGACTTCGTTGTCCTCTTATATGCATTGCAAGACCGGTGTCGAAGCGTAGTCCTCGTTAAGACTAGCTATCCCCTCTTATTACGGCATTCTGCGATTCGGTCCTTGATATGGCCTTTACCCATATATCCATGCATATGTAGTGTAGCTCCTTGCTTGCGAGTACTTTGGATGAGTACTCACGGTTGCCTTGTTCCCCTTTTCCCCTATCTCTACTCGATTGCTGCAATCAGACGATGGAGCCAGGAGGCCGACGCCGCCGCCTATGGCGACTACTACTCGGGCGCCTACTACTACGTGCAGCCCGGCGGCGGCGACGGGGAGTAGCCTAGGAGGATCCCGAGGCGGGAGGCCTGTCCTCTTCGATCTGTATCGGTTTGTGCTAGCCATCTTATGGCACCTTGTTTAACTTATATGCGTACTCGGATATTGTTGCTTCCGCTGACTTCGTCTATGATCGAGCACTTGTATTCGAGCCCTCGAGGCCCCTGGCTTGTATTATGATGCTTGTATGACTTATTTTATTTGTAGAGTTGTGTTGTGATATCTTCCGTGAGTCCTTGATCTTGATCGTACACATTTGCGTGCATGATTAGTGTGCGATTGAATCGGCGTCTGAAGTTAATATCGAGCCATTGCTGTAGAATCCCCTTCCACACTCCTTGGCGAAGTCGAGTCTAGACATTGCAAAACTTTTACTAACTTGGCTGTGTGCCTTACGGGCCCACGTCGCCATCGGGTGGTATTAGGATCTTTTACTCCTCGACCTTTACTCGGGACTCTGGACTCTCTTCTACTCGGGTTAAGCGATTTTACTAACTATCACTAGGATCCGTGACCGCATTCACCCGAAGATGGATATAGCCTTAGTTGTTTTTGGAATTGTATTTGAACAATTTCCACCTGTCATTTGACTCATTTGAAGCGTCTTTGTTTTCAGATGGAACCCACGAGGTAGGTCGTGCGTCACCACGGCGGCCATTGGTGCCTCGGGATCACTGCGGTGCTAGCGAGATGATGACCTATCTGGGTTATCGCTGGCACCTGAGTACACCGTCTATGAGGAGTACGGGACTACAACCAGGAGGCGATGCCGCGCCATCGTCCACCTCTACTCTCGGGAGTATGAGTCCACTCTTGTGCTGCACACGCACATGGTGTTGGAGTGACCATCGATATGGCAGTCCACGATGCTGCTTATGCTGCTGCGTCGTCTTCGTGCGAGTATCGAGTTGGACACCTCCCCTTGGGCACATTGCTATCGCGTCGATGTTGGTGAGGAGGTTACTACACTGCTGCCTACACCACTGTCACCGAGGCCCTTCCACCATCGAACTTTGTTACGCATCTTGATGGGCTGGATCGAGCTAACGAGCTCTTCGCCACGAGTTGTACATCACCCGTCGGCACCTCTACCGTGCTCGGCTGATGCACCCTTTGTCCGTCGGGAGAGCTGCGGCGTTCTGCGATCTACCCGCCAGGACCGTGATGCCCGGGGTGTCGGTTGGCGGGCGTGGGAGGCTACTCTCCGCGCTTGGCCCTTTACGCCACACGGGCGTCGGATTCAGCACGAGTATCGCGGCCCCAGTCAGCGGCGTGGAGGACTATCCTTTGCCGCACTATCGACTTCGGGCTCTGGCTACCTCCAGCGATGCTGCGTGGGACTGATGTAGACTTGCTTGTTAGTATTTGATGTATTCGCTTGTGAGCACGTGTGCGCCTATGATGTAGTAGTCTATGTCTTGGACTCTATGTATCGAACTCTATGCATGATTCCTTTTGTAAGATATGCCAACTACTATGTAGTTCCCATCATCTGCTTTCATTATGCATGTTTCATCATGAATGATTCTGTCTCTTGCTTAATTTCTCAAATCTGAACTACCTGTTATATAATAGCGGGATGGTTAGGCCAGCAGTGCGTGGCCGTGGTGCCAACTTCCCACCACCGCGCTTTGAGTACATGGCGGTATGGTCCAACAGCTTGAGATGAATCGCAGTTCATGGAGAACATGATGGCTCAGTTCCTCGCCCCAATATGAACCAGCACCCAAGCGGAACAACTCTGCGAGGAATTCATACGCTGAACCCGGCGTTTACGCAGCTCAACTCAGCCCTGGATCTTGATGGCGGCTCCGTGACATCACCTATGAGATGGAGTGCATTGATGTAGCCCTACCGGACTATGTCACTTTTGCTTCCTTCTTCTGAAGGGACCCGCAGCTCAATGGTGGGACAGCCACGGCGTACTCTGCCAGTTGGAACACTCATCACCTAGCAGGACTTCGAGGCTGCCTTCGCGCCGCTTCATCCCTCAAGGGTCATGGACGGAAGAAGCGTGAGTTCATAATCTCACCCAAGGCAACAAGGCTGTTGAAGCCTATCGGAGAGTTCTGGACTTGTCTCGCTATCTTGAAGAGGATATTGCAAGCGATGCCTTGAGCGGGAGAAGTTCGTGGCGGTCTTCAAGCGACATCAAGCTCGCACTTCTAGTGCGCGACTTTGCTGATTTCGCCACCTTGGTGAACAAAGCTATCAATGTCGAAACTGGTGCTGCGGGAATACGAGAGCTCTGAGCGCCAACCGTGACACGGGCTCATCTTGAGCCCGTCCTCGCGAAGCGCAAGATATGGATTCCCAACAGCATGTACCGGCCGAATACTGCTCCAAAGCAGAACTATGCTACACCTCGTGCGCCTACAACTAAGCGGCGAAGCTTCTAGCTCCACCACCCCAAGCTCCTGTTCCCTCCCAATAATGGCTTATGCTTGGTGCGGACAGCGAGGACACCGTGCTAGAGAATGCAACGAACCAGAATCAGGTGGCCCTTCCGGCTGGCCGTGGAAACAACCAGAACCGCAACAACAACGGCAAGTCTTATGGGCAAGCTCAGGCCAACCACGTTGATCTGAGCGAAGCTCAAGACCAGCTGCTCTTGTGATGGGTACACTCCTCGTAAATTCAGTACTGCATCTGTTTTATTGATTCGGGGCATCACATTCATTCATGTCGAAGATTTTGCATTCATGCATGGCATTAAAAGTGAAGACATGAATGCTTCACTAATAGTACACACCCCAGCGGGCCAATGTCGGACTTCCATGATTTGCAGCAGCGTCCCGTTGAAATCGAAGGAATGGAATTCCTTGTCTCTCCTATCGTCTTTGAAGTCTTGTAGCATTGACCTCATTTTGGGGATGGATTGGTTGAAAGCGCATCTGGCGTCAATCGTTTGCGCCACTAAGACCGTCCATCTGCTGCACCTTCGATGAAATCGTAGCTACAATGCTAAATGCGGTTCAAAATGCGAGGCAAGGCTCTATGCATTGAATGCATTGAGCGCCGCACCCTCGAGGAATTGAAAACATTCACGTCGTTTGCGATTTCCAAGGCGTCTTTCTGAAGAACTTCGAGGATTCCCCTGCTAGGGCTGTCGAATTCGTCATCGACTTGAAACCAGGCACCACTCCTATAAAGCGTCCCTACAAGATGCCGCGCGCAGAACTCCTTGAACTAAAGGAGAAATCGACAAATCTCTTCAAGCGGCTTCATTCGCCCAAGTTGCTCTCCTTGGGAGCACCTTCTCTCTTTGTTAAGAAGAAGGATGGGACAAACCGATTGGTCCAAGACTACCGTCCTATAAATCAAGCTACCATTAGAATAAGTATCCTCTTCCTCGGATCAATGATCTTTATGATCAAGCGGCTGGTTCGTCGGTGTTCTCGAAACTTCGACTTGAGGTTGGGTTACCACCAGATCCGTGTTCGCGAGGAGGATATCCCCAAGACGCATTTGTGACTCGATATGGTTCATACGAGTACACCGTCATGTCTTCGGCAACCAATGCTCCAGCCACCTTCTCTGCTTTGATGAACTATATATTCATGGATTACCTCGACAAGTTAAATGCGTGGTTTATCTGGATGATATCTGATCTATTCAAGAATGAAGAAGAACATCTGAACATCTTAGTCTTGTCTTTGGAAAAGCTACGAGAGCATCAACTCTATGCCAAGTTCTCCAAGTGTGAATTCGGCTTCCGAAGTAACCTACCTTGGACATGTCATCTCTAAGGATGGTATTGCCGTCAACCTGAGCGAGTTCGAGGCTATTCTCGATTGGACTCCTCCGAAGAGCGTTAAGCAAGTCGAAGTTTTCTCGGTCTACTTGACTATTGCCGTCGATTAAGTGAGAACTTCTCCAAGATTGCCAGACCTCGACTAACTTTGTTGCATAAAGGCGTCAAGTTCAATGGACAGATAAGTGTCAGGAAAGTTTCCAGGCACTCAAAGACAAGTTGACGTCTGCCCCAGTGCTAGCTCCTCCCGATACTAAGAAGGACTTACGTCATTTCTTGCGGCGCATCTCGTCAAGGATTAGGCGGTGTCCTAATGCAAAGCGCAAAGTGGTTGCTTATGCCTCTCGGCATTCGCCCTCACGAGGAGAACTACCCAGTTCACGACCTCGAACTTCTGCTGTCATTCATGCGCTAAAGCGATGGCGACATTACCTTCTCGTGTCGTTGCGAGATCTACACCGACCACCAAAGTCTGAAGTATCTGTTTACTCAGCCAGACCTGAACCTCCGTCGGCGAGAGATGGATGGAGACTATTGCAGACTTTGATTTGGGTATTTCCTATCGCCCGAGCAAGGCTAATGTAATGGCTGATGCCTTGAGCATAAGTCTTCTGCAACCACCTTGAGTTCACAAAGTTCAGCCCTCACTTGTTGAAGAATTCAGCAGGCTGAACCTCCATATTGTTCCTCCGGGTGCACTCGCTCCCCCTCCTCCGGAGTTCCGCAAGATGAATCTCCGTGTTGTTCCCCAGGGATCCCTCTTTACCCTGGCTGTTGAACCCGATCTCTTGGGCACCATAAAGACAATGCAGGGATTTGACTCTGAAGTCTACAAGCTTAAACAAGACGTCAGGAAAGGAAATCCCTCCTCCTTCACTATTGCCGATGATGGCGCCTTGTACTTCAAAGGCCGCCTAGTGGTGCCGTGTAAGAAGGACAACCTGGATATGACTCAGAAGGTTATGCAAGAAGCTCATGATACGCCTCTATGTATCCACCACAGCGGTACAAAGATGTATCAAGACATTAAATCGAGATTACGGTGGTCTAATATGAAGCGGGACATTGCTCGCTATGTTTACGAGTGTGGCGTTTGCCGTCGTATCAAAGCAGAACATCAAAGGCCTGTTGGAGCAGCTGCAGCCTATCTCTATTCCTGAATGGAAATGGGACCATGTTGAAATGGACTTCGTCCTGGATTTCCCAAATCGCGAGAAGGGTAATGATGCTATTCTTGTCGTCATTGACCGGCTTTCTAAAGTTGCTCACTTTACGGCGGTCAAAAAGCGATCCTGCTAGTCAGCTTGCAGCGCTCTATATGTCGAAATTGTTTCACTTCACGGTATTCCTTTGGTTGTCGATTCGGACCGTGGCAGCTTATTCACTTCAAGATTACGGGCAAGTTTTCAAGAAGCTATGGGGACTCATTTATCTTTCGATCTGCTTTTCATCCATGATCTCAAGGGCAAGTTGAGCGTGTCAACCAAATTCTCGAAGACATGCTTGAGCTTGTGTCGTCTCATTCGGCAAGAAATGGGAGAATCTCTCCCGTATCTGAGTTCTCTTATAATAATAGCTATCAAGCTAGTCGAAGATGACCCCCTTGAAGTGTTATATGGAAGAAAGTGCGAACCCCTCGAACTGGTCAGAAACTGGGGAACGTCCACTCTTCGGTCCGGATATTATCCAACATGCCGAAGAACAAGTCCGCATTATTCGCGAGAATCTCAGGACTGCTGAGTCTCGTCAAAAGAGTAATTATGACCGTCATCACAAAGACATGGTCTATCAACTTTGGCGAAAAGGCCTATCTTCGCGTTACACCAATGAAGGGTGCTCACCGCTTCGGGATCAAGGGCAAGTTAGCGCCTCGCTATATTGGCCCTTTCACTATTCTGGAAAGGCGTGGAAAAGTGGCTTATCAATTGGAGCTTCCGTCGAACCTTTCTCGGAGTTCACGATGTGTTCCACGTGTCCCAACTCCGGCGCTGCTTCAAAGACCCAATCCGGCGGTGGACCATGAAGTGCTCGAATTGCAACAGGACCTCTCCTATAAAGAGCATCCGGTCCGCATTCTCGACCAATCTGAGCGCCGCACCGTCGGAAGGCGATCAAATTCCTCAAAGTCGATGGTGAATCACTCGAAGATGAAGCCACACAGGAGCGAGGATCGTCTCTGAGATGAATATCCGCACTCTTTCCTTCTACCTCCTAAATCTCGGGGCGAGATTTCTTGTAATGGAGGAGATTTATGCTTGCCGGATGGTTATGCAGCAGTAATCATTCCGGTTAGGTTAATTAACCTCTCGTTAATTTGGAACCGTCCTAAAACAAAAAATCAAAAATGAAACAAGCGGTAAAGGTTTGAAAACTAATTCTAAAATGTTAGGGGTTTTCTAAAATACCTAACCTAATGTTGGTGGGGTGCAATAATATTTACAAATGCCAAAGCATTTTAAATAAACCAAAACAGAAAAGAAAAATAACAAAAAGAAAAGAAAAAATAAAAGAGAGAGGATAACTCCCGGCCCAGCCAACCGCCCCCCCCCCCCCCCTTTTGGCCCATCCCTTTCCCCCCCACAGGCGGCCCACCGGCCTAGCCATGACCACTAACCCCCTCCCACCCCACGGCTAACCTAGCCGGCCCCATTCCCCCCAGCGCGCCCCCTCGCCCTCTCTCCCCCCGATCGGATCGGGCGGAGACCAGACCCAGCGCCCGTGCCGACCCCCACCTCGCCGCCGACCCCCGCCCCAGGCCAGCGACCGCCGTCATGGTCCGGCTCGGCCTCGTCGCCCGTCGCTGGGCGCCTCCCGGCCTCCTCCCGACCAGCCTGCCCGACCCCGTCAGCCCACGGCCGAGACCCTGCTCCCCCCCATGAGGCCCCCCTCTCCTCCCCCTTCCCCGTCGGCGATGGCTCCGGCCACGCGCCGGTTCCCCCTCCGGCTCCCGGCTCCCTCGCTCGTCGCCGTGGCCTCCGAGCCGGCCCGTCGCGAGTTCGGTCCCTTGACAGCGCGCAAGCAACGCCCTCCCCGATCACCCTCCTTCCTTCCCCCCTGCGGATCCGGCCCCGTGGCTCTCGGCCCACTCGTCGGCGCCCAGCTGGCGTTCCTCTCGCCGGCGCCCTAAGCGCCTTGGCCCTCGCTCCCCGTTCGGCGCCTCGCCGCCCCCCGACCGACCCCTCGCTCGGCCCGGCGAACCCGAGCCCCACCCGTTAGCCCTCCCGGCGCGGCGTCGCTCACGCCCGTGGCGCCCGTGGCCTCGGCAGCTCAAGCCGCCCAGCCCGTTCCATACAGGTGGCGCCCGGCCAAGACTGGGTGTGCCGAATCGAGCAGCGCCCGCATCGCCAGCGTCGCCAGCGCCCGTTTGGCCATGGAGCCCAGCGGCGTGGGGCCCCACCCCCAAAAAGCGAGAAAAGAGCGTTTTAATTAAAAGCAGAATAAAAAATGAAATAAAAATGAATTAAACTAATTAACTAATTAATTAATTAATTAATTGAGTAATTAATTAAACTAATTAATTCGGATTAGTTAAACCTAATCATTAGTTAAATTAATTGGGTAATTAATTAAACTAATTAATTCGAATTAATTAACACTAATCATTAATTAACTTAATCAACTAAGGTTAATTAATCGATTAGGATAATTAGCCATTAGTGAATGACATGCGGGACCCACTGTCGGGGTTGACTTAGTCAACCCTATTGGTGATGATGTCGGCATGACATCATCTTGATGTCATAAATGCAATTTCGAAATTAATTAAATAATTAATTAAAATTCCGAGAAATTAATAAAACCTTTTATAAATCATAACTTTTAATCCGTAATCCGGTTAAAATAATTTCAACATGAAAGTTGCTCGAGCGGCGAGGCGAATCCGGATCGCGATCCGTTCGTCCACCACACGTCTCTAACCTATCGAACCTGCAAACTTTCCTCTCCGGTTCATCATCGGCGGGCGTCCGGAGCAGGATAACTTCCGGATGTTTTCCCCCTAAACCGGTACCCCTCTTACCACGTTAGAACACGCCTAGCATCGCTTCTTGGCATGTCATGCATCGTTATGCATCTGTTACCGTGTATTCATTGTTTCTTCCCCTCTTCTCTTGGTGAGACTACTGAGGCCAGCTGCCATTTGGCGATTCGACTACGGTGTTGTGACCCTCTCTCTTGCCCGAGCAACCAGGCAAGCCCCCCTTGATCACGGATATCGCCTACTCTTATCTACTGCTTGCATTAGAGTAGTATAGCATGTTCTTGTTTTCGGATACTCCTATCTTGCTTGCATAGCTTTGTCCTTGTAACCATTTGTTACCTTACGCAATCCTATATGCTTAGTATAGGATGCTAGTTCATTCATCTGTGGCCCTTCATACTTATGCATGCGCCATGCTATACTATCGGGCGTGATCACTCGGGAGTTGATCACGGGTATATACTATATCCTTATACATGATACATGTGAGACTAAAGTCGGGTTGGTGATGGAGCACCCATGAGTGGATCATTGTGGCGGGGCGGCGAGGCGAGTTGAGACCGCCTAGGAGAGAGGTGGGCCTGGCCTGTTCGGCGTTCGCGGTTACTTAACACACTTAACGAGGTCTTGGTATTTGATCTGGGTTGGCTCACGATCTTATCGCACTAACCATCTCTGGGAGTAGTTATGGGTATCCGGCGTCGTGGTATCGGCGGAAGCACTTGAGACGTCGGTGACGAGGCGGCCGCGCCGGATTGGGCTGGAGCGCTGTTAGGCTAGAGTGCGCTTCGGCCGCCCTCATAGCGTGCAGGTGTGCTCGAGGCGATGGGCCCGGACCCTGCGGCGCTTAGGTTTTAGACCGGCGTCTTGGCCTCTCTGTTGTGCCTAGGTGGGGCTGCGGCGTGTTGATCTTCTGGCGGCGGGCATGACCCGGAAAGTGTGTCCGGCCAAATGGGATCAGCGTCTTTGGGTAAGATGGTGCACCCTGCGGTGAGTTAATCTATTCGGATAGCGTGATCTTGATAACGGGGCGACTTGGAGTTGTACCTTGAGCTTATGACAACTAGAACCGGATACTTGATAAAACACACCCTTCCAAGTGCGGATACAACGGTGGTCGCTCTCGCTCGGGGTTATGAGCGGGGATTGCGGGTAGGATTATTGCTATATGATGTTACTTGGAGGACTTCCGTTGTCCTCTTATATGCATTGCAAGACCGGTGTCGAGCGTAGTCCTCGTTAAGACTAGCTATCCCCTCTTATTACGGCATTCTGCGATTCGGTCAGCGATATGGCCTTTACCCATATATCCATGCATAAGTAGTGTAGCTCCTTGCTTGCAGTACTTTGGATGAGTACTCACGGTTGCCTTGTTCCCCTTTTCCCCTATCTCTACTCGATTGCTGCAATCGGGCGATGGAGCCGAGGGCGAGCGCCGCCGCCTATGGCGACTACTACTCGGGCGCCTACTACTACGTGCAGCCGCTTCGCGCGACCGGGAGTAGCCTAGGAGGATCGAGGCGGGAGGCCTGTCCTCTTCGTCTGTATCCCGGTTTGTGCTAGCCATCTTATGGCACCTTGTTTAACTTATATGCGTACTCGAGATATTGCTGCTTCCGCTGACTCGTCTATGATCGAGCACTTGTATTCGAGCCCTCGAGGCCCTGGCTTGTATTATGATGCTTGTATGACTTATTTTATTTGTAGAGTTGTGTTGTGATATCTTCCCGTGAGTCCTTGATCTTGATCGTACACATTTGCGTGCATGATTAGTGTACGATTGAATCGAGGGCGTCACAACCAACCATCAACAATTGATGCTCCTTCTTGATTCCTACTTTCGCGGTGTCAAATATCGCGAATATCTCAAGGATCATCATATCTATCCCTGATTTGTTATAGTTCATCACGAAGCTCTAGCAGCTTGGTGGCAATGACTTTGGAGAAAGATCACTATCTACGGAAGATCAACTCCCCTCGATTCAAGTGATTGTTGCACTCGGACAATCTGAGCACAAGCTCAACGATTGAGCTTTTCTCCCTTAGTTTGTAGGCTAAGAAAATCGTCGGAGGTCTTATACCTCTTGGCGTGAGCACGAGCCTGAAATCCCAATTTCAGCCCTCGAAACATCTCATATGTTCATGACGTTTGAAAAATGTCTTTGGTGCCTCAACTCTAAACCATTTAAGCCCGAACTATCACGTAGTTATCAAAACATGTATGTCAATGTTACAACATCCACAGGCGATGTTTGGGGTTTAGCACACTGGCGGTGCATTAACGACATAAGCTTTCTTACTGTCCGCATAATCGCTCTCATCAACTTTCAACTATATTTTCTCTAGGAACATATCTAAGCAGTGGAACTAAAGCGTGAGCTTACGACATAATTTGCAAAGATCTTTTGACTATGTTCGAGGATAATTAAGTTCATCTCATGAACTCCCACCCGATAGACATCCCTCTAGTCATCTAAGTGATTACATGATCCAAGTCAACTAGGCCGTGTCCGATCATCACGTGAGACGGACTAGTCATCATCGGTGAACATCTTCATGTTGATCGTATCGTCCATCGACTCATGCTCGACCTTTCGGTCTCTTGTGTTCGAGGCCATGTCTGTACATGCTAGGCTCGTCAAGTTAACCTAAGTGTTTGGCGTGTGTAAATCTGGCTTACAACGTTGTATGTGAGCGCAAGAATCTATCACACCGATCATCATGTGGTGCTTGAAGCAGCGAACTTTACATAGCGGTGCATAGTTAGGGGAACACTTTCTTGAAATTTTAATGAGGATCATCTTATTTACTACCGTCGTTCTAAGCAAATAAGATGTATAAACATGATAAACATCACATGTAATCAAATAGTGACATGATATGGCCAATATCATTTTGCTCCTTTTGATCTCCATCTTCGGGGCTCCATGATAATCATCGTCACCGGCATGACACCATGATCTCCATCATCATGATCTCCATCATCGAGTCTCCATGAAGTTGTCTCGCCAACTTATTACTTCTACTACGATGGCTACCGGTTAGCAATAAAGTAAAGTAATTTACATGGCGTTGTTCAATGACACGCATGTCATACAATAAATAAAGACAACTCCCATGGCTCCTGCCGGTTGTCATACTCATCGACATGCAAGTCGTGATTCCTATTACAAGAACATGATCAATCTCATACATCACATATCATTCATCACATTTTTCTTGGCCATATCACATCACATAGCATACCTGCAAAAACAAGTTAGGCGTCCTCTAATTGTTGTTTGCATGTTTCTGATGGCTGCTATGGGTTTCTAGCAAACGTTTCTTACCTCATAAAAGCCACTGGCGTGATATGCCAATTGCTATTTACCCTTCATAAGGACTCTTTTCATCGAATCCGATCCGACTAAAGTGGGAGGCGGCACCGCTAGCCACCTTATGCAACAAGTGCATGTCGATCGGTGGAACTTGTCTCACGTAAGTGTATGCGTGTAAGGTCGGTCCGGGCGCTTCATCCCAAAATGCCGCCGAATCAAGATTGGACTAGTAACGGTAAGCATATTGAACAAAATCAATGCCCACAACTACGCCGTGTTGTACTCGTGCAAACAATCACATAATAGACCTAGCTCATGATGCCCTTTGTTGGGGAAGGTGGCAGAAATTCAAAATTTTCCTACGAGTCACGAAGATCTATCTATGGAGAGACTAGCAGAGGGAAGGAGAGTGCATATACATACCCTTGTAGATCGCTAAGTGGAGCGTTCAAGAGAGCGGGGTTGAAGGAGTCGTGCTCGTCGTGATCCAAATCACGGAGATCCTAGTGCGAGCAGACGGCACCTCCGCGTTCAACACGTACAGCCGGTGGCGTCTCCTGCCTTGATCCAGCAAGAGAGAGGAGAGGTTGAGAAGACTCCATCCAGCAGAAGCTGCCAGGCGTGGTGGTGGTGGAGGCGTGGCAATCCTGCGGGGGCCGCCAAGCACAGCAGGAGAGGAGGAGGACTTGGGAGAGGGGAAGGGCTGCGCCAGAACTTGGGGTGAAGCTCCCATGCGCCTTCCCACTATATATAGGGGTGGAGGGGGCTGGTTTCTTGCCCTCCAAGTCCATTGGGGCGTTGGCAAAGGTGGGAGGAAAGAAATCCCATCATTTCCTTCCCCACCGATTGTTATGCCCCCTTTTTAGGGATCTTGATCTTATCCCTTCGGGATATGATCTTATTAAATCTAAGGGGGGATCTTGGTGCGCCTTGACCAAGGGTGTGGGGCCTTGACCCCACTACCCGCGTTCATGTGGGTCCCCCCATGCAGGTGGGCCCCACTCCGGAACCTTCTAGAACCTTCTCGGTACAATACCGAAAAATCCCGAACATTTTCCAGTGGCCAAAATAGGACTTCCCATATATAAATCTTTACCTCCGGACCATTCCGGAACTCCTCGTGATGTCCAGGATCTCATCCGGGACTCCGAACAACATTCGGTAACCACATACAAACTTCCTTTATAACCCTAGCGTCATCGAACCTTAAGTGTGTAGACCCTACGGGTTCGGGAACCAATGCAGACATGACCGAGACAACTCTCCGGCCAATAACCAACAGCGGTTTCTGGATACCCATGTTGGCTCCCACATGTTCCACGATGATCTCATCGGATGAACCACGATGTCGAGATTCAATCAATCCGTATTCAATTCCCTTTGTCTAGCGGTATTGTACTTGCCGAGATTTGATCGTCGGTATACCGATACCTTGTTCAATCTCATTACGGCAAGTCTCTTTACTCGTTCCGTAACACATCATCCGTGATCAACCTCTTGGTCACATTGTGCACATTATGATGATGTCCTATCGAGTGGGCCGGAGATACCTCTCCGTTTACGGGTGACAAATCGATCTCGATTCGTGCCAACCCAGCAGAGCGGTTTCGAAGATACCTTAGTGCACCTTTATAGCCACCCTGTTACGTTGTGACGTTTGGTACACCAAATCATTCCTCACGGTATCCAGGGTTGCACAATCTCATGGTCTAAGGAAAAGATACTTGACATTAGAAAAGCTTTAGCATCTGAACTACGATCTTTGTGCTAGGCTTAGGATTGGGTCTTGTCCATCACATCATTCTCTAATGATGTGATCCGTTATCAACGACATCCAATGTCCATGGTCAGGAAACCGTAACCATCTGTTGATCAACGAGCTAGTCAACTAGAGGCTTACTTGGGACATGGTGTTGTCTATGTACCCACACATGTATCTGAGTTTCCTATCAATACAATTATAGCATGGATAATAAACGATTATCATGAACAAGGAAATATAATAATAACCAATTTATTATTGCCTCTAGGGCATATTTCCAACAAGTAGTAGTAATGAGCAATGAGACATCAAATCACAATGCCGCACCTTCCCAAACGGACGAAGCAACCATTATTTCACACTTGGTTCGACATCATCTCAAACCACGTACTAGTATTGCTTACGCCTCAAGAGGACACGCGCATCGGCTTGGTACATCATGACACGTGGGACCATACGACGAGCCATGCTCCCTGCCGATCGCTCGGTAAAATCACCTCATTTTACTATACTTCCTCCGGATCGGTTTACTACATGGCATGCCGTCGTTCTAGGTTGAGAACTTAGCGGCTATATATATATGTGATGAACGATCGCTAGCCTTTTAAAAATGTATAATTTTGCAGTAGTACTCCACTATCGATGGATTGCACCATGGAGCAAAAATTGAAATTTTAAAAAGGTGGTACATATAGAGCGCTAGTAAGCTAAATTATGCATATAGTACTATTAAAAAAGCTAATGCGTGCTTAATTGGGGTGCTAAATTCTATTAAAGAAATACTAGTACTAGTTTGTACATCTTGAAGAGTTAAAATAGCGAGAAGAAACATAACATAGTTTGCTTTGGGGCTCGGCACAACACACCCCTCAAATTAAACTAAGCACACTGAAATTAAACTATGCAACTAATCCGGTGAACCTTTGCATTAGAAGTTTAGAACCACCATGAGCAGCGACAATGCCACCTTACTCGGGTCCTTGTCCACGTCACGGACTTAGTCCTTGGCCCTCTTCCTCTTGGCGATACTTCTTTGCTTGAACCGCCAACAGCTGTTGCTCTTCATCCAACCCTTGTAGATATTGAAACAAAGGTAGCCATCCATTGCAGCGTCTTGGATGTGGTCTATATCTAGTACATTTAGCTGCCATGCATGGCGATGAAACATGTATGGAGGTTTCTCCATTTTACGTCTGAAGGATGAACCATGGCTCCTGCGAGTCCGCGTGAAAGGTGACGAGAGGGCACCGGCCGAGTCCTCTGGAGGTCGAAGGGTTGCCTACTAGCGAGGCCTATCAACGCATGACTTCTTTGTCGTTCTTAAAGACTACGATGTGAATTTGACTGTCTTGTCCTCGAGGAAGTTCTTAAAATCCTGGCACTCAACATCGGCATGGCATATTTGGTAGACCAAGAAAACGTTATGTACGCAAACCTGGATCACGGCGGGCTTCTTCCTCTCTTCGTCCTTTAGATCCTTCTCTTGTCCCACGAATGTGGTGTACTCAACATCTAGCCCAGCGACCCACTCATCATGTGAGTTTTGAACATGCGTCGAAGCGAAAGGCATCCTTTCACCGTCGCGGAATGCGGGTGTAGATGACGTCAAACTCGCCGCCGATGATGGTTCTAACCTTGTACTCACCGCCCGATCGGGGAGATTTGGGGCGCCATGGATATGGGAGGAGGTTAGGATTAGTGGAACTGCCGTAATGTGAATGGGCGGGGCGACTAGGAGGCGAACCGCCGTAGTATTAAAGGGCGTGCGGGGGCGAGTAGGAGGCGAACTGCCGGTGTCGCGAGCGGCAGGGTAGTGGCTTTCAATCTCCCATGATCACGGGCTTAAGGAGCCCTTGGATCTGAGATCGAACGGTTGCATGGCGTGACTCTAGACCTATGGGTGAATATCCTATCCTGGAGGGTTAATCTTAAATTTTTTAGCAACTTAGCATGCAACCGTTTGATCTCAGATCCAAGGGCTGCCAGCAGCCCATATCATGGTCGCGCCTACCACGATCGTCGTGTCGCTCGCGCGGTTGCACCCTTGGAGATTTAACACGGTGCGTTAGGCTATCTGATGTTGGCATGTCATACATAGTCATCACTTAGTCACTCATACTACAACAAGGTTGGCTAAAAGTGTATTTTTTTACTCCTCTCTATCTCTTTCTTCGTACTCCCTCCGTCCCATAATATAAAACGTTTTTGACACTAGTGTAGTGTCAAAAGCGTTCTTATAATAGGACTGAGAAATACTAGTATTATTGCATTTGCCAAGGGTGACCTCTTCCAATGAAATGGTGTTGCTAAGTTTGCTTCATTTAATTAGCTATAGACTCAAAATTGTCTTTTCACCTAGGTACAGCAGCTTAGCACCGTTTCTTCCTTGGGTCACCAAACTAGACTCTCTCTTCTTGATTAACTTGCCACATCGGACTTTATTCCTATGTGGCAAGCTTAAGCACCAATAGGAACAAGTAAGTACAATAGTCGCTTTACATGGCATTTTGCATATGTGGAGGAAAGAGGCAAGGAAAAAGTGGAGAAGTGGGCTCTCATGCAAGAGCCAGCCTCTACTACTACATGGTGGAGCATTGGGAGAGGCACCTATATGGAGGTGGTCAGGAATCGGGAGACTCATGCCCATCGTAGCGCCGCAGTTAAAATGATAATGGCAAGTCAAATCACGGGGCCCCACCTGTCCAGCAGTAACTCGCCATCAAATCACACAGCTCTACATTTGCAGCAGCCTACTCCCTCGTCTTCTCGCGTCTCTGTCGAATCGACTAGGCGGAACTGCCCCGCCTACCGCGCAGGAAAAGCCCCGCCCTCGACTTTTAAATACAACTACTCCCTCCGTCTAGGTGAGTAAGTCATCTTCTGAAAACCAAATAATCCCAAAATACTAAGTAGCGGTGCATTAACTTCTACCTCGTTTCTTGTTTCTTCACATATCAACCAATAAGAATCCAATGATATACTCTTTGTGACATAGTAACTCATATTTAGTTAGTCAAAAGGATGACCTAGAACTACGTGCAGGCCCTATAAACCGAGACGCCTACAAATAAAAAACCGAGACGGAGAGGGTAGTTCAGCACGTATCTTTTTAGATCAATATAGTCGGGATTCACCAAGGAGTAAAACCAAGTGGTAGGCTGCTCTGTCGTGTTGGCGTAACAACTCAAGCGAGGTCGATCCGCACATGAAATGGCGACACACTTAACATGACCCCTTTGGCGGACATGTGGCTCATCCACCGTCTTGTTCCGTGCGATGCACCAAATTACAGTTGAACAGCGGTTGGAATTGGAGGCACCCGGTCGTAGCGCCACGATAGTAGAAAATGGCGATGAGGGTCAAATCACAAAGCCCCACCTTTCCGCATTAAGCTAGGCAGACGAAGCAACCATCATTTCACTCTAGCGCGCAAGAGCATAATGAAAAGAAAGCGATGATGCATGCGGCAGCTACCTAGGGCATCCTAGGGTGGGGTCTCCACTATAGATCCTTTTTTTTGAAAGCGCCTCCACTACAAATCGGCTTCTCCTCGTCCTCTTGAAGAAAACCGATGATGAGTGCGGCGGTAGGGTTTGTAGGAGTACTACGGCGTGCGAGGGCCACGTCGTAGTAAGCGGATTCAGTCGGCCTTAAATATGTGTGGGCGCTTGGTTTTAGAGAACGAGGCAGCATTTTGGGTTCGGGGACGGTGGAGATATAACACGTCTGAAAAATTGTGGGCGTGGGTTCGTTGAAAGGCAATGATGCATGGGCCCTGCATTTTGATATACCGGGGCAGCGTGAAATTTGCTACTCTACTCAAAACTAGTAAGGTACACATGTATTGAATGCATGAGATTTGAAACCAAATTATGAATAAATACACACTATAGCATGTAAAGCTTTGAGTCATATATGCATGATGTAGATGTTCGTTTAGTTCTTATAGTTCATCTCATTCAAAATCAATTAGTTTTATAAAATGTTAAGATTCATGGGGTTGTGCATTGTAAATCATAAAGTAAAAAACAAATAATGGCAATTCATTTAGAAAAAATAATCAATTATGATATAGAAGATTCTAGAACAAAGGAGAAGTTCTTGTGTTTTGAGGTTTGTGCATTATGCTTAAGTTCAACCATGGAGTCTTCTAAATTGTACATGTGGCAGATCTGGTGGAATTTTGATGATATCCAACGGCCAGTAGTGCTTGGATTTGCCCATCTCTGCACTATCGGGTTAGCTTCATCCAGCGACCATCTTTCAAAGTTATTGGCACACTATATAGTTCTTGTGCCATAGTTGCATGTTTTTGAAAAAAGCTACTAGTGGGCTGTACTATCTATTTAGGAATAGAAGATGTATACATGGAAGTTGTAGGGAAAGAGATGACATGGAGGATCTCAATTCCTATAGTAGGGATTGGAAAAGAGATGTCATTTGGTTCACATCATAGGAACTTTTCTATTGAATCTAGAAATGACATGTATCTCAATTCCTATGAGGAGGATTAGTAAAGAGATGTAATTTGGTTCATATCATAGGAACTTTTCTATTGAATATCGCTAATGTTTATTTTCCTTTGAAATTAAGGGAGTATAGGAATCCAATCATATGAACCAAGTGGCTCTAAAGCTATAAAATGATATCATGTTTATTTCCTTTGAAATGTAGAGTATATGAATCTATTCCTATGAACCAATTGGCTCTAAAGGAAAAAATCATATAAAATCATATCATATAGAGTTCCTATGATATTCCTCGACACTAAAGGATGGTTTAAATTGCTGCGGGTGATCGATGGTCTTTCTTTGTAGACTCCTCACCCATCTTTATAGTTACCTCTAGAAGATGAATGAAATGATATATATAGGGTATTCTACATGTGCAATTTGGTACCAAAGCTTCGGTAAAAGTTTGCGAGGTTCTAATTTTCAATAAAGCTATATGCACTGCATTTGAGACGGAGGAGCATCGGCAGTTGCTAACACTCACGTGGAAGATTTGTGTGTAGGAGGAGTGGCAGTTCTGTTTTAATGACATGGAAAAAGCGACAGCATCGGATGCCGATCTAACGGTTCTTCTGGCGTTAAATCGGGAAAAAGCTTATGGCAAGCGTTTGTCGGATAATGATTTACGGACACATGCATTGCATTGATCGTGCCCCCTCTCTCTCATGCACGCACCCTCACAGTCACAACTCTCCGAGTCCTCTCGCAGACTCGCATGTGGCTCCCATCGTCTATCTGCGGTAGACATCACACATATGTGCTCTTCACACCTACCCTCGAACTTATAAAAACAAAAGGCAGTGCGCACATTTTATTTTAGCTCACCGTCACACACTTATATTATTACTCTTGCGGCGAGCGTTCTTTGGGCATAGTATATATTGTACTCTCACGAAGAAGCGGTGCCGCGCGCACTAGTTCTCTCACACCCACTCATGGGTACACGTGGGGCGCTTTTTTTGAAGCGGTACAACAAAATCACTCCACTATATATAAGCAGGAGCCTTAGCGCTTGCTTTACTAGGGTTCTCTCGTTCACTCTCTCATGCTCTCGAGATCTAAGCAAGACATAGGTGGCCACACTCTCTCTCAGCTCACGGCTGGTCACAAATCCGTCGGACAACCTCGACCAGGCGGGGGTGTAGGTGCATAGTTCAGGCTGTCGTCGGCGAGGAGAGACCAACGGCTGCCAGCGTCTCGATCGTGCCGTGCCGTTCTCTCGAGGCGCCGACTCTGGAGGGCCTCTGACCCTTCTTCCTCCCTGCGGTATTGTGGCCAAGATGCGGCCTCCCGACGCCATCTTTGCCACATGCCGACGACCCTCAGGTATATTTTCCTTCGAAACCTGCCTTGCTCTACTGCCCCAACTCTTCCCCCTTCGTGTGGATCCTTTTCTACTTCCGTCCGCTGTTCCAAAGCCACCTAGACTTCTACTATTAATAGAAGTGAAGCTAGTTCATACAGTCAACTCAAAGCGTTGGTTCAAACAGGGAAGAAACTGGGAAAGCTGTAGCATGAATCTAGGACTTGGTTCTAAGAGGAAACGGGAGAAAGTAGTAATATCTATCACAGTCTAAATAACCATATTTTGTATTTGCGCAATGAGGGATGTCTGTCTCCATATCGTTTCGGTATGTATGTCTCCGTACCGTTTCTATCCGTGCAATCAAAAGCACACATCTCAGTTTTAGTACAACTGCGCAAAATGAGATGGCTATCCCTCGTTGCCGTCGTCTAACCTCCAGTCTTCAAGGTATTCCTACATTGTTAGTAACTAAGGTAGAATGACCAACGCAATCTAAAAGAAGCTGATTCATCGTTTTACTTCTGATTGCGGTGCGGGACGAGCAAAACAACTGCATCCTAGTCCGGAATGCACTTTCTACCAGTTCTTCCATGGACCAAGCACTAGCTGCACGGCTGCCTGGCGGTTTTTGGACATGTCTTGCGGACAAGAGGCATTGTGGTCTGCTTATTTCTGCAAATAACGGTGCTTAAATTTAGTGGAATGCACAAGCATTTCAACTGGTCGATACCTTTGCATGGTTCAGTTCAGCATTCAATGAGACCACAATTATAATTGGTTATTCGGAATGAGAGAACCTAACCCTTGATGGTGGCAACAAGAAAAACCAGAGTGAACTCCAGGAAATTTAAGCTGCCGGGAATCTTTGCTCATAGAAGCCTTGCTTGTTTTTTCCTGATTTGTAAACCTTCTCACAACTTTGTCTTTTGCTGTGAACTAGTATATGTTTGTTATGTTCTATGAATCATTTACATGTATAAAACTGCTTAACTTATGCTTTTTAGATTTTTATGAAAGCGAGTTTAATGTGAGTGTTCCACATGGTATTTGGACTAGCGTTGAGCGTTTGGAATTTATTACATTGTGGCCTCAATTAAGCTGTATGAACCACTATAACAAGATACATAGTTGCTTATATGCGGACAACAGATTGTTGATTGTTAGCTGGTCGATAGCCTAGTGTTGAAGCGAGCTGAGCCAATGTGCCGTGTTTTGCTGGCTGCTTACAAGTGGGGTAGCACCAACAGTGTTTACAAGTACTTATGTATCGTCGGTATACGGTTCTCCAACAGTGCTCTATTTCATCAAAACATACACTACTCGTATGATAAACCGTGACAACTTATGTCTTACCATGCCATATTCATGAAAAAACTAGTGAGGGCGCATCTGTTTGACAACAATTACGATGGTTCTCACATGATTCATGGGCACACAAAAGTAGCAGCTGTTCCCATAGAAGGATTCAAGCAGTGCTAGCCCTAGAGGGGTCGATAATGAGCAAGGTTACGATAATTAGACACAATCCAAACTACTATTAAACACTAGCTGGGGAACCTATTTCATGCCTCGATCTAATTTGTGTTGGACACAAGACGGACCTTGCCATGAACATCATCGAGGAAGTCCCGTAGCAGCTCAATCCTGTGAACCTTCATGAAGACAACCTTGTGGCCTTGCCACTGATAAACTTGTTTGTGGAGGCATGCCACGTCATCTTCCTGTGTAAGCTTGACAAGAACAACATGCCTCACAAACGAAGGAGGAGCTTTGAACTTCTTGTGCTTCAGTACACCCTGGACAACACGCCTGACAACAGTGAGGCTGGAATACACCTCTTCATTGGTATAACCGCAAATGGCTTCCAGGATCCAACAGCCTAAGAACTTTGTTTTCCCAGTGCGTATATTTAGGTCGTCCGCCTCATAGCGAGTGACATGCACAACCACACAATCCTAGTCTGCATAAGGGCTCTAATTGAAACAAAAACAGATTCTGAATTACTTTTCAGTATAAGAAACACAAGTTATTTAAACCACTGTGTATAGCATGTCATCGAAGCTAAGAAAATTTTGCATTATTAATCACCACATACTTCCTTTCTAAAAAAATCACCACATACTTAGATGAAAAACCACTATCGAGATCGGCAAAGAAGGAAATCACCTTGGGCAGCTCAGCAGGGGGGACACATCCTCGAAGGGGGAAAACTGCTCCTGCAGTGCCATGGGGGCTGTAACCTCAAATGGGGCGTTGACCATCTCAGTAGTGGCCATGAGCGTATCTGGGGTCGGCTCGGTGGTTGCCTCCATCTTGTTGGAGCTCTCTATCTCGTGGGGATCAGCCTCCCGCGTCTGCTCCAATATCGGCAGATCTTTGCCTAGTTCTCCTTGGTCCATCATGAAGCCAGCGAATACTAGGAGACCCTTTGAAAGGAAAAACAATCGCAATGACAATGAAGCAAAAAGAGAGTGAGGATTAGTTCTTGCTTTGTAAAAGTTCTTTTTTTTCTCGAGCGAAAATATACCAACATCACGGATCCGCTTACCTTCCCTTCGTTGGGAGAGAAGAATAGTGGCGGATCTGAGTGTTGCCTTTTTGAAGGCGGTGAGGAGAAGGGATTCAGCGAAGAGTGAAATGATGGTTGCCGTCCGTCAAACTTAGACTGCGGGGAGGTGGGGTTTTGTGATCTGACGGCTTATTCTTGCCGGCGCTTCTGACCGGGTTGACTCTCCTTTGCATCGCCTTCTGATTTGGTGGATGGCATTTGGGCCCTTGCGCTGCATGGCCCGCATGTCGATGAACAAAAGTATAACGGCATTGATGAGGGAGACATCTCAATGACCTAGGAGGAGCGGAAGCGGTAGAGTGTCTCCTTGTACTAGTAGTAATTGTTTTTACGGGTAGGCTGTAGAGTGACTCCTTTGTACTAGTACTAATTGTTTCTCTGGGCCCAAGACAAAACAGCCAATCCACACTAGTAAATAGTAAAATCAATTCAAAAGCGCTACCACACCCAGACACACCCCCCCCCAAAACCTGGGTGCTCTTCTTCCTCCTCGCTCCCACCCACCTCCGTCAGCTCGCTCCTCGTACCCCAAATTCCTCACCTCACTCCCTGAAAACCCCAGCTCCTTCTTCCTCCTCCTACAAAAACCCCAGCTCCCTTCTTCTTCGCTACTTTTCTAACTAGGCTCGTCATTTGTTACTCTGCTCAAATCCGTGGCCTTGACCGCAGCGCCCTCGAGGAAAATGGGTCGGCTGACCCCAGCACCAAGAAAAGGCGAGGCTCCCTTGGCGGTGGCGCTGTTGTAGATCCCTTTTGGTAGCAGGGGATAAGCGGCGACCCACCCCACGGATCCCGGGAACCCGTAGAATCTCGGGTGGACCGCATCAGCGATCTCCGGGCGCCGTCCTTGGGAGATCATCTCGCTTCTCCCACCAAGGATTGCTGCCCTTTTAAGTCCTCTCAATTCGGTGGCACCCTCTATGGCGCGCCGTCCCCTTAATCTCATTGTCGTCAGCTATCTCTCTTCAATGATTTTGAAATCCCAGAGCCATCATCTCCTCCCACAGGGCTCCGTTTAAAGCCTCTGCATCCCGTCATGCTACGAGCAAGCATACCATGCCCTGCGGTGGGCCTTTGGCTGAAATCCCACAATTCATAGAACTACAACTGCTTGAGTTCTACTATTCCCTGAAATCACATACCACATACGGAACGCCATGAACTTGTGCCCTCGGCACGATGTCCATCTCGCGGTTTCCTCCTCTCTCCACACGCCACCTTTGCGTTGTGCTACCTACGAGACAATCTGGTACTAAACCTTCGACTCCCATTTCTCAAGAAACTTTCACTTGTGCGGGTTCGTATATCGGAGGCCTCATTGCACAACATCATCCACTCCAGTTGTCCTGCCACAGGTGCTTGGGCTGTTTTCACAGTTAGAATCGGTTGTCTCCAAATAAAATCGCCTAACCTTGTAAATTGGAATTTCTTTTGACGGAAGGCAGCTCATCATCAAGATGCCCTTCACTTCAAAGGTTGATCCTTGATTCTAGTTATTCACCGTTGCAAATAACCGTCCTCTCTGCGCCTAAACTGGAGACCTTGGGTGTAATACATGATCTCTGTGCTCATTTCAATATGGTGTTTGGCTCCACAGTTCTTCATTTACTTTATATTATCATCTACACTTGTAACCATAAGCTGCATTTTAAATATCTGCGCATAATTTATATATCATCTTGGAGTACACATTTTGTACTAATATTATGTTCTATGCTCAATGAAGAGTTTCTCCATGGATGGCCTATCAATGGTGCTGGATTCTGTCAAGATCTTATATATCCAAATGATTAGTTTTGATCTGAACAAGATTATTGGCTTGCTGCAATGCTTTCCATGTCGGAGAAGTTGTATATAAAGGTGATAATTTCACGCACATTGGAAGCCGCATATAGTGTACTAGAATTAACCGTTCAGCTGTTGCTCTTTCGACACTCTTCTTTTAGACCTTAACTGTTTTCAATCTTCATGTCTATTTAGGCAACATGGCCGGGGTAAGAAAGTTATAACCAATCGGTGGATTAAGTAAGCATCGGGATTTTCTCACTTCTCATGAGATTCGATTGAAGACAATAACGCTAGAGCGATATGTAGCCATCCATGCAAACACAACATTTGTCACATTCTTCTGCTTTGAATCGAGGTTACTATTGTCCATTAGGCTTAAGTTTATCAGCAGCATGGTTTTGACATATGGGTATGTCGAAGAGCAAAAAAGGAGTTTCGGTGGGAAAAAGAGCTTACGAGCGTGCGGGCTTCTATTTACAACATATTGTGGTCATAATCCGATAAATTTTACGACCGGGATGTTCATTCTATGGACTGACCGATCCATTTTGTTGTGACTGCCGAAAACAGTCTTTGGAGTTAGATGTTGTTGCCCTTTTCAATCTGGGTTTTTGTAAACCGATGAATAATCAACCCTCGTGCTTTTATACAGTTTGTAAGATGGAGTTAGATGTTCCTGCCCTTTTCAACTCATTTGTGTTGTCATATTTTCTTTGAAACAAGGCCAATGGCTTGCCATTCGTTTAATTTAGAGTGAAATATTGTAACAAATCACAACCAAGGAAATAACATCACTCACGCTGGCTGCTTGAGCTCCTTGTGCATTAAAGAAGCCAAGTGATTAGCCCCACCAGCACCCACAAACTTATTTCGAACTAGCATATCAAATGGGCTGTAAATTTTCATAGGAAAGGCTGCATGACCGTGACAGATTTGGATTCTGACATTTGGGACCCGCGAGGAAATAGCCTATCCAAGGTTGTGTCGACTTACTAGCCAGTCAACAAACGATTCTGCCTACCAGCCGTTGGATTGACATCCAACATCTGTCGTGTATCTTCTATCTCTTGTCTTCTTCTTCCTCCAGCCGCCCAAACCAAACCACCCCGTCGGCTCCGCCTGCTCCCGCCTCCCATGGCTGGCTGCGCCTCCGCCGCCCTACCGTACGTTCCCACCAACATTGGCCAATCCCTCCCTCTATTCCCCCACACGTCTTGTTATTCTCCGGCGATGTCAGCCCCAACACGCACCTGTGCCCGAACCAGTCAACCCTCGTACTCTCCTCCGCCTGCAACTGGACCGGCGCGTCTTCAACGGCACCTGTTCGTTCCGTCTGAGGCCTCGTCATCATCCTCCGCCTTGCGGCCTTGGTTCGCTCGCCGTGCGTGGTGCGCCGCCCTCTTGCGTTGTCAACATCGTCAACAACCGAGAGGAACAAGGAGATATTTGTGCGTGGAGAGGATAACGATGAGGACCCACCGGCGTCATGGCGATGCAAGCAAGTGCCTCTATAGTACAAGCCCAAAATATGGTTCCTCCTAGTCCTAATGGTTGGACATCGGGGCTCACGCCATTGTCAACATAGTCAATAAGCGAGAGAATTACACTCTGGCGGTGACACGGGGACCCAACAAGTCGCAGTTTTTTGAGGAACAAGCGGTTGTTATTTATACTAGTTTTAGCGATGGATCAGGGTAACACGGGGCTGTGCGGGGCTGTGGCCCATCTAGCCATGGTTTTATTTATGTTTACCACATCATGAGCCCAGTTGTGTTTTTTCTTCTTGAAAATGGCTAGCCAGTTCTATTTTTTAAAGAAATACCCAAACAAGGCCTACTTGCTTTATCGGCCTCTTTGCTGCAAATCTTTCAAGGCGATGAGAGTTTCATTCGGTTTGCCCGAAATGGCATGTACATTTTAAAACACATCAAACCGGAATTAGTTTCAATTTTTTTCATTACAAGATCTTAAATTCCATTGATTTTTATGCATGGACAATTATTTGGATTTTATATTTATATAAATTATTTTTCAAAATAGTTTGAATGGGTGTCGACATTTCTGGATTAAAAACAGTTGACCACACCTAAATATGCAGAATTTACGTATACTTTTTAACCGTGGCCACAATATGGGGTGTAATGCTAACAAAAATAAGATGGGCTCCAAAAAAATCGTAAGAATTAGCAAATGGGCTGTACATTATTAGAAATAATGGCAGATGGGCTGTATCTTGTTTTCCATAGATTTGAGGCTAACATGCGCCTACTACGAGGTTGGCGTATGCTTTCATAAAAAAGGTTGATGCACTGCATAGCATACATCAACTTAGTCAAACACGAGAGCAGTGGTGTTGGATGTCCATCCAAAGGCGCCGTGCTTCTTCAATCTCTGCTTTTCATGCTCTAGCCGCTCAAACAAGCGCCCGGCGGATTACTGCTCCCTCCTCCTTGACGGCTATGCTGCCTTGTGAGCCTCCACGGCCCCACCGTACTCCCATCGCTGGCCTAGCCATCCCTCTACTCACCCACATGTTGTTATTCTTGGCTGACGGCGGGCAGACGATAAACCCTCGTACTCCTCGCGTGGGAAACAAGCGCGAGTATTCCTTGGCTCGTGGCGCTCCCTTCCTAGGTCTCGCCGTCGTCCGCCATACTGGTGCTCTCGGCGCGGCCTGGTCAGCGTGGTCAATGAGCGACATCCATCGGAAGTGGACTGTGCGTGGAGAGGTGACAGCTGGGTCCTGGCTGCACGCAATGAAATGCCTCCTTATTACAGCGCAAAATAATGATTCCTCCACGACAGCTAGGACCCATAGGAAGGGCCTGTGTATTTGTGCGAAAAACGTTCCCCCGTGTGGTCGGACCCACCAGCTATATCTTCGCAGGCAAGGAAGTCCCTCCTTATTACGCCCAAGAAAATGAATACCCCCTGCTAGCTGGGACCCACCATATTGTTGTGCTGACTTGTGGGCCTACTAAGTTGATGGGGACGGAGGGCTTTGTCAACTTAGTCAATACTTCAATGACCGTATGATGTCCATCCAACGGCCATAGTGCTTCTTCAACCTCTGGTCTTCTTGCTCCAGCTGCCCAAAGCAGCGCCGGTCGCGCCGCATGCTCCTGCCTCCGTGGCGGCTGTGCTTTGCCTTGAGGCCTCACCGCCCCCTACTATTCCCACCGCTGGCCAGGCCCTGCGGCGATGGCAACCTCACACATGCCAGAACCATTGAACCCTCGTACTCCTCTCTGCGCGGGCTTCCACTGCTGTGTCTTCCCCGGCTCCGCGTCGTCCCTTCCTAGGCCTCGTCGTGCGTCCACCGCCGTGGTGCTCTCCAGCGGTGTGGTCAACGTGGTCAAGGCGACTTCCATCGGAAGAGTCTGTACATGGAGAGGTGACAAGCTGGGTCCACGGACACAGCCAGTTTTTGTGATTTGCCAAGTAAGTCGCTTTGTCGGGCCTGTTGGGCTGTAAATCTTTCAAGGCGAGGAGAGCTTTCATTGGCTGGCGAGAAAATGGCTCATTAGTAATGAGAAATGGGTTGTACATTTTTAAAACACATCAAACCGGCAATTAGTTTCAAATATATTTTTTTCATTTCAAGATTTTAAAATACATTAATTTTTATGCGTGGAGAATTTGTTGGATTTTATATTGATATATAGTTATTTTTAAAATCAGTTTGAATGTGAGTCAAAATTTCGGGATTAAAAACAGTTCGGACCGCACCGAAATATGCAAAATTTCGTTTAATTTTTTAACCGTGGCCACAATATGGGTTGGAATGCTAACAAAAAGAATATGGGCTCAAAAAAAAACCTTAAGAATTAGCAAATGGGCTGTAAATTATTAGAAATAATGGCAGATGGGATGTATGCTGTTTTCCACATATTTGTGGCTTTCCTAAAAAAAAGGTTGACGCACAAGCAGTGATGGTTGGATGTCCATCCAACGGCCGTCGTGCTTCTTCGATCTCTGCTCTTCCTGCTCCAGCCGCTAAAACAAGCGCCGTGGGACTGCTGCTCCCTCCTCCCAGCGGCCGGTGTCTTTGCCGTCTGAGCCTCACCGCCCACCGTACTCCCATCGTTGGCCTAGCCATCCCTCTACTCACCCACACTGTTGTTATTCTCCGTGACGGCAGGCGAACAGTAAACCCTCGTGCAGTCGTACTCCCCTCCAGCGTGGGAAACAAGCTGTCGAGTCTTCCCTCCTCCTGTCATCCCCTCCTAGGCCTCGCCGTCGTCCACCGCCGTGGTGCTCTCGTGGCGTGGTCAATGTGGTCAACGACCGACTTCCATCGGAAGAAATCTTGTCTGAGGAGAGGTGACGGCTGGGTCCTGACGCGACAAGGAAGTGCCTCCTTATTACAGCGCAAAATAATTATTCCTCCACGACAGCGGGGACCCACCGGACAGGCCACCGTATTTCATGAAAAACGTTTCCCCATTGCTGGGACCCACTGGCTACACCTTCGCCGCAAGGAAGTGCGTCCGGGCAAAAGAAGATTTGCCCCCACTGCTGGGACCCACCAGCTACATCTTATACGCAAGGAAGTGTGTCGCAAAAAAGCGATTCGCCCCCACGGTTGGGACCCACCAGCTACATCTTATGAGCAAGGAAGTGCACGGCGGTCGGGACCCACCTGGTGAAGCGTCGTAGCATTGTCATTATGGTCGTGACGTATGCGTCGTATATCTGGTGGATGTAGGCGCGCACATGTAAGTAGTAAGCGCGCGTAGCATGTACTGCGTGCGTACGGCGCCGGGTGCAAGAAAGAAAATCTGACCCGTATTTGTACATCTGGCGAGGTCTTGAACTCCTACTCGAGCATCGTCTGGCGAGGGCTCGTGTACATGGCTGGGTCAAAATGGAGAAACAACATTGTCGTCATGTTCATGGGAGCAGCGGAATCGTCTTGTTCATGGGAGGCCAGTTCATGCGTCGTGTTCATGGGGAGGCAGCGGAATGCGTCGTGTTCATCGGGAGGCAAGGAAAAGCATAGGAGCCAACCGGCTAGGTCGGAGCGAAATGCGTGGTCGTGTTCATCGGGAGGGCTTGGGCCGGAACATGCGATGAAACCAGGCCGGGTACCGCATGAGCGGAGAAATGGACCTCCTACGTTGAAGCGGGTCTGTTGATCGGGAGGGTGTGGCATACCGCCAAAGCGGAGAAAGCAGACCTCCTACGGTCGAAGCAAGTCTGTTGATCGGGAGGGGTGTGGCGTACCGCAAAATGGAGAAGCGGACTTCCCTACGGTCGAAACAGGGGTCCTCTTGATCGGGAGGGGTGTGGCGTACCGCAAAACGGACCTCCTACGGTCGAAATGGGGGTCTGTTCTTGGGAGGGTGTGGCGTGCATAAGCAGGACTCCACGGGATCTGTTCATCTCCACCGTCGACCTCCTCCAGCCTCCACGGGCTACCGTCGACCTCCTCCAGCCTCCATGGGCTCCTGTTCATCCAGCCTCCACCGCGCGCTACTCCACCGGCTACTGTTCAACCACCCCTCCATCGTCTACTATTCATCCAACCCTCCACCGTCTACTGTTCATCCAGCCCTCCACACCACGGGGTCCTGTTCAACCACCCCTCCACGGCCACCCCTCCACCGTCTACTGTTCATCCAGCCCTCCACACCACGGGGTCCTGTTCATCCAGAAGGCAGCGCCACCGCTCCTTGTTCATCAACCCCCCACCCCCATAGCGCTCCTTTGTTCATCAATCGATCGGCTTGATTAGTAGCGATGGCGAAGAATCGCTCCATCGGGTTCGATTAATGACCATCGATCGATCGCTCGGGTTCGATGTCGTAGCTGCGGTCAATCGCTTGGGTTCGATTAGAGCCCTCGCCTCGCTTCGGGTTGATTAGAGCCAGCGCCTCGCACTCATGCGGCGCATGTGTACGAGAAAGCAGCGCATCACTCGGCCCCGACCTCCCACCATAACCAGCAACTCCCGAAATTTTCCTCCCCTCGCTTACGCCACAGTTTTTCCGTCATGGGCCGGCCCAAAAATGTCATGCAGCTGCGTCTCCAGCCCGCCGGGACGAAAAGCCCATTTTACATCATGATTTTTTGTCATAAGTAGGAGCCCACCACATCTATGATGATACGGGTTTTTCACAATTATCGTCATAGAAGTGTCATTATGTATGACAGATTTTTTTTATTCGACCCAAAATGTCACGGATGTGTCTTTTTTGTAGTGAGAGTTGCCCGGTTAATTGACGGAAAACCGAGCAAAAACCGAATTTTTGTTCACTCTAGCCACCTACTCCTATGTGTGGATAGCAAATCTAGTCCTGGTCATACCACTTTGTACAACGTTACCCCTATATTTGTCTTTTCGACCAAGAGACTAGTTGAATGACCAGTCTGTACTACTTTCGCCCCATTTCCTTCCTGTTTGTACCAAGTCCGATGTACATACTAAATTCCCCACCCCCACTTTATTTCTTGTTTGAACCAAGTACAAGATTCGACTCCATGAAGTAGCTTTACCTCTAATAATAGAAGAAAAAAATAGGTCATGTTGGACCATCCGATCGAGAGGGGCTGAGAGGTAGAAAATGATGCACATGCAGCGACATAGCAAGCTGGGGAAGTAGAGCTAAGGCAGTTTCAAAGGAGTATATACCTGAAGGTCGTCGGGATGTGGATAGGTGGGTGGCGGGAGGCCGGATCCAAGCACACTAGGGCGACGACGAAGGGATCGGAGGACCTCCCGCGCCGGCACTCGGCCAGAGATAACGGTGCGGCCAGCAGTTGGTCTCCTCCCTCTCTGTCGACGACGGCCTAAACGCTGCCCCTCCCCCCCTTCACCAACGGAGGGGGATATGTCCAGATCTGTAACCAGCGATGAGGATAGAAAGACAGTGTTATTTTTAAGGGAGAAAGACAGTGTTACCACTGCTATCTTGTTAGATCTGGAGAGGATGAGAGTGTGTGAACAGAGCAACCCTAGCAAGCAAGTGCGGAGGCTCCGGCCTATATATACGTAGTGGGGTAGTTTTCCTTTTTCACTCCATCAAAACAATCGTTTAAAATTGTGTACTACTACGTCCAGGTCACCTTTTTTTAGTTTTTGATTGTTTTTTGAGATAACTACACGCTTATTCCAAGTGTTGTTACGGTGTGCCAGGTCGCACTTTGTATCGTTGAAGTCTGGTACAAGTCCGTCCATTAAATGAACAACCACCCCCTCGTAAAAATTGTGAACAAGCCCACGGCTAAAATTATAGGAAACATGGGTTGCCCCAACATGCATTATTATTTATATTTTCTACTCCCTCCGTTCCTAAATACAAGTCTTTCTTATTAGCCACACCTAAGACAAGAATTTTTTATTACCCCACATGTCATAGACACAAAAAGTGTGGCAAGATTCCCTTAGGCCAGCCAAAGTGTGTCAAACAATTTGAGCAACTCAAGTTAGGCAAGTGTGGCAAGTGTGGGAAAAATAATGTGGCAACATAAGACAAACATAGTCACAATCCAAACAGCCCCATAATTTTTTGTGACATGCATGAACATTTGGTTAGTTAAATTTATAGTCAAAATTTGGCAAGGTGCATCAAATCAACACATGCAAGTATCAAAAGGAAAGTCACGGCATGCATGCATGCGTTGTACTCCCTCGGTTTCCAAATATAAGACTTTTTAGAGATTGCAACAAGTGACTACATACGAAGCAAAATGAGTGAATCTACACCCTAAAATATGTCTACATACATCCGTATGTTGTAGTCCATTTGAAATGTCTAAAAAGACTTATATCGAGTGCAGTGCTTTGATGTGTTGCGTAATTAATGCATCGGTAAATGGAAATTATTGAAATATATCGAGTGCAGTGCTTTGATGTGTTGCGTAATTAATGCATCGGTAAACGCATATTATTGAAATATATCGAGTGCAGTGCTTTGATGTGTCGTGTCAACTCATACAAGACCGAGAAGTTTGATTACTACAACGCCCTCTCCCTCGCGGACTGAGCTCCGGTGCCTTAACTGCACCTGCCTTTGGCTGAATGACAGGTGGGCAACCCCCACCTGTTGGGCTCACCTGTCATAGACGCAAAGGCATGAGCCGTAAGTCAATGAAGCTGCGTCCCTTGCTCGCGCATGAGCGTGGTGGCTGGCAGGACTAGTAGAAGCTTTCGCTACACGCTATCCCTCCCGCACGAGGTGGACGAACATGCAGTAGTGGATTCGATACTGTAGAAGTAGTAGTAACATCATTGTTCGTCTTCTCGAAGAGGCGAAGAGCCAAGCACAACCCGAACGTGGCAGTTGCGAATGCTCGCATGGCAGTCTTTGTGTAGGGGTGGGGCGTGGTGCGGTGCCTTGGAGCACGCATATAGCCAGGCTCTTGCATGAGACGAAATTGCTATTTGAGCCCAGTATTGTAGTACTAGTACTCGCTAGTATAGCCCTGTAAACCGGAAAGGAGTATTTGCCTTTCTAGAGATTTCACTAAGTGACTAGACTACACCGCGTGCAGTACTCCCTCCCTTCTGGTTTATAGGGCTCAAATCTCATCAACCAAGGCATTTTGTGATTGTAGGAATATATCTTGTACTTTACAAAACTACCCTAATTAAACTCATGCATTAATTACATAGTTCTCTTGTTTTCCTCTCTGCCTTGGTCGCGGTGCACAATATTGATCACTCCTATATGACTAGCTGCTCTATCTACATGTGGGACATCAAAGCATCCGGGCCCGCGTGCCATCCACCAAATCATAGCGAGGTGCTAGAGTCGAGACTCACTGGTCACCCCGGTGTGGCCGTCATGACCCGTCATATCACAAAACCCACACCTTTGCCAACAGCGGTAAAGTGACCTCGAAGTTGGATTGGACGAAGCAACCATCATTTCACTAGAACGCTCGTTGAAGCCCTTTCTCCCCTTTCTTGAAGAAAACCTCATTCCAGGCTACTCACCTCCGCCATTTTTCTTCTGTACCGACGAAGGAAAGGTGGATGAATCACATTATATTGTTATATTTTCATTCCAGGAATCTTCTTTTTGCGAAGCACCGACCGATTCTCACAGCATATTCTTTTCCAGTTTTCATTGCGATTGTGGTTTCCTTTCGATTGCTTTTTGTTTGTTAGTTCATTGATGGATCCTGGAGCACTAGGCAAAGAGTTGCCAGTGGATAGCCCACTGGAGACAGCGATCTCTAGGAAGCGAGCACCGACCAACGAGTTGACCATGTTGGTGGGCTGAGGGAGTCCTGGATTAAGGGGTCCTCGAGCAGCCGGACTATATACATTGGCCGGACTGTTGGGCTATGAAGATACAAGATAGAAGACTTCGTCCCGTGTCCAGGTGGGACTCTCCTCTGTGTGGAAGAGATTAGTTCTTTTTCTTCACCACCCACATCGAAGGGGTGGCAAAGAGTTCATCACTCTGCGAGCACCATATGAGAATGGTGGCATAGAGGCCAAACCATTTCGTTTCACATAAGAGGGGTTAGGGTAAGCATATGAATAAGCGGAGAAATTCTTGAGGACTTATGAACATATTGGTTTGAAGAATAATGCACATATTCATAGCCCTTAGCACTACCTGCGAAGCGAGTTATTTACGATGATAATCATATGAGCACTTTGATCCTTTTGAGGAATTTGATCCACGTGAGAATTTGGTCCGTATGAGGACTTGGATCCATATGAAGAATTTGGTCCATATGAAGAATTTGATCTGGGGTTCCTTTTCTTCACAGGTGGTGTCATGAGGACATTCACCTGAAGACTTTCAAGACATTTCTTGCGAACCCAGATTTTCTTCATAGGGGACCGTTCTGCGATTAGTGCCAACATATCTAGCAAATACTTCACCATTCTGATTTTGAACAGTTTATAGTTTGAGTCAAATGACTCATCATCGAGAATGAGAAATTCACATGTAAAACCAGATAAGGTAGATGGATCAGCTGGAGGTCCCTTTGCAGCAACCCATGAGGTTTTGGGATCTGCTCGGGCTTCGATCGTTCCATCAGCATTGAGTTTCCTCTCAAAGGCAATACCCTCTTTCCTAGGGTTTCTGTTGAGGATCTGCTTTTAAGCACATCACAAAAGTCGATGCCCTTTGAGGCTTTTGTACATACTGTCATGTACAATTCCTTCAACCCTGCATCGTCGGTGATACTAGCAATGTCCTCGGTGAGGAATTAGTGATAGCGAGAGGCAGGTGAAGAATTTATAACAGTTGAAGCATTTGAACATTCGGTGAAGAATTAGCGATTCACGTTCAATGCATTTTAAGCATGGAGGAACAAATTCTTCTTGAGAAGCGCTGATTTGTTGAGCAAGTAATGAATCGCGCTCCTTACGAAGATCTTCATAACTTCGCTCTTAGCTTCTCAAGATCTTGCTTTCTTTGAAGAAATTCATAAGAAAGTTTCTCATGATCGAGATAAGAGAGTGTTATGATGACCTTGAAGGCTGTCAAGCCTAGACTGAACTTCTGAAGATTTTCGATCGGGGCTTGAGTGCGATCCATTCTTGACCTAACATATCATCACTCTTATCTAGCATTTTTGAACCTTTTCAAAAGCCCTTTGTTGTTTATAGCAATCTTAGCAAGTTTAGAGTAGCTGGGCTTGAGATCCTTATCGATTCATTTTCTTTGGATTGAGGAGGAGGTGAAATTGAGTACCTTAGGACCTTTGCCATGAAGCAATAGGTGGGGCGTAGTCATCATTTTCCTCATCGGGTTTGTCGGTGGAGTCAGTTTCTTGATGTTGAAGATGGACTTGCTAACATAAGCGATAGCAAGAGCCGGACTAGCCACACAGTTCAGTTCTTGAGACTCCTCCTCTTCCTCATTTTCCTCGATTCAGCTTGAGTCCATTTCCTTGCCAATGAATGCAGAGCCTTTTGGAGCTGCTCTTCTTGTGAGAAGAAGGTTTTGAGGATTTTGATGATGAAGATTTTGATGATTTTTCTTCTTCTTCACGTCATCGAGCTGTAATCCTTGTGTTTCTTCTTTCTTAATTCCTTTTCCCATTGAGGACAATCTTGGATATAGTGACCAGGTTTCTTGCATTTGTGGCAAAGTCTTCGCTTATAGTCACTAGATGAGGAATCACTTTGCTTCTTGAGGATTTTCCAAAGCGACCACGTCTTGTGAATTTCTGGAATTTCTTCACGGCGGTGGTAGCTCTAGCCAAATTCTTGAGGATCTCCAAGGCTACTACGAGTCTTCACTCTCAGATTCAGATTCAGCCTTGGCCTTGAGGCGCGTGTTTTCCATAGCGAGAACCATAGAGATCTCTCTTTTGACAAGCTGGAACTTCGTGAGTATTTAGCCTTTCGAGGATATCGGCGGGATCAAGAGACTTGTAGTCAGCTCGTTCTTGTATCATCGGTGCGAGTGTCAAATGAGGAATCAAGCGATCTTAGCAATTTCTTCACCACCTCATGGTCGGTGATGTCGGTGGCACCAGTCCTTGAAGCTCATTTGAGATGTCGGTGAAGGCGATCGAAGGTTTGTTGAACATTTTCGTTGTCGAGTCTTTTGAAGCGGTTGAAGAGATTCGAAGAACATCAACTCGAGAGTCACGCTGAGTTGAAACACCTTCATTACTTTGGACAGCCTGTCCCGGATGAGTTTAGCGATTCCAAAGCACTCACTCTTCCATATTGACCTTTGCTCGAGATGGCCATGAAAGTCGTTATATCGACTAGAGGGGGTGAATAGGCGATTTTATGAATTTTACAAATTCTTCTTGAGAATTTGCGGTGAGAAATTCCTTAGCGAAGAAATACATGCAGCGGAATAAGTACTCGAAGTAAGCATAGCAGATTACAAGCATAGTCATCATGATGAAATGAAGACAATCACAGTCTGAAAGCGTAATCACGAGGATAACACAAGATGAAGACAAAGCGGTGAAGAAATTGAGCGAGGAAATTGAGAAAGTCTTGATCAAAGTCTTCAAACACAGATATGACAAACACTCAACACGATAATGAGAAATGAAAGGGTTGAGGAAATAGAACCGATTAGGTTGGTGAAGACAATGATTTGGTAGACCAGTTCAACTGCTGTCTCGGTTATGCGTCTGGTTGGGCGGTGAGTATTTAAACTCGAGGACACATGATCCGGACACCCGATCCTTGAGCACGCAGCTCGGGACACCAAGTCCTCACCGTATTCTCCTTGAACTAAGGTCACGCAGACCTCGTCCAATCACTCGTGGTAAGTCTTGAGCGACTTCAAACCTTCACATACTTGGTCACTCGGCGATCCACAATTCCTCTTGGATGCTCTAGACCGTGGCGCCTAACCGTCTGGAAGAAGCACAGTCTTCAAAGGTAAAAGCGTCGGATCCGCGGGATCAATTTCTTGATGATGCTCAATCACTTTGGGTTTGTTGGGGTTTGGTTTTGGGTTTTCCTCACTTTGGGTTTTCCTCACTTGATGATTTTCGCTCAAAGTCCTCGGAGGATGGGTTGCTCTCAAATGACAAGTGTCAAGTTCTCTCGGGCAGCCAACCAACTAGTGGTTGTAGAGGCGGCTATTTATAGCCTAGGGAGCAGCCCGACATGATAAGACATAAATGCCCTTCAATGATATGACCGTTAGGTGGATAAGATATTTTGGGGACAGGTGGCGCGCGACTTGACAGCAGTCGGAAATTTGAACATCAAATTCCTCGGGGCTATCATGTTCCTCCTTTGTGTAGGCAATTCGCTTTGGCGAATTCCTAACTCCTCGATCGAGAACAAATTCCTCGGTGACGGAAGAGCTTCGTCTACATCCTTTGAAGAAATTGTTGAAGCTGTATGAGATTTCAAAAGCTTCACTCGAAGGATTGGTAGGTGTAGGATTTTGAGTTGAGCATCAAATGGAAATTTTTCCTTAGTATTTCCTCGACCCCTTTAACGATGCGGTGTTTCCTATGACTCAAGAAAGAAAATGAAACTACGAAAACAAAAGTCTTCACGCTTCATGTTCCTCAGCGAATACCAAGTCTTGAGAATCACACCAATTTCTTCACTTTCAAAGTCTTGAAAGTCTTGAATATCAAATTCTTGATTGAAGAAATTCATTTTTAGAATTCGACTTTCTCTGTAAATATCAAACTCCTCATAGACTTATAGACCTGTGTACACTCACAAGCGCATTAGTTACTTAACCTATAAGTCTTCAATACACCAAAATCACTAAGGGCACTAGATGCACTTACAATCTCCCCTTTTGGTGATTGATGACAACATAGAGTTAAGTTTTCAACGAGGATAAACATATGAAGTGTAAATACTGATAATGAGGATTTTGATTGCAAGATATAGAAGAACTCCCCACGAAGATGTGCATAGTGAGGAATTTGCTTTTGAGGCAATGCACATTTGAAGAATTGAATCATGGAGATCTCCCCTATATCTTGTAATTCATACGCATTTGACATATAATATGAGAATTTGAAATGCATGATGAAATATGGTGCTTGATGATATACGAGCATGCAAAATAATGCATAAAAAGTATCGAGCCCAATGCGTATGAGGAATTTGAAACTTTTCATGAGTATCGGATCCCAAATCGATTTGAAGATTTTCACGAGCTCATGAGGATCGAGCATAACAAGGATCAGCATATCAACACTCGTAATCGAGCATAGAGCAAAAGCATAATGCATCAAAAGTATCAAAGCACCATCGGGTTTAAGATTACAACTCGATCCAATAAAGGTTTGGAAGAGCGAGTTGTAACTTAATAAAATATTGTATATAGACAAAAGCGAGACCGGCTTGAAGACTAACTCAAATTTCTCCCCTTTGTCATCGAATGACCAAAAGGATCGGCGAGGACTAACGCTCTTGAAGAATTTCAAGTTGAAGGCGGGCCTTGACATTATCGGGGTTGTTCGTTGAAGTAGGACCAGCAGCGATGTCTTCCAAATCTTCATTTTCATCGATGTCGCGAGATGAAGAATAGGAGCTAGCCACCAAGGAAGGAACTTTGACTTTCTTGAATTTCTTGGAGGAGGTGCAGACCAGTCAAATTCTTCCTTGAGTCCCATTGATTGCAGTTCTTCTTCATTGTAGACATGTGAAAGAACAGCCAGTGCGCTTGAAGGTTTCATGAAGATAGTAGTGGTTTTCTTCTTTGCATTGTGAGTTGAGGTCATGTTGTAAAGAAGAGTACCAAGCGGCGTTTGACCCACTTGTGATTGCGATCAACCTTGATGAAGGCGAGGAGTAACTCACGATCAGTCATCACCACAGGTGCGATAGCTTGAGGACTATGCTTGGCGAGGTATTTCTTCTTTGAGTCATGTGTGGCGAGTCATCATTGGTGGAGTAGGATCTGCTGCTGGCTGTCCATCAATGGGCGAATGCCTTCATCTATCACAGCGATAGCCTTTCCCTTTTCATCGGTGAGGCAATTGGCGTTTGAGGACTTCAATCGAGGCAGGTAGCTGCGGTGGTTCAAAGTGTCGACCTTGTAATTGGTGAAGATCTTGACTGATGAATCTCATAATCCAAGGTGCATAAGGCTTCAGCTCAAAAGGTGACATGGCAATGTTAGCGAGTCCTCATGAAGAAATCATGGAAATTGGTGGGAGCGCCATGGATGATGTTGAAAAGCATATTCTTCATGATGCCAGCGACTTCTTCATCATTGAGTCGTGGCCCTTGATAGGACTCATAGTCTTCGTCAAAATTCGATAGGCTGTTCGAGGCACATATAATAATTCCTTGACGAGAATTTGGTCCTTGGAGCTTGCCTTGGTTTCAAAGGCTTCATCGGCACTTGCATATAGTGATTTGAAAGTTCCTTTTCTTCATAGATCGGCGTGCACCATCAAGCGGAGGACTGAGTGGAAGGCGCGAAGCAATTCACTTCTTTGGTGCCTTGTAGTGGTGTTTTCGGTCATCAATCCAAGACCCATGAAGTCACATCTTGAGCGTCTCCGGTGATGTGAAGGGTTGCATAGAACTGAAGAATTAGCTCTTCATTCCAATCACAAATATCGGTGCAAAAGTTTAGAAGACTGCATCGTGAAGAACACTTAGGGCGGGCTCAAAGCACGGCGGCGACTCCATATCCACATGAGGAATATGAGCATGATCGAAGATTTTGTCCTTGTTGAAAAGCGAGGAATAGAAGTTGGCTTGGTGGCGGTCGAGCGCCTCTTCCTAATCCGAGCAGAATCATAAGGATTATATTGATGAAGAACACATGCTCGGCAAAGAAATCTTCAGCCTTGAACTTTTGTTTGGTTGAGAGCGGATTCTTACTGCTTTGGCGAGAGGGTGTCGATGAGTTGCATCACCACCTCGGGAATCGTAAGTTCAGGTTCTTGACTTGAGAATTTCTTGATCCTCAACATGCGATCGAGGATTTTCAGCAGCGGCAGCAGTTTCATCGGCACTAGTGGCTGGAATTTCTTCATGCAGAACTCGTGGGTTGATTTTCTTGAGTCTATTTGGACGATGCATGCGGGGAGTGAGGAACTTGTTGAAGCGGGGTGAAGAGCGGAGTATTGGGATGTTGACTTTCCCAAAAGTCATCATTGATTCTTGGAGTGGTGCATCAATATCCACATCTTCATTTTCAATTTCCTCGATACCAGCTTGAGGAATTTCATGGTCGATGAGGAATGGCTGGGGTTGAAGGATTGCTTCCACTTCAATTTCTTCATCAATTTTCTCGACGAAGCGGAGATTGATGTTCTTCATCAGATCGGTTGGCACCTCATATTCTTCTCCAAAGGAACTACTTCCTTTGATGGTATGGAGAAATTGGAATAGCATCAATTGGGTTTTCAATGAGCTGGTCATTGGCTTCATTTTCTTGTGGCGAAGAATCGCGCTTGGTGATGCTTTCCTTTTCTTCACAGCAGCTCGTTCCGCAGCCTTGGTTTCTTCACATCGAAGCGGATGGAAGAATTGGAGTTGGAGTTGGCGCGGGAGGCTGAGGAATTTGGTGCAGTTTCTTGAGAACAAGCGATGTCTTGAGTTTCCTGTCTTGAGCAATTTCTTGAGCGCACCACTAGTGGGTGCCTGGCGATTTCTTCGGTGGCTGGAATTTCTTCATCAGCCACTGGAATCAGCATTTTCTTCAGCAGGCTGAGCTTCAGCGTTCTTGGCATTTTCTTCATTAGGCTGGCGGAGGCTTGACTGAGGATTTCATGTTGCAGGTGCAGCAACACTTGTGAGCTTCTTCGTCGGATCGGCGAATCTGGTCTTGACTACTTGCCAATCAGCATAGTATGTGTCAAAGTTCTTCTTGAGGTTTTGAATTTCAGTTTGGATTTGAAGGAGTTCCTCGGTGTCATCTTGACAACATTTTCTTGAGAACCTCTCCTTCTGTATTGAGCCTTCTTGATTTCCTTCGCCTTCTCGAACTTCCATTTTCTTCAGCGATGAAGTGAGTCAACATATGACTTTGACCAGGTGTCAAAGGAAGATCGAGCGAGAGGGTATTGGGATCATTGTGCGGTCGATGAAATCGAGGACTTTCTTGGGTCCAAAAGCGATGTACAGATGTTCCCTTGGCTCTTGCGGCTCTAACTTGGCGGTCTCGATGATTTCTTCAAGTTCTTCATCGGATGCCTCATCATCGAGATGTACGTGGACTACAAGCTGTTTCTTCCTTGGGCTAGGCGAGGACCACGTCCATTGTTGCTTTTGTCTCAGCGAGTCGGGCGGATGAAGAATTGGGGCAGGTGAGAATTTGCGAGAGATGCTGAGGCAATTGAAAACCAGCAGTCCTTTGACAAGTAGCTAGGTGCACGAGGCGAAGGTTTGGGCGGGCGTTGAGGACTTTGATGGAGCGATGGCGGTGTGAGAATTTCTTCTTGAGAATTTGCTGGAGGAGCTCTTGAGGAACTTGGCGTGAGGCGCAGATGATGAAACACTTGGCTTATTAGCAGACTTCTTTTGCATCGATTTCCTCGGTTTGACCGAGACCTCGATGGCGGCGGCAGTGGCAGAATCCTCATTGAATTTCTTCACGCTTCCTTTGCTTGCTTAGCCAACTTTGCTTGGCGTTTAGCCCATTCATCGGAAAGTCCTCACGCGTTTGGCGCTAGTGGGATCAGCTATTTGGCCTGGTGCCAAAGGGCTCTTGGGCATGGAGGATTTAGCGAATTTCTTCATGTACTTAGGTGTTACATATCGGTATTCCTTCCATTCCGTGCCCATCTCCGTTCAATCTTACGAATCGCACCTTGCGTTGATTTTGCTTTCCTCATCGGTGTGCAATAGTCAGCATATATTTCCTCGGGGATTTGAATCTGTCATGACCTCGGGTTTCTTTCCTCCCTTCTGCGGCTTCTTACCATCGCCATTTTCTTGGTGAGAAATTGAACAATTGAGTTCTCTGAAGAAGTGTGCAGTTTTCTTCGAGAGCAGCTGCAAATGAGTTAAGTTGATGAGAACCTAGGGATTCAGCAGCGGACATTTGTACTGTGAGCAGAGTATAGGTGCGAGGAATTTGAAGAGGTCATATCGTTCTCGGAGGTTTTCAAAAGAACAAGTTTGAGGATTTTGACGGATGAGCCTTGAAGAATTTCAATAAGCGTTCTTTATCTTAGGTTCGAGTTGTATAGATCGAAGATCCACACAATTGAGGAATCTTGAAGAAAATCATTGCTTAGAGAAATGAGTCAAGAGATTTGAGGTGTTCATATGTGTGAGAATTTGAAATAAACACCTTTGAAGAATTTGAAGAAAATTTGAGAATCAAAGCGAGTAATAAAAGTAACTTTTAATTTACGAAGTGAAGAACACGACGAACTGAGATGAACAGTTGAGAAGTTAAATCGTTCAGATCTTCTCCGCCCTAACTTGGCGAGAGAAATCAGCTACTGGCGGCGGCGGAGTGAAGAAATTCCACAGTCGGTAGCGATCGTCGGCGAAGAGGTCAAAGCGGTGAAGCTTTTCCTCACGGCTGACGATGGAGTAGCGGCGGCGCTAGGGTTTGAGGAGCTCGGCGGGAGAGAGGTCGGCGAGTAAAAAGTGAGGAAGGAGAGAGGGTATTTATAGCCACGGTGAAAAGCGGCTCGTCAGAAGATTTAGGACGAGCGTGCCTGACCGCTTCCTTCTCACGACATGTGTCACCCACGTCTTGTGTAGTGGAGATCGTGTGCGATCGTGGGTGGATATAATAATGCATCGTGGGATGCGGAGCAGTTTAATGGTAAAATCGAAGTTTGGATAAGATTCGTTTTAAAAGTTCCGTTCGCAATTTCTTGGTATCAAGGACACGATGAAGAATTTGAGCGAGTTTCAAAGTAAACGCACATGAAGAATTTGTGAATGGATTGGGTTGAGTATAGCATAGAGGGAAGGTCGATCACATTCACTTAGCGAAAAAGCGACTTGAAGAAATAGCCATAAGTGAATCTTGTAGAGGACATAAATCCATATATATATATAGCCAATGAAGAAAGGCAGCGGAAGCAGTGAAGATTTTGCAAAGTTGAAGAATTTGAAAAACTGAAGAATTTTGAAGAAAAAAGCGAAGAATTTCAAAAGCGAGGAAAAACTCAAATTGAAGATTTTCAACTTTGGTGGTGGCGTGACCCACCGTATAAGAATGATGATTTCAGACACAGCGTACAATTGTCGTAGGGTTACGAGAATCAAATTCTTCATTAATTTCTTCACACTTAGAGTGTTATTCTTCATTGATTGAAGAAAACGTTTCTTCATGTGTTGCACATCTAAGTCATCAATTTTGCATAAGTGTTAGGATGTGTGTCCTTTTCAAAGAACATTCGAAGATTCTAAGATATTTAGCTCACACGCAACTTGCTAAATCTCTTCTCATCCAAGGGCTTAGTGAAGATATCAGCTAGCTGTTCTTGATCTTCACGTGCTTTCGATGGAGATGTAAGCCCTTCAACACATGATCACGAAGAAAATGATGGCGAATTTGAATGTGCTTTGTCTTGAGTGCTGAAGCTGGGTTGTGAGCAATCTTGATGGCACTCTCATTGTCACGATGAGAGGCACATTCTTCACGTTGATGCCGTAGTCCTTGAGGTTTGCTTCATCCATAGTAATTGAGCACAACACGAGCCAGCAGCAATGTATTCAGCTTCGCGATGGACGGTGATACACAGATTCTGTTTCTTGAGGACCAACGGACCAAAGATCGTCAGAAATGACAAGTACCAGATGTTGACTTGCGGTCCACGATCACCAGCATAGTCAGTCAGAATATCAATGAGATCAAAAGTAGAGCCCTTGGGGTACCATAATCCTAGTGTTGGTGTGTGAGCTAGATATCGAAGAATATGCTTCACAGCCTTATGGTGTGATTCCTTGGTGTAGCTTGAAATCGGGCACACATGCAAACACTAAGCATTATATCTGGCCTAGATGCACATAAGTACAATAAAGAACCAATCATGGGCGGTATACCTTGTGATCGAAGTCAATACCATTTTCATCGATTGCATAGATGGCCATTTGTGGGCATAGGAATTTTGACACCTTTGCAATCTTGCATGCGAATTTCTTGAGGACATCTTTGAGGTATTTCTCTGAGATATGAATATGCCATTGTGTTGTTGTGAATTTGAAGACCTAAGAAGAATTTCAACTCTCCATCATAGACATTTGATATTCTTCACTCATCATATAGGCAAATTCATCACTATAACGTTGGTCGATACAGCCAAAGATAATATCATCAACATATATTTGGCACACAAACAGTTCACCATCATAAGATTTAGTAAAGAGAGTAGGGTCGAGTGAACGGGTGTGAAGCCATTCTTCACGAAGAATTCCTTCAATGTATCATACCACGCTTGAGGGGCTTGCTTGAGCCATAGAGGGCCTTATTTAGTCTGAAGACTTTGTCGAGGATTCTTTGGATCTTCAAAACACAGGGGTTGAGCAACATATACTTCTTCCTCAAGCTTACCATTGAGGAATGCACTTTTCACATCCATTTGATATAAAGTGATATTGTGATGGTTAGCATAGGCGAGTAATATCTGAATAGACTCAAGTCTAGCAACAGTGCAAAAGTTTCATCGAAATCAATTCCTTCAACCTGCGTGTAGCCTTGAGCTACTAGTCGTGCCTTATTCCTCACCACAAGACCATTTTCATCTTGCTTGTTGCGGTAGATCCACTTTGTGCCAATGATATTATGCTTGCGAGGATCGGGCGTTTGACCAGTTCCAGGCGTTGTTGAGCTCGAGCTGATGTAATTCTTCTTGCATGGCCTGAATCCTCCGGCTCGAAATGCTTCATCTACCTTAGTGGGCTCTGTGATAGAGACAAAAGCATAGTGCCCACAAAAGTTAGATAAATGTGAAGCTTTTGAGCGAGTGAGAGGACTGGCGCTTCAATGTCATCGATGATCTTGTCAACTTGCACTTCTTTTGCAGCGAGGATGAGCTGGTTGTCTTGAGGAATTTGATCATTTTCCTCGGCACCATTTTCTTGACATTATCTTGGTGCATCAGCTCGGCGTTCTTGGCGTCTGAGGAATGAATTCTTGAGCAGTTTCTTGATGGGAATGACATCCTCGGTTGCCTTGAACTGATAGAATCCTCGGTGCTGGTTAAGTCTAACACAGAAGGTAGGTGCTCTCTTTGCGAGCCATTAGTTTCATCGAACCGCACATCTCTGATGTCAACAATCTTGTGAAGTGCGATGTTGAAGACTACTGTAGGTGTCGAGTCCTTTCCGTAACCAAGCATAAAACCTTCATGTGCTTTGGTGCAAATTTAGAGGTGTGGTGAGGATCTCTAATCCAGCATTTAGCACGAAGACTTTGAAATAACTTACATTGGGTTTCTTGTCGTGAGGAGTTCATAGGCAGTCTTCTTGAAGAATTTGTGAAGATATACTCTGTTGATGATGTGGCACGCGGTGTCAATTGCTTCAATCGAAGCGACTAGGCGTTTTGTATTCATCAAGCATAGTCGAGCCATCTCAACAAGAGTTCTGTTCTTGCGCTCCACGGCGCCATTTCTTTGAGGAGTATAAGGGCAGATAACTCATGAGTAATACCAAGTTCATCAAGATAATCATCAAGACCGAATTCTTGAACTCAGTTCCATTGTCACTCTGATGTGCTTGATCTTCACACCAAAGTTGGTTGAAGCCCTCGAGGAAAATCGTTTGAAGATTTCCTGCACTTGATTTTTGTAAGTAACAATGTGTACCCATGTGTAGCGAGTAATCATCAACAATAACAAAGCCATATAGTGATGCTTCATTAGTGACGGCTGAGTAATGATTGGGACCAAAGAGGTCCATGTGAAGCAATTCGAAGGGGCGAGTAGTGGTCATGATAGTCTTATTTGGATGCTTGGCCTTGGTCATTTTCCAGCTTCACGGGCTCCGCATAAGTGATCCTTGAGAATTTGACATTCTCAATGCCAATGACATGCTTCTTCTTCCATGGCGTGTGCAAATTCCTCATGCTGCGTGACCAAGTCGTCGATGCCATAGCCAATATACGAAGCTTTTGCAAGTAGACACACGGCTGGTTGTGGTCTGTGGAAAAATCAACAATATACAAGTCTCCTCTCCTAAAGCCTTGAAGACTTTGGAATTGTCGACTTCCATAATCACAACACAGCGATACTTGCCAAAGATAACAACCATATCAAGATCACAAAGCATTGAGGCTGACATGAGGTTATATCCTAAAGACTCAACAAGCATGACTTTGTCCATGTGCATGTCCTTAGAGATAGCAACCTTACCAAGTCCCAATACGACTTTTGCCTTTGTCGGCAAAGATGATATGCTTGAGATGTGGCGGTGATAAGGAGCATCCATCAATAGATTCTTGTCACCGGTCATGTGATTTGTACATCCACTATCGAGAACCCACTCGGTGGCTTTGGGTTGATCATCCTGCGGATGAATTAGTACAACTTACGATCTCATATACTTCATCGGTGAAGAATATGATATCAAGTTCATCGAGATGAATTTCATCGATCGGTATTTAGATAAGCGGTATGAGGGCGTGTGAAATGAAAGTTCATTTCATCATGATTAACTGCGTCCTTTCGAGCATTTTGTCGGGCCCCGACAAATTCTTGAGCGTTAAGGCACGTCGGAGACTGACCCCTGAGAAGAGATTAGTTCTTTTCTTCACCACCCACATCGAAGGGGTGGCAAAGAGTTCATCATTCTGCGAGCACCATATGAGAATGGTGGCATAGAGGCCAAACCATTTCGTTTCACATAAGAGGGTTAGGGTAAGCATATGAATAAGCGAGAGAAATTCTTGAGGACTTATGAACATATTGGTTTGAAGAATAATGCACATATTCATAGCCCTTAGCTCTACCTGCGAAAGCGAGTTATTATACGATGATAATCATATGAGGACTTTGATCCTTTTGAGAATTTGATCCACGTGAGAATTTGGTCCGTATGAGGACTTGGATCCATATGAAGAATTTTGTCCATATGAAGAATTTGATCTGGGGTTCCTTTTCTTCACGGTGGTGTCATGAGGACATTCACTGAAGACTTTCAAGACATTTCTTGGGAACCAGATTTTCTTCATAGGGGACCGTTCTGCGATTAGTGCCAACATATCTAGCAAATACTTCACCATTCTGATTTTTGAACAGTTTATAGTTTGAGTCAAATGACTCATCATCGAATGAGGAAATTCACATGTAAAACCAGATAAGGTAGATGGATCAGCTGGAGGTCCCTTTGCAGCAACCCATGAGGTTTTGGGATCTTGCTCGGGCTTCGATCGTTCCATCGACATTGAGTTTCCTCTCAAAGGCAATACCCTCTTTCCTAGGGTTCTGTTGAGGATCTGCTTTTAAGCACATCACAAAAGTCGATGCCCTTTGAGGCTTTTGTACATGCTGTCATGTACAATTCCTTCAACCTGCATCGTCGGTGATACTAGCAATGTCCTCGGATGAGGAATTAGTGATAGTAGAGGCAGGTGAAGAATTTATAACAGTTGAAGCATTTGAACATTCGGTGAAGAATTAGCGATTCACGTTCAATGCACTTTAAGCATGGAGGAACAAATTCTTCTTGAGAAGCGCTGATTTGTTGAGCAAGTAATGAATCGCGCTCCTTACGAAGATCTTCATAACTCGCTCTTAGCTTCTCAAGATCTTGCTTTCTTTGAAGAAATTCATAAGAAAGTTTCTCATGATCGAGATAAGAGAGTGTTATGATGACCTTGAAAGGCTGTCAAGCCTAGGTGAACTTTCTGAAGATTTTCGATCGGGGCTTGAGTGCGATCCATTTCTTCACCTAACATATCATCACTCTTATCTAGCATGTTTTGAACCTTTTCAAAAGCCCTTTGTTGTTTATAGCAATCTTAGCAAGTTTAGAGTAGCTGGGCTTGAGATCCTCATCGATTCATTTTCACTAGATTGGAGGAGGTGAAATTGAGTACCTTGGCACCTTTTGCCATGAAGCAATAGGTGGGGCGTAGTCATCATTTTCCTCATCGGGTTTGTCGGTGAGTCAGTTTCTTGATGTTGAAGATGGACTTGCTAACATAAGCGATAGCAAGAGCGGACTAGCCACACAGATCAGATTCTTGAGACTCCTCCTCTTCCTCATTTTCCTCAGATTCAGCTTGAGTCCATTTCCTTGCCAATGAATGCAGAGCCTTTTGGAGCTGCTCTTCTTGTGAGAAGAAGGCTTTGAGGATTTTGATGATGAAGATTTTGATGATTTCTTCTTCTTCTTCACGTCATCGAGCTGTAATCCTTGTGTTTCTTCTTTCTTAATTCCTTTTCCCTTGAGGACAATCTTGGATATAGTGACCAGGTTTCTTGCATTTGTGGCAAAGTCTTCGCTTATAGTCACTAGATGAGGAATCACTTGCTTCTTGAGGATTTTCCAAAGCGACCACGTCTTGTGAATTTCTGGAATTTCTTCACGGCGGTGCTAGCTCTGGCCAAATTCTTGAGGATCTCCAAGGCTACTACGAGATTCTTCACTCTCGATTCAGATTCAGCCTTGGCCTTGAGGCACGTGTTTTCCATAGCGAACCATAGAGATCTCTCTTTTGACAAGCTGGAACTTCGTGAGTATTTAGCCTTTCGAGGATATCGGCGAGGATCAAGAGACTTGTAGTCAGCTCGTTCTTGTATCATCGGTGCGAGTGTCAAATGAGGAATCAAGCGATCTTAGCAATTTCTTCACCACCTCATGGTCGGTGATGTCGGTGGCACCAGTGCTTGAAGCTCATTTGAGATGTCGGTGAAGCGATCGAAGGTTTGTTGAACATTTTAGTTGTCGAGTCTTTTGAAGCGGTTGAAGAGATTCGAAGAACATCAACTCGAGAGTCACGCTGAGTTGAAACACCTTCATTACTTTGGACAGCCTGTCCCGGATGAGTTTAGCGATTCAAAGCACTCACTCTTCCATATTGACCTTTGCTCGGATGGCCACATATGATATTCTTAAGCTTGAGAATCGAGTTGCTTGAATCTCTTCACATCAGCATCATTCGGAGAGGTGTGGTGAGGAAACACCTTTTGTCACAACATACGAGATCGTTGTCAATTGCTTCAAGATGCATTAGCATTTTGTTCTTCGATGGGGTAGTCCGTCCCATCGAAGGTAGGACACCTGCTGAGACCTTGATCATACTGCGGTCGACATAACTAAAACTCCGGTGGTTAAACCAAAATCACAGAACAAGGAGTACCTTGCTCGATACCAATTGAAAGTCGTTATATCGACTAGAGGGGGTGAATAAGCGATTTTATGAATTTTACAAATTCTTCTTGAGAATTTGCGGTGAGAAATTCCTTAGCGAAGAAATACATGCAGCGGAATAAGTACTCGAAGTAAGCATAGCAGATTACAAGCATAGTCATCATGATGAAATGAAGACAATCACAGTCTGAAAGCGTAATCACGAGGATAACACAAGATGAAGACAAAGCGGTGAAGAAATTGAGCGAGGAAATTGAGAAAGTCTTGATCAAAGTCTTCAAACACAGATATGACAAACACTCAACACGATAATGAGGAAATGAAAGGGTTGAGGAAATAGAACCGATTAGGTTGGTGAAGACAATGATTTGGTAGACCAGTTCAAGCTGCTGTCTCGGTTATGCGTCTGGTTGGGGCGGTGAGTATTTAAACTCGAGGACACATGATCCGGACACCCGATCCTTGAGCACGCAGCTCGGGACACCAAGTCCTCACCGTATTCTCCTTGAACTAAGGTCACGCAGACCTCGTCCAATCACTCGTGGTAAGTCTTGAGCGACTTCAAACCTTCACATACTTGGTCACTCGGCGATCCACAATTCCTCTTGGATGCTCTAGACCGTGGCGCCTAACCGTCTGGAAGAAGCACAGTCTTCAAAGGTAAAAGCGTCGGATCACGCGGGATCAATTTCTTGATGATGCTCAATCACTTTGGGTTTGTTGGGGTTTGGTTTTGGGTTTTCCTCACTTTGGGTTTTCCTCACTTGATGATTTTCGCTCAAAGTCCTCGGAGGATGGGTTGCTCTCAAATGACAAGTGTCAAGTTCTCTCGGGCAGCCAACCAACTAGTGGTTGTGAGGCGGCTATTTATAGCCTAGGGAGCAGCCCGACATGATAAGACATAAATGCCCTTCAATGATATGACCGTTAGGTGGATAAGATATTTTGGACAGGTGGCGCGCACACTGACAGCAGTCGGAAATTTGAACATCAAATTCCTCGGGGCTATCATGTTCCTCCTTTGTGTAGGCAATTCGCCTTTGGCGAATTCCTAACTCCTCGATCGAGAACAAATTCCTCGGTGACGGAAGAGCTTCGTCTCATCCTTTGAAGAAATTGTTGAAGCTGTATGAGATTTCAAAAGCTTCACTCGAAGGGATTGGTAGGTGTAGGATTTTGAGTTGAGCATCAAATGGAAATTTTTCCTTAGTATTTCCTCGACCCCTTTAACGATGCGGTGTTTCCTATGACTCAAGAAAGAAAATGAAACTACGAAAACAAAAGTCTTCACGCTTCATGTTCCTCAGCGAATACCAAGTCTTGAGAATCACACCAATTTCTTCACTTTCAAAGTCTTGAAAGTCTTGAATATCAAATTCTTGATTGAAGAAATTCATTTTTAGAATTCGACTTTCTCTGTAAATATCAAACTCCTCATAGACTTATAGACCTGTGTACACTCACAAGCGCATTAGTTACTTAACCTATAAGTCTTCAATACACCAAAATCACTAAGGGCACTAGATGCACTTACAGGGCGCCTTGACATTATCGGGGTTGTTCGTTGAAGTAGGACCAGCAGCGATGTCTTCCAAATCTTCATTTTCATCGATGTCGCGAGATGAAGAATAGGAGCTAGCCACCAAGGAAGGAACTTTGACTTTCTTGAATTTCTTGGAGGAGGTGCAGACCAGTCAAATTCTTCCTTGAGTCCCATTGATTGCAGTTCTTCTTCATTGTAGACATGTGAAAGAACAGCCCGAGTGCGCTTGAAGGTTTCATGAAGGTAGTAGTGGTTTTCTTCTTTGCATTGTGAGTTGAGGTCAGGTTGTAAAGAAGAGTACCAAGCGGCGTTTGACCCACTTGTGATTGCGATCAACCTTGATGAAGGCGAGGAGTAACTCACGATCAGTCATCACCACAGGTGCGATAGCTTGAGGACTATGCTTAAGCGAGGTATTTCTTTCTTTGAGTCATGTGTGGCGAGTCATCATTGGTGGAGTAAGATCTTTGCTGCTGGCTGTCCATCAATGGGCGAATGCCTTCATCTATCACAGCAGTAGCCTTTCCCTTTTCATCGGTGAGGTAATTGGCCGTTTGAGGACTTCAATCGGGGCGGTAGCTGCGGTGGTTCAAAGTGTCGACCTTGTAATTGGTGAAGATCTTGACTGATGAATCTCATAATCCAAGGTGCATAAGGCTTCAGCTCAAAAGGTGACATGGCAATGTTAGCGAGTCCTCATGAAGAAATCATGGAAATTGGCGGAGCGCCATGGATGATGTTGAAAAGCATATTCTTCATGATGCCAGCGACCTCTTCATCATTGAGTCGTGGCCCTTGATAGGACTCATAGTCTTCGTCAAAATTCGATAGGCGGTCCGAGGCACATATAATAATTCCTTGACGAGAATTTGGTTCTTAGTGCCTGCCTTGGCTTCAAAGGCTTCATCGGCACTTGCATATAGTGATTTGAAAGTTCCTTTTCTTCATAGATCGACGAGCTCCATCAATCGGAGGACTGAGTGGAAGGGCACGAAGCAATTCACTTCTTTGGTGCCTTGTAGTGGGTGTTTTCGGTCATCAATCCAAGACCCATGAAGTCACATCTTCAACGTCTCCGGTGATGTGAAGGGTTGCATAGAACTGAAGAATTAGCTCTTCATTCCAATCACAAATATCGGTGCAAAAGTTTAGAAGACCTGCATCGTGAAGAACACTTAGGGCGGGCTCAAAGCCTAGCGGCGACTCCATATCCACATGAGGAATATGAGCATGATCGAAGATTTTGTCCTTGTTGAAAAGCGAGGAATAGAAGTTGGCTTGGTGGCGGTCGAGCGCCTCTTCCTAATCCGAGCAGAATCATAGGGATTATATTGATGAAGAACACATGCTCGGCAAAGAAATCTTCAGCCTTGAACTTTTGTTTGGTTGAGCGGATTCTTCTGTTTTGGCGGAGGGTGTCGATCAGTTGCATCACCACCTCATGAATCGTAAGTTCAGGTTCTTGACTTGAGGAATTTCTTGATCCTCAACATGCGATCTGAGGATTTTCAGCAGCTGGCAGCAGTTTCATCGGCACTAGTGGCTGGAATTTCTTCATGCCAGAACTAGTGGGTTGATTTTCTTGTGTCTATTTGACGATCATGCATGGGAGTGAGGAACTTGTTGAAGCGGGGTGAAGAGCGGAGTATTGGGATCTTGACTTTCCCAAAAGTCATCATTGATCCTTGAGTGGTACATCAATATCCACATCTTCATTTCAATTTCCTCGATATCAGCTTGAGGAATTTCATGGTCGATGAGGAATGGCGGGGTTGAAGGATTGCTTCCACTTCAATTTCTTCATCAATTTTCTCGGCGTAGCGGAGATTGATGTTCTTCATCAGATCCGGTTGGCACCTCATATTCTTCTCCAAAGGAACTACTTCCTTTGATGGTATGGAGAAATTGGAATAGCATCAATCGGGTTCTCAACAGAGCTGGTCATTGGCTTCATTTTCTTGCAGTAGAAGAATCATGCATGGTGATGCTTTTCTTTTCTTCACAGCAGCTCGTTCATGAGCCTTGGTTTCTTCACATCGAAGCGGATGGAAGAATTGGAGTTGGAGTTGGCGCAGGAGGAGCTGAGGAATTTGGTGCATTTTCTTGAGAGCAAGCGATGCAGTTCCCTGTCTTGAGCAATTTCTTGAGCGCACCACTAGTGGGTGCCTGGCAATTTCTTCGGTGGCTGGAATTTCTTCATCAGCCCTGGAATCAGCATTTTCTTCAGCGGCTGAGCTTCAGCGTTCTTGGCATTTTCTTCATTAGGCTGGCGGAGGCTTGACTGAGGATTTTCATGTTGCAGGTGCAGCAACACTTGTGAGCTTCTTCGTCGGATCGCGAATCTGGTCTTGACTACTTGCCAATCAGCATAGTATGTGTCGAAGTCCTTGCTGAGGTTTTGAATTTCAGTTTGGATTTGAGGAGTTCCTCGGTGTCATCTTGACAACATTTTCTTGAGAACCTCTCCTTCTGTATTGAGCCTTCTTGATTTCCTTCGCCTTCTCGAACTTCCATTTTCTTCAGCGATGAAGTGAGTCAACATATGACTTTGACCAGGTGTCAAAGGAAGATCGAAGCGAGAGGGTATTGGGATCATTGTGCGGTCGATGAAATCGAGGACTTTCTTGGGTCCAAAAGCGGTGCAGATGTTCCCTTGGCTCTTGCGGCTCTAACTTGGCGGTCTCGATGATTTCTTCAAGTTCTTCATCGGATGCCTCATCATCGAGATGTACGTGGACTACAAGCTGTTTCTTCCTTGGGCTAGGCGAGGACCACGTCCAGCTGTTGCTTTTGTCTTCAATGAGTCGGGCGGATGAAGAATTGGGGCGGTGAGAACTTGCGAGAGATCGTGAGGCAATTGAAAACCAGCAGTCCTTTGACAAGTGTCAGTGCACGAGGCTGAAGGTTTGGGACGGAGCAGTTGAGGACTTTGATGGAGCAGTAGCAGTGTGAGAATTTGCTTCTTGAGAATTTGCTGGAGGGAGCTCTTGAGAACTTGGCCGTGAGGGCAGATGATGAAGCACTTGGCTTATTAGCAGACTTCTTTTGCATCGATTTCCTCGGTTTGACCGAGACCTCGATGCGGCAGCAGCGGCAGAATCCTCATTGAATTTCTTCACGCTTCCTTTGCTTGCTTAGCCAACTTTGCTTGGCATTTAGCCCATTCATCGGAAAGTCCTCACGCGTTTGGCGCTAGTGGGATCAGCTATTTGGCCTGGTGCCAAAGGGCTCTTGGGCATGGAGGATTTAGCGAATTTCTTCATGTACTTAGGTGTTACATATCGGTATTCCTTCCATTCCGTGCCCATCTCCGTTCAATCTTACGAATCGCACCTTGCGTTGATTTTTCTTTCCTCATCGGTGTGCAATAGTCAGCATATATTTCCTCGGGGATTTGAATCTGTCATGACCTCGGGTTTCTTTCCTCCCTTCTGCGGCTTCTTACCATCGCCATTTTCTTGATTGAGGAAATTGAACAATTGAGTTCTCTGAAGAAGTGTGCAGTTTTTCTTCGAGAGCGCTGCAAATGAGTTAAGTTGATGAGAACCTAGGGATTCAGCAGCGGACATTTGTACCTGTGAGCAGAGTATAGGTGCGAGGAATTTGAAGAGGTCATATCGTTCTCGGAGGTTTTCAAAAGAACAAGTTTGAGGATTTTGACCAGATGAGCCTTGAAGAATTTCAATAAGCGTTCTTTATCTTAGGTTCGAGTTGTATAGATCGAAGATCCACACAATTGAGGAATCTTGAAGAAAATCATTGCTTAGAGAAATGAGTCAAGAGATTTGAGGTGTTCATATGTGTGAGAATTTGAAATAAACACCTTTGAAGAATTTGAAGAAGATTTGAGAATCAAAGCGAGTAATATAAATAACTTTTAATTTACCGAAGTGAAGAACACGACGAACTGAGATGAACAGTTGAGAAGTTAGTCGTTCAGATCTTCCCGCCCTAACTTGGCAGAGGAAATCAGCTACTGGCGACGGCGAGTGAAGAAATTCCATGGTCGGTAGCGATGCGTCGGCGAAGAGGTCAAAGCGGTGAAGCTTTTCCTCACGGCTGACGATGGAGTAAGCGGCGGCGCTAGGGTTTGAGGAGCTCGGCGGAGAGAGATCGGCGGAGTAAAAAGAGTGAGGAAGGGAGAGAGGGTATTTATAGCCACGGTGAAAAGCGGCTCGTCCGAAGATTTAGGACGAACGTGCCTGACCGCTTCCTTCTCACGACATGTGTCACCCACGTCTTGTGTAGTGGAGATCGTGTGCGATCGTGGGTGGATATAATAATGCATCGTGGGATGCGGAGCGGTTTAGCGGTAAAATCGAAGTTTGGATAAGATTAGTTTAAAAGTTCCGTTCGCAATTTCTTCACTGTCAAGGACACGATGAAGAATTTGAGCGAGTTTCAAAGTAGAGCGCACATGAAGAATTTGTGAATGGATTGGGTTGAGTATAGCATAGAGGAAAGGTCGATCACATTCACTTAGCGAAAAAGCGACTTGAAGAAATAGCCATAAGTGAATCTTTGTAGAGGACATAAATCCATATATATATAGCCAATGAAGAAAGGCAAGCGGAAGCAGTGAAGAATTTGCAAATTTGAAGAATTTGAAAAACTGAAGAATTTCAAAAACGAAGAAAAACTCAAATTGAAGATTTTCAACTTTGGTGGTGGCGTGACCCACCGTATAAGAATGATGATTTCAGACACAGCGTACAATTGTCGTGGGTTACGAGAATCAAATTCTTCATTAATTTCTTCACACTTAGAGTGTTATTCTTCATTGATTGAAGAAAACGTTTCTTCATGTGTTGCACATCTAAGTCATCAATTTTGCATAAGTGTTAGGATGTGTGCCTTTTCAAAGAACATTCGAAGATTCTAAGATATTTAGCTCACACGCAACTTGCTAAATCTCTTCTCATCCAAGGGCTTAGTGAAGATATCAGCTAGCTGTTCTTGATCTTCACGTGCTCGATGGAGATGTAAGCCCTTCAACACATGATCACGAAGAAAATGATGGCGAATTTGAATGTGCTTTGTCTTGAGTGCTGAACTGGGTTGTGAGCAATCTTGATGGCACTCTCATTGTCACGATGAGAGGCACATTCTTCACGTTGATGCCGTAGTCCTTGAGGTTTGCTTCATCCATAGTAATTGAGCACAACACGAGCCAGCAGCAATGTATTCAGCTTCGCGATGGACGGTGATACGATTACATTTCTTGAGGACCAACGGACCAAAGATCGTCAGAAATGACAAGTACCGATGTTGACTTGCGATCCACGATCACCAGCATAGTCAGTCAGAATATCAATGAGATCAAAAGTAGAGCCCTTGGGGTACCATAATCCTAGTGTTGGTGTGTGAGCTAGATATCGAAGAATATGCTTCACAGCCTTATGGTGTGATTCCTTCGGTGTAGCTTGAAATCGGGCACACATGCAAACACTAAGCATTATATCTGGCCTAGATGCACATAAGTACAATAAAGAACCAATCATGGAGCGGTATACCTTGTGATCGAAGTCAATACCATTTTCATCAGTGCATAGATGGCCATTTGTGGGCATAGGAATTTTGACACCTTTGCAATCTTGCATGCCGAATTTCTTCAGGACATCTTTGAGGTATTTCTCCTGAGATATGAATATGCCATTGTGTTGTTGACAAATTTGAAGACCTAAGAAGAATTTCAACTCTCCCATCATAGACATTTGATATTCTTCACTCATCATATAGGCAAATTCATCACTATAACGTTGGTCAGTACAGCCAAAGATAATATCATCAACATATATTTGGCACACAAACAGTTCACCATCATAAGATTTAGTAAAGAGAGTAGGGTCGAGTGAACCGGGTGTGAAGCCATTCTTCACGAAGAATTCCTTCAATGTATCATACCACGCTTGGGGGCTTGCTTGAGAGCCATAGAGGGCCTTATTTAGTCTGAAGACTTTGTCAGGATTCTTTGGATCTTCAAAACCTGGGGGTTGAGCAACATATACTTCTTCCTCAAGCTTACCATTGAGGAATGCACTTTTCACATCCATTTGATATAAAGTGATATTGTGATGGTTAGCATAGGCGAGTAATATCTTGAATAGACTCAAGTCTAGCAGCAGTGCAAAAGTTTCATCGAAATCAATTCCTTCAACTGCGTGTAGCCTTGAGCTACTAGTGGTGCCTTATTCCTCACCACAAGACCATTTCATCTTGCTTGTTGCGGTAGATCCACTTTGTGCCAATGATATTATGCTTGCGAGGATCTGGACGTTTGACCAGTTCCAGACGTTGTTGAGCTCGGTGATGTAATTCTTCTTGCATGGCCTGAATCCACTCCGGCTCGAGAAATGCTTCATCTACCTTAGTGGGCTCTGTGATAGAGACAAAAGCATAGTGCCCACAAAAGTTAGATAAATGTGAAGCTTTTGAGCGAGTGAGAGGACTGGCGCTTCAATGTCATCGATGATCTTGTCAACTTGCACTTCTTTTTGCAGCGAGGATGAGCTGGTTGTCTTCGAGGAATTTGATCATTTTCCTCGGCACCATTTTCTTGACATTATCTTGGTGCATCAGCTCGGCGTTCTTCAGCGTCTGGGAATGAATTCTTCAGCAGTTTCTTGATGGGAATGACATCCTCGGTTGCCTTGAACTGATAGAATCCTCGGTGCTGGTTAAGTCTAACACTGAAGGTAGGTGCTCTCTTTGCGAGCCATTAGTTTCATCGAACCGCACATCTGATGTCAACAATCTTGTGAAGTGCGATGTTGAAGACTACTGTAGGTGTCGCGAGTCCTTTCCGTAACCAAGCATAAAACCTTCATGTGCTTTGATTGCAAATTTAGAGGTGTGGTGAGGATCTCTAATCCAGCATTTAGCACGAAGACTTTGAAATAACTTACATTGGGTTTCTTGTCGTTGAGGAGTTCATAGGCAGTCTTCTTGAAGAATTTGTGAAGATATACTCTGTTGATGATGTGGCACGCAGTGTCAATTGCTTCAATCCGAAGCGACTAGGCGTTTTGTATTCATCAAGCATAGTCGAGCCATCTCAACAAGAGTTCTGTTCTTGCGCTCCACGGCGCCATTTCTTTGAGGAGTATAAGGGCAGATAACTCATGAGTAATACCAAGTTCATCAAGATAATCATCAAGACCAGAATTCTTGAACTCAGTTCCATTGTCACTCTGATGTGCTTGATCTTCACACCAAAGTTGGTTGAAGCCCTCGAGGAAAATCGTTTGAAGATTTCTGCACTTGATTTTTGTAAGTAACAATGTGTACCCAAGTGTAGCGAGAGTAATCATCAACAATAACAAAGCCATATAGTGATGCTTCATTAACGACAGACTGAGTAATGATTGGGACCAAAGAGGTCCATGTGAAGCAATTCGAAGGGACGAGTAGTGGTCATGATAGTCTTATTTGGATGCTTGGCCTTGGTCATTTTCCAGCTTCACGGGCACCGCATAAGTGATCCTTGAGGAATTTTGAACATCAAATTCCTCGGGGCTATCATGTTCCTCCTTGTGTAGGCAATTCGCCTTTGGCGAATTCCTAACTCCTCGATCGAACAAATTCCTCGGATGACTAGAAGAGCTTCATCTCATCCTTGAAGAAATTGACTGAAGCTGTATGAGATTTCAAAAGCTTCACTCGAAGGGATTGGTAGGTTTAGGATTTTGAGTTGAGCATCACATGGAAATTTTTCCTTAGTATTTCCTCGACCCCTTTAACGAGACGGTGTTTCCTATGACTCAAGAAAGAGAAAATGAAACTACGAAAACAAAAGTCTTCACGCTTCATGTTCCTCAGCGATTACCAAGTCTTGAGAATCACACCAATTTCTTCACTTTCAAAGTCTTGAAAGTCTTGAATATCAAAATCTTCAATTGAAGAAATTCATTTTAGAATTCGACTTTCTCTGTAAATATCAAACTCCTCATAGACTTATAGACCTGTGTACACTTACAAACGCATCAGTTACTTAACCTATAAGTCTTCAATACACCAAAATCACTAAGGGGCACTAGATGCACTTACACAAAGCCATCATTCAGGTTTCAGCAATATTATGAACTAACCATACTCACAATAACACTTAGGTCTCACAATTACTCATATCAATGGCATAATCAGCTAGCGAGCGATAATAATAAAACTCGGATGACAACACTTTCTCAAAACAATCATAACATGATATAACAAAATGGTATCTCGCTAGCCCTTTCTGAGACCGCAAAACATCAATGCAGAGCACCTTTAAAGATCAAGGACTGACTAAACATTGTAATTCATGGTAAAAGAGATCTAGTCAAGTCATACCCAATATAAACCAATGATAATGAATGCAAATGAGAGTGTGCTCTCCAGCGGGTGCTTTTTAATAAGAAGGGTGATGACTCAACATAAAAGTAAATAGATAGGCCCTTCGAAGAGGGAAGCAGGCATTTGTAGAGGTGCCAGAGCTTGATTTTAAAATAGAGATTGAATAACATTTTGGGCGACATACTTTCACTATCAACGCAACAACTATGAGATGGTTGTATCTTCCATACTACATGAATTATAGGCAGTTCCCAAACAGAATGGTAAAGTTTTATACTCCCCCAACCACCAACAAGAATCAATCCATGGCTTGCTCGAAACAATGAGTGCCTCCAACTAACAACAGCCCTGGGAGAGTTTTGTTTAATTATTTTGATTTGCTTTGATCTTTTTGGATCATGGGACTGGGCATCCCGGTTACCGGCCCTTTCTCGTGAATGAGGAGCGGAGTCCACTCCTCTTGAGACTAACCCACCTAGCATGGAAGATATAGGAAGCCCTAGTGGAAACATGAGCTGCTCGAGCATACAAAACAGAATTTGATTTGACGGTTTAGAGTTTGGCACATACAAATTTACTTGGAACGGTAGGTAGATACAACATATATGAAGGTATGGTGGACTCATATGTAATAACTTTAGGGTTTAAGGAGTTTGGATGCACAAGTAGTATTCCCTCTTAGTACAGATGAAGTCTAGCAAAAGACTAGGAAGCGACCAACTAAGAGAGCGACAACAGTCATGAACATGCATTAAAATTAATTCATACTGAGTACAAACATGAGTAGGATATAATCCACCATAAACATAAATATCATGAAGGATATGTTGATTTGTTTCAACTACATGCGTAAACATGTGCCAAGTCGAGTCACTCAATTCATTCAAAGGAGGGTACCATGCCATCATACCACATCATAATCATTCTAATAGCATGTTGGCACGCAAGGTAAACCATTATAACTCATAGCTAATCAAGTATGGCACAAGCAACTATAATCTCTAAATGTCATTGCAAATATGTTTACTTCATAATAAACTGAATCAGAAATGATGAACTCATCATATTTACAAAAACAAGAGAGGTCGAGTTCATACCAGCTTCTCTCATCACAATCAGTCCATCATATATCGCCATTATTGCCGTTCACTTGCACGACCGAACGATGTGTATAATAATAAGAGTGTACGTGCATTGGACTAAGCTAGAATCTGCAAGCATTCAACTCAAGAGAGAAGACAAAGTAATATGGGCTCTAAGTGAAATAAACAATCATGCATAAGAGAGCCACTAAACATTTTCAATATGGTCTTCTCGACCCCCAAAGAAAAGAAAAGAAAAGAAAACTATTTACATGGGAAAGCTCCCAACAAGTAAAAAGAAGAACGAGAAATCTTTTTGGGTTTTCATTTTAATTCTACTACAAGTATGGAAAATAAACTAACTAAATTTTTTATGGTTTTTCTTAAGGTTTATCAAACACACAAGAAGAAAACTAGAAAAAGAATTTAAACTAGAATGGATAATACAATGAAAGAGTATGAGCACTGACGACTAGTGTGTGAACATGAATGTAAAGTCGGTGAGAAATACGTACTCCCCCAAGCTTAGGCTTTTGGCCTAAGTTGGTCTAATGCCAAGGACCGCTGCTACTCTCCCCAGTGTACTGGGAAGTGAAACCAAGATACCACTGGCTGGACATCTCCGGATCCCACTGGATAGAGGAAGCACGATAAGGGTCCAGTGCAGGTTCCGGCTCAGGTTCAGGTTCTGGAGTGGATGCTTGGCCTCGATGAGCGTACACCGCCTCCGGTGTAACAAGAAAATTATCTGCAATCAAATCAAACAACAGAGGCGCAGGAAAAATAATAGTCTCATTGTGTTTCTTATTAAACCTAAGGTTATATAAGAGCATCTTCTCTTTGTTGTCAATAATAAACGCGTGTGCTACCATGCTCTTGTAATCTAAGATGTAAGGAGGCAATTTTGTCTCCTCTTTCTCATGGTGCCTAATAGGTATCTCAAAATGTCTAGCGAGGCGTGAAGCATAGATACCTCCAAATATGGGGCCTTTCGTACGGTTCATGCTTAGCCGTTTAGCAATGACGGCACCCATATTAAAACTATTGTCTCCAAACAAGTCATGCTGAAGAATGATAATATCAAGAACATTAAAGTTTTCACTATTTCCACGACCAATCAAGCATCTACTAGCAAATATGGCAAAGTAACGTAAAACAGGAAAGTGTATGCTAGAGATTTTTGCCTCGGAACCTTTCTTTGGCTCCTCTACAGCTATAGTGTTAACAAATCCATCCACATCTTCACGATGGGGTTCCTTTAACTCTCCTTCAAAGGCTATCCTACATACCGCGCAAAAATCATGTAAAGTCATTTATCTGAATTCATCATATAAATGAAATGATACTGAAGGCGGTGACTTCTTAGGATAGTAATAAATTTTTTGCACGAAAGTATTGGTAAGTAAGAAATACTAATCCATCCGGTCGTGGAGGAATAAAAATCTTCATGAATTCCAGCTTCTTTCAAGAAATTATCACATGGCCATTCACACGACTGTACTTCCGCTAAGCGAGGAAGATTATACTTGGTTTTTCCTTCTCTTTAGCTTGTTTTTCCTGAGAGCCTTGGCTAGAAGATCCCCTTAAAAGTCTCTTTAACATTTTCTGAAAATTTCTGAAATTTTAGTAACTTCAAAAGAAAACTGAATAAAATTTAGAAGAATGGTAGCAACTACTCCTACAAGTGCCTAGAGCCTATATCATGCATTAGAAATCCTTGGGACCTCATAAATTTAACATGCAAGCTTAAGAACATGGTCACCTATGCAGCAAAAATTTGCAATGAATAAAGCACTAGAACAAAAAATAATTAGACCAATGGAGGAGTCACATACCAAGCAACAATCTCCCAAAGCAGTTTTGTGAATGGAGCTTTGAGCAAGGAGATCGAAAATCGCAGCAAAATGAGCTAGAACTCGTGCTTGAGCTGGATGGGGATTTTTTTGGGTAGAAGATGGAGTGTGTGGGTGCTGCCATAAGTGGAGGGGAGCCACCAGGGGCCCACGAGATAGGGGGCGCGCCCAGGTGGGGTGGGTGCGCCCTCCACTCTCGTGGCCTGGTGCTTGCACCTCCTGCAGTGATTTCAGTGCCTAAAATCCTCAAATATTCCATAAAAATTATACTAAATTTGCAGGGCATTTGGAGCACTTTATTTTCGGGATATTTTTTATTGCACGGATAATTCAGAAAACAGACAGATAATACTATTTTTTGCTTTATTTATTCTAAAATAACAGAAAGTAAAAAGAAAGTACATAAGGTTGTGCCTTCTAGTTTCATCCATCTCATGATCATCAAAATGAATCCACTAACAAGGTTGATCAAGTCTTATTACTAAACTCATTCTGAATAACACGGAACCGGAGAAATTTTGAATAACACTAAGTTACCTCAACGGGGATATGAAAATCCCCAACAATAAGAATATCATACTTTTTCTTGACAGTAGGGAGAGGAAATTCAAAACCTCCAATAATGATAGTTGGAACTTTTCCAATAGAATTGATACTATGAACTTGAGATTGTTTCCTCAGAAAGTGTACCGTATGCTCATTACCATTAACATGAAAAGTGACATTGCCTTTGTTGCAATCAATAACAGCCCCTGTAGTGTTCAAAAAGGGTCTACCAAGGATAATCGACATACTATCGTCCTCGGGAATATCAAGAATAACAAAGTCTGTTAAGATGGTGACATTTGCAACTACAAAAGGCACATCCTCACACATACCGACAGGTATGGCAGTTGATTTATCAGCCATTTGCAAAGATATTTTAGTAGGTGTCAACTTATTCAATTCAAGTCTACGATATAAAGAGAGAGGCATAATACTAACACCGGCTCCAAGATCACATAAAGCAGTTCTAACACAATTTCTTTTAATGGAGCATGGTATAGTTGGTACCCCCGGATCTCCATGTTTCTATGGTATTCCACCCTTAAAAGTGTAATTAGCAAGCATGGTGGAAATTTCAGCTTCCGGTATCTTTCTTTTGTTTGTAATGATATCTTTCATATATTTAGCATAAGGGTTTACTTTAAGCATATTAGTTAAGCGCATACGTAAGAAGATAGGTCTAATCATTTCAGCAAAGCGCTCAAAATCCTCATCATCCTTTGTCCTGGATGCTTTAGGAGGAAAGGGCATGGTTTTCTGAACCCATGGTTATCTTTCTCTACCATGCTTCCTAGCAACAAAATCTCTCTTATTGTAACGTTGATTTCTTGATTGTGGGTTATCAAGACCAACAGCAGGTTTAATTTCCATATCATTGTTATTACTAGGTTGAGCATCTACATGAACATCATTATTACCATTATCATCAGGTTCATGTTCATCTCCAGATTGTGTTTCAGCATCAGAGATAGAAGTATTATTCGGATTCTCAGGTGTTTCTACATTAGGTTCACTAGAAGCATGCAAAGTCCTATCGTTTTTCTTTTTCTTCTTTTTGGAAGAACTAGGAGCATCTAGATTATTATTCTGAGAAGCTTGCTCGATTCTCTTAGGGTGGCCTTCAGGATACAAAGGTTCCTGAGTCATTCTACCAGTTCTAGTAGCCACTCTAACAGCAAAGTCATTTTTATTATTTAATTCATCTAGCAAATCATTTTTAGCTTTAAGTACTTGCTCAGCTTGAGTAGCAACCATAGACGCATATTTGCTAATGAGTTTAAGTTCACCTTTAACTCTAGCCATATTATCACTCACGCGTCCTATCTCGAAAGCATTATTCTTTAACTCTCTATCAACATAATCATTGAAATTTGCTTGTCTATTCATGAAATCATCAAATTCATCTAAGCATGGGCTATGAAATCATCAAGCATGGGACTTCAACTTTATCATATCTATAGAGAGAATTTACCTTTACTACCTATGTCGGGTTATCAAGACAATGTGGTTCTTCAACAGGTGGTATATCAAGACCATGCATTTCTTCAATAGGTGGTAAATTCTTAACATCTTCAGCTTAATACCCTTTTCTTTCATTGATTTCTTTGCCTCTTACATATCTTCAGGACTGAGGAATAAAACACCTCTCTTCTTCGGAGTGGTTTTAGGAATAGGCTCAGGAGTTGGCTCAATTGGTTCGGGAATTGTCTCAGGAATTGGCTCAGGAAGAGTCCAATTATTTTCGTTAGTCAACATATTATACAATAGTAATTCAGCTTCGTCGACTATTTTTTCCCTGAAAACACAACCAGCACAACTATCCAAGTAGTCCTTGGAAGCATCGGTTAGTCCATTATAAAAGATATCAAGTATTTAATTTTTCTTGAGAGGATGATCAGGAAAAGCATTTAATAATCGGAGAAGCCTCCCCCAAGCTTGTGGGAGACTCTCTTCTTTGATTTGCACAAAATTATATATTTCCCACAAGGCAGCTTGTTTCTTATGGGCAGGGAAATATTTAGCAGAGAAGTAATAAATCATATCCTGGGGACTACGCACACAACTAGGAGCAAGAGAATTATACCAAGTCTTAAGGATATAAAAGTAGCGAGATTTATCATCATGTGTAAACAGGGTAGCTATATCACTCAACTTGGTAAGATGTGCCACAACAGTTTCAGATTCAAGGCCATAAAAAGGATCGGATTCTACCAAAGTAATAATTTTAGGATCAACAAAGAATTCATAATCCTTATCAGTAACACGGATAGGTGAAGTAGCAAAAGCAGGGTCAGGTTTCATTCTAGCATTAACAGACTGCTGCTTCCATTTAGCTAATAATTTCTTAAGATCATATCTATCATTGCAAGCAAAGATAGCTCTAGAAGCTTCTTCATTCATAACATAGCCCTCAGGAATAACGGGCAATTCATAATCATTCGGAAAACCTTCATCATCACTATCATAAATAATAGCATCTTCAATAATTTCGTTTTCTCTAGCCCTAGCAAGTTGTTCATCGAGAAATTCACCTAATGGCAAAGTAGTATCACGCACAGAAGTAGTTTCATCACAAGTATCACGCAAAGCAGAAGTGGCATCATCGATAACATGCGACATATCAGAATTCATAGCAGTAGCATGTTTAGGTGTCGCAAACTTACGCATAACTGAAGGAGAATCTAGTGCAGCTCTAGATGGCAGTTCCTTACCCCCCCCCCCCCCCGTAGTTGAGGGATAGATCTTGGTTTTAGCATCTTTCAAGATCTTCATAGCGATCAACAGATATAAATCCCAAGTGACTCAGAGAATAGAGGTATGCTCCCTGGCAACGGCGCCAGAAATTAGTCTTGATGACCCACAAGTGTAGGGGATCGCGACAGCTTTCGAGGGTAGAGTATTCAACCCAAATTTATTGATTCGACACAAGGGAGCCAAAGAATATTCTCGAGTATTAGCAGTTGAGTTGTCAATTCAACCACACCTGGATAACTTAGTATCTGCAGCAAAGTATTTAGTAGCAAAGTAATATGATAATAAAGGTAACGGTAGCAAAAGTAATATTTTTGGGTTTTGTAGTGATTGTAACAGTAGCAACGGAAAAGTAAATAAGCGAAACACAAGATGTGAGAAGCTCGTAGGCAATGGATCACTGATGGATAATTATGTCGGATGCGATTGCTTATGTAATAGCAATAACATAGGGTGACACAGAACTAGCTTCAATTCATCAATGTAATGTAGGAATGTATTCCGAATATAGTCATACGTGCTTATGGAAAAGAACATGCATGACATCTTTTGTCCTAACCTCCCGTGGCAGCGGGGTCCATGTGGAAACTAAGGGATATTAAGGCCTCCTTTTAATAGAGAACTGGATCACAACATTAACAAATGGTGAATACATGAACTCCTCAAACTACGGTCACCGAGAAGTATCCCGATTATTGTCACTTCGGGGTTGTCGGATCATAACACATAATAGGTAACTATGGACTTGAAAGATAGGATCAAGAACACACATATATTCATGAAAACATAATAGGTTCAGATCTGAAATCATGGCACTCGGGCCCTAGTGACAAGCATTAAGCATAGCAAAGTCATAGCAACATCAATCTCAGAACATAGTGGATACTAGGGATCAAACCCTAACAAATCTAACTTGATTACATGGTAAATCTCATCCAACCCATCACCGTCCAGCAAGCCTACGATGGAATTACTCACACACGGCAGTGAGCATCATGAAATTGGTGATGGAGGATGGTTGATGATGACACGGCGACGAATCCCCTCTCCCGGGCCCCGAGCGGACTCAGATCAGCCCTCCGAGAGAGATTAGGGCTTGGCGGCGGCTCCGTGTCGTAAAACGCGATGAAACTTTCTCTCTGATTTTTTTCTCCGTGAGACGGAATATATGGAGTTGGAGTTGAGGTCGGCGGAGCCTTAGGGGGCCCATGAGACAGGGGGCGCACCTAGGGGGGAGGGCATGCCCCCACCCTCGTGGACAGGGTGTGGGCCCCCTGGTCTTGATTCTTTCTCCAGTATTTTTTATATTTTCCTAAAAGTGCCTCCGAGGATTTTCAGGACATTCCGAGAACTTTTGTTTTCTACACAAGAAACGACATCATGGCAGTTCTGCTGAAAACATCGTCAGTCCGGGTTAGTTCATTCAAATCATGCAAGTAAGAGTCCAAAACAAGGGCAAAAGTGTTTGGAAAAGGAGATACGTTGGAGACGTATCACGGGCCAACTCGCTTGGCCATCTGGAGCAGATCGACAGCTATGCCCCTGGATTCATCATGTCAGGTTTGGAAATTTGAACTACACTACCGACATCCGCTGAGACTTGGTCTTTGATGGATTCGAACCCATGACAGCCGCACCCTGTAGCTACGATGAACATGACTTAAATCTGTCATCGAACCATGCGCAGGAGACAGCGCCTGTAACTGTCCTAGTCCTAGATCCTGTGCAAATCGTGCCATCTGAGGATGGGAGGATGGACCCTGCCACGGAAGTAGCAGACTCAACGGCCCGAGAGCCGAACACACATCCGACCTCCAACGAGGCCTATGTCATCGAAACCTCGGACTCGTCTCCGGCCATAGGCTCCGAACCACGTGTATCCGTGCCCATCGAATCCAATTGGGCGCCGATCTTGGAGTTCAGCTCCGCGTACACCTTCCAATACTCGCCCTTGGGCGATGTATTAAACTCATTAAAATCTCTCTCCTTGTCAGGAGATTCTTGGCCGAACTATGTCCGGCTCGAGTGGGATGTGGACGATGAAGAACTTCGTAACCCACCCACCACCCACTTGATAGCCACTGTCGACGACTTGACCAACATGCTTGACTTTGACTCTGAACACATCGACAGTATGGACGACGATGTGGGAGAGGAACAGGGACCACCGCCCACGGGGCGCTGGACAGCCACCTCCTCATACAACATATACATGGTGGATACAGCCAAAGACAACAATGGCGATGACAAAAAGGATACAGTTGAGTATAAGCCTCCTGAGAAGCAGCCGAAGCGTCGATGTCAGCGGCACCACTCTAAACAACGGCATGGTAAAAACACCGATACCGACACAAGAGAAAATAACACCCCGGAGGACACCGAAGACAACGAAGATCCCGCAGACCCAGGCATGAAGCAGGACGGGCAACGAAACAGCAAACACAGTCTAGGGCTGCTGTCCGATCACAGTGATGCCGAAGATACCACTTATCAACCGGTCTGCGAAGAGGAGAATAGTCTGGATGAGAATGCATTCATCATCCCGAAAAAACACTTGGAACAAGAGCACCTCCAACAGAGACTTATCGCCACAGCTAGGAGCTTGAAGAAGCAGAAGCAACATCTTAAAGCCGCACAGGATACGCTCAATGAAAGATGGAACGAGGTGCTCGACACTGAGGAAAAATACGGCGGTAATCGCCAAACAAAGAGCTATCCCAAACGTAAACTGCTGCCTGAATTCGACGATGAGGCTATCGCGCCCATACCGCCAAAAAAACAATACGACCGACCAGCCAGACCATCCACCTCATGGCCTAGACAGACCGGCTAACAACGCCGCGCACAAACCCGCACCCCCTCCCCATAAAGGAAGGGACGTCGCAGCCAAGTACCAGAAACACGATTTACATGAGCACCTGGACAAAAGAGCTGGCATAACCTGGTCCATCTACGGATCTAGGGAACGTGCTCCTACACAGGATCATGGCCATCAAACTGACTATACCAGTCGCTTACTAGTTCGGAACCAACACCTAACACTACAACCATCGGACCCACACCACGCCATACCAAATACAGGGGAGCTGCGCACCCCCTGTGCTTCACCGATGAGGTGCTGGATCATGAATTTCCAGAAGGATTTAAACCCGGAAATATCGAGGCATACGACGGAATAACAGACCCTGCGGTATGGATAGAAGACTTTATACTTCACATCCACACGGCTCGCGGAGATGATCTCCACGCCATGAAATACCTACCCCTCAAGTTGAAAGGACCAGCTCAGCACTGGCTGAAAACCTCCCCGAAAATTCCATTGGAAGCTGGGAAGAACCCGAGGACGAGGGCCAATTTTCAAGGGAACTATCTCCGAGCTCCGGATGCAAACGATCTAAGTCACATAACCCAACAACCCGGAGAGTCAGCCTGTAAGCTTTGGAACAGATTTCTCACCAAGAAGAACCAAATCGTCGATTGTCCGGACGCCGAAGCCTTAGCAGCTTTCAAACACAGTGTCCGGGACGAATGGCTGGCCAGACACCTCGGCCAGGAAAAGCCAAGGACAATGGCAGCCCTAACTACTCTTTTGACCCGCTTTTGCGCGGGTGAAGATAGCCCAGACAATACAACGGTAAACGCCGGATTCAGGGGCTCTAGACCCGGTCAACAGAAAAAGTCATTTAAAGGCAGCAGAGATGGTCCATCCAGCCTAGATAAAATTCTAGACAGGTCCTGCCAGATTCATGGCACCCCCGATAAACCAGCTAACCACACCAACAGAGAATGTTGGGTCTTCAAACAGGCTGGCAAGCTCAACGCCGAACACAAAGGGAAGGGGCCGCAAAGCGAAGACGAGGACGAATCTCGCTAGCCGAATACAGGTGGACAGAAGAAATTTCCACCGGAGGTCAAAACAGTGAACATGATTTATGTCACTCATACCACAAAGAGGGAGCGCAAACGTGCACTCCAAGACATATATGTTGTAGAGCCCGTTGCCCCCAAATTTAACCCATGGTCGGCCTGCCCGATCACCTTTGATTGCAGGGATCATCCAACTAGTATCCGTCATGGGGGTTTGGCTGCCTTAGTGCTCGACCCAATAATCGACGAATAGCACATCACCCGAGTGCTCATGGACGGCGGCAGTAGTCTCAATCTGATATATCAGGACATTGTCTGCAAGATGGGGATAGACCTGTCAAGAATCAACTAAAGCAACACTACCTTTAAAGGAGTAATACCAGGCGTAGAAGCGCGCTGCAGGGGCTCTCTAGCATTGGATGTTGTGTTCGGTTCTCCCGATAACTTTCGAAGCGAAGAACTAATCTTCGACATTGCTACATTCCGAAATGTCTATCATGCACTACTCGGAAGAACGGCCATCACCCGTTTCAATGCAATCCCGCATTACACTTATCTCAAACTCAAGATGCCCGGTCCACGTGGCGTCATCACGGTCAGCAGAAACACGAAGCGTTCTCTTCGTACAGAAGAATATGTGGCGGCTCTAGTAGCTGAATCACGAAGCAGCCTTTTCAAGCCGAGTAGCTCATCGGTCTTCAAGACCACGGACACAACTAAACGTGTTCGACGCATGCGTACGCGCAGCAGCTCAGATAAACCTGAGCTTGTCTAGCAGCTATACCCCCATAAGATCAGCCCATAAGAAGACTGTACATGTTTCCATGTATACATAAATATACACTCAAAATTCCCGAGATGGTGCTGGGGGCTCACTGCACATAAGAAGTCTATAGTTCGGCTTGACCCTATTCAAACTCTGTAAGCTACATTTCACGGTTCATTAAAAACAAACCAACTTTACTCACGGCCACACCAGATTCTTCCGCCTGGTTTTTTATTTTTCTTACAGATGGCCACGACGCTCCACCCTTCAAGGATACTGCACAACGGAGAGAAAGGTGCAGACGTGCAACAGGGCCCCGTTTTAAGGTTTCTTTCTAGATTAAGACCCTGTGAAAACCTTTTTATTATCTCTTGTTGCTTCATACTTTCCTGGCACTTAAAATGACCAAGTCATAGAAGTAGCCACCAATCTGTCTTGAGATCTATGCTCTCATCACAGGCACTCTTTCGTCATGCCGGATTGACGCACATGCCTTGAATCCAGGGTTCATTACCAGGGTCTGTATTCAGCCCGGTATATGTTGTAAAGTCTGAATACCTTCGGGAGTGTTCCGCGTCGCGAGTTTGACCTTATATGCATCAGCTCCGAATCATGTCTTTGGTCAAATGTTGGGTTTGCCCGGCTCCCGTGTTTTGCTACCTTACATTTCCGCTCTATCGGCTAAGGTGGCACAGGGAGAACTACTGCGATTGTGCCCTGGTTCATCCGGATGAGCACCTCAGTAGAGAAAGCCGAAAACTGACTGGCATGATAAGGCGAGAGCTGGTCAACCACTCGATGTCTCAGCGGAATCTTCGTGATTCCTCCGCATTAACGAAGGACCGGTTTCCCGGTCACGTATGTAAATACATCGTATTCGAATAAACGTGGACATACCAAGGGCTATATAGTAGCCCCATCGTCAAACTCCTATGGCTAAGTGAAAGTGTTAAAGCTCTATAGTCCGATTGCCTAGTTCGCCGCACTACCACCTCCTTAACGGACCAAGACGTTGGGTCAAGTGTGACTACGTGTTTTGCTGAACACCCCCGTGTTATACGCGAGGGGGCTGAAGCCGACGACTGCAAACTTTCCGGTTATATACATATATACATAAACAGCCGCACAGGAGGCACTAAAATACTTTATGGGCAAAAGTATAAATACAGCCTTTATTATCATAAGCATTGTTTTTACAATTCGAATACATGTTACTCGAACATGATATTTTTTGAGCACTGAGCCTCTATTAAGCGGGCACCCTCTAAGACTTCTTCGAAGTAGTGCTCTGGCAGGTCCTGACCCCTGGGTGGACCCCTTGTTGTAATATCAATGGCCTTCATCTTCGCCCAGTACGTCTTCACACGGGCAGGGGCCATCCGCGCACCTTCTATGCACACCAACCTCTTGGCAGCGTCGATATGTGTCACCGCACGAACAAGTCGTTGCACCAAACCAAAATAACTATCCGGACTTGGTTCCTCAGGCCACAGTCGGTCCACGACAGCCTTCATGGCAAGTCTGGATATCCTGTGGAGCTCTGCACACTCGGCCATCTGCTCGTTTAACAGCAGTGGATGCCTTGGCATGCTAAACTGAGACCAGAACAATCTTTCCGCTTCATGGGCCTCTTGGTCTTGGAAAAACTGCATCGCATCAGCAGCACTCTTTGACAAATCCAAATATGGGTCTGGAGAACTCCACATTTGATCAAGCGGGGCATACTTCGGATTGCCGAATTTAGTTCGCAACAAAAAGGGCTTCCCAGCCACGATCTCCCCGGCTTGCCGGAGCTCCTCCCGAGCCGCTTTGACTTGAGACTGGATTTCCTTTGCCACTTGTAAGGCCTTCTCAAGGTCAGCCGTTTTCGCTTGGTTCTCTCTCTCGAGAAGCTCATATCAGCCGGCGGCATCCTTTAGCTCAAGCGCCATGTTGGCTATTCTGTCCTCACTCTGGCGATGAGCGGCCTGTTCTACTTTTAATTCACCAGCTGCCTTCTCGGCAGCTGCGTTGCTTATCCTGGCTTGCTCCTTGGCCCGAGCAAGCTCAGGCCGAAGGGTCTCCACGGCGGCAGCACCATCTGCAGTTAAGCATGTTATAAATTCCAGCATCATGCTCCTATTTATACTTATTGGCCGCCCTAGTGACATACCTTGCGCCTCGTCAAGACGCTCTTTAACAAGCGTGATGTCATCGTCCTCCACATCAAGATGCCGCTTCAGTTCGGCAAACTCAGCAGCCCGGGTAGTTGTCGGGGCTGCAGCCGCCTGTGTACAAAAATTGGCAAAATCATTCCCTGAGCTTGTTTATCTTTTTTGATCCTATGATTTCCCCGTTAGGATGGCAACCAGAGTCTCATGGGCTACTATCTATGCACGGTGCACCTTGTGTTTGTGGTACAATTTAAAAAGTTACGTACCTCGAAGACTCTTAGCAGGCTCATGAAAGCTTCATCAAGTCCACTTTTTGCAGATGAAATCCTCTTAATCACCGTACCCATTAAGGTACGATGTTCCTCTGAGACAGGCGCTTGCCGCAGAAGGCTCATCAGCATATCCGACTGTATATCGAACAGTCCCGTGCTTTTGTTTTCGGTCTCTCTAGGAGCCGAACACCCCGGACCTCGGGCGACCGAAGAACCGCCTTCTAACCTTGTCCTCCTTTGCGGATTGGGAGAGATCCTCTGGGATGACACCTCGGGGTCGTCCGCCTTATGGGGCGGGGAAGTATGAGGAGGCGTTTCGCTCTCCATCATCTCCGGAAGAAGATCCCCCGAGGACGAAGATTATTAAGGAAGGCTGTAGGCCGAACTGCAAAAGATGCGTTTCAAAAATTACTCTCACAAACAGGAAAAGAACGGGTATGCTTATAAAACACCCTTGTTCACTTACGACTCGGCTAACGGCTGGCCCCCTTGTGGGCGTTGTGCGCCGACATTGCCCCCCAGATCAGGGCTCCCTTATAGGTATTTCTTCCCTCGCTTGGAGGCCTCTGCCTTCAAGTCTTCGGGGGTGGCCCTTTTCTTCTCGTGCGGGGAGGGAACATTATATTGTCCTCCATGTTCGTCCTCCAACACGGGGGTTCCAATTTCCCCGGATACTGTGCACGACGTACCTCCGGTGTGGAGGCCGCTTTTGACCTTTCCACTCCTCTCCTTGTCTTCTCCCGATGGCACTTGATAAGGCGCACGAACCAGCATCCTGGTTAAAACCGGATCCGCTGAATCTTCGGGAAGAGGGGCCGAACACCTGATCCTCTCTGCCTTCTTTATCCAGCCCTGGCTGAGGATGGTTTTTTAGAATAATGTTATGATAAACATAACGGCAATATGTTCGGTTATTGAGTACTTACCGGGGTATCTGGATGGTTGCAATCGAGGCTTGCGTCCTATGTAGTGTCCGGACACTTTTTTCGTGATCCGAAGAGTAATTTATACATCCCTTAGAGCGTCATGCCGAAGAAGTGCTGAATAGTTTGCGGTCCTTCCGGGTTGAACTCCCACATGCGGAGAGGTCGTCACTATCATGGTAGGACCCGATGGACTAGCATTACTTGGATTACTTTGACAAGACTGATGTCCTTCTCGATGAGATCCTGAATGCGGCTTTGCAATGTCCGCACATCATCAAGCGATCCCCAGTCCAGCCCCTTGTTGACCCATGATGCAAGCTATGGCTTCGAACCGGATTGGAAGGCAGGGGCAGCCGCCCACTTTCTACCTTGGGGTGCTGTAATATAAAACCACTCCCGTTGCCATAGGTCGGAAACTTTCGGGGAAGGAACCCTTTGGCCATAAAACATTGGTACATTTGCTTATTATAGCACCTCCGCACTCCGCGTGTCGCCCGTCGATTATCTTCAGCTTCACATTGAAGGTCTTAAGCCATAAGCCAAAGTGTGGGGTGATGCGGAGGAAGGCCTCACACACGACAATGAATGACAAGATGTGGAGGAAGGAGTCCGTAGCTAGATCATGGAAAACTAGCCCGTAATAAAACATGAGCCCTGTAACAAAGGGATGAATACCGAAGCCTAGCCCTCGGAGGAAGTGAGAGATAAATACGACACTCTCATTGGATTTGGACGTAGGGATAACCTGCCCGTGAGCAGGAAGCTTATGAAGGATTTTCGCTGTCAAATACCTTTCTTACCTAAGCTTCGTGATGTCCTCCTCTGTGACAGAAGAGGCCATCCACCGGCCTTGAAGGCTGGATCCGGACATGGTCGGAGGACCGAAGCGCTTGGACTAAACCTTGGGTGTTGGAACTCGAGGTGGGAGAGGGGAAGGATTAAGCGTGTAAAGAAAAGGACGGATCTTGGCCTCTTTATAAAGAGGATGAATATCAAGCGTCCTCCGCGTGGCCTTTGAAACTTTCCTAATCCCAAGGAATCATACCAATGGAGCGGTTGGGTTACCCACGCCCGTATTGATGAGAATCCCGTAATAAGGGGACACGATCTCTGCTTCGACAAGACATGCCAGTAAAACCGCCTCGCGAAACATGGAGTAGCAGGTTGGAAAAACGGTTTGAATAATGACCGGGCCGCGGCGTGATGTCACGCTATGGAAAAGTTGTCAGCAGATTAGACTCGTGGAATATTGCACTCTCTACGGTGGTATGTGGATTTTTTTTTGCAGAGCCGGACACGATTCTTGTGTTCAAGATCTACTTTGGAATATTCGGAGAAGGAACCCGCCTTGCAATGCCGAAGACAATCTGCGTGCCGGACTCATCGTCATTGAAGCCTGGTTCAGGGGCTACTGAGGGAGTCCTGGATTAAGGGGTCCTCAGACAGTCGGACTATATACATTCGTCGGACTGTTGGGCTATGAAGATACAAGATAGAAGACTTCATCCCATGTCCGGGTGGGACTCTCATTTGCATGGAAGGCAAGCTTGGCGATTCAGATATGTAGATTCCTTTCTCTGTAACCGACTCTGGGTAACCATAGCCCCCTCTAGTGTCTATATAAACCGGAGGGTTTAGTCCGTAGGACAAGAACATGATAATAATAGGCTAGTTTCTAGGGTTGGCCTCGATGATCTCGTGGTAGATCAACTCTTGTAATACTCATATCATCAAGATCAATCAAGCAGGAAGTAGGGTATTACCTCCATAGAGAGGGCCCGAACCTGGGTAAACATCGTGTCCCCCGCTTCCTGTTACCATTAGCCTTAGACGCACAGTTCGGGACCCCCTACCCGAGATCCGCCAGTTTTGACACCGACACGGGCCAACCCATGGAGGCGAAGAACTCCAAGAAACAAGCACTGGCCAAAGAATTGACGATGTTGGCGGACGAACTCCTCAAAGAAAGTTGGAAGAATAGCAAGGGCCCACCGTTCCTACCCTAGAAACTCTAATGGCCACCTATGCGAGGCTCAAGGCCGAGTTTGAGGAGATATTCGCCGTTGAGAAGCAGTATTCCCCTGGCAAGGTGATGGCCCCATCGAGGATGAGGAGATGGCCTCCGGGGGGATGGGATCCCCCGGTGAGCTACACAAGGGAAAAATTAATGGCTTACCATAATTGTGGTTTTTGATTATTTGCAATGTGCTTGCTAATATGTTAGGGTTGTGTAGGTGCCGGTGGACGTCCTTGATGATTCCGATGTCGCGGCCCGTCCTGTGGACAATGCACCAGAGATCGTTTTTGATGTCGCGGTCCGTCCTGTTGATATCGCCCCGAAGATCGATTCCGATGCCACTGTCCATCCTGTGGACATCGCCCCAGAGAACGATTCTGATGTCACGGCCAGTCCTGTGGAAATCACCACAGAGATCGATTCCCATGCCGTTGTCCGTGATGTGGTCATTGCCCGAGAGATCGATGACAAGAAATAGTTGGTCGCGCTAATCCTTTAGGGTAGTTTGCATTGCCCTTTGTTAAATTACCAGAACGATGTGTGTTATCAAACCATCTTAGGGCTAGTGCACTGTCTTGTGTGGGCGGTACTTTCTACTTTTGTTTGATAGTGAATCATGCGAACCCTCTCCGAGTTATGGAAATGGATGTATCCTCACCAGCTTTTGATATAATATATGGCATGCTTAGATGTAAGTTTGAACTATTTATCATATCAGCAATGCTTGTTTGATGATTCTTGGTGTTAGTAGGCTAGCTACTGTGCGAATTATAGTACTTGCAAAACACTCACCAAAGAGAAACGTTGGGGCTCATGAGCTTGTGGTACGCTTATACTTATCCGTCGTCGATCGGCCAATAGCCCAAGCTCCTAAAATTGTATGCTATGTCGACACGGATACATTCAGGCCTCATTTGGTCATAGGGTAGGAAAATCATAGCAAAAGAACAGAGACTTACAACACAAAATCATAGCAGTACAGAAACGTACTCCCTCCGTTCCAAAATAGATGTCAGGCTAGTTTGGCCTAGTGGGTTTCAGTGATATGACGTGGTACAGTGCCGTCCAGTCTTTGCGTGTGGTAGCAGTATTGCGAGTACAGAAATATTTCTTGAAGAAGCGGAATTCAACGAAGTCATGATGGTTCCTTCGTCCGACCAACTTATAGTGGGAAAGGTTGGGCCTACGATACGATCGGGGTAGACCAGGATAATTTTGTGCATGGCAGGTGGGCCAGGATGGTCGACGTCCCACATGTCGGTGAATGAAAGTATTCTTTCCGATATAGAGGACGAGCAACAAGTATTCATTGTTTATCTTTGATGAAAGCTATTGTCTCCACTGTTACGACGGAGGAGTGTGAAACACGACATTCCAGTGAACTTGGCATGTGCACCACTCCCTCCTTCCTCATGTAATACTACCATACTGTTGACTATAAGGTCACTACTAGAAAAACCCCTACTAATGGCGCACCTATTATGGCTATTAATGGTGCATCTGTGGTGCGCCATTAATAGCACGCCATTAGTAATTTTTACTAATGGCGCACCACCTGGTGCGCCATTAGTATCTGGTATACTAATGGCGCACCATGTATAGCCCACGGTGCGCCATTAGTAGTATCTGGTATACTAATGGCGCACCACACAGAAGTGCGCCATTAGTAACATTTTTTTTTCAAATTTTTTTTAAACTTTTTTCAATTTTTTTTTAAATTTTTTTCAGGCTAGTTTGGCCTAGTGGGTTTCAATGATATGACGTGGTACAGTGCCGTCCAGTCTTTGCGTGTGGTAGCAGTATTGCGAGTACAGAAATATTTCTTGAAGAAGCGGAATTCAACGAAGTCATGATGGTTCCTTCGTCCGACCAACTTATAGTGGGAAAGGTTGGGCCTACGATACGATCGGGGTAGACCAGGATAATTTTGTGCATGGCGGGTGGGCGAGGATGGTCGGCGCCCCACATGTCGGTGAATGAAAGTATTCTTTCCGATATAGAGGACGAGCAACAAGTATTCATTGTTTATCTTTGATGAAAGCTATTGTCTCCACTGTTACGACGGAGGAGTGTGAAACACGACATTCCAGTGAACTTGGCATGTGCACCACTCCCTCCTTCCTCATGTAATACTACCATACTGTTGACTATAAGGTCACTACTAGAAAAACCCTACTAATGGCGCACCTATTATGGCTATTAATGGCGCATCTGTGGTGCGCCATTAATAGCACGCCATTAGTAATTTTTACTAATGGCGCACCACCTAGTGCGCCATTAGTATACCGAGATACTAATGGCGCACCATGTATAGCCCAGTGCGCCATTAGTAGTATCTGTATACTAATGGCGCACCACACGAATCGCGCCATTAGTAACATTTTTCAAATTTTTTTAACTTTTTCAATTTTTTTTTAAATTTTTTTCAAATTTTTTTTTAATTTTTTTCAAAAAAAATTTTCAATCTCAGTTCACTATGGCTTAATCTCAGGTCAAATCGCACTCCGTGGTCAAACTTCCCGAAAGGTCACCCATCCTCACACTACTCCAGCCCAAGCACGCTTAACTTGAGTTCTATCCAACCCAAACAACAGCTCACTTCACGAGGCACTTGTTGATATATCTAGCATATCAATCTGTTATACCTTATTGATGTCTAGGACTTTGTTCATGTTAATGACTATGATGAAATTTTGAAAAATATTTCAAACTTCTCGATCATATTATGTATTATTTTTTGAAAAAAAATTCAAAATTTTTTTTTGAAATTAGTAATTTTTTTTCTGTTACTAGTGGCGCACCACATCTACGGTGCGCCACTAGTAAGTTTGAAATTTTTTGTATTTTTTTGCCGCTAGATCTGGAAAGCCCCGTAACTTTTTTTCTGTTAGGTTTTTGGGGATTTTGAAAATGTTTAACGGGGTTCCCCCAGTTAAATTTGGATGTAACTTTTCAAGTAGATGATTTTTCATATAAAAAACTTTTTCATCCGAGTTAGTATGCAAAAGTTATGCCCATTTTTACAAATTCTCGAGAGATTTTGCAAATGAAGTCAAAATTCATATTTGCAAATTTTCCCAACAAGTAGACCACATATCACATGGGAAACTTATTTTCTTTTATTTTTTTGACATTTTCATCATTTTATTTTATTTTTTTAAAACTGAAAAGGCGATCCACGGGGGGAGGGGGGTGCATTCGGTGGAAGGTGGCCAAGTTACTAATGGCGCACCGTGGGAGTGGTGCGCCATTAGTAGTTGTTCAACTACTAATGGCGCACTCCCCACGGTCGCCTTAACAACCACCTTCCACCGACACGCACCGTGGAAGGTGGAAGGTGGCCAAGTTACTAATGGCGCCATCGGGGTGGTGCGCCATTAGTAGTAATGGCGCACCACCCCACGGTGCGCCATTAGTAGTTTTGGAAAAAATAAAAAAAAATGATATTTTTTTTGATTTTTTTTTAAGAAAAACTTAGTAATGGCGCACCAGTGGAAAGTGCGCCATTACTAGTTAAAACTAGTAATGGCGCACCACTCCAAGGTGCGCCATTAGTAACAAAAAAATTTCGAGTGTTTTTTTCCCAAACTACTAATGGCGCACCACACACCAGGTGCGCCATTAGTAATATATTACTAATGGCGCACCGAGACATGGTCCGCCATTAGAATATACTAATGGCGCACCACATCACAGGTGCGCCATTAGTAGCCATTCCATCTATAACCCTTTTTGTAGTAGTGGGTTGGCTATAAGCTTACAACTTTTTCTCACTTTCTCTCTATATATTTCCTATCAAATGGTTTTTACCTTTCTTTTTTTAAACACAATTGTTTTTTATGCATAGGAGCACGTGTAGAGACGGGCTCTTGATAGCCCACTCCTTGACTTTGTCAATGCCTCTGTCTCCTCCACATAAGAGGGTACTACTTGCTATGCATGCATGCGGCAGGCAGCTGGAGTCTGAGGGGGGAGCACGCGCGGGGAGGTGGGGGGGGGTGTTCTGGTGGGCCAGGGCGGTTAGAAGCGGGTGAGGGAGTCCTGGATTAGGGGGAATCCGGACAGCCGGACTGTATACATCATCCGGACTATTGAAGCATGAAGATACAGGACTCAAGACTTAGGCCCGTGTCCAGATGGGACTCTCCTTTGCGTGGAAGGCAAGCTTGGCGATCCAGATATTGTGTTTCCTTCCTTGTAATCGACTACGTGTAAACCCTAGCCCTCTCCGGTGTCTATATAAACTGGAGAGGTTGGTCCTTAGAAGGACGATCACAATTACAATCATACCATCATAGGCTAGCTCTTAGGGTTTAGCCTCTACGATCTCGTGGTAGATCTACTCTTGTACTACCCATATCTTCGATATTAATCAAGCAGGAAGTAGGGTTTTACCTCCATCGAGAGGGCCCGAACTTGGGTAAACGTTGTGTCCCTCGCTTCCTATTACCATCAGCCTAGACACACAGATCGGGACCCCCTACCCGAGATCCGCCGGTTTTGACACCGACATTGGTGCTTTCAGTGAGAGTTCCTCTGTGTCGTCGCCGCAAGGCTCGATGGCTCGTCTCATCGTCAAGGACAACATTACCTCAAGGGGAGCTCTGGGTGTAGGCCAAACTCTTCGACTTGGCAGCTTCATCATGGCTGCCCCATCGGCGGTCGCGCCAATGATGGCCTCTCGGGTCATGGAGCATAACCTTCGCGTCAGTTGAGAACTCACCGAAAAGATGGATCCGATGGAGCTATCCTCCCTTAATGAGCTCTTGGTTCGCATTGCCGCTCTGGGAGTCCCTACAGACTATGACCGGATCGGGCTTAAACCTGACCAAGAGGACATTAGATCCCCACCGGCCACCCATGAGATAGCAGTAGTGCATGAACCACACACGGACAACCCCTCAACTCTAAGGACGAACCATGTCTGGATCACCGAGCTCCTGAGCCGAACACCTGCCCAATGGAAGACATGACCCGGGTCCCGGACTTAGAATCGGGCATTGGGCCGAAGAAATTGGGCAACACTCCGGATCCCGGACCGTCTGACTCGGAGCCTCCCATGCCCCTGGGTGCTAGATCGGATCAGGATCCAGATTCAGCTAACAACACCCACCCGGACTTAAGCCGTCTCTCCCACATCAGGCAAGAGCCCCAGGAGACAGTACATCGCTACTGGGCCAGATTCCTCCTTGTGCTAAACGAGGTCAAGGACTGCCGCGCGGAAGACGTTGTCTCACTTTTCTGCAAAAACTGCACGAACAAAGGACTCCTCAATGCTATAAGTCGCCGTGACATAGTACACTTTGCGGACTTGGCAACCATAGTACAGAGGTACTGTGCGATGTAAAGCGCCTAGAAAACCCAAACATAATTTTGGGATAGTACGACCCTCATCAGAACCTTTGTCCGAACTAACGGGCGAACTCTCGTAAGTTGGCCGATCCAGTTCCCAAGAAACCGAAGCACACCCCAGGGCTGGGAACTGTATTGGAAGAATGGCTCAATGGGCCATGTAAACTCCATAGCGCTCCGGACACAACACCAACTCATAGCCTCAGGGCATGTTGGATACTCCGGCAGGTTGCAAAAAGTGGCGAGGATCTTCTTGCGGGCCATAAAGCAGAACAACATCCCGCCAACGAGCACAATACGGTACTAACGGTCTTCGAGACTTTCACCTCAAATAATAGGCGCAAGCGAGCTCATCGAAGCTCTGCTGAAATCTGCCATGTGGCAAAAATAAACCCCTGGAACGACACTACTATAACTTTCAATGCCAGTGATGAACCTCGATTCCAGACTGTTCGGACACCAGCCGCTCTGGTCCTTAGCCCAATCGTGGGCGGCTTTCGGCTCATTAAAGTACTCATGGACGGCGGAAGCGGATTAAACTTGATCTATGAAGACACGCTCAACAAGATGGAAATTGACAAAAGCCGCATTGAGCAAAGCGGCACAACCTTCAGGGGAATTATCCCTAGTCGAGAAGCGCGGTGTGCGGGAAAAATCACACTCGATGTGGTATTCGGCACCCCGGAGAATTACAGGTCCGAAGAAATCACATTCCAGGTGGCTCCTTTTAGCAGCGGATACCACGCCGTTCTAGGGCGGGACGCGTTCGCAAGCTTTCAAGCTATACCCCATTAAGGGTACATGAAGCTTAAAATGCCCAGGCCCAATGGAATCATCACTCTAGCCAGTGATCCAGACGTTGCACTTCGCGCAGAAAACAAAACCGCAGCTCTAGCCCTGGAAGCATTATCCGAAGCCCTAGCAGCCGAAGAATTAATAATGCTGCTGGCCACCATGGACAAGGACGACGTGATACTCGACAAGCGACCCAAGTCCACTTAAACCCGCAGACGAGATAGTCAAATTCCAGGTCCATCCAACGGACCCCACGAAGACAGCTTCCAACGGGACACAGTTGAACCCTGCAATGGATGCCGCACTACGGGACCTTTTACGCCAAAATTTGGACATTTTCGCCTGGCACCCATCGGACATGCCTGGCATCCCGCGCGGATTGGCCGAACATAGCCTTAACATACTAAAGGGATACAAACCTGTCAAACAGACCCTAAGGTGATTTTCAGAGCCTAAACGACAAGCAATGGGGGAAGAGCTAGCCAAGCTACTTGAGGCCGGATTCATCAAAGATATCAAACATCCGGATTGGCTGGAAAATTTGGTAATGGTACCAAAGAAGGACAAATCCTGGCGCCTATGCGTCGATTTCAAAGACCTCAACAAGGCTTGCCCCAAGGATCCCTTTCCCCTTCCTCGCATCGATCAAATCATCGATGCCACAGTTGGAGACGACTCGCTGTGTTTTCTCGATGCATACTCTGGATACCATCAAATAAAGATGGCAGAGTCTGACCAAGCCGCAACAGCTTTCATAACGCCATATGGCCCTTTTTGCTTCAACACTATGCCTTTCGGGCTTAAGAATGCCAGTGCAACCTATCAACTCATGATTCAAACATGCCTGGAAAAACAAATCAGAAAAATAGTGGAGGCATACGTGGACGACGTGGTCATAAAAACAAGACACGTCGAAACCCTAATAGATGACTTGAGGCTTACATTTGATAACCTCCGGACATACGACATCAAGTTGAATCCAGAAAAATGCATTTTCGGCGTCCCCTCGGGGAAACTGCTGGGCTTCATTGTTTACAATAGAGGAATTGAAGAGAATCCGGCAAAAATCCGAGCTCTATCACAGTTGGCTATACCAACAGACCTGAAGCACATCCAGAAACTAGCTGGATGCGTGGCCGATTTGAGCCGCTTTATCTCCAGGCTAGGAGAAAAGGCATTACCTTTTTAGCGCCTCCTTCGGCGCATCGAACACTTCGTGTGGACGGATGCAGCTGCGCCCGGACTCGATGAAATAAAGACCTTACTGGCCTGTAATCCAGTCCTAACAGTGCCAAACATCGGCGAGCCTATGCTACTGTACATAGCTGCAACACATCAATTTGTAAGCGCAGTGCTCGTCGTCGAACAAGATGTTGATGGATACAAATTCCCGCTCCAAAATCCGGTTTATTACGTATCCTCACCCCATGCAAATCCCGATACCCACACTACCAAAAAATAGCATATGCGGTCTTCATGGCATCCCGTAAGCTGCGACACTACTTTCAAGAGTGTTCAATTACGGTGGCCTCCGAAGTACCACTCAATGACATAATAAATAACCACGACGCTACGGGCCGGATTGCTAAATGGGCCATCGAGCTCCTCCCGTTCGACATAACATACAAACCACGGCGGGCCATCAAGTCGCAAGTACTGGTATACTTTGTCGCCGAATGCACAGAAGCCGAACTCCCTAAAGAGTACGGCGCGTACTCCAACTGGATCATGCACTTCGACAGCTCTAAAATGCTGGCCAGATTGGGAGCGGGTGTAGTCCTGACATCTCCCACCGGAGACATGGTCCAGTACGTCCTCCAAATATTATACACAAACTCCAATAATGCAGCCGAATATGAGGCTCTGTTGCACGGTCTTCGGATGGCAGTCTCTATGGGCATCCAACACCTGGAGGTGCGCGGGGACTCGAACCTCGCAATATCACAAATTAGCGGAGACTTTGATGCCAAGGATCCGAAAATGGCGGCCTACCGTGTGGCTCGAGAAAACAATCAAGCGGCTGATGTCCTCACCCGCATCGGCGCTAAACGCAACCCTATCCCACCTAACATATTCCTGGAAAGGTTGTTCAAACCATCCGTAGTATGGGAAGGGGAGTCCGGCAATACTAGCACGGACCCGAACTCACCCCCAGATTCCGAACTGTCAGACATAATTGGAGGCTCTGCCACCGAAATTACATCTTCGGCCCACGAAATCATGGCTGTAGTTGCCCCGTGGACTGAACCTTTCCTGGCCTACCTAAATAGGCATGAGCTCCCCAAGGACCAAAATGAAGCACGCTGCATCGTCCGGCGTTCTAAGGCTTACAAAGTCCACGAAGGGGAACTCTACAAGGGAAGTGCTACCGGAGTGCTCCAAAGATGCATCTCCGAAGAGGAAGGGCGGCAGCTTTTGACTGAAATCCATGCTGGACTGGGCGGGCACCACGCCGCGGCTCGAGCACTAGTCAGCAAGGCCTTCCGTACATGCTTTTATTGGCCGACGGCCCGAGCAGACGCACAGGACCTTGTCTAACACTGCGTTGGTTGCCTGCTCTTCGCCAATCAGAGTCATATGCCCCCTACCGCTCTCCAAACAATCCCCATGACTTGGCCCTTCGCGGTCTGGGGGCTGGATATGGTCAGACCTCTTAAAGGGGGAACCCATAAGAAAAAATACTTATTGGTCATGGTGGACAAGTTTACCAAATGGATAGAAGCCAAACCAGTCAAAACGGCTGAATCCGGACCAGTCATAAACTTCATATCCGGGGTCGTACACCGATACGGCGTCCCTCACAGCATCATAACTGATAATGGCTCCAGTTTCACAGCTGATGAAGTGAAAACTTGGTGCGACAAAATGGGCATTAAACTCGATTAAGCTTCCGTCTACCATCCCCAAACAAACAGCCAGGTCCGACGGGCAAACGGTCTCATCATGAGTGGCATCAAACCCAGACTAGTGTGATCTTTGACAGAGTCAAATACGCAATAGGTCGAGGAGCTCGAACTCCGTGCTCTGGGGGCTGCGGACCACGCCGAATCGCACCACCGGATACACACCATTTTATATGGTGTACGGCGCGGAAGCAGTACTACCCTGCGACATAATACATGATTCGTCACACGTACGCATGTATGAAGAGAAGGAAGCAAAATTAGATCGGCATGATAACTTGGATGCCCTGGAGGAGGAGCGCGACGTCGCAAAAGCCCGCTCCGCATTCTATCAATAGCAGGCTCGACGATACCAAAGCAGAGAAGTACGGGCCAAAACTTACAATATTGGCGAACTCGTTCTACGCCTATCGGAGAAGAAGAAGGACAAGCTCAAACCCAAGTGGGAAGCTCCCTTCGTCATTGACAAAGTTCTCACCGGAGGAGCGTACCTCTTACGTAATGCATCCGATAACAGACTCGAGCCAAACCCATGGAACAGGGCAAGGCTCTGGAGATTCTACGCCTAACGCCGAACTCAATGTTCGTCTCCTTACTCCCTCCCTTTTATTTATGCTCCATCCCTTTTCATTTCTCGACTTTTCTTCCTCTTCACACAAAATATTTAATATAGTACGGACTTCCGGATAACTCCGGCCGCACTATATGTGTAAGCAGCACCTGGGGGCTTCCTATATGGAAGCTAAAAATAATTACTCTAATGGCTTTTCGTCGATCACATGTGCATTTCTTTTCCACATGTGCCTTTTCTTCACCATTATATGCATCGATATGACTTATGATGTGGCCAAGCTGGGTTGCCTGGCTCTTGTGTTTATGCCCTACGTTCCCGTTAATTCGGCTAGGGCATAAGGGAAGCACCTCTGTGATTGTTACTGCCGGTTCAGCCGGATGTGTACCTCAGACTGGGTGAAGCCGAAAGCTAGTCTCCTTAAGAGAATATTCGGTCGGTTAACAAAAGATGTATTCGTTTATTACAATGTAACTCCCTAGAAGTCTTGTATCCTGCACCATCGTTCGCAGTCCGGACATGTGCATTGTCGCATGCGTACCCAGGGAAGGGAACCCCTAACGGAACTATTCTCCCTAGAAGATGTTTCTTACTATCCATAAAATATAACGTAACTAGTTGGGTACTTGTCTGTTCAAGCACTTATGACCCCTACGCCTGGTTTCCACGCATACCCTAGTTTTGTTTAACTGAGTGGGTATTCGGACACACCCCGGACTGTAGTATCCGAGGGCTGAAGCGAAAAGGTACGCCATGACAAATGATTTTAATCCGGCTAGGGGCTACTTATGCCCATCGAATTACACAGTCACTTAGACTGACTGTCACTACAAAAAAATACACTTCCGTGATGATACGTGTTTGTCACAGTAGGTCGCGTTTTTTGTCATGCATGTACATCCATGACAAATTTATGACAGAATCAAGATAGTCATACCTGTGCTGTCGAACAAGTGTTCCATGACATTACCAAAATTATCATCACGGAAGTGTCCAGTTCCATGATGATAAATCGCGTGTCACAGAAGTGCTTTCGTCAAGGGTGACCGACACGTGGCATCCACCTTAACGGAACGCCGTTAAGCTATCGGGTCGAGTTTTGAATCCGATAACCCATTAAAAGCCCCGACCAATGGGGATTTTCCACGTGTAAAATCATCATTGGCTGGAGGAAACATGTGTCGGCTCATCGTTGGGACAGATGTCATCCACTCATTGGACGGAAGGCACCTATGATACGTCGACACGTGGCACGGCCCAACAGAGGCCCATTCCTGTGAAAAGCCCGGCCCAGTAAAATTTAGCAGGCCAGCCCATATAAGGCCGACTTGTGTCAGGTCCATTTAACCCCACGGCCCATACAAGATGTGCCAATTCGGCCCGTCAACGGCCCGTTAAAGATTTATCACCATTGCAGCCCATCGTCAGTTCGAGCCCGTTAACAGCCCGCTATATATTTGGGCTCAATATCGGCCCGATGAGATTAAACGGCACATTTAATGGATGGGCCAATTTTCAAGATATACATCTTTCGGCCTTTTAGCGACCCATTTAAATGTTGGGCTAATTTCCGGCCCGGTGTGTCTTTCAGCCTGTTGACGGCTGAGGGAGTCCTGAATTAGGGGGTGTTCGGATGGCTGGACTATGACCTTTGGCCAGACTCCTGGACTATGAAGATACAAGATTGAAGACTTCGTCCCATGTCCGGATGGGACTTTCCTTGGCGTGGAAGGCAAGCTTGGCGATACGGATATGTATATCTCCTTCCATTGTAACCGACTCTGTGTAACCCTAACCCTCTCCGGTGTCTATATAAACCGGAGGGTTTTAGTCCGTAGGACGAACAACAATCATACTATAGGCTAGCTTCTAGGGTTTAGCCTCTCTGATCTCGTGGTAGATCTACTCTTGTACTACCCATATCATCAATATTAATCAAGCAGGAGTAGGGTTTTACCTCCATCTAGAGGGCCCGAACCTGGGTAAAAACATCGTGTCCCTTGTCTCCTGTTACCATCTGCCTAGACACACAGTTCGGGACCCCCTACCCGAGAACCGTTGGTTTTGACACCGACATTGGTGCTTTGATTGAGAGTTCCTCTGTGTCGTCACCTTTAGGCCCAATGGCTCCTTCGATCATGAAGAACGATGCGGTCTAGGGTGAGACTTTTCTCCCAGGACAAATCTTCGTATTCGGCGGCTTTGCACTGCGGGCCAATTCGCTTGGCCATCTGAAGCAGATTGAAAGCTACGCCCCTGGCCATCAGGTCAGTTTTGGAAGTTTGAACTACTCGGCCGACGTTCGCGGAGGCTTGATCTTCGACGGGTTCGAGCCACAGCCAAGCGCGCCGCACTGTTACGATGGGCATGATCTAGCTCTGCCGCTGAACAGTGTCCTGGAGGCTGCACTAGTGTCCGCTCCGACCCTTAGCTCGAAGCCGACTGCGCGAATCGAGGACGAGTGGTTGGACACCGCCTCGGGGGCTGCAATCTCTACGGCGATCGAGCCGAACACCATACCTGTCCTTTGCGAAGCACGTGACTCCAAGGTCCCGGACTCCGAACCTTCCGCGCCCCTGCCAATCGAATCTGATTGGGCGCCGATCATGGAGTTCACCGCCGCAGACATCTTTCAGCACTCGCCCTTTGGCGACATTCTGAATTCACTAAAGTCTCTCTCTTTATCAGGAGAGCCCTGGCCGGACTATGGTCAGCAAGGTTGGGATGCGGACGACGAAGAAATTCAAAGCCCACCCACCACCCACTTTGTAGCCACTGTCGATGATTTAACCGACATGCTTAACTTCGACCAAGACATCGATGGTATGGACGACGATGTAGGAGATTTAACAGAACCAGCGCCTATAGGCCATTGGACAACCACCCCATCTCACGATGTATACATGGTAGATACACCTAAAGGAAACGACGACGAGGAACAAGGGACGAACGAGGATCGCCTCGAAAATCAATCAAAGCGGCGTAAGCGCCGCTCCAAACCCCACCTCGACAGAGAAAGCAGCCATACAGACCCAGCCATAGAGCAGGGCGAACCGGCGGACGATGAACATGCCATCGAGCAACCGTCCGAACAGGGCAACTTGGATAAACAACCTGTCCCCGGCGAAGACAACAGTCCGGATGACCTCACGCCGGACAAGTTGCTGGAGCAGAAGAACCTCCAAAAACGGCTCGTCGCCACTGCGCGTAGCCTGAAAAAGTAGAAGCGGAAGATGCACTCAGAATTAGATGGAGCAAAGTACTCAACACCGCAGACAAATACGGCGACAGTCGCCATACAAAGAGCTATCCGAAGCAAAAATTACTGCCGGAATTTGATGATGAGGCCTTAGAGCCTCCGCAATCAAAAAATAAGGAAGCCACCCGGCCTGACAAACGACCCCATGGCCAACACAGTGCAGCAAAGGATGCCACACACAAGCCGGCACGCGATCCGCACAAGGATTCACATCAAAAAGATGGCCCAGCCAGATCTATCTATGGGCCAAGAAAGCAAGCTCTAGTAAGCAATGCAACACATCAAATATCCGAACATCACGGTACGCCCAGATATACGGGCGCCGCACACCCCTTATGTTTCACCGATGAGGTTGGATCATGAATTTCAGCGGATTCAAGCCCGTAAACATAGAGGCATACGACGGAACAACAGACCCTGGAGTCTAGATTGAGGATTACATCCTCCACATACACATGGCTAGAGGAGATGATCTCCACGCCATAAAATACTTACCCCTCAAACTGAAAGGGCCAGCCCAGCATTGGCTTAAAAGCCTTCCCGAAAACACCATTGGATGTTGGGAAGAGCTCAAGGATGCTTTTCGGGCAAATTTTCAAGGGACCTATGTCCGACCTCCGGATGGGGATGATTTAAGTCATATAACTGAACAACCCGGAGAGTCAGCCCGGAAACTCTGGAACAGATTTCTTACTAAAAAGAACCAGATAGTCGACTGTCCGGACGCCGAAGCCTTAGCAGCTTTCAAACACAGCATTCGAGACGAATGGCTTGCCAGACACCTCGGCCAAGAAAAGCCAAGAATAATGGCCGCATTAACAAGCCTCATGACCCGCTTTTGCGCACGAGAGGATAGGTGGTTGGCAAGACGTAGTACCAGCGACCCAAGTACATCCAAAGTTAGGTATGGAAACGGGAAACCGCAACGCAGCAAGGACCAGCGCCGTACCAAGGGAAACAACCCGAAGAGCACGGCAGTCAACGCCGGATTCAAAAACTCTCAGCAGAATCAGAAAAAGCCGCCCCCCAAGGATAACAGGGATGAGCTAGCTAACTTAAACAAAATCATGGACAAGATATGTCAAATCCACAGTACTCCCGGGAGGCCTGCAAACCATACCCACAGAGATTGTTGGGTGTTCAAGCAATCCGGCAAACTTAACTCCGAACACAAGGGGCTCGACTCACCAAGCGAGGATGATGACGAACCCCACAAGCAGAGCACCGGAAAACAAAAGAATTTCCCACAAGAAGTCAAAACAGTAAATTCACTTCATGTGACAAAAGGGGAGAACATAGTAGCGCCCATCGAGATACGCGCCATACGGCCTATCCCAGAGGAGTCCCGCCACTGGTTGTTAAAACCAATCACCTTCGACCATCAGGATTACTCTAGAAGTATCCAAAACGCAAGCTGGACTGCCTTGGTATTAGATCCGATAATTGACGGACTCCACTTTACACAAGTCCTAATGGACGGCAGCAGTGATTTAAACCTGATATATCAGGACACAATCCGCAAACTGGGGATAGACCCAACAACAATTCGCCAAAGCAACACTTCCTTTCAAGGGGTAACTCCAGGCCCAGATGCCCATTGTACGGGCTCTCCCCTATTAGAAGTTATGTTCGGCTCACCCGACAACTTCCGCCGTGAAAAGCTAACCTTCCACATCGCCCCATTTACAAGCAGCTATCAAGCACTACTGGGATGCGAAGCTTTCGCCCGCTTTAACACAATACCGTATTATGCATCCCTTATACTTAAAATGCCCGGTCCACGAGGCATCATCTCATTAAAGGGAAATATCGAGTGTTCCTCGAGCACGGAAGATTGTGCGGCTGCATTAACAGCCACACACTAAACCAGCTTCACTAAGCCAAGCACCTAAACAGGTCGTTCAGACCCCGGACATGGCTAGACGAGTCCGGCGTAAGGGCTTACTAGCCGCATACCCCCGTTCAAGGGGCTCCGCGCATGTACAACAAGAGACAATAAAACTCAATTTTATTAATTTTTAAAAAAACGTACTTTGTTTATTTAATGTAACGTACATTTTCGCACAATCTTTTTCAACTAAGTTCCTCTCTTTTACAGATGAACAGTGTGCTACACCCGTCCAGGATACGGCACAATGGAGATACAGACGCAGACGTGCAGTAGGGACCCGTTGCAAGGATTCTTTTGAGATTAAGACCCTGCGTAAACCTTTTTTACTGTCTCTTGTTGATACACATCCCCCGGTTTCTTGCTATAATCGAGGTGGAGCCTGGCGTCATGGCATTGGCCACGTCAGAACTTGTGCGTACCTGGACACTAGGGGCTTATTACTAAGGGCGTTGTTCAGCCCGTTTTCATAAAGACCGAATACCTTAGGGAGTGTTCGGCGTCGCGAGTTTGGCCTTATATGCATCAGCTCCGAATCATGTCTTTGGTCAAATGTTGGGTTTGCCCGGCTCCTGTGTTTTGCTGCCTTACGTTCCTCTCTATCGACTAAGGTGGCACCAGGAGAACTACTGCGATTGTGACCCGGTTCGGCTGGGCGAGCACCTCAGTAGAGAAAGCCAAAAACTGACTGTCATGATGTAGCGTGAGACTGGTCAACCACTCGATGACCCACCGGAATCTTTAGGATTCCTCCGCATTAACGAAGGGCCGTTTCCCGGTCAAGCACACACGCGCCCCGAATTCGGGCGAGCGCGGTGCCCCTTGGGGCTATATAGTAGCCCCACTGTCAAACTCCTATGGGTAAGTGAAAGTGATAAAGCATTATAGTCTGGTTGCCTAGTTCGCTACGCTATCACCTCCTTTATAGGACCAAGACGTTGGATCAAGTGTGAAAATCGCCTTTTATAACAACCCCGCATTATATGCGTAAATGTCAAGACTGCCATCTTTCAGGTTATATACACATATACATTAACGGCCACACATGAGGTATTTTAATTCTTGCAGGCACAAGTATCAAAAGCTTTTATATTCCATCGAAACATTGTTTTACAATCATACATGTTATTTGAACATGATGTCCTTCGAGCACTGCGTCTCTATTAAACAAGCGCCCTGCAAAACTTCCTGAAAATAGTGCTCGGCAGGTACTCGGCTCCCGTACGAATCTTGGGATGCAACGTCGGTGGTCTTCATCTCCGCCCAGTATGTCTTGACAAAGGCTAGAGCCATCCGCGCACCCTCCATGCATGCTGACCTCTTCATTGCATTGATATGGGGCACCGCACCAAAGAACTGCTGCACCAAACCAAAATAACTCTTCGACTCAGGCCTTTTCGGCCACAGATGACTCACGACTTCCTTCATGGCGAGTCCGGATAACCTATTCAGCTCCGCCCATTCGGCCAATCGCTCGGATAATGGAAGTGGGCGCCTGGATTGTGGGCTGCGACCAAAAAGCTTTTCCACTTCGTGATCCTTTGATCTCGGAAGTGTTCGGCGCCTCATGCACTTGCCACCAAATCCAGATAAGTATCCGCCGCACTCCACAGCTGGTCCAACTGAGCATACTTAGGATCCCCGAACTTCATCCGCAGCATAAAGGGCTTTCCAGCCGCGATATCTCCGGCCTGACGTAGCTCCTACTTCATAGCTCTCATTGCAGAGCGAGCATCCTTGGCCTCGGTAGTGGCCTTCTCTAGGTCCTTTTGTTCCGCCCGATCTTCTTTTTCAAGAATCTTGCAGCAGTCGGCAGCATCCTTCAACTTCACCGCCATCTCAGCCATTTCCTTCCTGCTTCGGCAGTAAGCAGCCTGTTCGGCTTTCAGCTCTTCGACCGCCTTCAAGGAAGCCGCATCACTTTTTCTGGCCTGCTCCTTGGCTCGGGTGAGTTCCGCCTGAAGGTTATCCATGGCAGAGGCACCATCTGCATCAAGCATACATGTTGTAAGGCAAGGGCATCAAGCCCCCTTACCAGGTGTTCGCGGAGAAAATTTCATACCTTGTGACTCGTCCAACCGCTTGTTGACAAGCGCGATGTCGGCATCCGCCACGTAAAGTTGCCGCTTTAGCTCAGCAAATTCATAAGTCCGGCTAGCCACCGGACACTTTGCCACCTACATAGGGAGAGTGACATGTTATACCTGGGATTACGATCCTCGGCGCGCTGTCATCTTTGACAACGCACCGAGTCTTAGGGGCTACTATCTATACAGGGCGCATCTTTTATATGCGGAACTATCAAAAGGTACATCATTTCGCTGCACCTCAAAACCTCTCAAGAACTCCTAACGGCCTCGTGTAACCCGCCTCCGCTGGATGAAATCCTTTCAATCACCGTGCCCATCAATGCACGATGTTCTTACGAGATAGACGCCGAAAGCAGATCCTTCAGCTCCTCCGACCGCACCGGATGGTGCTGACTCGTCGATGACCTTTTCAAGATCGACATGGAAGGCTTTGGGGAGCCATACGGCTGCTTTCCGGCCCTTCCGGATTCGGAGAAACCCACCGCGACGACACCTCAGGGTCGCCCGCCTCGCAAGGCGGTACGGCAGGAGGGGGCGTTCCAGTCTCCATCATCTCCGGACGAAGATCCCCTGAAGATGAGCTCTGCTGTGAAGGGCGGAGATCCGAACTACAAGGTAAAACTTCTGTTGTCTTTCTCAGGAATAAAATAGGATGTCTCCTATTTTGAAACTCCCCTCTCTACTTACGACTCGCTGGAGGGCTGATCCCCTTGAGGGCACAGTGCGGGCGAGGCACTTCCTGGCGCAGGACCCTCTGACGAAGATCTCTTCCCCCGCTTTGAGACCATGGTCTCCGGGTCTTCAGAGGCGGTCCTCTTCTTTCCCTGGATGGAGGGATTCTCGATCCCTCCTTTTCAGATAGCCTCCTTCGAGGAGACGGTAGCTTCCTTGTTCCCCCCTTCGCCTTCTTCAAAAGGCGCAACCTCCAGCATCCTGGTTAACACGGGATCCGGCGTGGTCTCGGGGAGGGGGGGCAGACACTTGATCAGCTTTGCTTTCGCTATCCACTCCTATTTAAAGGGACAACTCTTTTAAGGGCAATTTTATGACAAATATACGGATAGCGTGTCTGGGTACAGGGCTACTTACTTGAGTATCCGGGCGATCGCAGCTTAGGCCTGCGTCCTCGGTCAAGTCCGGACACATTGCTTGTGATCCGAAGAACAATTTATACATCTCCATGGGCGTCACGCCCGCAAAGTGTTGAAGAGCTCGTGGTCCTTCCGGATTAAACTCCCACAGGCGGAGGGGGGCGGCGTTTGCAGGGCAAAGTGTGGCGAATCAACATAACCTGCGCCACTACGGCCAGGTTGATGTCTCTTTCCAGGAGATCTTGAATGCGGCCCTGCAACAAGGGCACGTCCTTGGACGGCCCCCAGTCGAGCCCTTTATTGACCCATGACGCCAGTCGTGGGGGAGGACCCGAGCGAGAGATAGGAGGCGCCACCCACTTGGTGCCCCTGGGTGCTGTGATATAAAACCACTCTCGTTTCCATAAGTTGAACTCCTCTTGAAAAGAGCCCTCGGGCCATGGAGCGTCAGCATTCTTGCTTATAACAGCCCCTCCGCACTCCGCTTGTTGCCCCTTGATTATCTTCGGCTCTACTTTGAAGGTCTTAAGCCACAATCCGAAGTGAGGGGTAATGCGGAGGAAGGCTTCGCACACGACAATGAACAATGAGATGTGGAGGATGGACTCCGGATCCAAGTCGTGAAATTCTAACCCATAATAAAACATGAGCCCCCTCACGAAGGGGTCCGTCGGGAAGCCTAACCCCCGAAGGAAGTGAGACGCGAACACCACGCTCTCACCAGGCTTGGGAGTGGGAATAAGCTGCCCTTGAGCAGGCAGCCTATGCGAAATTTTGCCGGTTAAATACCTGGCATCTCTCAGCTTTAGCACGTCTTCTTCCGTAACAGAGGAAGGCATCCACCAGCCTTGAAGGTCGGAGCCGAACATCATCGAAGGTCCGAAGCGCCTGAATCTGGAACTTTGGGTGTTGGAACTCGAGGCGAGGGGCGGATTCGATTGAGCTTGAAAGAAAGGAGTAGAGCCTTGGTCTCTTTATAAAGAGGTTGAATACCAAGAGCCCTCCCCCGTGACCGTTTGGGACTCGCCTTCAATAGAGGAGACGTGCCAACGGGCACGATTGGGTTACCCATGCCCGTATTGATGAGAATCCCGGAATAAGGGGACACGATCTCTGCTTTGACAAGACGTGCCAAGAAAACCGCCTCGCTAAACGCGCTGAGATGGGACAGTAAAAACGATTCGAACAAAGGCTTGGCCGTGGTGTGATGACACGCTGCGGAATACGTCAGCAGATTGGATTTGTCTAAATATTATTCTCTCTATGGTGGTATGTGGAAATTATTTTGCAGAGCCGGACACTATCCTTTTGTTCAAAATCTTCTATGAAGTATTCGGAGGAGGAACCCGCCTTGCAATGCCGAAGACAAACTGCACGCCGGACTCGTCGTCATTGAAGCCTGGTTCAGGGGCTACCGAGGGAGTCCTAGATTAGGGGGTGTACGGATGGCCGGACTATGACCTTTGGCCGGACTCCTGGACTATGAAGATACAAGATTGAAGACTTCGTCCCGTGTCCGGATGGGACTTTCCTTGGCGTGGAAGGCAAGCTTGGCGATACGGATATGTAGATCTCCTTCCATTGTAACTGACTCTGTGTAACCCTAACCCTCTCCGGTGTCTACATAAACCGGAGGGTTTTAGTCCGTAGGATGAACAACAATCATACCATAGGCTAGCTTCTAGGGTTTAGCCTCTCTGATCTCATGGTAGATCTACTCTTGTACTACCCATATCATCAATATTAATCAAGCAGGAGTAGGGTTTTACCTCCATCGAGAGGGCCCGAACCTGGGTAAAAACATCGTGTCCCATGTCTCCTGTTACCATCCGCCTAGACGCACAGTTCGGGACCCCCTACCCGAGATCCGCCGGTTTTGACACCGACAACAGCCCATAAATCTGATGGGCCATTTGTTGTCGGACCTGAGTTTCGGCCTTTTAGCGGCCCATTTAAGTGTTGGGCCAATTTGTGGCGCGGTGTCACTTTCAGCCTGTTGACGGCCCATAAATCAGTTGGGCCATTTGTAGTCGGACCTGAGTTTTGGCCTTTCAGCGACCCATTTAAGTGTTGGGCCAACTACCGGCCCAGTGTGCCTTTCGGCCTGTTAACGGACCATAAATGGGTTGGGCCATTTGCAGTCGGACCTTAGTTTTGGCCTTTTAACGGCCCATGCCCTTCATGGTCCAATACCAGCCCGGTTTCTCTTTCGGCCCGCTAAAGGCCCACAACACAGTTGGCCCATTTACAATACGACCTGACTTTTGGCCTCTTAGCGGCCCATGGTCTTCATGGTCCAGTACAAGCCCGCTGTCTCTTTCGGCCTGCTAAAGGCCTACAGTGTAGTTGGGCCATATGTAGCCCAAACTTAGTAACGGCCTGTTAACGGCCCGTGAAATAAATTGGGGCCACCTGTTGCCCGCTTTGATGTCGGCCTGTTAACGACCCGGGAGGTAAGAGGGCCGACCATTAACTTTCGGTCTCGTAACGGCCCATTAACTTAATGGCCCACTAAAGTTCATACATGTCTTTAGGCCAAATTAGATAATTTGAGCCCATTACGACGAGCAATTATGCACAGGACCAAAACCGATCAAGCAAAGTTACGGCATACAGGGAATAACGTATCCAGCATATATTACAGGAAATTACATCCACTAGGTAATCAAAGATTGATGCGAGTGCAAATAAATGATCAGAACCTAACCATCTACAACGTCACAATCTGCAACCTCGGCACAGATGACGGCCATAAGCATGTGGGCAAGTTCTTTCTGCTTTGCTACATTGTCTCTGAAAACATTGATCAGTTGTTGTGTCGCATGACTCTGTACCTCTGATTCATCCACCATTTCCATCATTGCTTCAGCCGTTAATTGGTTCACAAACATACATTTATTCCGTTGCATTCGAGACAGAGAATACTGAACAAATTCAGATGGCGATTTTGGCAGGCTTGTATTATTGATAGTGGAGAGTGTCTCGACCACTGCATCATAACATAAATTAGGACGGGAGCCAAACAGATTAATCATGAGTTATTGCCATATTACCTGGCCTAGATTAACTGGAAAGAAACAATGGGGTTGCCTTGCTGTTTTTAGAGTTTGTCTTCTTATCTTCAGCAGCCTGTTCAAAATTAACACACTAGCATTGCTATCATTGGCCAAGTCAGATAATAGGAAAGCAACATTGACACAACGAACGTTTGGGCAACTAGCCTACACCAAATTAACACAATATGGCACAACTATCATCAGCCAGGTAAGGTAGCACGAAAGAAACATTGACACAATGAATGAATGGGCAACTAGAGAAGCACTACAATTCAGTAATGTGCGTGATATGAGATAGTACATTCATGCAGCTCAGTATGCAAAACTAACAGGCAGTTTTCCTTACAAAAATCAACATTGTGGCCTTTAATCATACATTTTGCTACAACTAAATTTAGATCAGATAAAGGTTGGATTCACGCCGATTAACAAAATACATGCTGATGTAAAAATACAGTGATATACAACAGGTACTTACATCTACATTGGAGCACAGAGAATTCCTGCAAAAATCTTTCCTCATAAATGATACCATTGCAGAAATTCTTCTATCTGTTAAGCTTATTTTCTAAAAGAGAGATGGGTCAGAAACATGTAGAAAATATGATCAGCATGCTATAAAATTTCATGATGCAAGGACATGCACAGGCTTCTTAGAATTGAGTTGACATATTTTTGCTGGACTGGAGCGGACTAGTTCTTTGGCCACTGGAATCTGCTTATTATCGAGAGGAGTTGGGTTTCTCTGTCTTTGGAGCAGATATCTATAAAAACTGGAGTTGGTTTATTATCTCCTGGCGTTTGGATCTTTTGCAAAGGCATTGTTTGTAACCCTTCAAATTCTAACATAGTCGTCTTCCCCTTGCATGCCTTGTATAGAAGAATGGTGCTTTAATTATAAAACATGCGACAGTAGACAGATGGAATAGGTACTGAAGAATAGAAAGGCATGACATATTGACATGTATTCCCCCCATCCGGAAAAAATGGATGGGTCTAAGCATATTTCAGTTCTAGATACATCCTTTTTTATCCATTTCGGCAACATGTAATCCGGACGGAGGGAGTATGGTGTAAGAGCTAGGGATACGACAGGACAACACTAAAAAAACACTAGTTGAATGTAAAACTATATGCTAGTGGAATACGTACAGAAATAACTAAGGCAGCATACACGTGTATGATTGGGAAAATAAGATGGCATTGCAATAGAGCACTAGAACAACACTTCAATGTAAAAAAACATGGTATGGCGATGATGAAGTACATCTTGATGAATAACAATGCATAAGATATTCGAAGCATGATGTCCAAATTAAGCAGATGGCATTGCGATAGAGTAGAATGACAGTACTTGAATTTGAAAACATGTTATCATGAATGGAATAGGTCTTGAAAAACAGGAAGGCATGACATATTTACATGCATGATCAGCATGCTAAGCACATGGCATTGCAACAGAGTAGATACACTCCGGGACATTATATGCATGTTGTACCCATATCACAAGCCAAGTTAGAGCAAGGACCTTGTGGGGTGAAGAGGATTCATCATCTTTACGCAAGTCTTTCAAGAACTGCCTTTACATGTTCCATTATATTGGGTATCATTGACATCAAGTTTATTGGCCTTTACATTGCTCCATGAGGTTCTTGTGGATATATCAGTGTGTGCAATTATATCTGACATGCATGGAAGACAACTAGTAGTTAGATTTATGTAAATGAGTGCATGTAGGAGACGACATAAATAGTAGGACTGGGGTTAACTAGCAGCAACAGGTCTCATAAACTAAAGGGAGAACACAGATGAAAGCTACAGAATATGTATCGTTTGTACTCGAGATTAACTAGATGGCACACAAAAGTATTAAAGAACAACATAGGTAATACTAGAAGTGGTATAATACTATAATCATCAGCCTGTGGGATAGCATTGGATGATGGATGATAACTATGGAACAGTGTTACCTAAAGAACAAGTATCTTAGCTGAACTATGGAACAACGTGAACTCCTGAACAAGACCCGTAAGAGATCAGCATGAATATATAGTGAAATGTGATGATCTATTTTCCGTGCTTAGATCAATAACAAATCCATAAATGTTGCACAGAAGTAAGATGAGGGTACAATCTATCTGGTTGCCATCCATAGGAGTGAGCATCATGTGCTGACTTGTCGATGGCCCTGCAATTGTTGTGGCTGTCCATGTCGGGCACGCGCATTCGATGCAGGGAACTATTGAGTGGGGACTATAGCTCCCTTCTGGTGTATGCTTCCCTTGTTGGAGCAGATTGCGGTGAGTCGAGAAGGCGGTGTATGCAAGATGCAGATAACGCATAATGTTAAGAACGACATATCTCTTTGATCTGAAGAAATACACTAAGAGATCAACAACAAGGTACGAGAGTGGTCACACGTCTGTTGACTGAAGACTAAATTGGGGTCACACGATTTTATTTTATTTTGGTACTGTCCGATCTACGCCGGATGGCTTGATGGCCGTCTTGTGCCTCCCGGCTGACACTGTTCGGAATCTTCCCCGAAGAGCCAGCGACCAACGGCAGAGCAGCCTGCCTCCGCCGTCTATGGCCCCGGCCAAAACCACGCTCCCCGGCTCACCGCACTGCCATGGTTGCGCCGCCCCCGGGCCAATCCACAAAGACTCCCCGTCATCCAGATCCGGCGGCGACAGTACCTTCAACCCACGCAACTCTAAAAAATAGCCATCTAAGCGTTGCTTCCTCGGTGAACTTGCGGCCTCGCACCCTTACGTTAGACACCAGCCAACCGGCAACCTAGGAGCTCCGCCGACTCGAGGGGTGCTGCTTCCCGTTGGGAATCGATTGGCCCAGAATAAAAATTCAGACAACTGACACCTAAAAATTGAGATGAGGGTGCGACCTATCTGGCGGCATGGTGAAGTAGGCAGGTCCAGCTGCCGAGTCGGTGAGGCCGGCGCGGCTGCGGTGGTGACCGGCGGCAGGGAAAGAGCGATGTCGCGACGGCCGACGGCTACGGGGAAGCAGCGCCAGGACTCTGGACAGATCCGAAGTTGAGCCGCTCCGGCGCCGTGAACAACGGCGGGGGTGAGTCGGCTCCGGTACGGTTCACGCTGCTGTCGTCGAGGCAACACCAGCAGCACGGAGTAAGAGGTACACGGACCAGTGCACGACGGCAATTGGACAGCATCTTCGGCATTAGGGAGGAGGGCGTCTGTGAAATTGGTGCAGTGGGGGCGCCAAGGAGGTGGGGCTGAGGTTTTGCGGCTCGGGAGAAGGGAGCTTCCCGGGGAGAAGGTGATTTGGCACCCACGAGGTATGAATGGGGGCGGGCGGGGGAATTGGGAGGGGAGTGGAACCATGTCTTACGGACGCATTTGACTGAAATGTGAGGGGGAGTTACAGTTCTACCCTTGCCTATAGGCTTCTCGGCTTTCGTCTGTGTACTGAGGGTCGGGGATAGTAGAGTAACTTTGCTTCTCCCTAAATAGTGGGCGGGAGCGATTTCAGGCGAGGAGGGCGTGTTTTGAACTATAGTGGGCGCGAGCGATTTGAGGCGAGGAGAGCGTTTTGAAATAGTGGGCGCGAGCTATTTCAAGTAGGAGAGCGTGTTTTGCCGACCATGGTTTATGAATTATTCGGCACATGTCATTTTGGCCAAGGAGAAGGCGCGCTTGGATGAAGTTACGAACCTACCTTCGATGTACAACGGGCCAATTGATGTGTGTCCCACATAGGACGGTAATTTCGCGTCTCCCATTTATTTGCTCGGGCGAATTCCACCGAGCAGAGAGGATGTTTAATGGTTCGTTCAAATTTTGGGAGAACGAGCATCCACGTCTACCTTACCAAGTCGATTCGAATCAAATTTTGAAATATTAGCTTGCCACTTCTTTTTTAGATGGAGAGATGATGCTCGGGAGTAATGTGTTTTTACATGCTCGTTGCTAGCGATTTACTATATGACAAATAGTTGACCCACTCAAAAACGCGAATCAAACCCAAAATGAAATATCTCGATTCAATGAACTAGCTCATTCAGTAGGTCAAAATAGTGAACTAGATCCAAAATTGAACACCTCAATTGAGTAGCATGTTGTATAGTATTATAGTACTCCATGAACATGTTGAAAGTCAAATTAATGAACTTGTCTGATATACGCATATATCCGTTCATGTGTGGATTGCAGACAACATGTTCTCCAATTTAAATATTTGAATGCAAGTTTATATCGAAACATGGTTTATATCAGTCTTTGATGCATAAAACGCGACCTCCCCCTCTCCCGGACTCCTCTCTCTCTCTCTCTCTCTCTCTCTCTCTCTCTCTCTCTCTCTCTCTCTCTCTCGACAATCTTCAATTCTGTCGCACGCATCCGACCAAAAACCTTGTTGGTCCCTCTCCCTCCCTCTCTCTCTCTCTCTCTCTCTCTCTCTCTCTCTCTGTGTGTGTGTGTGTGGGGGGGGTCTTTCTAGTTCGCATTCATATATACACCATCTATAGGTCTCTCTCTCGCACACTATGTATGATACTCTAGCTAGTCCAAGCTAGATATCTTGGGTGCACTCATCGTACGCACACAAATTCCTTGGCTCTTTGCCCGTAACTCTCTCACGCACCACTATGTCGTCTCGGAGCTCTTCCCCCCTCTCTCAAACTCTCCATCCACCTGGGTCACACATACACATGCATATCTCACTCGCACTCGATAGGCCCATCTAAAACTCTATCTCTCTCCCTCGTTCTCTCTCCATCTCACACGCACACACACACACACAATCTCATGCCCAGCTAGCCAAGTATGATGGTCTCTCACTCAATTGTAGGCACACGCAGTCCCCCCTATATGTATATGACTAGCTAATCTTAGTCTCCATCACAAACATGTGCATGGTCTATCTCAATTTTTCCCGGGGCATCTTTCTCTCGCGCACGCACTCCCTCGATCTCCCACCCATATAGTCCCCTCACGATCTCGAGGGGATCTCTCTATCACAAACACACCCTCTCTCCCTCCCCATGCGTCCATGCCATCCATGTGTCCCTCTCGACCTTTTTTCCTTGTTGGCCAGACCTCTATTGGACATGTGCTACAGGGGTGTCTATCTCCGTTGCAAACAATCACACACTAGCTATCTTCGTGTATATCCTCGCCTCGCTTTTCCATCTCGGAGATGCATGCGTGATATGTTCGCATAAGAAACGAAAAAACACACTCTCTCTCTATTTTATCGTTTGTTGTCACTTGCTCTTTCACACACATACTCTTTTTGCACACTTACTCATTCTCCTTCACACGCACTTGATCTGTCTCGACTGAGGCACTCTCCTCCATCCATAGCATATAGATTTATTGTGAAGTCAAACATCACAAAGTTTGACCATGTACGTGGAGAAAAACAATTACATCTAGTACGGCAAACATATACCAATAGATTCACCATGAGATGCAGTTTTGTATGATGTATCCTTGGTATTGTAGAAATAAATAACATTTGCGTAAACCTGATCAAAGTTTCCAAAGTTTGACTTCTAAAAAATGTACATGCACTGCATTGTCGAGCGGATGGAATATCTCTTTCCCCCTCTCAGCTATTTGATGCACCACTCAGCCTTATCGGGGCTCCTCAATCTCTCTCAAAACTTTATTTGTCAGTTTGGTTCGTGACCTGACCCTCATGCCTTGATGGCCGGTACTGCCTGGTGTGGACGTGAGATGTAAAATATTTCTGCCTGGCCAGGCTTGTGTGGTGCTGAAGCGTTTGGTTCATGCCTGGGACAGGCAAAGCATCAAAGTCCCATCAATCAATCCATGCATCAATTATTTAATGCTAATATCCATCCATGTTGCTGTTAGCCTCGTGGCCGCACGACCAGGCACGACCAGGCGTTCGAAATCGGTCGCTTGGGCCAGGCTACTTGCAGCGTCTGGAGTTCAGCCAGGCTAAATAAAGTGCAAGCGAACCTAGCCCAGGCGGGCTTTCTTTTTCACAGGGTAGCAACCAAACAAGTGTGCATGAAATCCAGCCACAACCCCAGGCCACGCAAAAGATGCTCACGACGCAAGCCAAACTGGCCTTATATATCCCTAGTTCACACATACACATGTCTCGCTCGCACTATACATATAGACCCATCCAACACTCTCTGCCCTTGTTCTCTCTCCATGTGACACACACCCCACCTAAGTACCATAATCCCTCACTCCATCATAGGCTCTGTTTGGATCCATGGGTTAGAGTAAGTTTGGGTTAGTTTGGAGTCAACTAACCCAAAAAGATCCAAACAGGAGGGTTAGTTTAGGTTAGATGCATCTAACTCATCCAAAAAAACTAACCCAACCAAGAGATGCTTATTTGGGTTAGTTCTTCTCGGGACCACTAATAAACACTTTTTTCTCTCGCTCTCCCCGCACCAGATCCCTCCCCAGTTCCTCGAAGCTTCTCGTCCTTTCCCTCCCTCCCTCTCGCACCGCCCGTGAAGGTGCCTCGCCGTATCCGCGCTCCATCTAACCCTGCCATCCAAACACGTATTTACTTAGAGTTAATTCAGGGTTAGTTCAGGGTATGAATCTAACTCTCACCTCTAACTAAGTTAGAGTATCCAAATAGGGCCATAGGCGCAAGCACTCCCCCACCCCCTAAGTATGATTATCTCTTACTAGCCATCAGGAACACATGTACTGTCTCCTTCCATCCATACGTCTATCTCGATATCTCTCGGGGCATCTTCTATCGCGCACACACCTTGTCACTCGATCTCCCACCCATGTAGTCCCATCACGATCTCTAGGGGATCTCTCTATGACAAACATACACTCTCTCCTCCCCATGTCTGCATTTTCTCCATACGTCTCTCTTGACATCTCTCCCTTGTTTGTCAGACCCCTCTTGGCCACATGCTATGGGTCTTCCTCTCTCAGTTCCAAACAACCACACACTATCTCCTCACCTTGCCTCCGTTGTCGAAGATGCATGTGTGATATGTTTGCATAAGACACGCACGCTTTTTCTCTACTTTTATCATGTGTTTTCCATGTCTCTTTCACACACGCACACACACTTTTTCACTCTCTCTCTCTCTCTCTCTCTCTCTCTCTCTCTCTCTCTCTCTCTTTAGGGTCTCTGTCATGTCCATAAGCATATGGATGTTTTGAAAAGTCAAACCTCAGAAAAGTTTGACCAGGTATATGTGGAGAAAAACATTTACATCTGGAACGATCATTAGATTCATCACAACATGTACTTACTTCATACTATCATTTATCTTTGGTATTGTAGATATAAGTAATTTCTTTATAAACTTGGTCAAAGTTTCAAAAGTTTGACTTAAAAAAATGTTGTAACTACATTATCGAACGGAGAGAGTAGCTCTTTCTCTTTCTCTGCTATCTCTCACGGGCCTCCCCTCTCACTCGAACTCTCTATACCGACGGATTATACACTCACTGTGTCAGCGTATAGCTCCGTATATTGTTTAGTTGACCGGTCAACCAATCCACATGCTGCGTTGTCAGCTCGTGTTCTGTATCTTGGTGTGCTGGCCCATGTGGCAGTGGGTGAAAATAAGTAAACTAGAGGCCCATCTGACACCCGGTGAAGTAAACAAAGTTGAAACCACTCAGGGTAGCACCCCACACGCTAGTAAATTGAGGGTGCATTGAGGACAAACTTCTTGCAAAAGGACGACTTTCAAGACAATTCACCACTCAAGGCGGCAGCATGCATGAAGGACGACTTTTCGCGCACACCCAGCACAGAACACACACCAGCACACGTATACACCGGCGTCGCTGCCGGTTGAGATGGACGGCGAGGCAGCCAATAAGCAGAGGCGGCTCGAGCCAAAACCGCATCCGGTGAGCTGGACTTCATCAGCAGCCTCCCCGATGACCTCGTCATCATCGGCCTCCTCCCCACCAAATCTGCCATGTGGACCGCCCCGCTCTCCCGACGGTGGCTCCCCCTATGGCGCTGTTTCCCCCTCAACCTCACCGTCGACAGCTGCCTCTGCGACGGGGATTGCAAACGCATGGCCGCAGTCTCCAAGATCCTTTCATTGCACCTTGGGCTAGCCAGATGCCTTGACATCCGCATGTTCAGTACCAACTGCATGGTCCAACCCAAATTCGACGAGTGGTTCTTATCCCCCGCCCTAGATCAGCTCGAGGAGCTCAACTTTGAAGCTGGACTATGTCGCTCTCTGCCGCCGTCCGCGCTCCACCTCACGCCAACGCTGCGCCGCGCCAGCTTCAGCTCCTGCTATCTTCCCCAGATTAATGCCGCGCCCGCCCTTCTTGTCCCTCAACTCAAGCAGCTTGACCTCTTCGACATTGTCATCTCGAAGAAGGCTATGGAGCACCTGCTCCGCAGCTATACTGCCCTCGAGTACCTTCATCTTGAGCAGATCAATGGGCTCATTAGCCTCCACATCGCCTCAACAAATCTCCGATGGATTTATGTGTCTTGCTAGCCCCGCAACAAGACATCAATTGGGAAGAGATCATTACAGCTGTTCCACGTTATGGTCATTGAGAATGCGCCTTTCCTTGAGAGATTGCTTGTATCGGATCTAGAAGGTCCAACAAAAATCAGGGTCATTGACGCGCCGAAATTGACAGCGTTGATGTACTCGTCTGCCAAATTCTCCGAACTCTTTATTGGATCCGTAATCGTTCAGGTACAGCACTCATCTTCTTCTCCGTCTTCTTGAAATTCACATTTTTAAATTTCTTCTTGATGTATTTCGACCGTCTTCCGAAAATGATTCCCACAAGCTTGACCCAGTCCATGCGCACGGTGAAGATCTTAGCACTAAAATCTATCGGCCCCAATCTGGATCAAGTTGTTGGATTCCTTACATGCTTTCCGTGCATGGAGAAGCTACTCATCGAGGTGAAACTTCTTTCCTATAAGTAAACGGTAATCACAACATAGCTCAATTTTTTCGTAATTTTCCCAAATTACGATGACAAGTGTAGTGTTCAAAACTGCATCTACGACCGCACCGAAAGAAATGTTTTAGTATTTTTCTCACGTGATCACCTGCATCGCTTTTTATGCTGTACTACTACTATAGTAGCCTAGGCTAGTCATAGTGGAAAGTAACTTAGACTACTCCAAAGAACTCTATGGTTACCCTAAGAGCAAGTACTACCTCCGTCTGGTTTACTCTTCCAATTTTGTAGTATCAAAATTTGACCATAGATTTAATCGACAAAATGTTAATGCATGTCACTAAGAACTATATCGTTGGATTAGTATTTGAACATAATTTCAAATGGTGTAATTTTTAGTGACATGCATTGGCATTTTCTTAGGTAAATCTATGGTCAAAATTTTATACTAATATCTGAGTAGTATTTTTCGTCCCAAAATTCTTGTCTTACATTTGTTTAGATAGGGATGTATCTAACACTAAAATGTAACTAGATACATCCGTATTTAGACAAATTTAAGACAAGAATTTTGGGACGGAGGGAGTACAAAAGTGGGCTATGTAGGCCAAAACATGTGACAAATTCACTTGTGATGCATTTGGCATCGATGCCCCTCCATTGCTCACCTGGTGCCCCAATCTGGATCACCTACTTTGCTCCGGTGCCAAATTAACTCACGCAATGAAAAAACACTGCGTGGGAGAGAGAGAGGACTGAGGCAATAAAAACACTTGTTTGGGAGAGTGAGAGGCTGATGTAGTTGGTTTGATTGATTTGTTTATACATGTGGGTCTGTGTGCACAGCGGTGCCAACTCTCTCACATCGCGAGAGCGGTGCCAAAATCTTTTGACTTGACATCGATGTATTATGTGGCATACTTTTTCGAAATATGGCATCAGCCACATAGTGGAAGGCAACAAATGCCCAAGCTCTTCACATGCTCCTAGTTAAATGAGAGGAAACAGAAAGAGAGAGAGAGAGAGAGAGAGAGAGAGAGAGAGAGAGTGAGTGAAAAAATATCACTAGCCAGCCAACCCTATCGTATGAGCGAATGATATTGGTACCTCTTGATGACACGGCAATCTTATGCAGCCAGCTGCTCTAATATGTTCTCTTCTTTTGCAGATAAAAAAAGACCCGAAAGTGAAAATGTGCTGCACTATAACAATCTCATCGAATGCCTTGATCTCCATCTTACGAAATTGATTTGATTGACTACCGAGGCAGCACATCCGAGATTAAATTGGCCAGTGTTCTTTGTTCGGAGGCAAGTGTGCTCAAGGTAATGAGGTTTGGCGCCTTCGCACAACAATGAATGGCATGCCGATCACCGTAAGCGCCTAAGCCTAAATGACAAAGTCTCCGCAAGCTGAATTTGTTTTGAAACATCAAGTGGCCAGAGACTCAAAACTTATTTGCCCATTAGTGACTTGTCGGGGTGGATTTTAGTTTGTATGATAATGCTGCATCCACCTAAAGTAACGAAAGTTCTTACGTAAACTTCCTAGTAATTCCCTCTTCCTAGGTGCAGCATTACTCCTAACATTTGTAATATCAGTTTGAAACTAGTAATATTGCCGTGTCCTAATCCTGCATTTTCAAAATCCTTTGAATCAAACAGGACCTGAGTTGGTGATGATGTTGTGCCTCCCATCTTTGACCAATAGCCGTCAAATCTAGATCTGACGCATACAAACCAAGCTTCTCCATTTTTGCAAAAAGATGCCCGTACTTGTTCCCTATTTAGAAACAACTCCTTGTCTCTCGCAATCAGCTTTATCTCCTCCCAACCACATCTAGAAGGCGGTGGAAAAATCTGGCGTGATGGCCCCTGCCGGAGCCGTCCACCCCCAATCTTGGTGTTCCGTGCAATGCACGGGCATCTACGCACGGGAAATTATGTCGAACAAGGCTAGTTGTAAGCAGGCTAGCTCTACAGCCATGATGATAGTGACTGCAGACGGTGAGGCTGACTATGGTATGCCGAACATGGCGCCTATACTCAGGTGTCATCTCCGGCGTTGGGTCTTGTCACTTTTCACTGTGAGGAGTAGCACGTAATAATTTGGCCAACGGGTAGTACAGTGCTAGTACTAGTAGCACCACCGTCTAGATTTAGGAGTACTACCACATCCATCTGGATTTTAGTATTTGACTAGCAATATCTAGTAGTAATGCATGTCACAAAAAATGTACTACTCCCTCTGTAAATAAATACATGGTGTTTTATTCCTATCGGCGAGAGAACTTAATGTTTTTTGCTAACTATTAATATGATTACATGCAATGAACTAAACACTGCATGTCATGTTTGGTAGTCTCAAGTCATTGAAAGCATGCACGGCTCACATCTCTCATTGGTTGATATGTCACGAAATAAGAAACAAGGAGGGAGTTAATGCACCGTGCCTAAGTGTTTTGGGATTATTTGGTTTTCGTAATGTGACTTACACAACATTTTTGTTTACATGCATTAACATTTTATTAGTTAAATCAAAGGTCAAAACTTGGCGCAAAATGCAAAGGGGACCAATAAACCAGTAAACATCAAACTTCTCTCGTTTGGCCCCAACTAGAGGTCCGGTGAGATGACTATACTGCACCGGCACGGAGGGGGACGCAGCTTCATTGACTTACGGCAACTACCTTTGGGTGAATGACACGTGGGCCCAGGGGGTGGCTGGCCCACCTATCATACAGCCAAAGGCAGATGCAGTAGAGGGCCGAGGAGTAGTACGAAATCCTACGCACCTACGCACGCTAACCAAGGGAAAGAGTGATCACTCGAATCGCAAGATCAGTTGACCCATGGAGGCGATGAGCGCGAGCATCAGCCGGCTGTGCCAGATGGTCCACGACACCGGCCTGCGGCCCGGCAACGAGGAATGTCTCCAGGTAGTAATGCTTGAGGCCGCCAGGTCTAGGTGCCGCTTGGACGACAGCTTCGTCTCCTTGTTCGACGAGGTCCTCGTCGGTTTCCTCGACAAGTTCACCGTCGTCAAGAAGCTCGCGGACGACTTTGACGTAAGCCTCCAGCCGACGCGCCCATGCTCTGCGATGCCCGCCACCCTCAACGACCACTATGGTGACAACCTCTTCGACTTTGGTGGCCTCACGACCGCTGCGCGTCGCGCCGAGAATGTCCACTCGAGGTCGCGCCGCTCGCAAGCGAGTTCGGCGCAAGCAAGACACCATCGACATAGTCACCCACGTCTACTTGCAAATCGTCCACAAGGACTAATACATGCAAGAGGAGGACGATAGGACGCTCGCCTTCTTGGACCGCATGGCAACCTTGGACGGCACTGTTCAGAAGCACGTTGAGCTCGCCGCCAACGCCGCTGCTCCTCACACGTCGGTTGGTGACCCGACGCACTAGGGCGTGAGGATGTCGTTGATAGATCCGTATGTATTTTTACATTTCCATCAAATCCATGTAGTAGTATATGATACTACAGTAATTATCTTACCTTTCGCATTAACTTCATAATTTTCGTACGTACTCCATGCTTGAACGGCGCCAGAACCAAACTTCTCATTACTCTAGGCAAAATTGTTATTTTCTATCTATTGATCGCGCCATGGAGCAGAACCAAATTTTACAAGTTACGAGTTCAAAAGGAAAAGCCTGCCGTGCTCGCGTCGCACCCCCACATCTGGCACACCTCTCAAGCGGGAATGCGTGCGGTGTTGCATTTTCACTAACAAGTGGGACCGCAGTTGAGCAAACCGACTATCGGCAAACCCCCACCCCGCCCATCGCACGATGGCTGAGAAAACAGGAGGGAGAAGACATGGCTGTAGCACGGATGGGACTCGTGTTGGTGGCGTGTGTCGTACTGCTAGACGTGAATGCTAGTTATGGCCCATGCCAGCCCACTATATCGAGCCTATATCGAGGTACGTAGAACACATTTCCTGCAGTCCGTGCTCAGCCCTCCTCTATCTCTCTTCTCAGCCAGCCAGCGGACGCGCAGAGCCCATCGTCTGTTTGCTCACATGCGGCCCCACATGTCAGTGAAAACGCAAGAGGACCCACTGAACCTGCACATCTTTCACCTCGACGCTGGTGATGAAAAACAAACCAAGAAAGATCTTGGTGGCGCTTTTGGAGTTACTCAAGAGTAGTAAGATTCTATTTACAGTTTAACCCAAGATGCACATCTCGTGGCTTCAACTAACACTCTATTTTCTTTCATGACACGACCTGGATGCTGGATGTCCCACGTGTCGGCAAAAGGAGGAAGAACCCGACCAAATCTTCGGTTGTGCTCTCGGATTAGACTAGTTGTGCTAACTTAAAAATTTTATAGGTACTCTCCTCCGTTCCAAAATACTTGACTTCCATTTGTCCAAAATGGATGTACCTATATACTAAACCATGTCTAGATACATATATATTTTGACAAATAGAAGGCATGTATTGTGCAAATGAGGAGTAGAATGGATGCAAGTTTTGTATTGGGAAGAAGAGTACATCCATATATTGATAGAGCGCAATTTAGTAGATGTTCTATCACTTTTAGCTAGCACAGAGGCTATAGATGAGATTAGTGCACTTGTTGATACTCTACTTGGTATGCGTGTTGCTTCTTAGACACAGAGAAAAACAGACCGGAGGGAGTACTAGAATAGAGGCTAGACATGAGACTAGATGCGAGGAAGCAATGTCTACTTCTTTACACTCAAAGAAGAAAGAAGCATGCAAGATCGAGCCTCTGCAGATCAACAATGAATGCATCGAGAAGGCATTAATCCAACTTACAGGAATAGTAAAATGTATTCTTGTGTTTCTTGTTTTCCTTGGTCTTTCTTTTCTAGTCAAAATTATCGTTGGAGTTCGTGCAAAACGGAGGTCCGTTTGGCGTCGTGCATTGCAGTTGGCCTTACAAGTGGGACCGCAGTTAAGGAAACCGACTATCGGCAAACCCCCACCTCGCCCGCCGTGCGATGGCTGAGTTAGAGAAACGATGAGGTTGAAGAGATTGCTCTAGCACGGACTCCAAGAAATATGGTATCAGATGGAAGTCGTGCTGGTGGCGTGTGCCGTACTCCTGGACGTGAATGCTTGTTCTAGCCCATGCCACCCTACTACTAGTATCGAGGATTCAAGGTGCTGGTTACATAGTACAATATGGCTACAGTATAAACACCCGCACAACACACGAAGCATGTGAAGCTAGTACAAATAGTGTACTACTATTGTTGATTGGCCTCATTCGATAACCTATTGCAATGCACGTACAATTATGTATTCAGAAAATATTTTTTGCCTCGTCGCACCACTCACTCACAGAAGCGACTCGAAAGCCATTCATAAATTTAGTAAGTTTAGCACAGGCATATCATTTTATTACATACAACAGGTCATCAACCCACATCGACAACGAGGATACATTATAAATACTAAAGTTTTCATCACACAACAAATAACAAGAAATGAAATGAACTTCAACTCAACCATTCCTCGGGGTTGGAAACGCTTGCTTTGAACCACAAGTGATTCTCTCGACGGGCCATCCATTGTCGATCCGAGACCAACGAGGACTGATCATCCAGCTGAAGCGGCCTACTATATCGAGTACCGGGTAGGGAACCACCCAAATGTCCGAGGTATAGACACAGCTTGCTTCTCATAAATGGTAGTAACATTGTGTCAACAACAGTTTGATCGCCTTTCACCATCATTGGATAGCTTTGTCCAAGGAAGAGCGAAGTTTTCCAAGACTATCAATTCTGTACCAGGGAGAAGGAGTTGGCGCTAGCACACTAGTATCCATCCCAATACCATGCAACGGGTGTTGGAATAGGTCGGAGAGTGCGACCATGGGAGACTAAACCTGCTTCCTTAGCAAGAACATCATCGATGGGCTGTATACACACGAGAAGAGGTGATCCATCGCAATTAGTTGCCAGCGCCAAATAGTATATGGGCACCGCCGTCCTCATGCTCGTGATCATCACCATCGTCATCTCCCCTTGGTTATAAAAATCTTCAAGTATAGGTGGTGGAATGTTCGCAGGACCTTGGAAACACAAGAAGAAGGTTAATTAGTAAAGGGAAACTTGCTAACCCGCATGCATGTGGATGAAACAATTAAAATTACGGTGGAAGACAAACGTACCGAAAGAACGATTCCATGCAAAAACAGTGCCACGAGTGGTGGCAGCAAACACAAGGCCCTCATATTCAATTGCATCACAATACTCATCGATGTACCGAAACTGATTTTGAGCAATATCCATCGAGTCAAACCAGCAAGGACGGCAACAAGCTTGTCGAAGATATCAACAACCTCATAGTTGTTGTAATTCCAAGAGCGGTTGGGAACTCGAGAAATTGCTACCTTCCGTAGAAGACAGTCACCATGATTGTATTTGAACGTGCGTACAATACCGGTGTGCTCAACCTCTGGGCAGTTTGCTGAGATTTTTAGAAGTGGAACCCGGTCACGAGTGTACACATTCACAAGTTCCCACTCGCAGTTGGACCCAATGTAAACAAACCAATCTCCATTTGCGACTGCCCAAGCCTTGCCCTCAGGCGATGGCATCTTAACATCATACGTATCATTATCAAGTGGCATCAACTTGCACTTGGCGAGGCCTCCGTCGTGACGGTGCCAGTCATCAGGGTCACGGCGAAGAAGATAGGGGAGATCAAACCGCTCCTTGACTCTTGGGTTCCTTGTAATGATGTTATTAGTTGAGTCAAGAATGGGCTTGAATGAACCTGCCATGCTAGCCGAGGTAATGACATCGCACCGATCAATGAGTTCCTCCACCAGGTCATCTTTCAGATCGGGGCAAGAATAACGGGGTCGTTTCCGTCCTGTTCCCTCCATGGAGAAGATGACCGAACAATGGCAAAAGAAAGGGTGAAGGGATGAAGAAAAATGGAGGAGGGAGAGGAAGAGCGTGCGACAGCAGTTCCAAATCGAGAGGGAAAGGCGAAGAGTCGGTGCACGGTTGCCAGTTTGCCACGGTTCACGAAGGGGCGCCCCGGCCTACACGTCGGTTCGGAAATACTCCTACTACTCGCCGTCGTCTCACTGATATGTTGGAACGGGACCACATGTCAACGAAACATGGTGTGTAATTTCTCGTGCAAAATGCGATCTGGCCGCGTTGGCCCGAGGTGCCGCATTAGTTATCGACCTTTATTTTTTTAATGGCGTGCCATTCAGTTTTGAAGCACGACTAACTGGTACTGTACGCAGAGAAAATATAAACTACTCTACCAGTAGTATAAAAAAGATATATAGGCTGGAGCTTCAGCGCTTTCTTGCCAAGGGCTGCCCACTTGCTTCTCACACAACGACCCTCTCTCCAGATCTAAAAAAGACGGCCCCTCTCTCCCTCCTCACCGGTGGTCACAGATCCGTCGGGGAAGAAAAGGACGTGCAGTGTTGACGCACTCGTCGTCGGCGAGCGAGGTCACGCACTGACGACAAAGCCGTCCTCTCAGACTTAGCGCCCGTGCTAGATGGCCTCTGTCCCCAAGCTTGTTGTCGTAGTGTGTGCGGAGGACGATGACCACGAGTGAAGCCACTTCCCGCCGACCCTCAGGTATGCTACCTCTCTTCGAACCATACCCTTGTTCTATAGCCCCATCTGGCACGTCGTTGCATGTGGATCTTTTTCCACTCCACCACCTTCCCAATTTGCTATCCTCTGCTCTGCTCGCCACGCAGACGAAAACCATAATTTGCACTATTAAAGGAAACCCTACTTCATGCAGACTAATCCATGTCTGGGTTGAATAGGGAAAGGAAGGGAGATTGCACTGTCCAAGAGAGTAGTTATCGAACCCGCATCTAGGTTGAAAAGGGGAAAATCAGTAGCTAAGGAACGAGTCTCGTGTCTCTTGGTTGAAGAAGGGTAGAAAGTCATGACAACGCAATAGAGAATGCCCAGGTCGATCGGTATGTTGTCCTCACATAGGAAAAAGGTGGCTAAAGAGAACAAAAATGGGACGTAATCCACATATGTTGCGTGCATATTTGTTGCTCTGGGCAACCATACCTCCCTCACCACTCTGTGTCCGTGGAGGTAGATCGTACTGGTGCGCCCATTGTCCGAATGGGCCTCCAATGCTCTTATTGCCACTTTTTTTGCTATTAGTATAACGCCAGCAGTCAATTCAAGCAATGCTACTCCTAAAGTGAAGCCACATTTATCTAATGCCTCTCTCAGTCTAATGCCACCGATAAATTTAAGCAATGCCATTTAATGTCACTAGATTATTTCAAGGTTAGCTGTTGATTGTGGATGTATTGTTACCTTTACATTTTGTCTAATGCCACTAGTAAACCAATGCTGAAACTTGTTACCTTTACATTTTGTATTGTTAATTCTTATAGAAACCTCCCAGTGCTAGAGTTTATTGAAATTTGTTCAGTAAAATCATTGTACTGTACCCTGTAATAAACTAACTACTCTACTGTTGCACTAGCCACTGGATTAGTGTATATTTGTAGTATTCGAATGGTGTAGAGTTCACTAAAATTATCCCGGTAAAGCTAGTCACACCTTTGTTAAAATTAATGTTCATTATGTTATCGGAGGAGGTATGTATGTTTGTCTCTAATGCCTGTCAACTACATACCAGACATCATGATGTAATGTTAAGTCATTTCCTTTTGTACAGTGTCACTGAATTGTCAAGGCGGTGATGGCATTTTATTTTATTAGAACTGCACAAAATTTGCTTAAAAGAAGAGGAAAGGTCAGGAATGGCTCATTTTTTCAGAAAAAACTATGTATGCCTTCCTGACATCAGCCATTGTTGCTTTATTTATTCCTTCAAGCAGGTTGTTAGAAACAGTCTTGCTACCTTTTCCCATTAAGAAATTGGAATGCTTATATTTGTGAGTCTATGCTTCAACTAGTGCCACTTTTATAGTAATCACACTTTCAATATCTATGCAAACAGGGATGCTCGATTTTAGTGGAGCTGCACAAAAAGTCCATCTGGTTCAACATTAGGAGCATGTTTTTTTCCAAACCTTTATATCCAATTGGTGGCACTATGAGTTGTTCATTACGAAGGTACATGGTTTGCTACTATCTTGCTACTCTTTTTGTACTGTCATTAGATAGTAATACTAGTGGTTTGCTAGCTGCTTGATATGTTTACTAGCTACTTGATGTTTGTGTAGACAGAGATGTCTGCCCGTTGCTATTTGGCAAACAAACAAAGTTTCCGCAATTTTGGTTGAACTGCACAAGAGAATAGTAGTCACTGCATGCAGTGCCATTTGAAAATAGACACAAAGATTGGATAGTCACTTCATGGATTGCAGAAAAGTAGTACTGTACTATTTACTAGCTGTCAGGACCCTGATTCCAAGTCACATCGATCTAGCCGGTAACACCTCATATCACTTTGCGGCCTCACGCACGGTATTCCCACGGGTGTCGCCTTACCATGGCCCGGGACCGTTTGCGTCTTTTGGCTCACGATATGATAGTGTCGCTAGCATCCATATGACAGAGAACCGGGCCGACATGGCTAGTCGTGAACCCAAAGCGGCGCTAACCTATGGGGACAGGCATACATGAATCACATCGAGCATGTCGGTCATCAACGATAAATTCGGGCTGTAGCACTGGCTAACAGGACTCCGGTATCCCAGGCTGTAGCAGGCTAGGCAGGACTCGAATAACACCGCGTGACATTTCCCGAAGACGGACATAGGAACGAAGTGAAACACATGCCGCCATCAAGTGTCCAAGCAAGTAGTCTTTGGGCTAGCAGGACTCCGGTGAACCGGGCTGTAGCGGACTACTATCGCTCAGAAGCACGAGACTACATTTCCCCATATGAGAGGCTGCCAAGGATAAACAACTAGATTGTCGGATCCCACACATACCAAGCATTTCAAACACACACACACAATATGCTCAATATGTGCAAATACAACATGGCATCACAACATAACTCTACGACTGAAATAATTATTCATTAGGCTCCAAGGAGCGAGATATTACAATCATGGGTCTCATGACCCAACACTCAGAGCATACAAGTCAAAGCACAAGCGGAAGCTAAACATGTCTGAGCACAGACAACTATAAATGAAAAAGGCTGAGAAGCCTGCCTATCTACCAGATCCTGCCGAGGGCACAAGATCGTAGCTGAGGTAACAAGCTAAACGTCGAAGTCCCCGCGGAACTACTAGCGAGACTGAAGTCTCTCTGCAAAACATAAAATAGGCAAACGTGAGTACAAACGTACTCAGACAAGACTTACATCGTAACTAACTACATATGCAACATTATCAAAAGGGGTGGTGGAGTTTGACTGCAGCAAGCCAGCTTTGACTCGGTGGCTATCCTAAACTACATCGCAAGTAACTCTTTTGAGGTGGCGCACACGAGTCCACATATTCACCATATCAATACACTACTATGGACCCGCTCCCGTCTCCCTACGAGAATGCCACCCATAGCACTCATGCTTATCTTGCGCATTTTAGAGTATCCACTTTCACTTGTCTATGAACTGATATAGGCAACCCAGAAGTCCTTTTCCGTGGACACGGCTATTCGAATAGATCATATTAACCCTGCAGGGGTGTACTTCTTCACACACGCTCACCACTTACCGCCGTTTACACGACATGTACTCGGCAACCTTCAAGCGGAAGCCCAACGTGGGTGTCGGCCACGGCCTACCTAAACACTCAAGTCCCTAGTCCAGTTTATCGCCTATTCGGGTTCCATCCGCAGGAGTCCGCCGAGGTTTCCCATACAGCCCCGAACGATGTGTGCAGGGTTCCCGAGATACCAAACGGCACTCGGTACACCGGCCACGTGCCTACCGCAACACAACCCACCCCTAAGGTCAGCGCAGATGCATCCCCAAAGATGCTACAAACACGTAAACTACTTGCAACTCCGGACCGAGGACAAGGGTGGTTAAGAAGCCGAGAGGGTCCATTGGTTTCGGGCCCAATGCGTGGTAGTAACTGTTTCATGGATCACAAACACAGAACTCAGTTCCTGAGGACGGCTGCAATGAGACAACCCACCATGTACTCCTACATGGCCTCTCACCGCTACCTTTACCAAATTGTGTTCACACACTTAGCTCACACAAAATAGGACATGTTCACACACCTCTGATTCATTCCCAATGAATCAGATCTGACTCAACTCTAAGCAGTAGCAGGCATGACAAACAAGCATGAATGAGTAGGCACAACATGGCTCAAACAACTCCTACTCATGCTAGTGGGTTTCATCTAATTACTGTGGAATGACAGGTCATGCAGAGGATCAAGGGGTTCAGCTACCGCAGCAAGTAACACATGAGTCGTTGTTGTCCTAATGCAGTAAAATAGAGAAGGAGCGAGAGAGTGGGATTATATCGGAATGAACAAGGGGGTTTTGCTTGCCTAGCACTTCTGAAGATAATATAGTTCTTCATCGGTGTCATCGCACAATCGTCGGAACGTAGTCTATCGAGAGGGAACAAATACCGGCAAACAAAGAGGAACACAATCAATGCAATGCAACAAATATGATGCATGATAATGTCATGGCAATATGCTGTGATTTGAGCTAATGCAACTAGCAGCAGGTTAAATGAAGTTGGTTTGAACCCTAGGTTCAAATTCAATCTCCACCTGTAGTTATTTAAATGCTATTCATTTCATTTGTCCTAATCAGTAGTCATAAGTTGTTCTAACATGCATGAAAATGGTACAGATGGATAGATTGGATTTTTCTGATCATTTTTCATATATAATTTATCTCATTTGGAGCTACGGTTGAATTTATATGATTTTTAGAAGTTTGGGGTATTTTCTGAAATTTCCTGAATTAAATTAAATCCAGAAAAACCTATTACTGCGTCAGCATGACCTCACGGTGACGTCAGCAAGTCAACGGGCGCTGTCCAGGTCAAATCTGACGCTGGGACCCACTGGTCAGTAGTTAGTTTAACTAACTAATATCAGTTAGTGTTAACCCTGTTTAGTTAGTGGCCGGGCCCACACGCCGCTGACCACGGGGAAGTCAAACCCCGTCAATCGGGCTAATCCACCGGCGTCGAGTCGCCGGCGAGGCCGAGGCGGTGGAGGCCTTCGGGTTTCTTGCTCCGGCGACCAAACGGACGGAGGAGGGGCTCTACGGGTAGCTGGAAGAGCGCCGCGTCGGGTGGTGCAAGTAGTTGGGCTCGGGGTCGCCGGAAAAGGCGCCGGCGACGTGTTTGGCGGCAGCCGGAGCTCGGGCGAGCTCGGGCATGTCGCTAGGAGGCACGGCAGGAGGTGCGGAGGGCTGCTGCGGGCTCCTGGGAACACGGTGAGTGCGGTGAAGCGCTCGGTTGCGGCTATAGGTCACGGTGGCCACGACGGCGACATGGCCGGCGGCGAAGAGCTCTCGGTTGCGGCGGTTGGCGCGGTTAGGGGGAGCAGTCGACCGTGGGGAGAGGGGAAAACGGACGGTGAGCTCACATGGATCCCGTAGAGGTGGACGGCGGGCTCGGGGAAGACCGAAATGGCGCGAGTCGACGGCGGCGATCCTCGGTGGCCGAGGAGGGGAAAAGCGTCGGGGCGGCGCTTCGGGGCTTCTCCGGTCGCGTGACTCGGTGAGGAGGTAGGGAACAAGGTGGCGGAGCTCGAGGATAGCTCGGGGCGGCTCGGGGATGGCCGTGGCCGCGGTGGTGCACGTCGGCGGCGGCGGGCGCGTTCGGGTTCGGGAGAGAGAGGGAGCGAGACAGGGCAGGGAGAGAGGGGAACGGTGCAGCGAGTGAGGGAGAGGAGCAAGGGGACACGGGGCGTCGTCGTGGCGTCGCTAGGGGGGCCGGGGAAAGTAGGAGGTGGCGCGGCGGTGGCGCGGCCGCCACTCACTCGCCTGCCCTCCCTGGCAGGAGGAAGACGACGCGGGAGGGGGCGGTGGTGGACTGGGCCGGGCCAGCTGGAGGAGCTGGGCCAGGTGGGGCGCCAGGTAAATTTGGGCCAGGTAGGTTTCCTTCTTTTATTTCCATTTTCTATTTTCTATGGTTCTATTTGCCTTTAATAAAAATGCCAGAGTATTTCCAAAAATCATGAAACTGGTCAATGTCACTGTTTGGAATATTTCCAACAACAAACATTTCAGTTTATGATTATTTGAACATTTAAACTATTTATTAGCATTAAATGCCCAAATGCAAATACTATGTGATTTAATTCAAAGATCCAAATGTCATGAAAAAATGTGCAACATCTCTGGTTACTGTTTCCAGCATTTTTCCAAAAATGGTGAACATTTTTGAAGGCCATTTGGGTTTATGAAAAATATTTCTTAGTTGAACCTATTTGAATTGCTTTGGTGCTAGGGCTTGGTCATCCCCATTTCAAATTTCATGAGAATTAAACATGATGCAAGGATGCAATGCCACTAGTTACAAGCAAGCTCTAGGGCTGTGACAACTCACCCCCACTAAACAAGAATCTCGCCCCGAGATTCAAGACGTGAGGTAAGAGAAAAAGGGAAGTCACAAAACTATCACAATCTCCATGATCCGTTTGCACTTCTCGAAGATGTTGATTCATTCCATCATCCTGGTCTGACGTCTTTGCTTTCGAGATCTTCATCCAACACGATGGCGACAAAAAGAATACTCTATAGGAAACGATCTCCTCGGAGATCGAGCACTCAAGATCAACTCGTGGAATGAGATGTTGAAACATCTTGAGTTGAGACACAAAACACATCGAGAGGGATGGAGGAACAACGACGGTGTTTGATTTGGTGGGCAACAATTCCATGCTTGGAAAGATGGTGGAATGGTGGATGGTGTCAAGGTGGCGAGGAAATATTTACCATGATCCCATAACGGGGCACCTTGGGAAAAGTGACGCAAAGAACTATTCCCTTAAGTGGCAAAAAGAATTACTTTTGATCCATAGATCATTGGAACTCTTTATACCAGCCTAAGGCAATCTATAATTTATCGTTGAAGGAGTTCGAAGGAATGACATACCCAGACTAGAATGGATGATGTGGACTACCTTGTTGAAGACAACGCAATGGATGATTTTGCTTATCATTGAAGGTGGAGGGGACCCTTGGTAAGTTCACCTTTGAAGATGAACCTGGACAAGAATTACTAAGAAGGCAGCCCATAGTGAAATGGCACAAGGACGGTGCAAGCTGGGAACGAAATGCAACTGTTGAAATGTTCCAATCATCATATTTGCCTCAGATTCAGATCTGATTGGTGATAGGATACTTCAGACTCAGCATGTCTGAAAAGGAAAGGTTGCAACATAATTCGACGAGATGATGTTGCGAGATTCTCGGGAGATGGACTACGATAGTAAGCTCCAAAACATGAGCTGGTTCTGCTACACACATGTGAACACGTTGTCCCAGACAAGCATGACCACATGGTAGTCTTACAAAAAAAACACTACCGAGTTCAGGTGGGGAACCATCATCGAGGATAACGAAGTCCTTGTATAAGCCGCGGTCTTAAGAAGGAACTTCTTCTCCTTGAACAAATCAATCGGTGGCTTGGTGTGCTAGGAACACATATGGTGTGGAGGCGGCCAACCTATCAAACCATAGGGCACTTCGCTCGTGCATGACAAACTTGGGACGATTCAAGAGGAAACAAAACAAGCTTTCTCGAATTCACGGCGGCAACTTGCATCAGATGCGCATGAATTAGAGGAAGTCACTACTTTCATCCAAACATATGCTTCATGAACAAAACACGAAGAAATGCGTACACAAATTTCCAACACTAGGTTGATGTTCAACATGACTCGTGGGGGAGACAAAATGCTGCTGATGGGCTCAACAACAACTCATCGGGATTTCCATATCACTGGACTTCCACCATCATGTGAACACGGTGATAGCACTGGTCAGACCAAAAGATGTAATTGGGTATGCTCGAGGGATCATCCACGAGTAAGACAACATTACGAACATCGTTGGTTCTGATTTGACTTAATAATAGCACATACTCAAGTCAAAGTTTGATAAGACAATAGGTTCAACAACTGATCATAGGGATCATTCGATGAAGATATCATCTTTCTTCAACACACACTACACAAGAATATCCCTTTGGAACGAACTAAGTTGGACAAGCTTTTATCTTCCAACTCTCCAAGTTGTTGTCTAGCTTAACCAACTAGCTTAGGGATATCTAACACAGATTCTTGGAGAAGGGTGGTTCACAAGAAACCAACTTGATCACGAGCTCAACATAACAGTCAGGAAACAACCCGGTAACACTTCCAAGAAGATAGTTGGAAAGTCACGAACCACCGTTAAGTTACAAGCTCGAGAACAATCTTGCTTTTGAGGGCAAGACGATATGATCAAATGAGTGAGGACTTGACAAAATCCTAACTCCTCAATCGAAGAATGCACCAGAAATAAGGACTAGGTAGCACGATCAATCTTAGGATGATGATTTAATAACCAACACGCTAAGAATGAGAATATTGTCCATTAACTAATAAGCAACGAGTTGCTCGGAGTATTGATTTCACACATCACAATTCACTTGTCGGCATTCCGGTTACAACAACACGAGGACCGAGGAATGAATGATGATGGTGAGAAGTATCACTACGTCAAGAATTCATGAGAGTTGGTGCAGTTCTCATGAGAATTCTGACATAAAGGGGGTAACACTCCAAGGTAGAACAGAACAAAGCTGAATTGGCATGTTGATCTGCGGAATACAACTGCTTTGACCCAATCCTAGAAATGGACAAGGTACTGGAGTTTGTTTCTCCTAGTCATTTCGAAATAGAATGGCTTGACGGACCACAAGGATAAAAGGCATCGATGAGGATGAGAGCACGACTACTCCTGACTATCAACTGATAGACGGGGATCGGAATACAACTAAGGAGGGACAACCCGAGGAACATATAACTTTTCGAGTTGTGGAGGCATGGATTAGTATATCGAACAAAGCTCAACATTTCTCCCGGATAACCCATGCAGAGAAGGTAGGACTGGCAGAGTCACAATTATAATGGAGAACTCCTCAAGAGTACTCTGGTTGTGATCTTTTGGTTTAGCGAGAACTTCTACCAAAATGGTTCATGGTATTTGGAAGAAGGAAATACCACGGACCTCGAGGACTATTGCAAGGTTACTAATATCCTAAAGGGACTAGCAAACACTATCAACATGAATAAGTAGGGTGAATCTTGGGCCAGGAACCAGGAATAGAATGCCTACTAACTAATAACATCACGGGATGCTTTCAAGAATAATGGCCAGAATCATCACACTGGGGATACAAAAGCATTGCTAAATTACTAGGTGACTTCCTAAAACACGTAGGGTCATAATAATAGTTCCAACATCTACACCGAGGCAACGAAGTACCTCAATTTACCGATTAGTGTGCTTATTCTGACCAAAAAGGACATCGGGATCGGAAGGAAAGGATTTGCAAATGCATCAGACTATTTAGAGACCTGGGATGACTCGGACAGCATAACGGCTGTAAATGCTCAAAATGATTTGAGACATCCTGCAAAAAAGGTGGCATAACCACTCAACATCACAATATCAAGGTTCCGAGGTCAACAATTATCATACAGAAATAGTAGGAACTGAACTGAGGCTTCAAACCAACAATCTTAAAGGTCTATGGATTAGTAACACGTCATCCTGATAGATAGATGAGAAGCCTAGTTCTTAGACCCCGTAGAAGAGAAGAGGTTGACTCAGATCAGAAGGCCGTGAGATATAAGGAGTAAAAAGAGCCTTACGTTCCCTTCCACAATCAATTCCCTTATATAACTAAAGCATTTCTAGACACAACTTCACCAGTTTGGCTTGGTAATCCCACTGCAGATCAGCTCGATACCAACGCTGTCAGACCCCGATTCCAAGTCACATCGATCTAGCCGGTAACACCTCATATCACTTTGCGGCCTCACGCACGGTATTCCCACGGGTGTCGCCTTACCATGGCCCGGGACCGTTTGCGTCTTTTGGCTCACGTATATGATAGTGTCGCTAGCATCCATATGACAGAGAACCCGGGCCGACATGGCTGGTCGTGACCCCAAAGCGGCGCTAACCTATGGGGACAGGCATACATGAATCACATCGAGCATGTCGGTCATCAACGTATAAATTCGGGCTGTAGCACTGGGCTAATAGGACTACGGTATCCCGGGCTGTAGCAGGCTAGGCAGGACTCCGAATAACACCGCGTGACATTTCCCCGAAGGGACAGACATAGGAACGAAGTGAAACACATGCCGGCCAGTCAAGTGTCCAAGCAGTAGTGCTGGGCTAGCAGGACTCGTGAACCGGCAGAAGCGGACTACTATCGCCGAAGCACGAGACTACATTTCCCCATATGAGAGGCTGCCAAGGATAAACAACTAGATTGTCGGATCCCACACATACCAAGCATTTCAAACATACACACAATATGCTCAATATGTGCAAATACAACATGGCATCACAACATAACTCTACGACTGAAATATTTATTCATTAGGCTCCGAGGAGCGAGATATTACAATCATGGGTCTCATGACCCAACACTCAGAGCATACAAGTCAAAGCACAAGCGGAAGCTAAACATGTCTGAGCACAGACAACTATAAATGAAAAAGGCTGAGAAGCCTGCCTATCTACCAGATCCTGCCGAGGGCACAAGATCGTAGCTGAGGTAACAAGCTAAACGTCGAAGTCCCCGCGGAACTACTAGCGAGACTGAAGTCTCTCTGCAAAACATAAAATAGGCAAACGTGAGTACAAACGTACTCAGCAAGACTTACATCAGAACTAACTACATATGCATCATTATCAAAAGGGGGTGGTGGAGTTTGACTGCAGCAAGCCAGCTTTGACTCGGTGGCTAACCTAAACTACGACTGCAAGTAACTCTTTTGAGGTGGCGCACACGAGTCCACATATTCACCATATCAATACACTACTATGGACCCGCTCCCGTCTCCCTACGAGAACGCCATCCATAGCACTCACGCTTATCTTGCGCATTTTAGAGTATCCACTTTCACTTGTCTATGAACTGATATAGGCAACCTGTAAGTCCTTTTCCGTGAGACGGCTATTCAATAGATCATATTAACCCTGCAGGGTGTACTTCTTCACACACGCCTCACCACTTAACGCCATTTACACGACATGTACTGCAACCTTCAAGCGGAAGCCCAACGTGGGTGTCGGCCACGGCCTACCTAAACACTCAAGTCCCTAGTCCAGGTTTATCGCCTATTCGGTTCCATCCGCAGGAGTCCGCCGAGGTTTCCCATACAGCCCGAACGATGTGTGTGGTTCCCGAGATACCAAACGGCACTCGGTACACGGGCCATGTGCCTACCGCAACACAACCCACCCCTAAGGTCAGCGTTGCGTGTGGCCCCCAGCATGCTACAAACACCAGAAACTACTTGCAACTCCCGGATTGAGGACAAGGGTGGTTAAGAAGCCGAGAGGGTCCATTGGTTTCGGGCCCAATGTGTGCTAGTAACTGTTTCATGGATCACAAACACATAACTCGGTTCCTGAGGACGGCTGCAATGAGACAACCCACCATGTACTCCTACATGGCCTCTCACCGCTACCTTTACCAAATCGTGTTCACACACTTAGCTCACACACAATAGGACATGTTCACACACCTCTGATTCATTCCCAATGAATCAGATCTGACTCAACTCTAAGCAGTAGCAGGCATGACAAACAAGCATGAATGAGTAGGCACAACATGGCTCAAACAACTCCTACTCATGCTAGTGGGTTTCATCTAATTATTGTGGAATGACAGTCATGCAGAGGATCAAGGGTTCAGCTACCGCAGCAAGTAACACATGAGTCGTTGTTGTCCTAATGCAGTAAAATAGAGCAGGAGCGAGAGAGTGGGATTATATCGAATGAACAAGGGGTTTTGCTTGCCCGGCACTTCAAGATAATATAGTTCTTCATCGGTGTCATCGCACAATCGTCGGAACGTCGTCCATCGAGAGGGAACAAATACCGGCAAACAAAGAGGAACACAATCAATGCAATGCAACAAATATGATGCATGATAATGTCATGTCAATATGCTGTGATTTGAGCTAATGCAACTAGCATCAGGTTAAATGAAGTTGGTTTGAACCCTAGGTTCAAATTCAAACTCCACCTGTAGTTATTTAAATGCTATTCATTTCATTTGTCCTAATCAGTAGTCATAAGTTGTTCTAACATGCATGAAAATGGTACAGATGGATAGATTGGATTTTTCTGATCATTTTTCATATATAATTTATCTCATTTGGAGCTACGGTTGAATTTATATGATTCTTGGAAGTTTGGGGTATTTTCTGAAATTTCCTGAATTAAATTAAATCCAGAAAAACCTATTATCTGCACAAGATGACCTCACGGTGACGTCAAGAAGTCAACGGCGCTGTCCAGTCAAATCGACGCTGGAACCCACTGGTCAGTAGTTAGTTTAACTAACTAATATCAGTTAGTGTTAACCCTATTTAGTTAGTGGTCGGGCCCACACGCCGCTGACCACAGGGAAGTCAAACCCTTGGTCAACCGGGGCTAATCCACCGGCGCCGAAGTCGCCGGCGAGGCCGAGGCGGCGGAGGCCTTCGGTTTCTTGCTCCGGCCACCAAACGGACGGAGGAGGGCTCTACGGTAGCCGGAAGAGCGCCGCGTCGGGTGGTGCAAGTAGTTGGGCTCGGTCGCGGAAAAAGCGCCGCCGACGAGTTTGGCGGCGGCCGAGCTCGGCGAGCTCGGCACGCCGCTAGGAGGCACGGCAGGAGGTGCGAAGGGTGCTGCGGGCTCCGGGAACACGGTGAGTGCGTGAAGCTTCGGTTGCAGCTATAGGTCACGGTGGCTACGGCGGCGACATGGCCGGGCGGCGAAGAGCTTGCTGCGGCGGTTGGCGCGGTTAGGGGGAGCAGACGACCGTGGGGAGAGGGGAAAACGGACGGTGAGCTCACGTGGATCCCGTAGAGGTGGACGGCGGGCTCGGGGAAGACCGAACGGCGGCGATCCTCGGTGGCCGAGGAGGGGAAAAGCGTCGGTGCGGCGCTTCGGGGCTTCTTCGGTCGCGTGACTCGGTGAGGAGGTAGGGAACGAGGTGGCGGAGCTCGAGGATAGCTCGGGGCAGCTCGGGGATGGCCGTGGCCGCGGTGGTGCACGTCGGCGGTGGCGGGCGCGTTCGGGTTCGGGAGAGAGAGGGAGAGAGACAGGGCAGGGAGAGAGGGGAACGGTGCAGCGAGTGAGGGAGAGGAGCGAGGGACACGGGCGTCGCTGTGGTGTCGCTAGGGGGCCGGGAAAGCAGGAGGTGGCGTGGCGGTGGCGTGGCGCGGCCGCCACACTCTGCCTGTCCTCCCGGCAGGAGGAAGACGACGGAGGGGCGGTGGTGGACTGGGCGGGCCATTTGGAGGAGCTGGGCCAGGTGGGCGCTGTAAATTTGGGCCAGGTAGGTTTCCTTCTTTTATTTCCATTTTCTATTTTCTGTGGTTCTGTTTGGCTTTAATAAAAATGCCAGGGTATTTCAAAAAATCATGAAACTGGTCAATGTCACTGTTTGGAATATTTCCAACAACAAACATTTCAGTTTATGATTATTTGAACATTTAAACTATTTATTAGCATTAAATGCCCAAATGCAAATACTATATGATTTAATTCAAAGATCCAAATGTCATGAAAAAATGTGCAACATCTCTGGTTACTATTTCCAGCATTTTTCCAAAAATGGTGAACATTTTTGAAGGCCATTTGGGTTTATGAAAAATATTTCTTAGTTGAACCTATTTGAATTGCTTTGGTGCTAGGGCTTGGTCATCCCCATTTCAAATTTCATGAGAATTAAACATGATGCATGGATGCAATGCCACTAGTTACAAGCAAGCTCTAGGGCTGTGACACTGGCCAACAGTTGGTGCTTCATTGCTTTGGTTTGATTATACAATGGGCATCATTTTGCCTAAGTTATAGTTTGTATTCCAAAAATAGTCTCACAGTGTGATCGAGAGAATACCAAATCATATTGCAGTGAATGTTCCTCCATCATGTGTGGTTCATTCTCATGGTTCCAGCTGTTGGTGAAACCACTTACGTTTGCAAGAGGAATTGTAGACTTCACAAACAAATTTCTCTTTCAGTCTATACTGAATGTTGGCCAATAGAAGCATCTATGTTAGTAGGAACAACAAATGTTTTTTCTAGACCTTTTCTTTTGGAGCTACATATTTGTATATGATCTGTGAATCATTGAGATGCATTAACATGTTGATCTTATGTATGGTAATCGCATTAGTTAGTTTTAGTTGCACGCAAGATCCGAAGTGGCTGATCTTTGCTTTTGAGCTACATATTTGTATATGATCTGTGAACCATTGAGATGCATTAATAGTTACTTATTTCTGTTCACTCGTGTTTACAAGTTATCGATCGATCACTAACTAGCCTAGAAATGCGCCTCCGGCAGTTTTATTTGCGCATAATAAGATCTGAACCGGCAGTTTTCTGAATAAAAATGCCTACAGTCGGTGTCAAAACCGGCGGATCTCGGGTAGGGGGTCCCAAGTTGCGCATCTTAGGATCAATGATAACATGAACACGGGATTTTACCCAGCTTCGGGCTCTCTTGATGAGATAATACCCTACATGCTGCTTGATTGACTATAATGAGTATAGGGGTTACAAGAGTTGATCTACCTCGAGATCATATGTTGTGTTCTAAACCCTGGAGGTATGATGAGTAATGTCATAATCTATCGACTAGCCTGGCCTCAGTTTATATAATGTAAAATAGGCCTAGGGTAACAAGAGTCCTAGCCGAATACGCCAGTGGGGGAGGAGTCCTAGTCTTGATCACCAAGTCTTGTGGAATCTTCCTTGTATGTGGCAACGGTCCGAACTGACCCATGAGTATACGGCCATGGGGGTCCTCGGCCCAATCTAACTGATCGGGGGATGACGTGGTGAGTACCCCCAGTCCAGACACCGCAAGAGCCCCTCGAACCGTCTTCGTTGGGGACGCTCCTCGATTCTTCCGAAATGTTCTTCATCTTCAGTCGTCGGTCTTGAAAACTGGTTCAACAAATCTTCTCATCTCCGATCTTGAGGATCGCGAAGTAAATCCGAAGAGTTTATATGTCGGGTATCCGAGGAGCCCCTTTAAATTTCCGTCCTTTATGAATGCCTTGTTATTATTATGCCACACCTCAGGTTTGAAGTTATTCCCGGGCGGCAGTGTCCTCTTGCGTCCGAGCTCCAACGCCGGATTGCATTAGAGGTATCTTTTGCAGCCAAGTACCAACATCGGACTGCTTCCGAGCTCCAACGCTGGAATGTATCCAAGCCCTAACGCCGGACTGTGTCCAAGCTCCAACGCCGGACTGTATCCGAGCTCCAACGCCGGACTATACCCGAGATGTCATAGGTCATCTGGGTTCAAAAAGTTGAAGGAGTTTAGCCGAGCTTAATGCCGGAAATGCCCTCTATGGAGCCACCCATTGGCGCCCGAGCTTAATGCCGGACTGCTTCCGAGGTGGTGCACCACCCCTGACTGCGGGCTGATTTTTTGATTGGTGCGATTTATTCTCTGCCGAGATAAATAGCTAGTAGCGCTCAAGGTGTGTGCGTCGGTCTAAAACCCGAGATGCACCTGAAGGAAAATATGAAACCGCTGATCCTAGTTGCCCCTGAGACTCAGGTCGATGCGCGAAATTGGCCTGAGGATCAACTCCTAGCTCGGCAGCATACATAGGAATAGAAACTCGGTGTGCAAAATCATTGAGACTCAGGTTGGGTGCGACTGACCAACCTGAGGATAATAATCTCCTCGAAAACTATATTGTAATTTAAATTTTCTGCATTGGACAAGCAATGCAGTAGCCCCCGAGACACTGGTCGGGTGGCGACACCAGATCAGGGGATCGATGTACCCCTTTAATATTTTTAAATAATAAGCACGAAGCTCAGTAGCCCCCAAGCCTTAATGTGGGCCGGGTGGCTGAATTAAGGATCGATGTCCAAAGTAAAATCACAAATTATGTGTAATGATTCTATGTATCCAAGTACATTACATCATCAATGCTCAGATCCGCATTGTATAAAACTTTGTTGACCGGCCATCGGCTTCAACCTCCTCGGCCATTAGCCGAGGAGTGTTTGTCCCACTTTATAAAGCCTTTATGAGGGCAAAGATTTGCTGCAAACAAGGCAATCCGGCCATACGGTTTTATAAATAAAGGTACGCAGAGAGACATGTTATATCATTGTTTAACATAAGAAACATCGTCCAAAGAAAATAGTCTCGCTATCGGTTCCTTTCTTTGGGTTGTCATGCTAAGCATGATCATGAAACCTGAACCCCAATCAATGTGGAGGAAAATACTGAGGATTTAGTTCGGGGAAAGCTTCCAAACTCTGTGGTCTAAATGAACCCAAATTTTCACTTCTGTTGCGACCGTTTATAACCTAAAAGTGGCCCGTCGTCAGCTTCTACCCCCTTGTAGATGATACGCAGGGTGTTTCCGAAATAAAAAAACAACCCTTAGCCGACGTCTCGGTGCCCGAAGGCGGTTGTGTTGGCGGAAACGAGGCAATAAGATATGCGGGCTTTATAACTTTCACTTAGTCATAGGAGCTTAAAGTTGGGAGGCCAGCAAGTAGCCCCCCGCTTAGTGTTCGGCGATAGCCGAGGTCAAACCGTAAACACTTCGGCCAATGTTATGAACATCGCGTCATTTAACATAGTCATCAGATCGTTGACCAGTTTATGTTTTATTGTGACAGTCAGTTTTCGGCTTTCTCCACCGAGGTGCTTAACCATGCGAGCTGGAAGCACAATCGCAGTGGTTCTCCTTTTGCACACCTAACCGAACAAAGCGGAATGTAGGAGGCAAGCACAGGAGTCGGGCAACCCAACTATCGACTGAAGGCACAATTTGAAACCGATGCATATAAAGCAATATCCGAGAATTTTTGCCGAATCTCTAAAGGTATCCGGAATTGCACTGCGAGACTTATGCGGTGTCGGTGGGAACGACACCTATGGGATCACAAGAATCCCTACTACGGTCGCGGGGCGCGGGGTCGTGAGAAGAGCAGATCAAACAGATAGCACATGGTTTCCTTATCCAGGTCGGGCCGCGAGGATGCGTAAAACCCTACTCCTGCTTTGGTGGTTTGTTTATCTGTGTTCTTGAACTAGCAATGGGGCGTGAGGAGCTCCAAAAAGCCGAATCCTCCTCCTGGTCGCCTTTGGGCCTCCTTTTATAGGGAAAGGTTGCCACAAAGGGCACATGTGAGGTGGAAAGGGTACAATGATGCGAGTTTATCCCTCGCATTACATGACAAGGCACCTTTAATGTGTCTTGCTTAGGTGTCCTTGCTTTATCGGGGACGAGGGGAGCCCTGTCTCGTCCGTCGCTGCGCCCTGGCCAGCGGTGCCCGCAGTGCCATGTAGGCAGGCAGGCAGCTGAGGTGGCGCAGTGGTGGGTCTCCACGAAGATCCGCTTGCCGCCACGCAGGTGCCTGCCCAACTGGTTGGGTCGGCAGCTGCATGCGAACGGTGGTGGAGGTTTGATTGGCGTGGGCCTGATGGTATCCCTCTGTGTGTTCTTGGCAAGGGTTCGCCAGAGCCCGGCAAGGGTCTTGCCGTGGCGCTGTTGTCATCCCCGCAAGGCTCTTGCCGGGGCCTCGTGGTCCTCCTTGGCTGGGATCCCGCTAAGTGTCGCCATCTTCTATAGTGTGTATCTGATCTTGAATGTCTTCACAAAGATCTGCATGCCACCACGGGATGTCTCCTCAATCCTTGCCCCATGGGGCAAAGTGGACTCAAGGGTGATTCGCCCGTAGGTGTGGGGCGAGCTGCCACGGCAAGGGTCTTGCCGGGTTTGTTGAAACCGCCCCCGGCAAGGATGTTGCCGGGTAGTCCGCTTCGCCCCTTTGCTCTTTGTGGTCTTGGTCTTGGCGCTGTTCTACTCCTTTCGAAGCTTGCCTTACCTTGGCTCACCTCCTTTGCCTTGCTCAGGCGGTGGTGCCCGTGGCTCGCATCGCCTGCAGCATTATAGGGGTACAAAAGTGTACCCTCTTTTGTACACCGACAGAGCCCCTCGGCTCGGGCCACATAAGCGCATCGCTGCTGGGCTAGGCCCAAAACGATGCGCGGGCAGGCGGGTGGTTTTTACCGGTAAGTCTCTTCACAGACTGTGCTTCCCATGCCTCCCTGCGGGGCTCGGCGTGGGGAGGCGCGTGACGGGCGGCATGCGTGGGGCTGAGCTCAGGCGCATGCGCCACGTCACGCTTAATGTGAAAGGAGGCGCCTGTTTTGCCCCATAAGAAGGAATAACCGTATGCCGCTGCTCACTTTCTCCTCTTCTCTCGCACTTTTCCAATCTCGTGAGCCGCCGCTTCCTCTCTTCCTTCCTTCCTAAGCTTTCGTCGTCGCCTGCCTTCGCTGCTTCGCCACCCCTCTTCCTCAATCCCCTAAACCTCTCGGCCGCCATGGCGCCCAAATCCGCCAAGTGCAAGTGGGTGGCTAAAGGCTCTGGGACCGTGGAGCCGCCAGAGAGCGCGCTGTCGGGGGACCGGACGAAATCCGCCTTCTTCTTCCCCTCGTCGTTTGATGTTCATGAGCTCCGCGCCTCCTTCAAGCCCTTATGGGTAGTGAAGACGGGGAGAGAATTGGCACCACCACGCGCCATTCCTGCCGCTATGCCGATCCTGCTCCAAATCGGTATCCCTTTTTGTCGACACCTTTCTTATGGTTATGCCCCTTTTCTGATTTCTTCTGCGGCATCATGCACACCTTCGACTTTCGCCTCTTGGATTTCAATCCAATGCGGTATGCGGCTCGGCTCTTTTCACAAGATCTTTGCAAAGGCTTTGCCGGAGTGCAGCCCAACACGGCACTTTTCGCCATTATTTCTCACCTCGAATTCAGCTCGAGGCGCCGCTCTCGATGCGCCACCTGGATCCCAAGATCCAAGGGGGCGTACCCGGACTGTGCCATGAAGGAGATGTGGGAGGAATGGTGTGGACGGTGGTGCTGGATTGAAGACGAAGACCCGCCGGAATTCTGCAAGGTCCGCCGAGCGCCGCCGTCCGCGCGCAGCGATTGAGTGATGTCGATGCTGCCGACGGAGGCTGCATCGTCGCCACCACCAGATCCTCCGCTGACCCGGCTGGGCTCACCCGAGATGCTCGGGCGGACTTCATTCGCCACCGACGCCTCTGCTATATTAGGGGGGGCCAGCCTGGCTTTTTACGAACCCGCTGACATTATGCGGTTCGCCCGCCTCGACCACAACTTCACGGTCATGGCGCATGCACACTTCTGCCAGTGGCTTTTCCAGCTTGATGTGGGTCGCGACGGCGAGGTCGAACGGACCGACAAGGCCTCGAGGGCTGCCGCAAAGTTCGCAAGGCCGCCAAGGGGCCGCTTCTTCGTTGCCGCCGGGTGGTCCTGTTGTGTAATAACTCACGCCGTCCGAGATCATTGCTATGATGCCGACTGCAACACGCACGGCCCCTGCCCCGAGCTGGAAGGAGCCGACGGACGCAGATGTGCAGCAATTCTTCACCTTGATCGAGGTATACGCCAATGTCGACATCGAGCGGTGGTTTGTCATGGACACCACCCAGCGGAGTTGGACTACATCGCCACCGTGGCGAGGGAGGCACGGCTTGCCATGGAGGCCGGCAGCGCCGGGGGCGTGGAGGACAAGGCCGCGACGGCTACGGAGGAGGAGCAGTTCACCCTGTGGGCGGCGGCCACTGAGGAGGTCAGCAGCGTCGACGGTGGAGCTCCGCTTGTCGAGGACGCGCCGACGAGTCGCCGCCGGAGGAGGACGGGCGGCGGGCTCGACGCCAGCCGGGGAAGAGGGCGAGTCCCGCGGTGGTGCGCTTCGGCGAGCCGGTCCGCACGGCAGGGCTACGCTGCCTCAACTGACCTCGAGGGGTCCGGCGCCACACGAGGGCCACGGCAGCAAGGGCTGACAAAGGACGCTGAGAAGAAGAAGGCGACAGCCCTTCCTCATCCGGGCACGCACAAACCCCGCCGCTTTCTTTTCGCCCTCCGCAGCGCCGACTCGGATGATGATGTGGAGCTCCTTTTGATCTCGGCCTCTCATCCCGGAGAGGAAAAGGAAACTGGTGGAAGAGGAGGAGACGGATGACGCAGTAAGCACTGCCTCTTCTGTCATTTCCATTTCCCAATCGGGTCGCTTGTCTTGATCCATTTTTGCTTTTGCAGGGAGGCAGAGACATTGGCCCATAGGGTGAAGAGGGCGAGGACCTCGGCGAGCAGTCAGTCCCCGGCTGGGGCTTCAAAGACACCACTGGTGGTGCTGAGCAGCCCGGACAGCAGCCCCCGGCGCAGCCCCTAGCGTAAGTTCATCACCCTCTTCTTACTCGACATGTGGTAGGCGCTCGATGCTATGATGCTGACCTTGCCGGGTTTGCGGGAGGGGAGCGGCAGCAGGAGGAGCCACAGAGGGGTACTCCTAACACACCACCCCCATCGACCACGCCGTGGGGGCGCCCCGCAAGGGCATCGTGCAGGAGCCCACGCCCATGGAGGAAGAGGGAACTTGGCGCTGGTGACTTTTCCACGGCGCCAAATGTCGGGCGGAGAGGGACTTCGCTTCACACCGGGCAAAGGGTGAGTCGCTCTGTCCTTCGCCTATGTTTTTCCTTATTCTTTTCTTGGATTCATTGCTCCCATTGCTGCCCGTGCCCTCCTTCAACAGACATGGAGGACGTGGACACTGTTGTTGGAGACATTGCTGAGGAGGCCGCCGCGGAGGCCAGCAGGATTGCTACCGAGGAGGCCGCCAAAGATGCTGATGAGGCCGCCGCTGACGAAGGCGCCAAGGGTGATGCCGAGGACGCCGCTGCAGGGGCCGCCAAGGTGACCGGCGAGGCTTATGCCGAGGGCGCCAGCGGTGGACCTGCCGGTGAGGCCGGCAAGGCCTCCGTCGAGGAAGAGGTGGCGGGTGACCAGCCTCCCTCCTCCTCAACCTCGGGCCCCGGCAGATATCTGAAGGTGGGCGATGATCTTTTCATCCATCTTCCAGGGGCGTCAAGCCGAGCGCCCGCCGAAGGGGAAGCCTTTGACGGCGAGGTGCTTGCCGCCACCGGGCTTGAGGTGGTTGATGAGTCGGGCGTTGGCGGCGACGGTTCTCTAGAGGAGCAGGTTTTCCGCGCCATGGGGGCCGATTTCCGGAAGCTCCAAGTGCTCTACCATGCCCGCCTGGACAAGGTCAAGTCAGTGATGGCAACGGTGGACAACGTGGAGGTGGACTTCAAAGCTGCCACACATCGAGACGCAGACCTGGTTCCACCAGACTCATGAGGAGCAGAGGGCCTTTCAGAGGAATTGGCCAAGCGCAATGTGGAGCTCACCATGAAAATGGCCGACATTGAGAAGGCCCAGTGAAAAGGCGGCGAACTATTGCCATGGCCGGCTGCCCGAACCAGCATCAAGCCGCCTTTGGATTCCTGGAAGAGGACCTCCCGTGCGTGAGGCGAAGCTTATCGCAACGCCTCCACGGCAAGGATGAGGAGCTCGAGGCTTGTCGCGGATTTGACTCACGAGCTGGAGCAGAGGCACAAAGAGGCACTCGATGCCCAAGCTCCGCCCATGCCGCAAGGTGAAGGAGCTGAAACAGAGCGGGACGAGCTGAAGGAGCAGGCCCTCAAGCTGTCCGGGCGAGAAGAGCACGCTCAACCGCGCTTTGGTAGAGGCGCAAAGAGCAGCCATCACAGGATCGGGAGCTCTCCGACGCGAGAATTCCATCGAGACCTCAAGCTCAAGCCGGAGGATCTCGAGAAGATGTTGTCGAAAAGCAGGGCTCGGGAGGAGACTTTGACCAGGAGCCTCGTGGAGGAGAAGCAGCTGCGGGTAAACGAGGCCGCCTCGCACCAGGAATATGTGGTGGGTGAGAACAGGTGGATCAGCCATCTGGAGGTCATTGCCGGTAGGGTCACCTCGCAATTGGTCACCATGGGGATGCTAAACATGAGGTACGCCCGAAGAAGGGACCGCTAACGCCTAAGCTGACCCAGTTCTACGAGGGCGCCCTGAGCCTTGGCCTATCTTCACTCCAACAGGACGGCCACGCTGGTCGAGGAGGCCCGGCGACTTTGCCGGAGGGTCGTGACCAAGGTCCTCACCAAGATGGCGCACTGGAATCCCGACCTTGACTTCGCGACCGCGATGAAGAGCTTGCCGGATGGTGTTGACCTCACGGTGCTCAAGGAGTGCATCAAGCCCATCACCGAGTGCATCGACGAAATCAAGAGGGTGGAAGGCCAGCGCCGGGATTAGGCATCTCGTTCTTCTTTGCCGCTGCAGGTTCTCGACCAAGACAAATTTTATCTTTAGTTAGAATCGCAGCTATGACGTGATGTAATATAACTTTGAAGTACTCTTAATGTTCATGCATGTTATTTCCCCGTTCAATTCCTCTTTGTATGTGTGCCCCACGTTGATCGGGTAGGCTTGCCGGCGTGGAAGCCCCTAGCAGCGTTTTGGGGACGGATCCCCAGGGCCTGCCGGGTACACGTGCTGCCGGACGAGCCATCTTTCCGTTCCGAACGCGGCCGCTCGAACTGTCGAACTTGACTCGAGTCGGAATCGAGGGCGTTGTTGATCGTGGAAGGTTACTCTGCCATTCTCGACGCAGCCGCTTGAGCTATTGAGCGGACTCGAAACAGGGCAAGGGCGTTGCCGATCGTGGGAGAGTCGGCGCAAGCAGGTTTTCATACAAAGGCGTGATATCTCCGGGGAATAACCTCAAATATGAAGGGTAGCATAAATTAGGGTTCAGTGCAACTTAGCTTCTATTTGCGATCGCTCGAGTGTCGATCTTCTTGCCTCCTTTCTTCTTCAAGGGTCACGAAGATGAAGGAGTGTCGGGCTAACTGCTAAAGCCGATCTCACAATCGCGCTTCTACCGGGGCGCCTAAAGATGTCGGTAGGAACGACACCTATGGGATCACAAGAATCCCTACTACGGTCGCGGGGCGCGGGGTCGTGAAAAGAGCGGGTCAAACAGATAGCACACGGTTTCCTTAGGTTCGGGCCGCGAGGATGCGTAAAATGTTGGAAATATGCCCTAGAGGCAATAATAAATTAGTTATTATTATATTTCCTTGTTCATGATAATCGTTTATTATCCATGCTATAATTGTATTGACAGGAAACTCAGATACATGTGTGGGTACATAGACAACACCATGTCCCTAGTAAGCCTCTAGTTGACTAGCTCGTTGATCAATAGATGGTTACGGTTTCCTGACCATGGACATTGGATGTCGTTGATAACGGATCACATCATTAGGAGAATGATGTGATGGACAAGACCCAATCCTAAGCCTAGCACAAAGATCGAGTTCAGATGCTAAAGCTTTTCTAATGTCAAGTATCATTTCCTTAGACCATGAGATTGTGCAACTCCGGATACCGAGGAATGCTTTGGTGTACCAAACGTCACAACGTAATCGGGTGACTATAAAGGTGCACTACAGGTATCTCCGAAAGTGTCTCTGGGTTGGCACGAATCGAGATCGATTTGTCACCCGTAAACGGAGAGGTATCTCCGGCCCACTCGGTAGGAAATCATCATATGTGCACAATGTGACCAAGGGGTTGATCACGGATGATGTGTTACGGAACGAGTAAAGAGACTTGCCGTAACGAGATTGAACAAGGTATCGAGATACCGACGATCGAATCTCGGCAAGTACAATACCGCTAGACAAAGGGAATTGTATACGGGATTGATTGAGTCCTTGACATCGTGGTTCATCCGATGAGATCATCGTGGAACATGTGGGAGCCAACATGGGTATCCAGATCCCGCTGTTGGTTATTGACCGAGAACGCCTCGGTCATGTCTACATGTCTCCCAACCCGTAGGGTCTACACACTTAAGGTTCGATGACGCTTAGGGTTATAAAGGAAGTTTGTATGTGGTTACCGAATGTTGTTTGAGTCCCGGATGAGATCCCGGACGTCACGAGGAGTTCCGGAATGGTCCGGAGGTAAAGATTTATATATGGAAAGTTGTTGTTCGGGTTCCGGAAAAGTTCGGGTTTTTTCAGATTGTACCGAAGCTTCGTAAGGTTCCGGAGGATTCCTGAGGGGTCCGGAGGTCCGGAAATTGTTCCACCACGTCCAATACAGTAGCATGGGCTGTAGGGGCGCCCTAGCCTTAATGGGCCAGGGCACCAGCCCCCAAGGCCCATGCGCATGGGAGGGGGGAAACCCAAAGGGAGGGCCTCCACTTGACTTGGGAGGCACTCCTCCCTCTTGGCCGCGCCCCAAGTCCCATCTAGGGCTGGCCGCACCCTTGGGGTGGAACCCTAAAGGGGCGCAGCCCCTTTCCCTATATATACTTGAGTTTTGGGCTGCCCAACACACATGAGAACTTCTCCTCTTGGTGCAGCCCCGCCTCCTCCTCCTCCTCTCCCTTGGTGCTTGGCTGGCCTCTGGGATTGCCACGCCTCCACCACCACCACGCCTGCTGTGTTGCTGCTGGATGGAGTCTTCTCAACCTCTCCTCTCTCCTTGCTGGATCAAGGCATGGGAGACGCCACCGGCTGTACGTGTGTTGAACGCGGAGGTGCCGTCTGCTCGCACTAGGATCTACGGTGATTTGAATCACGACAGTACGACTCGATCAACCCCTGCTTCACATGAACGCTTCCGCTTAGCGATCTACAAGGGTATGTAGATGCACTCTCCTTCCCTCGTTGCTAGTTTCTCCATAGATAGATCTTGGTGACACGAGGAAAATTTTGAATTTCTGCCACGCTCCCAACAAAGGGCATCATGAGCTAGGTCTATTGCGTAGATTCTTTGCATGAGTAGAACACAAAGTAGTTGTGGGCGTTGATGATGTTCAATATGCTTACCGCTACTAGTCCAATCTTGTTTCGACGGTATTGTGGGATGAAGCGCCCGACCGACCTTACACGCACTCATACGTGAGACAGGTTCCACCGATCGACATGCACTTGGTGCATAAGGTGGCTAGCGGGTGCCGCTCTCCCACTTTAGTCGGAACGGATTCGATGAAAAGGGTCCTTATGAAGGGTAAATAGCAATTGACATATCACGTTGTGGTTTTGCGTAGGTAAGAAATGTTCTTGCTAGAAACCCATAGCAGCCACGTAAAACATGCAAACAACAATTAGAGGACGTCTAACTTGTTTTTGTAGGGTATGCTATGTGATGTGATATGGCCAAGAAGAATGTGATGAATGATATGTGATGTATGAGATTGATCATGTTCTTGTAATAAGAATCACGACTTGCATGTCGATGAGTATGACAACCGGCAGGAGCCATAGGAGTTGTCTTTATTTACTGTATGACCTGCGTGTCATTGAACAACGCCATGTAATTACTTTACTTTATTGCTAACCGGTAGCCATAGTAGTAGAAGTAATATAGTTGGCGAGACAACTTCATGGAGACACAATGATGGAGATCATGATGATGGAGATCATGGTGTCATGCCGGTGACGATGATGATCATGGAGCCCCGAAGATGGAGATCAAAAGGAGCAAAATGATATTGGCCATATCATGTCACTACTATATAATTGCATGTGATGTTTATTATGTATATGCATCTTGTTTACTTAGAACGACGGTAGTAAATAAGATGATCCCTTACAACAATTTCAAGAAGTGTTCTCCCCTAACTGTGCACCGTTGCCAAAAGTTCGTCGCTTCTAAGCACCACGTGATGATCGGGTGTGATGGATTCTTACGCTCACATACAACGGGTGTTGACGAGCCTAGCATGTATGACATGGCCTCGAACACACGCAATACACTTAGGGTTAACTTGACGAGCCTAGCATGTACAGACATGGCCTCGAAACACGAGACCGAAAGGTCGAGCATGAGTCGATAGTAGATACGATCAACATGAAGATGTTCACCGATGATGACTAGTCCGCCTCACGTGATGATCGGACACGGCCTAGTTGACTCGGATCATGTAATCACTTAGATGACCAGAGGGATGTCTATCTGAGTGGGAGTTCATAAGATGAACTTAATTATCTTGAACATAGTCAAAAGACCTTTTGCAAATTATGTCGAAGCTCGCGCTTTAGTTCCATTGTTTAGATATGTTCCTAGAGAAAATATAGTTGAAAGTTGAAAGTAGCGATTATGCGGACAGTAGAAAGCTTATGTCCTTAATGCACCGCCAGTGTGTTGAACCCCAAACGCCGCTTGTGGATGTTGCGAACATCGGACATGGACGCTTTGATAACTACGTGATAGTTCAGTTAAACGGTTTAGAGTTGAGGCACCAAAGACGTTTTTCAAACGCCATGAACATATGAGATGTTTCAAGGGCTGAAATTGGGATTTCAGGCTCGTGCTCACGCCAAGAGGTATAAGACCTCCGACGATTTTCTTAGCCTCCAAACTAAGGGAGAAAAGCTCAATCGTTGAGCTTGTGCTCAGATTGTCCGAGTGCAACAATCACTTGAATCGAGGGAGTTGATCTTCCGATGAGATAGTGATGTTTCTCCAAAGTCATTGCCACCAAGCTGCTATAGCTTCGTGATGAACTATAACATGTCGTGGATAGATATGATGATCCTTGAGGTATTCATGATGTTTGACACCGCGAAAGTAGAAATCAAGAAGGAGCATCAATTGTTGATGGTTGGTGAAACCACTAGTTTCAAGAAGGGCAAGGGCAAGAAGGGACACTTCATGAAACGGCAAATCAGTTGTTGCTCAAGTGAAGAAACCCAAGGTTGAACCCAAACCCGAGACTAAGTGCTTCTGTAATAAGGGGAACAGACACTGGAGCAGAATTACCCTAGATACTTGGTAGATAAGAAGGCTGGCAAGGTCGATAGAAGTATATTGATATACATTATGTTAATGTGTACTTTACTAGTACTCCTAGTAGCACCAGTGGTATTAGATACCGTTCGTTGCTAAGTGTTAGTAACCCAAAACAAAAGCTACGGAATAAACGGAGACTAGCTAAAGGAGAGTTGACGATATGTGTTGGAAGTGTTTCCAATTTTGATGTGATCAAACATCGCACGCTCCCTCTACCATCAAGATTAGTATTAAACCAGAATAATTATAATTTGGTGTTTGCGTTGAGCATTGACATGATTGGATTATGTCTATCGCAATGCGGTTATTCATTTAAGGAGAATAATGGTTACTCTATTTGAATAATACCTTCAATGGTCTTGCACCTAAATAAATGGTTTATTGAATCTCGATCGTAGTGATACACATTTTCATGCCAAAAGATATAAGATAGTAATGATAGTACCACTTACTTGTGGCAATCGCTATGTAAGTCATATTGGTATAAACGCATGAAGAAGCTCCATGTTGATGGATCTTTGGACTCACTCGCTTTTTGAAAAGTTTGAGACATGCAAACCATGTCTATTGGTGTATACGCACAATGAAACTCCATGCAGATGGATCGTTTGGGCTCACTTGATTTTGAATCACTTGAGAAATGCAAATCATACCACATGGGCAAGATGACTGAAAAGCCTCGGTTTCAGTAAGATGGAACAAGATAGCAACTTGTTGAAGTGACACATTTTGATGTGTGCAATCCAATGAGTGCTGAGGCATGCAGTGAATATCGTTATGTTCTTACTTCACGGATGATTCGAGTAGATACTGAGTGTATTTACTTGATGAAATACAAGTCTGAATTATTGAATGGTTCAAGTAATTTCAGAGTGAAGTTGAAGATCATCGTGACAAGAGGATAGAATGTCTATGATATGATCATAGAGATGAATATCTGAGTTACGAGCTTTGGCACACAATTAAGACATTGTGCAAATTGTTTCACAATTAATACCGCCTGGAACACCATAGTGTGATGGTGTGTCCGAACATCATAGTTGCACCCTATTGATATGGTGCGTACTATGATGTCTCTTATCGAATTACCACTATCGCTAATGGGTTAGGCATTAGAGACAACCACACTCACTTTAATAAGGGCACCACGTAATTCCGCTGAGATGACACCGTATGAACTATGGTTTAGAAACCTAAGCTGTCATTTCTTAAAAGTTTGGGGCTATAAGCTTATGTGGAAAAATATTCAGGTTGATAAGCTCAACCCAAAGCGGATAAAATGCATCTTCATAGGACACCCAAAACAGTTGGGTATACCTCCTAATTCAGATCCGAAAGCAATAGGGATTGTTTCTTGAATCGGGTCCTTTCTTGAGGAAAAGTTTGTCTCAAAAGTTGAGTGGGAGGATGGTGGAGACTTGATGAGGTTATCAAACCGTCACTTTAACTAGTGTGTAGCAGGGCACGTGAAGTTGTTCCCGTGGCACCTACACCAATTGAAGTAGAAGCTTATGATAGTGATCATGAAGTTTCGGATCAAGTCACTAACATACCTCGTAGGGTGACAAGGATGCGTACTATTTCAGAGTGGTACGCAATCCTGTCTTGAAGGTCATGTTGCTAGACAACAATGAACCTACGAGCTATGGAGAAGCGATGGTGGGCCCGGATTCCGACGAATGGCTCGAGGCCATAAAATCCGAGAAAGGATCCATGACTTTGGTGGACTTGCCCGATGATAGGCAAGCCATTGAGATAAATGGATCTTTAAGAAGAAGACGGACATGGACGGTAATGTCACCGTCTGTGAAGCTCGACTTGTGGCGAAGAGTTTTTCACAAGTTCAAGGAGTTGACTACGATGAAATTTTCTCATCCGTAGCGATGCTTAAGTCCGTCGGAATCATGTTAGCGCAAGCTGCATTTATGAAATCTGGCAAATGGATGTCAAAATGAGTTTCCTTACCAGTTTTCGTAAGGAAAGGTTGTATGTGATACAATCAGAAAGGTTTTGTCGATCCTAAGGATGCTAAAAGGTATGCTAGCTCCAGCGATCCTTCCATGGACTGGAGTAAGCATCTCGGAGTTGGAATATGCACTTTGATAAGATGATCAAAGATTTTGGGTTTATACAAAGTTTGTGAGAAACTTGTGTTTCCAAAGAAGTGAGTGGGAGCACTATAGAATTTCGATGAGTATGTGTTGTTGACATATTGATGATCGAAATGATGTAGATTTTTCAGAAAGCATATAGGGTTATTTGAAAAGTGTTTTCAAGTGAAAACCTGGATTAAGCTACTTGAACATTGAGCATCAAGATCTATGAGGATAGATAAAAACGCCAATAGTACTTTCAAATGAGCACATACCTTGACATAATCTTGAAAGTGTTCAAGATGGATCAGTCAAAGAAGGAGTTCTTGCCTGAGTTGTAAGGTATGGAGTTAAGAGTTAAAGCTCGACCACGGCAGAAAAGAGAGAAAGGACGAAGGTCGTCCCCTATGCTTCAGACATAGGCTCTATAGTATGCTATGCTGTGTACCGCACCTGAAGTGTGCCTTGCCATGAGTCAGTCAAGGGGTACAAGAATGATCCAGGAATGGATCATTGGACAGCGGTCAAAATTGTCCTTGGAGTAAATAAGGACATGTTTCTCGATTATGGAGGTGATAAAGAGTTCGGCGAAAGGGTTAAGTCGATGCAAGCTTTAACACCTATCCGAGTGACTCGAGTAGCAAACCGGATAATGATAGTGGAGCAACCATTTGGAATAGCTTCAAGTGGAGCGTGGAAGCAGCATTTATAATATGACCTAGAAATTTGAAGCACACACGGATCTGAAAGGTTCGCACCGCTGACTAAAACCCGCTGACTAAAAACTCTCTCACAAGCAAAACATGATCAAACCTCGAACTCATTGAGTCTAAATCACATGATGATGTGAACTAGTTTACGACACTAGTAAACTCTTTGGGTGTTGGTCACATGGCGATGTGACCTATCGCTGTTAATCACATGACGATGTGAACTAGATTATTGACTCTAGTGCAAGTGGGAGACTGTTGGAAATATGACCTAGAGGCAATAATAAATTAGTTATTATTATATTTCCTTGTTCATGATAATCGCTTATTATCCATGCTATAATTGTATTGATAGGAAACTCAGATACATGTGTGGGTACATAGACAACACCATGTCCCTAGTAAGCCTCTAGTTGACTAGCTCGTTGATCAATAGATGGTTACGGTTTCGACCATGGACATTGGATGTCGTTGATAACGGATCACATCATTAGGAGAATGATGTGATGGACAAGACCCAATCCTAAGCCTAGCACAAAGATCGTAGTTCAGATGCTAAAGCTTTTCTAATGTCAAGTATCATTTCCTTAGACCATGAGATTGTGCAACTCCGGATACCGTAGGAATGCTTTGGTGTACCAAACGCCACAACGAATCGGGTGACTATAAAGGTGCACTACAGGTATCTCCGAAAGTGTCTCATTGGGTTGGCACGAATCGAGATCGATTTGTCACCCGTAAACGGAGAGGTATCTCTGGGCCCACTCGGTAGGACATCATCATAATGTGCACAATGTGACCAAGGGGTTGATCACGGATGATGTGTTACGGAACGAGTAAAGAGACTTGCCGTAACGAGATTGAACAAGGTATCGAGATACCGACGATCGAATCTCGGCAAGTACAATACCGCTAGACAAAGGGAATTGTATACGGGTTGATTGAGTCCTTGACATCGTGGTTCATCCGATGAGATCATCGTGGAACATGTGGGAGCCAACATGGGTATCTAGATCCCGCTGTTGGTTATTGACCGGAGAACGCCTCGGTCATGTCTACATGTCTCCCGAACCCGTAGGGTCTACACACTTAAGGTTCGACGCTTAGGGTTATAAAGGAAGTTTGTATGTGGTTACCGAATGTTGTTCGAGTCCCGGATGAGATCCGGACGTCACAAGGAGTTCCGGAATGGTCCGGAGGTAAAGATTTATATATGGAAAGTTGTTGTTCGGGTTCCGGAAAAGTTCGGTTTTTTCGGTATTGTACCGGAAGCTTCGTAAGGTTCCGGAGGATTCGAGGGGTCCGGAGGTCCGAAATTGTTCCACCACGTCCAATACAGTAGCATGGGCTGTAGGGGGCGCCCTAGCCTTAATGGGCCAGGGGCACCAGCCCCCAAGGCCCATGCGCATGGGAGGGGGAAACCCAAAGGGAGGGCCTCCACTTGACTTGGGAGGCACTCCCCTCTTGGCCGCCCCCAAGTCCCAACTAGGGCTGGCCGCACCCCTTGGGGTGGAACCCTAAAGGGGCGCAGCCCCTTTCCCTATATATACTTGAGTTTTGGGCTGCCCAACACACATGAGAACTTCTCCTCTTGGTGCAGCCTCGCCTCCTCCTCCTCCTCTCCCTTGGTGCTTGGCGAAGCCTCGGGATTGCCACGCCTCCACCACCACCACGCCTGCTGTGTTGCTGCTGGATGGAGTCTTCCTCAACCTCTCCTCTCTCCTTGCTAGATCAAGGCATGGGAGACGCCACCGGCTGTACGTGTGTTGAACGCGGAGGTGCCGTCTGCTCGCACTAGGATCTCCGTGATTTGAATCACGACAGTACGACTCCATCAACCCTGCTCACATGAACGCTCCGCTTAGCGATCTACAAGGGTATGTAGATGCACTCTCCTTCCCCTCGTTGCTAGTTTCTCCATAGATAGATCTTGGTGACACGTAGGAAAATTTTGAATTTCTGCTACGTTCCCCAACATAAAACCCTACTCCTGCTTTGGTGGTTTGTTTATCTATGTTCTTGAACTAGCAATGGGGCGTGAGGAGCTCCAAAAAGCCGAATCCTCCTCCTGGTCGCCTTGGGCCTCCTTTTATAGGGAAAGGGATTGCCACAGTGGCACACAAGAGGTGGAAAGGGTACAGTGATGCGAGTTTATCCCTCGCATTACATGACAAGGCACCTTTAATGCGTCTTGCTTAGGTGTCCTTGCTTTATCGGGGACGGGGGGGAGCCCTGTCTCGTCCGTCACCGCTCCCTTTCGTGTCAACACTCGCCCTGGCCAGCGGGCCCGCGGTGCCATGTAGGCAGGCAGGCAGCTGAGGTGGCGTAGTTGTGGGTCTCCACAAAGATCCGCTTGCCGCCACGCAGGTGCCTACCCAACTGGTTGGGTCGGCAGCTGCATGCGAACGGTAGTGGAGGTTTGATTGGCGTGGGCCTGATGGTGGCCCTACTGGTGTTCTTGGCAAGGGCTCGCAGAGCCCCTGCAAGGGTCTTGCCGTGGCGCTGCTTGTCATCCCCTGCAAGGCTCTTGCCGGGGCCTCATGGTCCTCCTTGGCTGGGATCCCGCCAAGGGTCGTCATCTTCTATAGTGTGTATCTGATCCTGAATGTCTTCACAAAGATCTGCATTCCACCACGGGGATGCCTCCCGAATCCTTGCCCCATGGGGGCAGTGGACTCAAGGGTGATTCGCTCTGTAGGTGTGGGGCGAGCTGCCACAAGAAGGGTCTTGCTGGTTTGTTAAAACCGCCCCCGCAAGGATCTTGCCATGGAGTCCGCTTCGCCCCTTTGCTCTTTTGTGGTCTTGGTCTTGGGGTCGTTTCGCTCCTTTCGAAGCTTGGCCTTACCTTGGCTCACCTCCCTTGCCTTGTTTCAAGGCGGTGGTGCCCACAGCTCGGATCGCCTGCAGACAGTTATAGGGGTACAAAAAGTGTACCCCTCTTTTGTACACCGACATGCGGAAAACACACAAATAGTTGAAAAGTGCCATAGGATTGGAAAACTAAAAAAACGTCAGTAAAAAATCGACGTCCGAACTAGATTAATTGTTTGGTGCTAATCAGAAAATTGGTCTTAGAGAAAAAATTGTGCTTCTGTCGTGCTTTAACATGACACATCCTGTCTCAAGACTTCAAGCGGGTCAGCCTACGGCTTCAACCTCCTATCCCGAAGGTGAATGAGAGGGAAATCGGGCTATTGACCACACACTTGCGTCGAAAAAAGGAGTGATAGAAAAAGACTTTGCAACGACTAAGAAGAAGAACACTTATTATAATCTATGTTTACCCAAACTTTATACGCGTCTTAACCGACCTCGGCTTCTCCCTCTTTGGTCGAGGACCGAAAAGTGTTATGTACTCCACCTGTCAAGAATATCGACGGTGTTTCCGATAATCAGGCAATCAGGCCATAAGGCTGTAACATACAAAGGGCGCTCAGGGAACTTATGCTATATTACTAACAAAGTGTAAGAAGCATCTTCGAAGAAAATAGTACCCGCACCGATACCTTTCTTCGGTGCTCATTGTCATTATGAGACTTGTGCAATAGATTTTTTGTACTCATGAGTTTCGTTGTGTGCCGACCATAATCGAATAACAATAAGAGCGCTAGCTTTCGGCTTCACCTAGTCTGAGGTCAGAGCTCGGAAGAACCGGTCGTGACAATCGCATAGGTGCTCCCTTTACTCCCTGGCCGAACAATCGGGAATGTAGGGGTAAGCACAGGAGCCAGGCCACCCAGCTTGCAAATCTCTTAGGTCAATATGGTGCATATTGTGGCGTAATACACGAACAAGGAACAAAGTCGTACAAGTATAATCATATACAAGAGGAAGAACTCCAGCAAGGGAGCCCCCAAGTAGACGAGGTATTTGAATTTGTGTGTCACAAACAAAGTTTGGACAGGGAAGTTTTTCACAAGCAACTTTTTGCCAAAAAGGTATAATGCTTGTTCAAACAGAACAAAATCTAAGACTGAAAGTTTTTGAGCATGAAAGCAACTTAGCTAGTTGATATGTTCGGCATTGATGACGCGGTCCGAGCTTGATGTGGGACAGAGTTCCAGCCCCCAGGCTGGTCCCAACGTGGCCGGGCAGAGAGTCCGGCACTCCGAGAAGATGAAGCCCCCAGTCCAGCCGCGGTAATGGAGCAGGCCAGTGCGCCAAGGCGACAACACGGCTTAGTCTGAGTCGATTGGCTGCACAGATAAAATCGTGCAAACCAAAAGAAATGACAAATAAAGATAATAATGTATATATACATATATAATTCTTCTACTTATTTAACACAAGTGAAGGAAATAATGAAATAGATGTGGCCTGAGCGTCGAGGTCAATGTCGATGCAGGGCGTCGGCGTGACGCAATGAAGGCGTGACAAAGCCCGAATTCGCAGGTCAGTCCGAAGTTCGGATACGACGCTTATTTAACTATGCCCGAAACCTGACCAACCACCACGCAATCATCGCTAATGCGGCCACCAATTGATAGACCTGTGTACAGATGATAGAACAAAGCAGAGTAATAATTCCTTGGGAAAAATGAACCCAAACGAGCGAAAATTGATAGGATTTTGGTCCGATTTTAATCAAAGAATGGGTAATGCTAAAGGAATCCGCATGGGTTTTGATTTGAACACATTAATTGCAAGAGTTGATGGCCTTCAGGATATGTCTCAGCCCTTCACCGATTCCGGTTGATGCTGTCATTAAGAACATGCCACCGATCGTGCCCCGGTCCCGACGGCTTCTCCGGGTTGTTTTTAAAGAGATGTTGGCCTATTCTTAAGGAGGATTTCATGCAACTTGTCAAGGAGTTCTATGAGGGAAATGTAATTTGAATGCCTAAATACCTCATTAATAACCCTTATACCAAAGAAGTTAAGCCCTGAAGTTGTCGGAGATTTCCGCCAATCTCCTTGACCAACACATGTTTGAAGTTTTTGACAAAGCTGCTTGCTAACCGCCTTCAAGATGTGATCTCGCGATGCATCCACCGCAATCAATATGGTTTTCTTCGTGTCGCCTCCATCCAAGACTGCTTAGCCTGGTGTTTTGAGTATATACATCAATGCAAAGCCTCCAAACGACCTATTGTGCTACTTAAGCTGGATTTCACGAAGCCTTTGATACAATTGAGCATGAGCTAATTCTCAAAATCCTGCAACACAAGGGTTTTGATTCCAGGTGGACTGGGTGGATCAAGTCAATTTCACAACCGGATCTTCTTCAGTGCTTCTCAACGGCGTGCTGTGGAAGCACTTTGTTTGTAGATCGGTGTGCGCCAAGGTGATCCTCTATCACCGCTATTTTTGTGATTGCAGGATTTATTACAATCTGTTGTCAATGAGATGTGTTCCAGAACATCCTTACTATGCCAATCCCAACCACCTCCAATGATTACCCTATAGTACAAAGACGCCGACGACACTTTGATTGTACTACTGCATGTTGATGCTCACTCATTGCTTTCAAGGAGATGTTGGCAACCTTTATGGACTCAACTGCTTATGAAGTTAATTTTAGCAAATCTTCTCTCATTCCCATTAACATGGCTGATGAAGAAGGTACTCTGGTGGCCTCTTTGCTGGGTTGTGACGTTGGCAAGATGCCCTTCACGATCTTGGTCTACCCATGGGAACTTCTAGGCCATCCATCTATGAGTTGATGCCTATGGTGGATCGAATCGAGCGCCGCTTATCTGCTTCTTCATGTTTGCTTAACCAAGGTTGCCGAACGCAACTTGTTCAACGTGTTGTGCTCCATGCCAATTTATTTTCTGTGCACTTTATCTCTTCCAAAAGGCATTATTCAGCAACTTGAGAGGATCATGAGGCAGTGCCTATGGAGGGGTAACACGGATAACCCTCGCCAATATTTGGCTGCTTGGGATCTTGTCTGTCGTCCTAAGGATTTTGGAGGTTTGGGTGTTCTCAACTTGTCTATCCAAAATGAAGCCCTACTTATTAAGCACCTTTTCAAGTTTTTCAACAAAGTGGATGTGCCTTGGGTATCACTAATCTGGGACACCTATTATGCTTCATCACCACCCCAAAGCACCAGGGCTTGTGGTTCTTTTTGGTGGCGAGATATTATGCGGCTATTCCCGAAGTTCTCCAACCTAGCAGTTCCTCAAGTTCATGCTGGTGATACGGTTCTTTTTTGGCTTGATCGTTGGCAACTGGGAACTCATGTTGTCTTGTTGCAGGAATCCTTCCCAAGGCTCCACCTTTGTCAGGACAGGCAATCACAGTTCAAGAGTTCTTGGTGAGGCCTCGACATCTTGAACACTTCCATCCGCCTCTATCGCAGGAGGCTTTTTCTCGAGCTCACACATCTACAAGCTATCCCTGCCATCGATCAGTTTAAATGGTGAGATCAAGGACGCTTGGAAATGGCCTTCCAAATCTGGTGATTATAAGGCAAAGATATTCTATGATTCTTGCTTTTCACATCCGGTGGTTGATCGATTTTCAAGTGGATTTGGAAGAGTGCATGCACGCTAAAGATAAAAGTCTTTGGTTGGCTATTGTTAATGGATCGCTTGAACACCGTGAGATATGATGCAACGAAGGCATCGGATCATTCAGACGATACTTGTGTGCTTTGCAATCTCGCCCAACATGAGGATCGAGCTCACCTTTTCTTTACTTGCAATTATAGCCAAAGAGTTTGGAACTATCTTGGAATTTCATGGTCTGCAAGAACCAAACCAAACCACATATGACATGGCACATGCTGCAAGGAAGGATTTTGGACACCCTTTCTTCTCTCGAGGTGGTTTTCACTGCTATCTCGAACATTTGGATACAAAGGAATGGGAAAATCTTCAGAATGAGCAACCATCATTTAGAGCTTGGAGAAGAAGCTTCATACATGACATCTCCCTCCTGTCTCATAGGATTAGATGTAAATATAAGGATAGTTTTGATTCCTGGATAGCTGACCTTACTTAGTCCCTTTTGTAAGTCTTTTCTCCTTCTTGTAAAGTTGTATAGTTGTAACTAGTATTATTTTATTTAATAAAGGACTGTGAGGCTGTTGCCTTGCAGTAAATAGTCAAAAAAAAATTGATAGGATTAATAGCACCTGATTTATCTTTTGTAGCGGTTCGAAGAAAGGTTACTCCCAAAATTAGGACTCGATGCGCACACCCATTGCCTGATGGGTGATGAAGCGATGGCACGGCGATCCTGGCAAAGGTTGGCTCGCCATGGCGAAGCCCGTGGTCCAGCTAATGTGATGAAGCTGGTCGGCTAGTGACGCCGAAGTCTCTGGAGTAAGTTGATGAAGGGATGACGAAGCCCCAGTCCAGGCGAGGAGACGGAGCAGGTCGGTGAGGAGATGTGTCAGCCGAGGTGTTGAAGTAGTTTGGCGTGATGGACATCGGCTCAATGAAGCAACAGTTCGGCCATGCCGATGCAGGTCACAAATTGTGACGTGATTAATGCTGGCTTGATGAATTGACCGTGCGGTGATGCCAGTGTGCCCGCTCCGTATAATCCGTGGGGCGGTGATGTTGGTGACAATTTATCCTTCGCGATGCTGAACTATTGTTCGGCTGGCCGAGATGATGATCCGAAGAAGTTGAGCTCGGCTCAACAAAGCGACGACGTGGAGTGATGTTGTCGGGCCGGATTGACACCGGCGTGATGGTGAAAATTGTATTGTAAAAATACTTTTAATATTAATGAGATGTGTTTGAGAATAAAACACAATACCCCATACGAAAACGTCCTTCAAAAAGGATGTCCGAAATCCCGTTCATAAAGAAGATGAACTTGGGTCGGATTCTTTCTTGCGCAGAAAACAGATTCGAAAAGTGATGCACTAATCGGAAGGTTCCCGCAGTCCGGACGGTCGGATCGAGCTGAATTTTTGGCAGGTGGCAGATATGGGAATTCCGCAGCCGATCAACGGTTGGATTTTCCAAAGGACGTCTGAGCTAGATGCTGGACACCCTGCTCCAAACTCGTCCGGATTCTCGTCCAGATTCAACAGGGCTCCGGTATATCGGAGACTACCGGAGATTCCTCCATCGGAACTCGACAAAATTTTTGCAGGGTTGTTGTAGACTTAATTCCACATAATTCCACCGAAGCAATCGTTTAGGCGACACTCGAGGAGGCAGTGGTGGAGGATACAAGTTTGCTATCCGGAAAAACAGCACGGTCGCCTGAGGGCAATGTTGACGTTGAGCCCCCGAGCTCCAGGGATGACTCCTCCATGATCTTGATAGGGATCGGAGTTGATGTTGATGAAGGCCCTCATCCGAACATGACAATCGGAGGTACGGCGCAGTCCTCTGTTAAGCCAAGGTGACCAGTCGAGCTGGTGACGAAGAAGCCGACGTCGCAGTTGACCTGCAGTCGAGCCATTGATCCTTTTGCCGATCACACAGTGGAACTCTCAATGAAAGCACCAATGTCGGTGTCAACACCGGCGGATCTCGGGTAGGGGGTCCCAAGCTACGCATCTTAGGTTCAATGGTAACATGAACACGGGGTTTTACCCAGCTTCGGGCTCTCTTGATGAGATAATACCCTACATGTTGCTTGATTGACTATAATGAGTATAGGGGTTACAAGAGTTGATCTACCTCGAGATCATATGTTGTGGTCTAAACCCTGGAGGTATGATGAGTAATGTCATAATATATCGACTAGCCTGGCCTCGGTTTATATAACGTAAAATAGACCTAGGGTAACAAGAGTCCTAGCCGAATACGCCGGTGGGGGAGGATTCCTTGTCTTGATCACCAAGTGTTGTGGAATCTTCCTTGTATGCGGCAACGGTCCGAACTAGCCCATGAGTATACGGCCATGGGGGTCCTCGGCCCAATCTAACTGATCGGGGGACGACGTGGTGAGTACCCCCTAGTCCAGGACACCGTCACCTACCTCTGAAGAAACTAACAAGCTACACTATCGATCCTACACGGATAAAAATGCCTACCTCTGAAGAAACTGACAAGCCACACTATCGATCCTACACGGATAAATAGCGGATCACGCACGTACTACCTCTGGCAAGTCCGAGGCGAGGCGCAGGATGCTGGTGCCGGCGTTTAGCGTGTACCACAGATGGCTGCCGACATTGTCTAGTTAGCTAAGAGTAAGTTAGTACTTGTCTAGTGGGAGTAGATAGTTAACTTGGCTATGATGGTTGTCAATGTGGAAGTTCAGTACTCTATATGTGGATCAGACCTGTTACTTTGCTCTAAATTTTGAACTTTCCATTTGAACGTATGGAATGGGCTGTTATTTTTTTAAATGGGTTGTATTTGTCCTCCACGGGTTTAGAGGCTGACTTGTGGGCCTACCAAGTTGACGCGTACACAATCAGGAGATGATTGTACGTGGAGAGGATGATAGTAGGGACCCGCCAAGGTCATGGAAGTACGCAAGCAAGTGCCTCCTTATTTCAAGCCAATAAAAAAATGGCTCCTCCTAGTGGATTTCTCACATCTGGGTCCCATGCCATTGTCAACGTAGTCAATAAACGAGAGAATTGCACAACGAGCAGCTGACACCAAGGACCCAGCAGCTCGCCCATTTATTTTTGTTTTGGGTTAATTGGATAAATGCCTCCAAGAAATGCCACTACAATTTCCAAACTTTGAAAAATAACATTTCATTCCATTTCTAGTGGCATTTTTCGAAGTCTGGGGTGACGTTTTTCAAAGTTTGCAAACTGCAGTGGCTTTTTTCAAAGTTTGCAAAAATTGCAGTGGCATTTTTCAAAGTTTGGAAATTGCAGTGGCATTTTTATGAATCGCCATAATTGGAGTGGCATTTATCTAATTTGTTTTTGAGACGGAAGCATGGTGTCAATTGGGCTGTGCGGAACACTCTGGCCTGTCTAGATAGCCTTTTCTTTTATGTTTACCACAGACCAGTCCAGTAGTTTTTTTTTTTCTTTCTGAAAATGGCTAGCCCAGTTTTTTTGTGATTTGTCAAGTAAGTCGCTTTATCAGGCCTGTTAGGCTGCAAATCTTTTAAGATGAGGATAGCTTCATTCGGCTGGCCGAGAAAATGGCCTATCAGTAATGAGAAATGGGTTGTACATTTTTAAAACACATCAAACCGGAAATTAGTTTCAAATATCTTTTTTTCATTTCGAGATTTTAAATTGCATTGATTTTTATGCATGGACAATTTATTGGATTTTATATTGATATAAATTTATTTTTAAAATCGGTCTGAATGTGACTTGAAATTTCGGATTAAAACAGTTCAGATCAAGACCGACATATGCAAAAATTCATATAATTTTTTAACCGTGGCCACAATATGGGCTGTAATGCTAACAAAAAGAATATGGGCTCCAAAAAAACATGTAAGAATTAGCAAATGGGCTGTAAACTATTTGAAATAATGGCAGATGGGATGTATGCTGTTTTCCATAGATTTGAGGCTTTCCACAGATGGCATGTATACTGTTGGATGTCAAATCAACGGTCGTCATGCTTCTTCAATCTCTGCTCTTCCTGCTGCAGCCGCCAAACAAGCGCCCGTGGACTGCTCGCTCCCTCCTCCACGCTGGCGGGTTGTTGCCACAGGCCTCACCACCCCATGCATTCCCATCGCGGGCCTAGTCATCCATCTACGCACCCACAGTCCCACACCTGCTGTTATTCTCCGCGACAGCAGATTTAACCAAGAAACCTCAGATAGTCGCATTCTCCTCGCGTGGGAAACAACTGCCAGTCTTCCCGCCTCCATGTCGCTCCCTTCCTAGGCCTCACCGTCGCCCACCGCCTCGTGTTTCTCGGCATGGCGTGGTCAACATGGTCAACCGACATGCATCCGGCGGATCAGACGTGGAGGGGCTGACACTGGGTCCACAGCCGCACGCAAGGAAATGCCTCCTTATTACGCGCAAAATAATGATTCCTCCACCTGACATCTGGGACCCACCGAAAGGGCCTCTGTATTTCACGGAAAAAATAGTACCGCCGTTGACAGCTCAGACCCACCAGCTATATCTTCGCATGCAAGGAAGTGCCTCCTTATTACGCCCAAAAAAAAAGAATACTCCCCATATGATGTCCACTAAGTTGACGGGGCCTACTAAGTTGACGGGGACGAAGGGCTTTGTCGACTTAGTCAATATATGCATGATTCTAGCTCGATTGACCGTACGATGTCCATCCAACGGCTGTAGTGCTTCTTCAACCTCTGGTCTTCTTGCTCCAGCCGCCCAAAGCAGCGCCGGTCGTGTCAGCCGCTTCCTGCCTCCCGTGGTCGGGTTAGGCTACGCGGAGGCCTCACCGCCCATACTACTCCCACCGCTGGCCAGTGCCATCCTCCACTCCACTCAGCCACACCACCTGTTATTCTGCGGCGACGGCAACGCAGCCGAACCCGTGAACCCTTGTACTCCTCTCCACGTGGGCATCCACTGTCGTGTCTTCCTCGGCTCTGTGTCGTCCCCTTCCTAGGCCTCGCCGTCGTCCACCGCCGTGGTGCTCTCGGCGCGGCGTGGTCAATGTGGTCAATGACCGAATTCCATCGAAAAAATAGTGTACGTGAAGAGGCTGACAGATGGGTCCACGACAGCCGCAAGGAAGTGCCTCCTTATTACGCGGAAAATAATTATTCCTCCACCTGACAGCAGGGACCCACCGGATGGGCCACCTGTATTTTGCGAAAAAAACGTTTGCCCCGGACTGCTGGGACCCACCCGACGGGCCACCATATTTCGCGAAAAAATGTTCCCCCTGCTGTCAGCTCGGATCCATCGGAACTACCTCCTTATTACGCACAAAAAAAAATGAATACCCCCCTGCTAGCTAGGACCCACCTTTTGTGGGAGGCTGACTTGTGGGCCTACTAAGTTGACGGGGACGGAGGGCTTTGTAAACTTAGTCAATATAAACGATTCTAGCTCCAGTGACCGTACGATGTCCATCCAACGGACGTAGTGCTTCTTCAACCTCTGGTCTTCTTACTCCAGCCGCCCAAAGCAGCGCCGGTCGTGCCGCATGCTCCTGCTTCCCGTGGCTGGATGTGCTGCCATGAGGCCTCACCGCCCCTACTATTCCCACCGCTGGCCAGGCCCTCGGGCATTTACAATTTCACACCGCAGCCAACCAAAGTGAACCTCAGATTCTCTCCATGCGGCTTCCACTACGCTGCCTTCCCGGCTCCCCGCCGTCCCCTTCCTAGGCCTCACCGTCATCCACCGCCCAGGTGTGGTCAAGGAACGACTTCCATTGGACGTGGACTGTATGTGGAGAGGCTGACAGCTTGGTCCACGGCCGTAGCAAGGAAGTGCCTCCTTATTACGTGGAAAATAATTATTCTTCCACCTAACAATGGGACCCACCGGACGGGCCACCGATTTCGTGAAAAACGCTCTCCCTCGATCGCTGGGACCCACCAGCTGCACCTTCAAGACGCAAGGAAGTGCGTCCGCATACCGCAAAACGGATTTAAACGGACTTGTGTTGAGCGCCACGGTCGAAAACGGGGTCCTGTTTCATCGGGAGGGGGTGTGGCGATCGCAAAACGGACTCCACGTGATATCGCTCATCTCCACCGTCGACCTTCTCCAGCCTCCACGGGCTCCCCTGCTCATCCAACCTCCACCGCGCTACTCCACCGCCATCGCTCAACCACCCTCCACCGCTCACTGCTCATCCAGCCCTCCACCGCCTACTATTCATCCAGCCCTCCACGCCACGGGATCTGCTCAACCACCCTCCACGGCCACCCTCCACCATCTACCGCTCATCCAGCCTTCCACACCACGGGTCCTGTTCATCCGCAGGCAACGCCACCGCCATCGCTCATCCACTTCGCAACGCCATCGCTCATCCAATCGATCGGCTTCGCTTAGCAGCAGAGCGGCGAATAGCTCCATCGGGTTCGCTAACAGCCATCGATCGATCGCCGGGTTCAGAACGATAGCTCGCAGCAGTAATCGCCGGGTTCGCTTAGAGCCCAACGCCGCCGGGTTCGATTAGAGCCAACGCCGCACACACGCCAGACGTAGAGAAACACGCATCGCTCGGTCGCCGACCTCCCACCGTAACCGGCAACTCCCTGAAATTTTCCTCCCCCTTGCTTCTACCACGGTTTTTTCCGTCATGGACGGCCCAAAGATTGTCATGCAGTTGCGTCTCCAGCCCGCCTAGGATGAAAAGCCCATTTTCTGTCATGATTTTTTGTCACAGAAGTAGGAGCCCACCACATCTATGATGATACCGGGTTTTGTCACAATTATCGTCATAGAAGTGTCATATGTATGACAGGAAAAAAATTCGTTCGACCCAATATGTCACGGATATGTCTTTTTTTGTAGTGTATATTCCTCCTCTATACCATCCAACAGGCTACCTAGCTTACAATCCTGCTGAGAATACTTGGCGGCTAACGCTACCTGGTCATATACCAGACTTACGGGAATTTCTTGCCATCGGGCCCCGCCGGTCCTACTTCGGCCATATGGTTCGGGTCCAGCCTGGTGTAGCGCGTCTTCACCATAGCCCAGGTTTCTCTTGCACCTTGCCGGCAAGCTGACACCTTCCACAACCGGAAGCGCCGCCGTGCTCCTTGAAGCATATCCACAAGCTCCCCCATGCCATTCGACAGGGAACTTGTTGGCCACAAGGCTTGATCAACACCGTGTATCACCCGCCGAGCTCGCTCATGCAACTGTGAAAGGTCTTGTAGCAAATAGCCCGCAGATGAGGGCATCTCCTCCCCTGGGCGACCTGTTAACATTCCTACAAGCAAAATTCTTTCAATATACTTCCTCGCCGAACTGTAATATAGTTCGTCTGGATACTTACCATAAATTCCGCATCGAAGCCTTTTGTTCTACTTCACGGAGTCCGCCAGCTGAGCGCGGACGTCCTCCAATTCCATGTCCAGCCGGACATTGGCATCTTGAAGATTGTTTCTTCTCCTGCCTAACTTGTGTAAGAATGCGCTCGCCAGCCTTTAGCTGCCTTTTGAGATGCGAGTCGTCATCCGTTACGCCCTCCGGATTCACCCCGGGATTGTCTGCAGAATTCTCTGTTAGACTTGTTATACGAATCATTTAATACCTGGTGCATCTTCATACAATTGAGACAAACGCTACTGATGAGGCCTTTGGGATTCCTCTAACTTGGCAACCGTGTCCTCACCGGGCCTTGCATTCCTCTAGCTCCTTGAGCCAATTGTTCATTCTATCTACAAGGATCTGTGCATAAATTGATCCTTAAAACAGTTGTTCCAACCATTTCAAGTCCTGTGGCTATCTTGTTATACATACTTATCAAAATTTCTTACCCAGATATCTTTGGTATATCGTCCGTCCGCCGGCAAGCCCGCCTTGAGCTGCTCGGATGTATGCGTCCCCCGAATTGAAGGTATTAAATGCCTCTTCGGAGAAGATGTTGTTCCGAAGCACGGCCCTCCGGTGCCGGTGATCCATGGCGCTCTCTACTTTGGAGTTCGTGGCCGATAGCATATCCGCATCCTCTGTCAGGGAACTATGCGGTACTAGCCCTGTGTCCAACTCCGCTCTCGAAGCCGGTTCTGGAACCCGGCTGGTGGAGGCATGATTGGCGGGATCCCCAGATATAGTTCGGCTGCTCCTATTCCTGCCAGGACACGAAGGGTACCGTTATACATCAAATACAATAATCACAGAGCAGGTTTTTGCTTTAAGTCTGCAGCGGTGTGTCGACCCTCACCGCCTTCCTCTTGAGCCTGCGCGATCCGGACGCCCGTGGTCGATTTAATTCCTAGGGCTCGGCCTGCTGCTCGACTGGCTGCCTCGCAAACAGCACGGCGCCTCAAGGGTAAGGCATGATACCTGAGGGGAGTCCTCTTCGGAGGATAGGGTTTTTATTTTAGCTTACACGCGACACAGGGAGCAGTCCGGGATAGTCGGCAATAATGGCCACTGAGGCACCATCACAGCTCGCTTGATAAAATACCCCGTTGACAAGCTCCACGGTAATATCCGGATCTTCTTCGAGTCCTGGATCTAGGGCCCTTCCGGGGTCCTCTGGCTGCGGGGAGGGGCTGAAGATTCCTTCTACATCCCTCCTCAGTTCCTGCTCAGAAACATTGATGCGGGTAATCTTAGCAGAGAGCGCTAAAGTAAGTGAAGCAGGGGAAGGAATGACGACTTACCCACTCTGGGGGGTTGTACATGGAGAATCCGTCCCGCGGTTTAATGCGAAGGAACTCTTCCTCTTCCCGTTTGTATAAACCGGACAATATCCTTGCCAGAGCAGTGGTGGAGTCCGGACCCTTACGGCCGCAGCGGTGACGCTGCCTTCCCCGCTAGTAGTGCCACATGGGCTTCCCCGATATTGAAGCGTTGCACTTCCCGATTATGCATATTGCCATGACCTCGACTATCGCCATCCGGATTTGGCCAAGAACTTTATCCTGCTCATCGAAATGTATTTCCTGGTATCCTCCTCTTGGGGCCCTGGGCGCCAGCTTAGACGCACCTTCGGCGGGCGCATCGAACTTGGGAGACCTGTCCGGACTGGATCCGGAAGGGGAACGTCATCAATGTAAAACCACTCTGAAGGCCTATTTTCTGGTGCCTTCTTGGGAGTGCCGGATAGGTATCCAGTCTCAGAAATGCGCCATACTTCGGCCCCGCCCACTTGACATAGGGATTCTCCCTGGGTGCGGGGGACAAGGCAGAATAGTGTAACGCCCCGGATTCGATGCGCCAGGTGTCCGCCATTTATTCGTCGTCGTTGCCATGTCATTTGCTTGCGTGTTGCACTTTGCCATGTCATCATCTGCATTTCATATCATGTCATCATGTGCATTTCATTTTGCATACGTGTTCGCCTCATGCATCCAAGCATTTTTCCCGCTGTCCGCTTTTGCAATCCGCACTCCTATGTTCCCCCGCGCCTTTTACCTCTTTTCTTGTGCGGGTGGTAAACGGTCTCGAATGGACCGAGGTTTGCCAAGCGGCCTTGGTATAGCACCGTAGACCGCCTGTCAAGTTTCGGCCATTTGGAGGTCGCTTATACTCCAACGGTTAACCGGTAACCGCAAAGCCTCTTTTGAGTTGCAGCCAAACACCCTTCCAAACTGGCCCAAAACCCACCCAACTCCTCTCCATGCTCTCGGTCGCTCGATCACGATCAAGGGGTCAAAACCGCGACCTCATTTGACTCTCCTGAAAATTCGCGGATCATTTCACAGATTTAAACCCTAAAATCGCCTCCGCCGCCACCGGACGCTGTTCGCTTCCTCGCCGGACACGCCCGCCCGCCAGAGCCAACCACGGGCCGCCACGTGTCCCCGCCGCGCTTCCACCGCGCTTCGCTGGCCGGGCCCTGCTGGGTCTGGCGGGCTCGCATGAGCTCACGCTGTCGCCGCCGCTGGCCTGTCTGCTCCGTCTGGCTTCGCTGGCGCAGGCGCCGCCGCCCATGGACGGATTCTCGACCGCTCCGCCACCTCCCGCCGCCGACGCCGCCGCCTGCTGCCTCCCCACGCTGCTGGGCGCCCGCCTGCCCAGCCTGCCGCCTCCGCCTGCCTCGCCGGAGGTCGCGGCCGACCCTGGCCACCGGAGGAGCCCGGCCGCCTTCGCTTTCCTCCTCGCCGAGCGCCTGATCCAGCCATCCGCCGGATCCGCGACTCGCTGCGGCGCCTTCTCCTCGCTCCTCCGCCACCACAACGCCGATCTCCGCGGTTCGCCAGGCTCGTTATCCGTGCTGCTAGGTTGATTTTCTTCTCCTTCCCGAATCCTCTAAGTCCCAGATTTCATGTTATTTTCATGCATTTTCATCGCATCATATCTCTGCATCCGTAGCTCCGTTTCGTGCGTGTAATATGTCAAATTGTTCTCCTCGAAGAGTAGATCATTTCATCTTATTGCATCATTTTCATTTGAGCTCATATTGATGCCCGAAATGCTGTTAGAAGAGTGCTATGTGATGTTAGTTTCGCTTTTTTAATGTAATGTGCACTTTTGTCATTTTTGCCATGATTGATGTGTGCACCCTATGATCTTGAGCCCTACATGTGTTTTGTAATATGCCATGCCATCTTTAAAAGGGTTTATGCCATATATTTTTGTGATCTCTATGGTGACTAACACAAGCATGCAAACTAGGCTTCATGAGGTTGCTGATTTCAGCCCCTGTTTTGCTGATATTTTTATGCCATGTTAGCTTGATGCTACCGAGAGTTCAATGCATATTTTGAGATACTTCAGTAAGGATGTTTTGTTCTAAATGTATTGCTCTATCAATCCATGCCCTTGTTTGCAATTATGGAGTGCCATAGCTTGAGTCAATCGAGCTCTACTTTTGCTATAAAATGTTTCCTGGCAGGTTGTTTACATGTTATTCAATTTTGCCAAGGTTGTTGTAGTTGATCCAAGCATGCTATGTTGTTATTCTTGCCATGTATAGCTTCTATGCCATGTCTTCTTACTTTTGGTTGCCCCGCCATGCCATGTATTGCTCTGTGGTGAGTGATTCAAGCTCACCAACATGTCTACTTATCGTTGTTCCTGCCATGTATGAATCTGTAATATAATTTGCCATGTTTACATGGGTGCCATCATATTTTCTGATCCTTTTTGGCTTATGGTCAGTAAGGGACTTTAGTTCTATGCATTTAGTAGTATCATGCCATGCCTTTTGTTTGCCATGACAAGTTCCTATAACATGTTGTTTCATAGCTCTAAACATTGCAACCTGATGTTATTTCTGCTAAAGCCTGAAACTGTTATTATTTGCAATCTTGCCATGTGTTTTTGAGCATGTTCTAGTTGTTTCTGGAGATAGCTCAGTGTTCATGTTTTGTAATGCTTTACCTGTACATCATGCCCATGCCTTTTGTTATCATGTTGAGATACTGTAGCATGTTGTTTTGATGCTTGCAATATGCCTACTTGCTGTTATGGACAGATTGTTGTCATGACTTGTATAGGGTGTATGTGTTGCACCGTTGCTCCGTTTTGAGTGTGCCCTATATGAAACTTGCTTGATTTTGCATGTAGTTTCATATTATCACGTTGCATCCTTGTTTTGAGGTGTTTGCTTGATGTTTGTATGCATTTTGCATCAATGCCATGTTTAACTTGTTTTGCTCATCTCTTCTAGACCGTAGCTCCGAATCTAATGAACTTTATATGTAACTTGACTAGAATTTCGTGTAGATCATCGTGGTGCATCTTAACTTGCTGTTTAACAACTTGAACATAAAGTTATATCAGATCTGGACCAATTTCGAAATTTGCATATGAGGACTTACCGGAATTGTTATATGTTGTTCCCGGCCTCATTTAAACTTGCCATGATGTGTTGCTCTTGTTTGCATCATCTCTTGCCATGAGTAGCTTCATGTAGCCTTGTCATGCATCATGCTTGGTTGTGCATCATGTCTTGTCTATGTGTGGTGTGTTTACTATGTTGTGTGCTTCTTCTTGTTAGTTCCTGCTTCGCTATGATCGTGAGGATTCGCTCGCTCACGCTTGGTTGGCTTCATCCGCTCGTCTTCTTCATGGACTCGTTCTTCTTCCTTATGGATTTCAGGCAAGATGACCGCTACCCTCGATCTCACTACTATCATTGCTATGCTAGTTGCTTAGTTCTTTCACTATGCTGCGCTACCTATCACTTGCTGCTCAAGCCTACCTAATTGCCATGAACCTCTAACCTTTGTCACCCTTCCTAGCAAACCGTTGTTTGGCTATGTTACCGCTTTGCTCAGCCCTCTTATAGCGCTGTTAGTTGAAGGTGAAGATGAAGTTTGTTCCTTGTTGAACATGGAGATGTTGTTCCTTGTTGGAACATGTTTACTTGTTGGGATATCACAATATATCTTATTTAATTAATGCATCTATATACTTGGTAAAGGGTGGAAGGCTCGGCCTTATGCCCGGTGTTTTGTTCCTCTGCCACCCTAGTTTCCGCATATCGGTATTATGTTCCCGGATTTTGCGCCCCTAACGCGGTCGGGTGATTTATGGGACCCCTTGACAGTTCGCTTTGAATAAGACTCTCCAAAGAAGGCCCAACATTGGTTTTACCATTTGCCTCACCTATGCCCTTTTTCCTTGGGTTTCGGAGCCCAAGGGTCATCTTTATTTTACCCCCCGGCCCGTGCTCCTTCGAGTGTTGGTCCAAACTAGAGCACCGTGGGACCATTCCTTGGCAACTTGGGTTACGTTGGTTCCTCAGACGCTCGCTTCATCCGTGTGCCCTAAGAACGAGATATGTGCAGCTCCTATCGGGATTTGTCGGCACATCCGGCGGCTTTGTTGGTCTTGTTTTATTGCTGTCGAAATGTCTTGTAGCCGGATTCCGAGACTGATCGGTCTTCCCGGGAGAAGGAATATCCTTCGTTGATCGCGAGAGCTTATCATGGGCTGTTGGGACACCCTCGCAGGTATAAGCTTTCGAGAGCCGTGTCATGCGTTATGTGGCAGATGGGAATTTGTTAATATCCGTTGTAATAAACTTGAAGCAAACTCGCTAAAATACACCAACCGTAGCGAATCGTGAGTGTCTCTTTTCGGGTTGATCGAGAGGAGAACACGGTTTCGGGTTATGTCCGACGAAGTAGGAGTTCAGGATCACTTCTTGATCATTACTAGTTGACGATCGCCTTTGTTTCTCTTCTCGCCTCATTTGCGTTGGTTAGCCACCATATATGCTTAGTCGCTGCTGCAACCTCACCACTTTACCCCCTTCCTTTCCCTTTAAGCTTTGCTAGTCTTGATACCCATGGTAATGGGATTGCTGAGTCCTCGTGGCTCACAGATTACTACACCACCAGTTGCAGGTACAGGTTTTGCGATGATCATGACGCGAGAGTGATGTTTACTTGTGTTGGAGTTCTTCTTCTGCTTCTTCTTCGATCAGGGGATAGGTTCCAGGTCGGCAGCCTGGGCTAGCAGGGTGGATGTCATTTGAGTTCCTGTTTATGTTTCATCTGTAGTCGGATGTTGATCTTGTATACGATGTTGATGTATTTTTGTGGCATTTGTGCCTTATGTATGTATCCCCATCTATTTTGTAATGTTGATGTAATGATATCCACCTTGCAAAAGCGTTTCAATATGCGGGTCTATCCTTGGTGGGACCGTCGAGTTCCTTTTGGATAGGGTCGCATATTGGGCGTGACAAATAGCTTCTTCCATAACCCAAAGTGAGGTTCGCAGAGCAAAAATAGCTCGCAAAGGGCAACGTACCCTGCTATGTGTAGTATGGAGGCAGGGGTAAGGTCGCATAACCGAGACCGTGAGAACTCTGTGAGACTCAAGAAACGGGTGGATGGGAAACCCGACGCCTTAGCATATGCGGATGAGACATATTCGCTTCCTCCGAGATGGATTAGAGATCCTCTCGCTTCTTCCCTCTCGTTATAAGTGGCTATTCCGGCTCGAACGGGGACCATAAACGCCGGTTGGAGAAACCCTTGGCTTTGTAACTTTATCAAACGGCTATGAGGAACTGAACACTCTTCCCAATCCCCCGACTTGGAGCGAGGAGAGCGAGCGTAAGAGCTGCGACGACCGCCATGTTGAATGGTTTTTTCGAGCGCCTGTGGGATGCTTGCTCGAGGTGGGAGAGTGAGGTTTGATCTGAGAATTCTGCCTCTTCAAATAGATGGCCAGCCCAAGGATCGGGGTGGCAATGCAAAATGCCTCGCCCTTGTATTCGCTTGACATGTGGAGATGGTCATTATTGAGGCACTGAAGCCGAGGAGTGCAACGTTGATGGGGAGCCGACACTATTCGTCAGAATAGGTACATTGAGTATTCGAGAAGGAACCCGCTTTGCAATGTCAAGACAAGATCTGCAGGCGGACTCATCGCCATTGAAGCCTGGTTCAGGGACTACTGAGGGAGTCCTAGATTACGGGGTATCCGGACAGCCGGACTGTATACATCGTCCGGACTATTGAAGCGTGAAGATACAAGACTCAAGACTTCGGCCCGTGTCCGGATGGGACTCTCCTTTGCGTGGAAGGCAAGCTTGGCGATCCGGATATTTTGTGTCCTTCCTTGTAACCGACTCCGTGTAAACCCTAGCCCTCTCCGGTGTCTATATAAACCGGAGAGGTTGGTCCTTGGAAGGACGATCGCAATTACAATCATACCATCATAGGCTAGCTCTTAGGGTTTAGCCTCTACGATCTCGTGGTAGTTATACTCTTGTACTACCCATATCTTCTATATTAATCAAGCAGGAAGTAGGGTTTTACCTCCATCGAGAGGGCCCGAACCTGGGTAAACATTGTGTCCCTCGCTTCCTGTTACCATCAGCCTAGACACACAGATCGGGACCCCCTACCCGAGATCCGCCGGTTTTGACGCCGACCGCGGGCTTGGAAGCGGTCCGGACTCCCGCATGGCCCACCTCACATTATGACTGAGGGAGTCCTGGATTAAAGTTCCTCGGACAGCCAGACTATATACTTTAGCCGGACTATTGGACTATGGAGATACAAGATAGAACACTTTGTCCCGTGTCTGGGTGGGACTCTCCTTTGCGTGGAAGGCAAGCTTGGCGATTCACATATGTAGATTCCCTCTCTCAGAATCGACTGTAATTCCTAGCCCTCCGTGTCTATACAAACCGGAGGGTTTAGTCCGTAGGACAAGATCAATAATAATCATAGGCTAGCTTCTAGGGTTAGCCTCTACGATCTCGTGGTAGATCAACTCTTGTAATACTCATATCATCAAGATCAATCAAGCAGGAAGTAGGGTATTACCTCCATAGAGAGGGCCCGAACCTAGGTAAACATCGTGTCCCACGCCTCCTGTTGCCATTAGCCTTAGACGCACAGTTCGGGACCTCCTACCTGAGATCCGCCAGTTTTGACACCGACATTGGTGCTTGCATTGAGAGTTCCACTACGTCGTCATCATAAGGCTTGATGGCTCCTTCAATCATCTGCAACAACTCGGTCCATTGTGAGATCTTTCTCCTCGGACAGATCTTCTTATTTGGCGGCTTTGCACTGCGGGCCAACTCGCTTGGCCATTTGGAGCAGATCGACAGCTACACCCCTGGCCATCAGGTCAGGTTTGGAAGCTTGAACTACACCGCTGACATCCGCGGAGACTTGATCTTCGATGGATTCAAACCCATGACAACCGCACCTTATAGCCACGATGAACATGACTTAAATCTATCATCGGACTATGCTCAGGAGACAGCGCATGTAACTTTCCTTGCCATAGATCCAGAACAGATCGCGCCGTCCGAGGATGGGGGGCTGGACCCCACCACAGAAGCCGCATACTCTACGGCGCTTGAGCCGAATACAGATCTAACCTCTAACGAGGTATGTGCCATCGGACCCTCAGACTCATCTCAGGATACAGGTTCCGAACCGTGTGTGTCTGCGCCCGTCGAATCTAATTGGGTGCCGACCTTGGAGTTTACCTCCGCGGACATCTTCTGACACTCGCCCTTGGGTGATGTGTTGAACTCATTAAAATCTCTCTCCTTGTCAGAAGATTCTTGGCCGAACAATGTCCGGCTTGAGTGGGAAGCGGACGACGAAGAACTTTGTTGCCCACCCACCACCCACTTGATAGCAACTATCGATGACTTGACCGACATGCTTGACTTCATGAGGGAGTCCTGGATTAGGGGGTGTCCGAATAGCCGAACTATCACCGTTGGCCGGACTCCTGGACTATGAAGATACAAGATTGAAGACTTCGTCTCGTGTCCGGATGGGACTTTCCTTGGCGTGGAAGGCAAGCTTGGCAATACGGATATGTAGATCTCCCACCATTGTAACCGACTCTGTGTAACCCTAACCCTATCTGGTGTCTATATAAACCGGAGGGTTTTAGTCCCAGAGGACTAACAACAATCATACCATAGGCTAGCTTCTAGGTTTAGCCTCTTTGATCTCGTGGTAGATCCACTCTTGTACTACCCCTATCATCAATATTAATCACGCAGGAGTAGGGTTTTACCTCCATCGAGGGGCCCAACCTGGGTAAAACATCATGTCCCTTGTCTCCTGTTACCATCCACCTAGACGCACAGCTCGGGACCCCTACCCGAGATCCACCAGTTTTGACACCGACATTGGTGCTTTCATTGAGAGTTCCTCCTGTCGTTGCTGTCGTGAAGGATGCCTCATCCCATCTTTAAACACGGCACTGCTGTTAAAGGAGCTTTGGCCACCGCCAAACTCTCCGCAAGGCGGTTTTCTTATGACCGCTTGTTCGTCAGAGCTACCGACGATGACTTCGGTCATCGAAAGCAATCTTCACGTTAACTCGAATTCGCCGAGTAGTTAGATCCGATGGAGCTCTCTTCCTTGAACGAGCTCTTGATCGCATCGCCGCTCTGGAGTCGCCATGACTCACGATCAGATTGGGCCTAAAACCGATCCGAGGGAGATCAACTCTCCCTGTGCTACCCACCATGTTGCCGTGGTAGAGGAACAATACGGCGACTCTTCTCCTACCTTAAGGACTAGCTATGTCCGATTCCCGACCCTCCATGCCGGATTCCCGCGAAGGGAGGACACCACCAAGCCCTGAACTTAAAGTCGCAGCGGCTAGATTCATTGAACAACCTCCAAGAACCCAAGCTTCCAAGTTCGAAACTTTTGGCCCTCGAATCTTAGATCGGACGGGTTCGAATTTAACTCCACCCGCCCACCCAAACATAAGTTTATCTATCCCAAATCAGGCAAGAGCCCGTGAAATAGTACATCATTACTGGGCCAGATTCCTCCTGGTTATGGACAGGATAAAGGATTGCCGCGAGGAGGACGCAATCTCATTCTTCTGCAATAATTGCACGGACAAGGGAATCCTAAACGCCATAAGTCGTCGTGAAATTACACGCTTCGCTGACTTGGCGTCCATAGTACGAAAGTACTGCGCGATGGAGAGCGCCTGGAAAACCGAAATCAAATTTTGGGATAATCCGGCCCCGAATACGACCCTAGTCCGAAATGAAAGGGTGCATCATCACCAGGCACCTGGGTTACATACCAAAAAGCAAAACCCCCTCAAAGGGCATGGAACCGTACTGGAGGGATGGCTCAATGGACCCTGCAAAATTCATAGCATAGAGGGCGCCACTCCAACTCATAGCCTTAGAGCATGTTGGATACTACGGCAGGTGGCCAAAAGTGGTGAAGAGCTCTTAGCTCCAAAGCACCAGCCCAGTAATACCAGTACGGTATTAACAGTCTTCGAGACTTTCGCATCAAATAATATGCGGAAACGAACACTCCGCAGCCTTGCCGAAGTCTACCAGATAGCAACAATAAATCCATGGAGGACACGGCTATTATGTTTAACGCCAAGGATTTAACCTAAATTCCGAACAGCCCGAGCACCAGCCGCATTGGTCCTCAGTCCAATAGTGGACGGCTTTCGCCTTACCAAGGTCTCATGGACGGCGGCAGCGGATTAAACCTCATCTACGAGGAAACCCTTCAAAAAATGGAAATAGACTAGAGCCGCATTGAGCAAAGCAGCACAACCTTTAGAGGAATAATCCCCAGTCGGGAAGCATGCTGTACAAGAAAGATCACACTAGATGTGGTGTTCGGCACGCCGGACAATTATAGGTCCGAGGAGGTCACATTCCAAGTGGCCCTGTTCAGCAGCGGATACCACGCTCTATTAGTGCGAGAGGCATTCACAATTTTTCAAGCTATACCCCATTACGGGTACATGAAGCTCAAAATGCCCGGACCCAACAGAATTATCACTCTCGCTAGTGACCCAGGCATAGTGCTCCACACCGAAAAGAAAACAGCCGCACTTTCCCTTGAGGCACTATCCGAAGCCCTAGCGGCAGAGGAACTCACTGCGCTGTGCTCCACGGTGAACAGGGACGATGTGATACTCGATAAGAGATCCAAGTCCACCTCTTTAAACCGCAGATTTAAATAGTCAAATTCCAAGTCCATCCATCGGACTTACAAAACGGCCTCCATCGGGCACAATTAAACCCTGATGTGGACGCCGCATCACGAGAATTCCTACGTGAAAATTTGGACATTTTTGCCTCGCACCCTTCAGACATGCCAGGAATCCCACGCCGGCTGGTCGAGCACAGCCTAAAATCCTAAAAGGATTCAAGCCAGTCAAACAAGCTCTTCGGTGTTTCTCTGAACCCAAGAGACAGGCCATGGGAGAGGAGCTAGCCAAACTATTGGAAGCCCGATTCATTAGAGACATTAAACATCCGGACTGGCTAGCAAACCTGTTAATGGTACCAAAGAAGGACAAATCCTGGCGCCTATGTGTCAATTTTAATGACCTTAACAAGGCTTGCCCAAAGGATCCTTTCTCCTCCCCAAGATCGATCAAATTATCGATGCTACCTGGACACAATTCATTGTGTTTCCTCGACGCATACTCCGGCTACCACCAAATTAATATGGCAGAGCCAGACCAAGCCGCAATGGCATTCATCACTCCATATGGCCTATTCTGCTTCAACACAATGCCCTTTGGGCTCAAAAACGCCGGCGCAACATATCAACGCATGATTCAGACATGTCTGTCAAACCAGATCGGCAAAACAGTGGAGGCATACATAGACGATGTGGTCGTAAAATCCAAGCATGTCGAAACCCTAGTCGACGACGTGAGGATCACATTCAATAATCTCCGAACATATGACATCAAGCTCAACCCAGAAAAATGCGTTTTCGGCATACCAGCCGGAAAACTCTTGGGCTTCATTGTATCCGGTAGAGGAATTGAAGCAAACCCTGCCAAGATCCGAGCTCTGTCACAATTGGATATCCCCAAAGACCTCAAACAAATACAAAAATTGACTGGATGCGTGTCGGCTCTAAGCCGCTTTATCTCCCGCTTAGGAGAAAAGGCATTACCCCTTTATCGCCTCCTCTGGCGCACCGCACACTTCGAGTGGACGGATGCTGCCACGGCCGGACTCGGAGAAATCAAAGCCATATTGGCAACAAATCCGGTCCTGGTCGCGCCCAACATGGGCGAACCAATGCTATTATACATCGCAGCAACCCATCAAGTTGTAAGCGCGGTGCTCGTTGTCGAACGAGAAGCGGACGAACACAAGTTCCCTCTCCAAAAACTAGTTTACTACGTGTCCACTGTCCTAACTCCATGCAAGTCACGGTACCAGATTATCAAAAGATAGCATACGCGTGTTCATGGCATCCCGAAGCTGCGACACTACTTCCAAGAGTGTTCGATAACAGTAGCCTCCAAGTACCTCTTAATGACATTATAAACAATCGCGATGCAACCGCCGGATTGCTAAATGGGCCATTGAGCTCCTCCCGCTCGACATAACCTACAAGCCACGGCGAGCTATTAAGTCGCAAGTTTTGGCTGACTTCATCGCCGATCGGATCAAGTCAACTCCCTAAAGAGTACGGCGATATTCCAACTCGGATCATGCAATTCAACGGCTCCAAAATGTTAGCCGACCTGGGGCTGGCGCTGCTCGACATCCCCAACCGGAGATACAGTCCAATACGCATTTCAAATAATGTACACGGACTCCAACAACGCAGCCAATACGAGGCCCTTCTACATGGTCTCCGGATGGCGTCTCCATGGGCATTCAACGCCTAGAGGTGCACGGGATTCAACTCGCGATATCCCAAATAAATGGGGACTTTGATGCCAAGGATCCAAAATGGCAGCTTATCGCAATGCCGCCCTAAAAATGTCAGCTCGGTTTGAGGGACTCAATTTCACCATATAGCCCAGATAACAACCAGGCAGCAGACGTGTTGGCACGCATTGGCGCAAAGCACGATGCCGTCCCCCCAACATCTTCCTAGAGAGGCTTTTCAAGCCATCCGTATTATGGGAGGGAGAGTCCGGAAATAACAACCCGGACCCAACCACACTGCCCCACACCAAACATTCTGACATAGTTGGTGGTCCCACCAACGAAATAACACCGTCAGCCCACGCAATAATGGCAGTCATTGCCCCGTGGACAGAACCATTCCTAGCCTACCTAACTAGGCAGGAACTTCCCGAGGACCAAAAAAAGGCCCGCTGCATAGTGCGGCGGTCTAAAGCCTATAAGGGCCATGAGGTAGAGCTTTATAAGAAAAGCACAGCCGGAGTCCTTCAAAGGTGTATCTCCGAAGAGAAAGGGCGGAATCTCCTGGCTGAAATTCATGCCGGACTCGGTGGGCACCACGCCGCAACCCGGGCCCTTGTAGGCAAGGCCTTCTGTACATGATTTTATTGGCCGACGGCCCGGGCAGATGCTCAGGACTTAGTCCAACGATGCTTTGGTTGCCAGCTCTTTGCTAATCAAAGCTACATGCCACCCACCGCCCTCAAAACTATACCCATCACCTGGCTCTTCGCGGTCTGGGGGCTTGACATGGTTGGACCCCTTAAAGGAGGAACCCACAAGTAAAAATACCTATTGGTCATGGTGGATAAATTCACCAAATGGATAGAGGCCAAACCTGTAAAGACGGCCGAATCCGGACCAGTGATAGACTTCATATCAGGGGTAGTACACCGTTACGGCGTCCCCCATAGCATCATCACTGATAACGGCACGAACTTCACGGCCGACTAGGTCAAATTCTGGTGCAAGAAGATGGGCATCAAGCTCGACTACGCTTCAGTCTATCACCCCCAAACTAACGGTCAAGTCGAGTGAGCAAACGGTCTAATCATGAGCGGCATTAAACCCAGACTAGTGCGGTCCCTCAAGGAATCTAACACACACTGGGTAGAGGAGCTCGACTCCGTACTCTGGGGGCTGCGGACCACGCCGAATCGCACTACGAGATTCACACCATTTTTTATGGTATACGGCAAAGAGGCAGTTTTGCCCTGCGACATAATTCATGACTCACCTCGCGTGCGCATGTACGAAGAAAGAGAAGCCGAGGTCAATCGGCAGGACAGTTTGGACACCTTGGAGGAGGAGCGCGACGTGGCAAAAGCTCGTTCCGCATTCTATCAATAGCAGGCTCGAAGATATCAAAGCAGGGAAGTACAGGCCAAAGCTTACAATGTTGGCGAACTAGTTCTACGCTTGCCAGACAAGAAAAAGGACAAACTCAAGCCCAAATGGGAGGGTCCCTTCATCATCAACCAAATCCTGACCGGGGAGCGTATCTTCTGCGAAACGCATTGGATAACCGACTCGAGCCGAACCCATGGAACGCAGCCCGTCTCCGAAGATTCTACGCCTAGCGCCGGATTTCGAGTTCGTCTCCTTCCTCCGTCTATATTTTATACTTTAAGCTGTCTTTTATTTCTCTCCTTCTCCCTCCTTTTTTCCGAAGCCGCTAAAGGCTCTTTTGCATTGTTCGCACATACTTGACGCGCTATCCGTGCTCATTATACCTGGGGGCTTCTTTAACAGAAGCTTATTTATACGGGCTTTATGCCCAAACACATGTGTCACACTTCCACATGTACCTTTTATTCACCATTATATGCATCGATATGACTTAAGTTTTGGCCAAGCTGGGTTGCCTAGCTCCTGTGCTTACCCCTACGTTCCTGATTGTTCGGCTAGGTGGTAAAGGGAGCACCTCTGCGATTGTTACCGTCGGGTCAGCCGGATGCGTACCTCAGACTGGGTGAAGCCGAAAGCTAGCATGCTTAAGGGAATATTCGGTCGGCGAACTAAAAGATGATTTTTTATTTTTCATTTATCTGCCCCCAAATGCTTTTCTGCTTTTTCCGCAGTCCGGACATGCACTTTAGGGCATGCCTCCCAGGGAAAGGAACCCCTAACGGAACTATTCTCCCTGGAAGATGTTTCTTACTAACCATGTAATATAACATAACTAGTTGGGCACTTGTTTGATAAAGCACTCATGACCCCTACGCCTGGACTACATGCATGCCCCGGTTTTTACATAACCGTGAGGGTATTCAGACACACTCCGGACTATTGGGTCCCGAGGTTGAAGCGAAAAGGTCCGCTACGACAAACGATCTACAATCCGGCTAGAAGGCATTTTACATGTCATTTTCAATTACATAGTCAAATTGACTGATTGTATTCCTCTTCAATGCCATCTAATAGGCTGTCTAGTTTACAGCCTTGCTGGAATACTTTATGCCAACTCTACTTGGCCGCACACTAAGCTCACAGGATCTCCGTCTCCGTCAGCCCCACAGTCCGACTCGCCATGTGGTTTGGGTCCACCTTCGTACCGCTGCCTTCACCATAGCCCAGCCTCCTGGCGCCTTTGACGACAGCCGATATCTTCCATAGTCGGAAGCGCCGCCGTGCTCCTCAAGCTTCTCTCGCAAGCTCTCCAAGGCCTTCGGCAGGGAGATAGATGGCCACAAGGCTCTGGGCGACGCTTTTCATCACCTGCCGAACTCGCTCAGGCAGCTGCAATAGCTCGAAGAAGGTCACCCAGAATCGGGCATTTCCTCTTCAAGACGACCCGTGAGCATACCTACGCACATAACTCGTTAGTTGACTTCCTCGCCGAACTATTTTTCAAAGTTCGCCAAGCACTTACTATAAATGCCGCGACGAAGTCACCGATTCTCCTTCACGGAGTCGGGCACTGGGCACTAACATCCTATAGTTCCTCACCTAGCTGGGTGTTGGCATCTTGAGATTATTTTTCTTGCCTCACCCTTGTAAGCACATTCTCGCCGCCTTCAACCGCACAAGAGCTGTTGCTTATCCGGATCTAGTCCGCGCCATCTGCAATATTTTGTCGATTTACACACGCCGCACTTCACAAACTATTTATCTTTTGAAGCATATATTACCGAGAGGGGTCTCGTGGCTCTCCTCAGAGCGGCTAGTGCGGCCTCAAGTTGGGCCTTGCATTCTTCAAGCTCTGGGACAGTCGGGTATTCTTCTTTGTAAGATCTCAGATAACAAATGATCCTTAAATCAGTTATTCTAACTATTTTAAGTCTCGGGCTCTTGGCATATATAATCACAAATTTCCTCACCCGTATCTCCTTTACATACTGCTCTGTGACTCTGGCTAGACCATCTTGAGCGGCACGGAGGTGCGCATCTCTCGAATTGAAGGCATTCAATGCCTCTTGGGAGAAACATGCGTCACGAAGAACTGTCCGGTGGCGCCTGTGATTCATGGCGCTCTCCACCTCGGAGATGGTGGCGGACAATCTGTCGGTATCCTCCGTCGGAGGAGCATCCGACGCATGCCTCGTGCTTGCCTCCGCCTCTGGACCCGGCTTTGGAGCCTGGCTGGCGGAGGCTCGATTGGCAACCTCTCCGGACACAGTCCGGCGAGCGCTCTTTTTCCTGAAAAGAGCATCAGTGTTAGTACGCCTTCCAGGAATCAACACTGGGAATATGGTGACGTGCCATACCGTTGCGGCGGCATTTCGATCCGGATCGCACTTCTTTTTAGCCTGTTGCACCGTGCTGCCCCTTGTTGGCTAGCCGCCGCGGGCTCGGCCTCCTGCCTCGAAGGCACCCCCTGCGAAACACCATGGGTATACGGTGATAAAAAATAAGCACGGATGGGTCATTATCAGCGTATTGGGACCTCGGTCTCAGTTACCTGTGAGGCTGGAAGTATTCCGGGGTAATCGGCCGTAATGGCAACCAAGGCATTATCGATGCTCAGTTGGTGATATACCCCATCAATCAGCTCCACCAATATGTCCGGATCCTCTTGGGAGGCTGGATCGAGGAGCCTTTCTGGATCCTCGGGTTGTGGAGGTGGGCTGTTTATGTCTTTTACGGCCTGGCGCAGTTCCTGCGTCAAAATTACAAAATGAGATACCTAACCATGGGAATGCGGATCGGATGTGCAAAAAAGAAATGTCCGCTTACCCAGCTTCGAGGCTTGTTCATAGAAAATCCATTCAATGGACTGACGTGGAGAAATTCTTCCTCTTCTCCCTTGTACAGCGCGGACAAGGTCTTCACCAGATCGGTGACCGATCCCGGCCCCTTACGGCCATGACGGGTGGCATCGTCCTCCCCGTTGAAATCCCACATGGGGTGGCCCCTATACTAGAGCGGCTGCACCCCCCGCATAATACATGAGGCCATGACACCAATCATGGTCAGTCCGGAATGAGCTAACAATCTTATTCGGCTCATCAGGTAAAGGACGTCCCTGTCGTCTTCCCTCTGGGAGCTCCGCAGGCGCCAACTCAAACGTTTCTTCAAAGGAGCATTGCTGACCTCCGGGAGACCGATCCGAACAGGATCCGGCAGTGGTACGTCTTCTATATAAAACCATTCCGAAGGCCAGTCTTCGGACGCCTTCTTCGGGGTTCCGGATAGGTATCTGGTCCCGGCGATGCGCCATAGCTCGGCTCCGCCCACTTGATATATTGACCCCTCATGAGAACGGGGTACAAGGCAGAATAATCTCATCCACAGCGCAAAATGAGCCTCGACGCCCAAGAACAGTTCACAAAGGGCCACGAAGCCCACGATATGCAAAATGGAGGCAGGCGAAGGAAAGCATCGAGGCAGAGAACTCCAAGAGCCCCGGAGAAACGGATGAATTGAAATCCGAGTCCTCTTACAAGATAAGAGATAAAGATACCCGCCTCCTTCGGAGGGATCGGGACACTCTCCGCTTGCTTTCCGCCCTTATAGGTGGCAAGTCCGCTCGAACCGAACCATGAAGGCCGGGGAAGAAATCCCTTGGTTTGGAGTGTCACTAGCTCGCTATGCGGGACTGAGCATCTCTCCCAATTTCCAGGCTGAGGGCTGGGAGCGCAAGAGGAGGACCCGCGTGACTGTCCATGATGGAATGGATTTTTGTCAGAGGCTCTCCGATGAAAGCTCGAGGAGGGGGGATGGTGTGACTTGGATCTAGATCCTCGTCCCTTTTATAGGCGGCTCATTTGCGCAGCTAGGGGGATAAGTGTAAAAATACCCTGGCTTTTGATTCATTTAAACACGTGGAAGATGGCCATTATTGGGCGTGGAAGCCAAGGAGCGATCATTTATCGTGGCGGACACTATTCGACAAGTATATGGAATTTGAGAAGAACCTACCGCAATGTCAAGACAACCCACGCTACCGGACTCATCGCCATTGAAGCCTGGTTCGGGGGCTACTGAGGGAGTCCTGGATTAGGGGGTGTCCGGTAGCCGAACTATCACTGTTCGCCGGACTCCTGGACTATGAAGATACAAGATTGAAGACTTCATCCCGTGTCCGGATGGGACTTTCCTTGGCATGGAAGGCAAGCTTGGCAATACGGATATGTAGATCTCCTACCATTGTAACCGACTCTGTGTAACCCTAACCCTATCAAGTGTCTATATAAACCGGAGGGTTTTAGTCCGTAGGACGAACAACAATCATACCATAGGCTAGCTTCTAGGGTTTAGCCTCTTTGATCTCGTGGTAGATCCACTCTTGTACTACCCCTATCATCAATATTAATCAAGCAGGACTAGGGTTTTACGTCCATCGATAGGGCGCGAACCTGGGTAAAAACATCGAGTCCCTTGTCTCCTGTTACCATCCACCTAGACGCACAGTTCGGGACCCCCTACCTGAGATCCGCCGGTTTTTACACCGACATTTCGACTCCGAAAACATAGACGGTATGGACGACGATGCCGGAGAAGAACAGGAACCACCGCCCACAGGGCACTGGACAGCCACCTCGTCGTATGACATTTACATGGTGGATACACCCAAAGAAGACAATGGCTATGAAAAAAATAATCCAGTTGAGGATAAGCCTCCTGAGAAGCAGCCGAAGTTCTGATATGTCTCCAACGTATCTACTTTTCCAAACACTGTTGCCCTTGTTTTGGACTCTAACTTGCATGATTTGAATGGAAATACCCGGACTGACGCTGTTTTCAACAGAATTACCATGATGATGTTTCATGTGTAGAAAACAAAAGTTCTCGGAATGACCGGAAAATCCTCGGAGACAAGTTTGAGAAAATATAAAAAATGCTCGCAAAAGATGAAGACCAGGGGGCCCACACCCTGTCCACGAGGATGGGGGCGCGCCCACCCCCTCTGGGCGCACCCCCTTTCTCGTGGGCCCCCTGCAGCTCCGCCGACCTCAACTCCAACTCCATATATTCCGTCTCGAGGAGAAAAAAATCAGAGAGGATGTTTCGTCGCGTTTTACGATATGGAGCCGCCGCCAAGCCTTAAAACCTCTCGGGAGGGCTGATTTGGAGTCCGTTCGGGGCTCCGGAGAGGGGGATTCGTCGCCATCATCATCATCAACCATCCTCCATCACCAATTTCATGATGCTCACCGCCGTGCGTGAGTAATTCTATCGTAGGCTTGCTGGACGGTGATGGGTTGGATGAGATTTAACATGTAATCAAGTTAGTTTTGTTAGGGTTTGATCCCTAGTATCCACTATGTTCTGAGATTGATGTTGCTATGACATTGCTATGCTTAATGCTTGTCACTAGGGCCCGAGTGCCATGATTTCAGATCTGAACCTATTATGTTTTCATGAATATATGTGTGTTCTTGATCCTATCTTGCAAGTCTATAGTCGCCTATTATGTGTTATGATCTAACAACCCCGAAGTGACAATAATCGGGATACTTCTCGGTGATGATCGTAGTTTGAGGAGTTCATGTATTCACTATGTGTTAATGCTTTGATCCGGTTCTCTATTAAAAGGAGGCCTTAATATCCCTTAGTTTCCGCTAGGACCCCGCTGCCACGGGAGGGTAGGACAAAATATGTCATGAAAGTTCTTTTCCATAAGCATGTATGACTATATTCGGAATACATGCCTACATTACATTGATGAATTGGAGCTAGTTCTGTGTCACCCTATGTTATAGCTATTACATGAGGAATCACATCCGACATAATTGTCCATCACTAATCCATTGCCTATGAGCTTTTCATATATTGTGCTTCGCTTATTTAATTTTCCGCTGCTATTGTTACAATCACTACAAAACCCAAAAATATTACTTTTACTATCTTTACCTTTACCACTGTTACCATTACTATCATACTACTTTGCTACTAAATACCTTGCTGCAGATACTAAGTTATCCAGGTGTGGTTGAATTGACAAGTCAACTGCTAATACTCAAGAATATTCTTTGGCTCCCCTTGTGTCGAATAAATAAATTTGGGTTGAATACTCTACCCTCGAAAGCTGTTGCGATCCCCTACACTTGTGGGTTATCAAGATTAATTTCTCGCGCCGTTGCCGGGGAGCATAGCTTTATTCTCTGAGTCACTTGGGATTTATATCTGTTGATCGCTATGAAGAACTTGAAAGATCAAAGAACTAAGATTTATCCCTCGACTACGAGGGGAAGTGTCGGTGTCAAAACCGGCGGACGTCGGGTAGGGGGTCCCGATCTGTGCGTCTTAGGCTGATGGTAACAGGAAGCAAGGGACACAATGTTTACCCAGGTTCGGGCCCTCTCGATGGAGGTAAAACCCTACTTCCTGCTTGATTAACATTGAAGATATGAGTAGTACAAGAGTAGATCTACCACGAGACCGTAGAGGCTAAACCCTAAGAGCTAGCCTATGATGGTATGATTGTAATTGTGATCGGCCTTCTAAGGACCATCCTCTCCGCTTTATATAGACATCGGGGAGGGCTAGTGTTTACATGGAGTCGGTTACACGGAAGGAAATCTAATATCCAGATCGCCAAGCTTGTCTTCCACGCAAGGGAGAGTCCCATCCGGACACGGGCCAAAGTCTTGAGTCTTGTATCTTCACGCTTCGATAGTCCGGACAATGTATATAGTCCGGCTGTCCGGATACCCCCTAATCGAGGACTCCCTCAGTATCCCCTGAACCAGGCTTCAATGACGATGAGTCCGGCACGTAGTCTTGTCTTCGGCATTGCAAGGCGGGTTCCTTCTCCGAATACTCCAATGTACCCATCACGACGAACACTGTCCATCATCTCATCAATGTTTGTACTCCTCGGCTTCAGTGCTTCAATAATGACCATTTCCACGTGTCAAGCGAATGCGAGGAGTCGAGGCACTTTTGTGTTTGCCACCCTCGGTCCTTCGGGCTAACCGTCTATTTGAAGAGACGGGGATTCTCAGATCCAAACCCCACTCTCCCTCCTCGAGCAAGCATCTAACAGAGTGCCCAAAACTATTCCAACATGGCCAGTCGTCGCAGCTCTTCTGCTCGCTCCCCTTGCCCCAAGCCGGGGGACTGGGGAGAGTGTTCAGTTTTGCATAGCCATTTGATAAAGCTACAAACCCAAGGGCTCCTCCCGCCGGCGTTCATGGTCCCTGTCCGAGCCGGGGTGGCCACCTATAATGGCGGAGAACAAGCGAAGAGATCTCCTAATCCATCTCCAGAGGAGCGAGTATGCCTCATCCCGCATCTGTTAAGGGGCGTCGGGTTCCCTATCCATCCATTTCTTCGCGGGCTCCTGGAGTTTTACGGCCTCCAGTTACAAAATTTTACCCCAGCCTCCATACTACATATAGCTGGGTATGTCACCCTTTGTGAGCTATTTCTAGGTCGCGAGGCTCATTTCGGATTGTGGAAAAAGCTGTTCTGCCTTGTCCCCCGCAACCAAGGAGAATCCCTATGTCAAGTGGGCGGGGACGAAGTATGGCGTATCGCTGAGACCGGATACCTATCCGGCGCTCCCAAGAAGGCACCGGATAACTGGGCTTCAGAATGGTTTTATATTGACAACGCTCCCCTTCCGGATCCAGTCCGGACAGGACTCCCCAAGTTCAATAACACCCCGCCGAGGGCACGTCTAAGCTGGCGCCCCCGAGGCCCCCAAGAAGAGCGTTCCAGGGAAATACATTTCCTGATGAGCAGGATAAAGTTACTGGCCAAATCCGTACTGACGATAGTCGAGGTCATGGCAATATGCATAATGCGGGGAGTGCAACCGCTTCAATATCGGGGCAACCCCATGTGGCATTACAATGGGACAGACGATGCCACCCGCTGCGGTCGTAAGGGTCCGGACTCCGCCACTGCGCTGGAAAGGATATTGTCCGACCTATACAAAGGAGAAGAGGAAGACTTCCTTCATATCAAACCGCGAGACGGATTCTCCATGTACAATCCCCCCAACTGGGTAAGTCGTCATTTATGTTCTCGCTTCACTTATCGTGGTGTTTTTTGCTAAGGTTACCTGTCTCGACATTTCCTTGCAGGAACTGAGGAGGGCCATAGAAGGAATCTCCAGCCCTTCCCCGCAGCCAGAGGACCCTGAAAGGGCCCTGTACCCAGGACTCGAAGAGGACCCGAATGCGATTGTGGAGCTTGTCGACGGGATATTTTATCGGGCGAGCCGTGACAGCGCCTCAGTGGCTATCACCGCTGACTATCCCGGACTGCTACCTTCGTCGCGTGTAAGCCATGCCGAAAACTCGATCCTCCGAAGAGGATTCTTTCCTGATGTCACGTTTTACCCCTGATGCGTCATTTTTTTGTAGAAACGAAGCTCGGAGCGCAGGGCCGAGCCCCTAGGGACCCATCAGCCGCGGGCGTCCGGATTGGGTAGGCTCAAGAGGAAGGCGGTTAGGGCCGACACGCCTCTACAGAGGTAAGGAAACAACCGTCATGTAATTATTGCTACTTGATGTGTAACAGCGCCCTTTGCATCCTGGCAGGAAGAGGGGTATCCGGACTATATCCGGGGATCCTACCAACCACGCCTCCACTAGTCAGACTCCAGGACCAACTTCGAGAGAGGAGTTGGACGTAGGGCCAATGCCGCATAGTCCTCCGACAGAGGATGCGGATATGCTTTCGGCCACAAACTCCGAAGTGGAGAGCGCCATAAATCACCGGCGCCGGAGGGCCGTGCTTCGGAACAACATCTTTTCCGAAGAGGCCTTTAATGCCTTCAATTCAGCAAACGCATACATCCGGGCTGCTCAAGGCAGGCTTGCCCAAGCGACGAACCAGTATACCAAAGATATACGGGTAAGAAATTGTGATAAGTATGTATAGCAGTAGCCCCTGAGACTTGAAACGGTTGGAACAACAGTTTTAAGTATTAATTTACGCGCAGGTTCTTGTAGATAAGAGCGAGCAATTGTCTCGGGAGCTGGAAGAGTGCAAGACTCAACTAAGGGCCACGGTTGCCAACCTAGAGGAATCCCAGAAGGCCTCATACGGTAACATTTATCTCGACTGTACGAAAATGTATCAGTTAGGAACTGGTTGTTTGTGATAAACAGAGAATTCTGTAGATAACCCCGAAGTGAATCCGGAGGACGAGAGAGATGACGAGTCGCATCTCCAGAGGCAACTGAAGGCTGGCGAGCGCATTCTCACGCAAGTGCGGCAGGAGAAGAACAATCTTCAAGATGCCAATGTCCGGCTGGAAGTAGAGTTAAAAGACGTCCGCGCCCAGCTGACGGACTCCGTAAAGGAGAATAAAAGGTTTAGACGCGGCATTTCTGGTGATTGCCTAGACGAACTTTATGATAGTTCGGCGAGGAAGTGTATTGAAAGAATTTTTTCGTGTAGGAATGTTAACGGGTCGCCCCGAGGAGGAGATGCCATCTTCTACAGGTGATGTTCTGCAAGAACTTTCACAGTTGCACAAGCGAGCTCGGCGGGTGATGCACGTCGTTGCTCAGGCCTGCGGCCATCAAGCCCCTTGCCAAATGGCATAGGGGAGCTTGTGGACCTGCTTCAAGGAGCCCGGCGGCGCTTCCGGCTGTGGAAGATATTAGCATGCCGGCAAGGTGCAAGAGAAGCTTTGGCAATGGTGAAGACGCGCTACACCTAGCTGGACCCAAACCATATGGCCGAAGTAGGACCGGCGGGGCTCGATGGGCAAGAAATTCCCGTGAGTCTGGTATATGACCACGTAGCGTTAGCTGCTAAGTATTCTCAACAGGATTGTAAACTAGATAGCCTGTTGGATGGCATAAAGGAGGAATATAGTCATACCAAGTGACTATGTAATGTAAGGGCATAAGCAGCCCCTAGCCGTATTAAAATCATTTGTCATGGCGGACCTTTTCGCTTCAGCCCCCGGATCCGATAGTCCGGGGTGTGTCCGAATACCCGCTCAGTTATATAAAACCGGGGTATGCATGGATACCAGGCGTAGAGGTCATAAGTGCTTGAACAGATAAGTACCCAGCTAGTTATGTTATATTACATGGATAGTAAGAAACATCTTCAGGGGAGAATAGTTCCGTTAGGGGTTCCTTTCCCTGGGGGTGCATGCGGCAAAGAACATTCCTGGACTGCGGACAGAGGCGCAGGATACAAAACTTCTGGGGATTTAAGTTATGAAAAACGAAAACATCTTTTGTTCACCGACCAAATATTCTCTTAAGGAAACTAGCTTTCGGCTTCACCCAGTCTGAGGTACACATCCGGCTCAACCGGCAGTAACAATCGCAGAGGTGCTCCCCTTATGCCCTAGCCGAATTAACGGGAATGTAGGGCATAAACACAAGAGCCAGGCAACCCAGCTTGGCCACGTCTTAAGTCATATCGATGCATATAATGGTGAAGAAAAGGCACACATTAAAAGAAATTCATGTGTGCTGCGCAAAAAGCCTTTCAGAGTAATTTATATTTAGCTTCCGTAGAGGAAGCCCCCAGGTATTGTTTACACACGTAGTGCGGCCAGAATAATCCGGGAGTCCGTACTGTATGAAATACTTTGTGTGAAGAAAAAAAGATCAAGAAAGGAAGATGGGGGAGCATAAATAAAAAGGAGGAGGTGAAGAGAAAAACACTGAGTTCGGCGCTAGGCGTAGAATCTCCGGAGTCTGGCCGCGTTCCATGGGTCCGGCTCGAGTCTGTTATCGGACGCATTACGTAAGCGGTACGCTCCTCCGGTGAGAACTTGGTCGATGACGAAGGGGCCTTCCCACTTGGGTTTGAGCTTGTCCTTCTTCTTCTCCGGTAAGCGTAGAACGAGTTTGCTAATATTATAAGTTTTGGCCCGTACTTCTCTGCTTTGGTATCGTCGAGCCTGTTGCTGATAGAATGCGGAACGGGCCTTAGCGACATCGCGCTCCTCCTCCAGGGCGTCCAAGTTATCCTGCCGATCTAGCTCGGTTTCCTTTTCTTCGTACATGCGTATGCATGGCGAATCATGTATTATGTCGCAAGGTAGTACTGCTTCCGCACCGTACACCATAAAAAATGGTGTATATCCAGTGGTACGATTTGGCGTTGTCCGCAGCCCCCAGAGTACGAAGTCGAGCTCCTCGACCCAATGAGTATCCGACTCTGTCAAGGATCGCACTAGTCTGGATTTAATGCCGCTCATGATGAGACCATTTGCCCGTTCGACCTGGCCATTTGTTTGAGGATGGTATATGGAAGCATAGTCGAGCTTAATGCCCATTTTGCTGCACCAAGATTTCACCTCATCGGCTGTGAAATTTGAGCCATTATCGGTGATGATTGTGTGGGGGACACCGTATCGGTGTACGACCCCGGATATAAAGTCGATTACTGTTCCGGATTCGGCCGTTTACACTGGTTTGGCTTCTATCCATTTGGTGAACTTATCTACCATGACCAATAGGTATTTTTTCTTGTGGCTTCCCCTTTAAGGGGTCCAACCATATCCAGTCCCCAGACCACGAAGGGACATGTTATGGGGATTGTTTGGAGGGCGGTAGGGGGCATATGACTCTGATTGGCGAAGAGCTAGCAACCAACGCAATGTTGGACGAGGTCCTATGCGTCTGCTCGGGCCGTCGGCCAATAGAAACCTGTATGGAAGGCCTTGCTAACTAATGCTCGAGCCGCGGCGTGGTGCCTGCCCAGTTCGGCATGGATTTCAGCCAAGAGCTGCCACCCTTCCTCTTCGGAGATGCACCTTTGAAGCACTCCGGTCGCGCTTTTCTTATAGAGTTCCCCTTCATGGACTTTGTAAAGCTTTAGAACGCCGGACGATGCAGCGTGCTTCATTTTGGTCTTCGGGGAGCTCCTGCCTATTTAGTAGGCCAAGAAGGCTTCGGTCCACGGGGCGATGACAGCCATTATTTCGTGGGCTGACGTTGTTATTCCGGTGGTAGAGCCTCTGATTATGTATGTTAGTTCGAAATATGGGGATGTATTCGGATCCATGCTGGTATTGCCGGACTCCCCTTCCCATACCACGGATGGCTTGAACAGCCTTTCCAGGAATATGTCAGGTGGGACATTGTCGCGTTTAGCACCGATGCGAGCGAGTACATCTGCCGCTTGATTGTTTTCTTGAGCCACATGCTGAAATTCGAGCCCCTCGAACCGAGCTGACATTTTAAGGACGGCATTACGGTAGGCCGCCATTTTCGGATCCTTGGCATCAAAGTCTCTGTTTATTTGGGATATTGCAAGGTTTGAATCCCCGCGCACCTCTAGGCGTTGAATGCCCATAGAGACTGCCATCCGAAGACCGTGCAACAAAGCCTCATATTCGGCTGCATTGTTGGAGTCTGTGTATAATATCTGGAGGACGTATTGGACCGTGTCTCCGGTGGGAGACGTCAGGACTACACCTGCTCCCAATCCGGCCAGCATTTTAGAGCCACCGAAGTGCATGATCCAGTTAGAGTATGCGCCGTACTCTTTAGGGAGTTCGGCTTCCGTTCATTCGGCGACAAAGTCAGCTAATACTTGCGACTTAATAGCCCGTCGAGGCTTGTATATTATGTCAAACGGGAGGAGCTCTATGGCCCATTTGGCAATCCGGCCCGTGGCATCGTGGTTGTTTATTATATCATTTAGTGGTACTTCGAAGGCCACCGTAATCGAACACTCTTGAAAGTAGTGTCATAGTTTTCGGGATGCCATGAAGACCGCTTATGCTATTTTTTGATAGTGTGGGATCGGGATTTGCATGGGGTGAGCACCATGGATACGTAGTAAACCGGCTTCTGTAGCGGAAATTTGTATCCGTCAACCTCTGTTCGACGACGAGTACCGCTCTTACAACCTGATGTGTTGCAGCTATGTACAGCAGCATGGGTTCGCCGATATTTGGCGCTGTGAGGACTGGATTATTGGCCAATAAGGTTTTTATTTCATCGAGTCCGGCCGCGGCTGCATCCGACCACACGAAGTGTTCGGTGCGCCGAAGAAGGCGGTAAATCGGCAGTGCCTTTTCTCCTAACCTGGAGATAAAGCGACTCAAAGCAGCCGTGCATCCAGCTAATTTCTGGATGTGTTTGAGATCTGTTGGTATAGCCAGCTGCGACAAAGCTCGGATTTTTGCCAGATTAGCTTCAATTCCTCTGTTGTAAACGATGAAGCCCAGCAGTTTTCCAGAGGGGATGCCGAAAACGCATTTCTCCGGATTCAGCTTGATGTCGTATGTTAGTAGGTTGTCGAACGTAAGCCTCAAGTCATCTATTATGGTTGCGATGTGTCTTGTTTTTATGACCACGTCGTCCACGTATGCCTCCACTGTTTTGCCGATCTTCTTTTCTAGGCATGTTTGAATCATGCGTTGGTAGGTTGCTCCGGCATTCTTGAGCCCGAAAGGCATAGTGTTGAAGCAGAAGGGGCCATATGGCGTTATGAAAGCTGTAGCAGCTTGGTCGGACTCTGCCATCTTTATTTGATGGTATCCAGAGTATGCGTCGAGGAAACATAGCGAGTCGTGTCCTGTTGTGGCATCGATGATTTGATCAATGCGAGGGAGGGGAAAGGGATCCTTGGGGCAAGCCTTGTTAAGGTCTTTGAAGTCGACGCACAGGCGCCAGGATTTACCCTTCTTTGGTACCATCACCAAGTTCGCCAGCCAATCCGGATGTTTGATGTCTCTGATGAATCCGACCTCAAGTAGCTTGGCTAGCTCCTCCCCCATGGCTTGTCGTTTGGGCTCTGAAAAACGCCTTAGGGTCTGTTTGACGGGTTTGTATCCCTTTAGTATGTTATGGCTGTGTTCGGCCAATTCGCGCGGGATGCCCGGCATGTCCGACGGGTGCCAGGCGAAGATGTCCCAATTCTCGCGTAAGAAGTCCCGCAGTGCGGCGTCCATGGTGGGGCCTAACTGTGTCCTGATGGAGGCTGTCTTCGTAGGGTCCGTAGGGTGGACTTGGAATTTGACTATCTCGTCTGCGGGCTTAAATGAGGTGGACTTGGGTCGTTTGTCGAGTATCACGTCGTCCCTGTCCATGGTGGCGCGCAGTGTTGTTAATTCTTCCGCTGCTAGGGCTTCGGACAGTGCCTCCAAGGCTAGTGCTGCGGTTTTGTTTTCGGCGCGGACTGCGACGTCCGGATCACTGGCTAGAGTGATGATTCCATTGGGTCCGAGTATTTTAATTTTCATGTACCCGTAATGGGGTATAGCTTGAAAGCTTGCACACGCGTCCCGCCCTAGAAGGGCGTGGTATCCGCTTCTGAAAGGGGCCACTTGGAACACGATTTCTTCGGACCTGTAATTCTCTGGAGTGCCGAATACCACATCGAGTGTGATTTTCCCCGCGCACCGTGCCTCTCGACTAGGGATAATTCCCCTGAAGGTTGTGCCGCTTTGCTCAATGCGGCCTTTATCAATTTCCATCTTCTTGAGTGTTTCTTCGTAGATCAGGTTTAATCCGCTTCCACCGTCCATTAGTACTTTAGTGAGCCGAAAGCCGTCCACTATTGGACTAAGAACCAAAGCGGCTGGAGCCCAGACGGTCTGGAATTGGGGCTCGTTACTGGCATTGAAAGTTATAGCAGTGTCGTTCCAAGGATTTACCTTTGCCACATGGCATATTTCGGCGGAGCTTCGATTGGCCCGCTTGCGCCTATTGTTTGAGGCGAAAGTCTCGAAGAATGTTAGTACCGTATTGTGTTCCTTGGCGGGATGATGTTCGGCTTTATGGCTCTCGAGGAGGTCCTCGCCACTCTTAGCTACCCGCCGGAGTATCCAACATGCCCTAAGGCTATGGGTTGGTGTTGCGTCCGGCGTACTGTGAAGCTTGCATGGCCCACTGAGCCATCCTTCCAATACGGTTCCACGCCCTGGGGCGGGTTTTGGTTTCTTGGGAATTGAATTGGTCGACTTACGAGAGTTCGACTATCCCAAAATTATGTTTGGGTTTTCCAGGCGCTTTCCATCGCACAGTACTTTTGTACTATGGTCGCTAAGTCCGCAAAGTGTGCTATGTCACGGCGGCTTATAGCATTAAGGAGTCCTTTGTTTGTGCAGTTTTTTCAGAAAAGTGAAACTACGTCCCCCTCGTGGCAGTCCTCGACCTTGTTAAGCGCAAGGAGGAATCTGGCCCAGTAATGGTGTACTGTTTCCAGGGACTCTTGCCTGATGCGGAGAGACAGTTTAAGTCCAAGCGAGTGTCGTTGGCTGAATCCGGATATTGATCCGATCTGACACCCGGGGGCACGGAAGGTTCCGAGCCCGACAATCTGAGGTCCGGACACCCAATCTCTTCGGCCCGATGCCCGACTCTAAGTCCAGGACTCGGGTCATATCTCCCTTTGGGTAGGTGTTTGGTTTATTGAGTTTGGTGATCCGGACATACTTCGTCCTCAAAGTTGAGGGACGACCCATGTGTGGTTCCTCCACTACCGCTATCTCATTTGTGGCCGGCGAGGATTTAATGTCCCTCTGGTCGGGTTTAAGCCCGATCCGTTCATAGTCCGTAGCGACTCCCAAAGCGGCGATGCAATCTAGGAGCTCGTTAAGAGAGGAGAGCTCTACCGGATCCATCTGTTCGGCAAGCTCCGAATTGATGTGAAGGTCATGCGTGATGACCCGAGAGGCCACCGTTGGCGCGACAACCAGTGGGGCGGCCATAATGAAGCCGCCAAGTCGAAGGATCTGGCCTACAGCCAGCATTCCTCCCGAGGTGATGTCGTCCTTGACAACGAGACGAGCCATCAAGCCTTACAGCAACGACACAGAGGAACTCTCAATGAAAGCACAAATGTCGGTGTCAAAACCGGCGGATCTCGGGTAGGGGTCCCGATGCATGCGTCTTAGGTTGATGGTAACAGAAGCAAGGGACACAATGTTTACCCAGGTTTCGGCCCTCTCGATGGAGGTAAAACCCTACTTCCTGCTTGATTAATATTGAAGATATGAGTAGTACAAGAGTAGATCTACCACGAGATCATAGAGGCTAAACCCTAAGAGCTAGCCTATGATGGTATGATTGTAATTGTGATCGGCCTTCTAAGGACCATCCTCTCCGGTTTATATAGACACCAGGAAGGAAATCTAATATCCGGGCCGAAGTCTGGAGTCTTGTATCTTCACGCTTCGATAGTCCGGACAATGTATATAGTCCGGTTGTCCGGATACCCCCTAATCCAGGACTCCCTCAGGAGGTAAGGAACTGCCATCTAGCTCTGCACTAGATTCTCCTTCTGCTATGAATAAGCTTGCCACACCTAAACCTGCTACTGCTATGAATTCTGATATGTCGCGTGTTATTGATGATGCCACTTCTGCTATGCATGATACTTATGATGACACTACTTCTATGCTTGATACTACTGTGCCATTAGGTGAATTTCTTGATGAACAACTTAATAGGGCTAGGGAGAATGAAATTATTGATGAAAGTGATGATGAAGGTTCTCCTCCTAAATATGAATTGCGTGTTGTTCCTGAGGGTTATGTTATGGATGAAGAAACTACTAGAGATTTTCTTGCTTGCAATGATAGATCAGATCTTAAGAAATTGTTAGCTAAGCTGAAACAAAAGACTTTAAATGCTAGAATGAAACATGACCCTGCTTTTGCCACTTCAGCTATCTTTCTCACTAATAAGGAATATGAATTCTCTGTTGATCCTGAGATTATTACTTTAGTTGAATCCGATCCTATTTATGGCACTGAATCTGAAACTGTTGTGGGACATCTCACCAAGCTAAATGATATAGCCACCCTGTTTACTAATGATGAGACATCTCGCTATTATTACATACTTAAGATATTTCCGTTCTCATTAAAGGGTGATGCTAAGACTTGGTTTAATTCTCTTGATCCTGGTTGTGTGCGTAGTCCCCAGGATATGATTTATTACATCTCTGCTAAATATTTTCCTGCTCATAAGAAACAAGCTGCCTTGCGGGAAATATATAATTTTGTGCAAATCAAAGAAGAGAGTCTCCCACAAGCTTGGGGGAGGCTTCTCCGATTACTTAATGCTTTGCCTGATCATCCACTTAAGAAAAATGAAATACTTGATATCTTCTATAATGGACTAACTGATGCTTCCAAGGACCAATTGGATAGTTGTGTTGGCTGTGTTTTCAGGGAAAGAACAGTCGACGAAACTAAATTATTATTGAACAATATGATGACTAATGAAAATAATTGGACTCTTCCCGAGCCAATTCCTGAGGCAATTCCTGAACCAATTGAGCCAACTCCTGAGCTTATTTCTAAATCCACTCCCAAAAAGAGAGGTGTTCTATTTCTCAGTCCTGAGGATATGCAAGAGGCAAAGAAATCAATGAAAGAGAAAGGTATTAAAGCTGAGGACGTTATGAATTTACCTCCTATTGAAGAAATACATGGTCTTAATATACCGCCTGTTAAAGAAACACATTGTCTTGATAACCCGACACACGTAGTAAAGGTAAATTCTCTCTATAGATATGATAAAGATGAAAACCCATATACTAAATTTCATAGTCCATGCTTAGATGAATTTGATGATTTCATGGATAGGCAAGCAAATTTCAATGATTATGTTGGTAGACAATTGAAGAATAATGCTTATATGATAGGACGCTTGAATGATTATATAGCTAGAGTTAAAGATGAACTTAAACTCACTAGTAAACATGCTTCTATGATTGCTACTCAAGCTGAACAAGTACTTAAGGCTCAGAATGAATTGCTAGTTGAATTAAATAATAAACATGACTTTGCAGTTAGAGTGGCTACTAGAACTGGTAAAATGACTCAGGAACCTTTGTATCCTGAAGGCCACCCTAAGAGAATTGAACAAGATTCTCAGAATAATAATCTAGATGCTCCTAGTTCTTCTAAGAAGAAGAAAAAGAAGAAGGATAGGACTTTGCATGCTTCTAGTGAACCTAATGTAGAAACACGTGAGAATCCTAATAATACTCCTAATAATACTTCTATATCTGATGCTGAAACACAATCCGGAGATGAACATTAACCTGATGATAATGTTAATAATGATGTTCATGTAGATGCTCAACCTAGTAATAACTATGATGTAGAAATTGAACCTGTTGTTGGTCTTGATAACCCACAATCAAGAAACCAACGTTATGATAAGAGAGATTTTGTTGCTAGGAAAGATGGTAGAGAAAGAGAACCAAGGGGTCAGAAACCCATGCCCTTTCCTCCTAAACCATCCAAGACAAAGGATGATGAGGACTTTGAGCGTTTTGCCGAAATGATTAGACCTATTTTCTTACGCATGCGCTTAACTGATATGCTTAAAACAAACCCTTATTCTAAATATATGAAAGATATCATCACTAATAAGAGGAAAGTACCTGAAGCTGAGATTTCCACCATGCTCGTTAACTATACCTTTAAGGGTGGAATACCTAAGAAACTTGGTGATCCCGGAGTACCTACTATACCATGCTCCATAAAAAGAAATTATGTTAAAAATGCTTTATGTGATTTAGGAGCCGGTGTTAGTGTTATGCCTCTTTCCTTGTACCGTAGACTTGAATTAAGTTAGTTGACACCCACTGATATATCCTTGCAAATGGATGATAAATCAACTGCTATACCTATCGGCATTTGTGAGGACGTGCCTGTTGTTGTTGCAAACTTTACTATCTTAACAGACTTCATTATTCTTGATATTCCCAAAGACGATAGTATGTCTATTATCCTTGGTAGACCCTTTTTAAATACTGCAGGAGCTGTTATTGATTGCAATAAAGGCAATGCCACCTTTCATGTTAATGGAAATCAGCATACGGTACATTTTCCGAGGAAGCAAATTCAAGTTCATAGCATAAATACTATTGAGAAAATTCCATCAATTATATTGGAGGTTTTGAATTTTCCTCTCCCTACTGTCAAGAAAAAGTATGATATTCTTATTATTGGGGATGTTCATATTCCCGTTGATGTAACCTAGTGTCACTTCGAAATTTCTCCGGTTCCGTGTTATTCGGAATGAGTTTGTTAACAAGACTTGATCAACCTTGTTAGTGGATTCATTTTGATGATCATGAGATGGATGAAACTAGAAGGCACAACCTTCTGTACCCTCTTTTTACTTTCTGTTATTTAAAATAAATAAGCAAAAATAGTATTATATGTCAGTTTTCTGAATTATTCGTGCAATAAAAAATATCCCGAAAATAAAAGTGCTCCAAATGACCTGCAAATTTAGTATGATTTTTTATGAATTAATTGAGGATTTTAGGCACTGAAAACACTACAGGGGGGTTTGCCACCTGGCCACGAGAGTGGAGGGCACGGCCACACCCCCTGGGCACGCCCCCCTGTCTCGTGGGCCCTTGGTGGACCCCCTCCACTTATGCCAGCACCCAAACACTCCATGTTCTTCCCAAAAAAATCCCCATCCAGCTCAAGCACGAGTTCTAACTCATTTTGCTGAGATTTTCGATCTCCTTGCTCAAAGCTCCATTCACAAAACTGCTTGGGGAGATTTTCCTCCATTGGTCCAAATAGTTTTTGTTCTAGTGCTTTATTCATTGCAAATCCTTGCTGCCTTGGTGACCCCGTTCTTGAGCTTGCATGTTAAATTTATGAGGTCCCAAGTAATTTTAATGCATGATATAGGCTCTAGGCACTTGTAGGAGTAGTTGTTATCAACCTTGTTTAGTTTTATTCACTTTTATTTTGAAGTTACTAAAATTTCAGAAATTTTCAAAAAATGTTAAAGAGATTTTTGAGGGGCTCTTCTAGCCAAGGCCACCAGGAAAAACAAGCTAAAGAGAAGGAAAAGGCCAAATATAATCTTCCCCGCATAGCGGAAATACGGCCGTGTGAGTGGCCATGCGATGATTTCTTGAGAGAAGCTAGAATTTATGAAGATTTTTATTCTTTGATCGAGAATGCAAGCCTCGCCGATTTCCTCCTCGACCGGATCGATCAGTATCTCTTACTTACCAATACTTTCGCGCAAAACTTTTATTATTATCCTAAGAAGTCACCGCCTTCAGTATCATTTCATTTATATGATGAATTCAGAGAAATGTCTTTACGTGATTTTTGTGCGGTACTTTGGGAGAAAATTAGAGGAACCACATCCTAGCGATGTGGATGGCTTTGTTAATATTATCACTGTAGGGGATCCAAAGAAAGGTTCCGATGCAAGAATTTCTAGCATACACTTTCCTGCTTTGCGCTATTTTGCCATATTTGCTAGCAGATGCTTGATTGGTCATGGAAATAGTGGAAACTTCAGTGTCCCAGATATTATTATTCTATTACATGCCTTGTTTGGTGATAATATTTTTAGTATGGGTGTCGTTATTGCTAAACGTTTAAACCTGAATCGTACAAAAGGCCCCATTTTTGGAGGTATCTATGTTGCACGTCTTGCTAGACACTTTGAGATACCTATTAGGCACTATGAGAAAGAGGAAACAATATTGCCTCCTTACTCTTTAGATTACAGGAGCATGGTAGCACATGAGTTTATTGTTCATAATGATGATAAGATGCTCCTATATAACTTGAGATTTAATAAGAAACACAATGAGACTATTATTCTGTCTGCACCTCTGTTGTTTGATTTGACTGCAGATAATTTTCTTGTCACGCCAGAAGCGGTGTATGCTCATCGAGGCCAAGCATCCACTCCAGAGCCTGAGCCCGAGCCGGAACCACCACTGGACCCATATCGTCCATCATCTTATCAGTGGGATCCGGTGGAGATCTTCAACCGGTGGCAGTACGATGACACACCTCAGTACACCGGGGAGAGTAGCCGTGGCCATAGACCAACTTAGGCCAAAAGCCTAAGCTTGTGGGAGTACGTATTTCTCACCGACTTTACATTCATGTTCACACACTATTCTAGTCGTCGGTGCTCATACTCTTTCATTGTATTATCCATGCTAGTTTAATTTTCTTTTTCTAGTTTTCTTCTTTTGTGTTTGATAAACCTTAAGAAAAACCAAAAAAATTAGTTAGTTTAATTTCCATGCTTATAGAAGAAATTAAAATTAAAACCCAAAAGATTTCTTGTTCTTCTTTTATTTATTGGGAGCTTTCCCGTGTAAATAGTTTTATTTTCTTTTCTTTCCTTTGAGGGTCGAGAGTAGAAGACCATATTGAAAATGTTTAGTGGCTCTCATTTGCATGATTATTTATTTAACTCAGAGCCCATATTACTTTGTCGTCTCTCTTGTGTTGAATGCTTGCAGATTCCAGCTTAGTCCAATGCACGTACACTCTTATTATTATACACATCATTCGATCGTGCAAGTGAAAGGCAATAATGACGACATATGATGGACTGATTGAGATGAGAGAAGCTGGTATGAACTCGACCTCTCTTGTTTTTCTAAATATGATGAGTTCATTGTTCCTGATTCAGCTTATTATGAACTAAACATATTTGCAATTACATTTAGAGATTATAGTTGCTTGTGCCATGCTTGATTAGCTATGAGTTATAATGGTTTACCTTGCGTGCCAACATGCTATTAGAATGATTATGATACGGTATGATGGAATGGTATCCTCCTTTAAATGAATTGAGTGACTCGACTTCGGACATGTTCACGCATGTAGTTGAAACAAAATCAACATACCCTTCATGATATTTATGTTCATGGTGGATTATATCCTACTCATGCTTGTATTCGGTGTGAATTAGTTTTAATGCATGTTTATGACTGTTGTCGCTCTCTCAGTTGGTCGCTTCCCATTCTTTTGCTAGCCTTCACCTGTACTAAGCGGGAATACTGCTTGTGCATCCAAACTCCTTAAACCCCAAAGTTATTCCAATGAGTCCACCATACCTTCCTATATGTGGTATTTACCTGCCGTTCCAAGTAAATTTGTATGTGCCAAACTCCAAACTTCAAATGAAATTCTGTTTTGTATGCTCGAGCAGCTCATGTTTCCACTAGGGTTGCCTATATCTTCCATGCTAGGTGGGTTATTCTCAAGAGGAGTGGACTCCGCTCCTCATTCATGAGAAAGGGTTGGTAACCGGGATGCCCACTCCCATGATCCAAAAAGATCAAAGAAAATCTACATAATTAAACAAAGCTCACCCAGGATTGTTGTTAGTTGGAGGCACTCGTTGTTTCGAGCAAGCCATGAATTGATGCTTGTTGGTGGTTGGGGGAGTATAAACTTTTACCATTCTGCGTGAGAACTGCCTATAATGCATGTAGTATGGAAGATACAACCATCCCATAGTTGTTGCGTTGACAGCGAAAGTATGCCGCCCAAAATGTTATTCAATATCTATTTTAAAATCGAGCTCTGGCACCTCTACAGATACCTGCTTCCCTCTGCGAAGGGCTTACCTATTTACTTTTATGTTGATTCATCACCTTCTTATTAAAAAGCACCCGCTGGAGAGCACAATGTCATTTGCATTCATTACTATTGGTTTATATTGGGTATGACTTGACTGGATCTCTTTTACCATGAATTACAATGTTTAATCAGTCCTTGATCTTTAAAGGTGCTCTGCATTTATGTTTTGCGGTCTCAGAAAGGGCTAGCGAGATACCATTTTGTTATATCATGTTATGATTTTTTTGAGAAAGTGTTGTCTTCTGAGTTTTATTATTATGGCTCGCTAGCTGATTATGCTATTGATATGAGTAATTGTGAGACCAAGGTGTTATTGTGAATATGGTTAGTTCATAATACTTGTTGAAACTTGAATGCTGGCTTTACATGTTTACAACAACAAGAGCAAACAGAGTTTGTAAAAGTTTTTCTTTATCACTTTCAGTTTATCAACTAAATTGCTTGAGGACAAGCAAAGGTTTAAGCTTGCGGGAGTTGATACGTCTCCAACGTATCTACTTTTCCAAACACTTTTGCCCTTGTTTTGGACTCTAACTTGCATGATTTGAATGGAACTAACCCGGACTGACGCTGTTTTCAGCTGAATTACCATGATGTTGTTTCATGTGTAGAAAATAGAAGTTCTCGGAATGACCTGAAAATCCTCGGAGACAACTTTCAGAAAATATAAAAAATGCTCGCAAAAGATGAAGACCAGGGGGCCCACACCCTGTCCACGAGAGTGGGGGCGTGCCCACCCCCTCTGGGCGCTCCCCCCTGTCTCGTGGGCCCCCTGCAGCTCCGCCGACCTCAACTCCAACTCCATATATTCCGTCTCGCAAAGAAAAAAATCAAAGAGGAAGTTTCATCGTGTTTTACGATACGAAGCCACCGCCAAGCAATAAAACCTCTCGGGAGGGCTGATCTGGAGTCCGTTCGGGGCTCCGGAGAGTGGGATTCGTCGCCACCATAATCATCAACCATCCTCCATCACCAATTTCATGATGCTCACCGCCGTACGTGAGTAATTCCATCGTAGGCTTGCTGGACGGTGATGGGTTGGATGAGATTTACCATGTAATCAAGTTAGTTTTGTTAGGGTTTGATCCCTAGTATCCACTATGTTCTGAGATTGATGTTGCTATGACTTTGCTACGCTTAATGCTTGTCACTAGGGCCCGAGTGCCGTGATTTCATATCTGAACCTATTATGTTTTCATGAATATATGTGTGTTCTTGATCCTATCTTGCAAGTCTATAGTCACCTATTATGTGCTATGATCCGACAACCCCAAAGTGACAATAATTGGGATACTTCTCGGTGATGACCGTAGTTTGAGGAGTTCATGTATTCACTATGTGTTAATGCTTTGGTCCGGTTCTCTATTAAAAGGAGGCCTTAATATCCCTTAGTTTCCACTAGGACCCCGCTGCCACGGGAGGGTAGGACAAAAGATGTCATGCAAGTTCTTTTCCATAAGCATGTATGACTATATTCAGAATACATGCCTACATTACATTGATGAATTGGAGCTAGTTCTGTGTCACCCTATGTTATAGCTATTACACGAGGAATCGCATCCGACATAATTATCCATCACTGATCCATTGCCTACGAGATTTTCATATATTGTGCTTCGCTTATTTACTTTTCCGTTGCTATTGTTACAATCACTACAAAACCCAAAAATATTAGTTTTACTATCTTTACCTTTACCACTTTTACCATTACTATCATACTACTTTGCTACTAAATACCTTGCTATAGATACTAAGTTATCCAGGTGTGGTTGAATTGACAACTCAACTACTAATACTCAAGAATATTCTTTGGCTCCCCTTGTGTCGAATCAATAAATTGGGTTGAATACTCTAACCTCGAAAGCTGTTGTGATCCCCTACACTTGTGGGTTATCAAGCGCCAACGTCAGCGGTGCCGCTCTAAACCATGCCATGGAAAAAATAGCAATACCGGCACAGGAGATAGTAGTACTCCGAACGATGCCGAAGACGAAGACAACCCCGCCGGATGGGAGGACGGGCGAGCTAGCCTTGATGAACATGCCACCAATGAAGACTCAAAAAACAATAATTACATGCCTCCCTTCGAGGTTGAGGTGAGCCTCGGCTACGACAAATTTACCGTGCCTGAGGATCCCGCCGAATGGAGCGCTTCAAGCGCCGGCTTATAGCCACTGCGAAGAGCCTGAAGAAGAAGTAGCAGCAGCTTCAAGCTGATCAAGATGTGTTGACTGATAGATGGAATGAGGTCCTGGCAGCCGAGGAATACGGACTCTAAGGCCCAAACAAAACTTACCTGAAGCGCAAGTTGTTACCTCAATTCGATGACGAGGCCTTGGAACCAGCACTACTAGTTGATCGACCGCCGCGCGGCAGAGACAAAACGGAAGCTCAACCCGCATTACCTCGCCAAACAAATAGAAACACAATAGCTCGGGGATACATGCATGACCTGCGGTACGATTTGGAGAACAACACAGGCCAGACCAGATCGATCTATGGATCGCGGGGGTGCATCCCGATACACGATGACGGCTACCATGACAGGTATAATAAAAACAAACCTGCCCGGGACGAATACCGGCAGACCAGCTTCATCCGAACTGTGTCGTGACGTAGCCCGACATAGAGGCGCCACACACCCCCTATGCTTCACTGATGAAGTAATGGGACATAAATTTCCAAAAGGGTTTAAACCCGTAAATATCGAATCGTATGATGGGCGACAGATCCCGCGGTATGATCGAAGACTTTCTTCTCCACATTCATATGGACCGCGGTGACGATCTCCATGCCATCAAGTACCTCCCGCTAAAACTCAAGGGACCAGCTCGGCACTGGTTGAATAGTCTGCCCGAAACTCCATTGGCAGTTGGGAGTACCTGGAGGATGCATTCCTTGACAACTTTCAGGGTACTTGTGTACGACCTCCGGACGCTGATGACTTAAGTCATATAACACAATAGCCCGGAGAGTCAGCCAGGAAATTTTGGACTCGGTTCATAACTAAAAAGAACCAAATCGTCGACTGTCCAGACGCCGAAGCCCTAGTGGCCTTTAAGCATAACATCTGGGATGAATGGCTTGCCCGACACCTCAGACAAGAGAAGCCGAAGTCCATGGCAGCCCTTACGACGCTTATGACCTGCTTTTGTGCGGGCTAGGACAGCTGGCTAGCTCGTAGCCATAGCACCTCAAGTAAACCCCGCACTTCTGAAGCCAAAGATAGCAACGGCAAGCCTCGAGGCAACAGACACAAGCGTCAAAATAATGGCAACGATGCCGAAAACACGGTGGTCAACGCCGGATTCAGCGGCTCCAAGACCGGTCAACGGAAGATGCCATTTAAGAGAAACAATCTGGGCCTGTCCATCTTGGACCGCATACTCGACCGTCCATGCCAAATCCACGGCACCCCAGATAAACCAGCCAATCACACCAACAGAGAATTTTGGGTGTTTAAACAGGCCGGCAAGTTAAATGCCGAAAACAAGGAAAAGGGGTCGCACAGCGATGACGACGAGGAGCCCTGGCCACCGAACACATGGGGACAGAAGAAATTTCCTCTCCAAGTCAAAACGGTGAACATGATATACGCCATCCACATCCCCAAAAGGGAGCGGAAGTGCGCACTAAGGGACGTCTACGCAATGGAGCCCGTCGCCCCAAAGTTCAACCCATGGTCCTCATGTCCGATCACCTTCGATCGCAGGGACCATCCGACCAGTATCCGTCATGGCGGATCAGCCGCACTGGTCCTTGACCCCATTATCGATGGATTCAGCCTCACACGAGTCCTCATGGACGGTGGTAGCAGCCTGAACCTGCTCAATCAGGATACAATGCGCAAAATGGGCATCAAGCCCTCAAGGATCAAGCCCACTAAGGCCACATTTAAAGGTGTCATACCAGGTGTAGAGGCCTGTTGTACAGGCTCAATCACACTGGAAATGGTCTTCGGATCCCCGGATAATTTCCGAAGCGAAGAGTTAATCTTCGACATCGTCCCCTTCCACAGTGGTTATCATGCACTGCTTGGACGAACCGCATTCGCTCGATTCAATGCGGTGCCACACTATGATTACCTCAAGCTCAAGATGCCCGGACCTCACGGTGTTATAACAGTCAATGGGAATACGGAGCACTCCCTCCGTACTGAGGAGCACACCGTGGCCCTTGTAGCAGAAGTAAAGAGAAGCCTTCTTACGCAAACCCTCGATTCGGCAATAAAGCCCCCGGACACCGTCAAGCGAGTCCGAACTACTCTGCAGCAGGACCGTCCGGCTCGTCCACAGCTCACCTAGCAATTCGGCCTCCGCCTTAGTCCCAATCAAGTGGTGAAATTCGTGTCGCGCGTACATTACTATGCACTTAAAATACCATGGGCACCGATGGAGGCACAACTAGACTACGGTCCACATCGCGGCTCAACCGCTCTTGGATCCGCATACCTTCATTTTTTTCTCTGCCTTTCAGGTTTTTCTCCCCTTGAGGCTTTTCTGGTAACCTGATCATGAGACCCATCACGGAAGGATACACCAAGAAAGGCAAGGGGCTTTGACATATAAGGGAATTCCCAGGTGGTCTCTGCTAATGATAGTTATTCCTGTTTTACATACCCGCACGCAGCCCACTCTTTGTAATGGCATGTCAAATAGCCTTATTTTCTTCTCGCACTACTTGTACACATCACGACAAAAAAAATACACTTCCGTGATGATACGTGTTTGTCACATTAGGTCGCGTTTTTTGTCATGCATGTACATCCATGACGATTTTATGACAGAATCAAGATAGTCATACCTGTGCTGTCGTAGAAGTGTTCCATGACATTACCAAAATTATCATCACGGAAGTGTCCACTTCCATGACGATAAATCGCGTGCCACAGAAGTGCTTTTGTCAAGGATGACCGACACGTGGCATCCACCATAACGGAACGACGTTAAGCTATCGGGTCAGGTTTTGGATCCGATAACCCGTTAACAGCCCGGACCAATGGGAAATTTCCACGTGTAAAATTCTGATTGGCCGAAGGGAACACCTGTCAGCTCATCAGTGGGCCAGATGTCGCCCGTCCATTGGAGGAGACATGCCTATGATACGTCGACACATGGCTGGGCCCAACAGAGGCCCATATAGGTTAAAAAGGCCAGCTCAGTCAAAGGCTTATAGTACTTAATCAGGTACTAGTGGGCCAGCCCAATAACGGTCTGCTTAATAAAGGCCCATTTACGGCCCGAAGCCAGATATGGCCCGTTAATTGTTCGCCCAAAATTGGGCCCATTTATGGCCCGAAGCCAGATCTGGCACGTTAATTGTTCGCCCAATATTTGGGCCCATTTGCAGCCCGAAGCCAGATCTGGCCCGTTAATTGTTCGCCGAATATTTGGGCCCAACTACGGCCCAGTGACTTTCGCCTGTTAGAGGCTGATGTAGACATGGGCCCATTTCAGCCGGTGTGACTTTCGCCTGTTAGAGGCTGATGTGAACATGGGCCCATTTCAGCCCGGTGTGACTTTCGGCCTGGGAATGGCCCGTGCTGCCCATGGGCCATATATGGTCCGACGGGACATCGGGCCCACTAACGGACCGTACTAAAGGTGGCAACAGTTAAGCCCAACGTGACTTTGGGCCCGTTAAAGGCATGTCGCGTAATTCGGCCCGTTGATGCATGTACTAAGCTTTCGGCCTCTTAAAGGCCCATGATATCAGTGGGCCAACTAAGGCCCGAGATAAGTTTCGGCCTGGTAATGACCTGTGAGCTAACTGGGCCCAAAAAGGCCCGGTCTACATTTCAGCCTGCTGAAGGCCCATCGACGACTATTGAAAATTGAGGCCCAACATGCATTTTGGCCTGCCAAAGGCCCGTGGTTTCATCTCAGTCGTAACAGGCTATTACAATATTCAGCCTGTTAATGGCCCAACGCTACCTGGGCCAAACTAAGCGTTGGGTCAACAAAAGGCCCAACTAAAATATAGGCCGGTGTAAGTTTGGGCCTGGCGCAATGTGTGTAGGCCCCAATCATTCGGGCCCAAGAAAGACGCAGGCCGTTCCAATTGTGGCCCGCTAAAAACCAGGCCCCTTAGAGTCAAATGTTTTAGCCCGGTCGACTACATCTGATTTTTTTCAGATAGCAAATGATGGCAGTAACTAGTAGGAATTAAGAACAAACCTACTCTATACAATAAATAAATTACGGCATAGTAACTAAGAATAAACCTACAATATACAATAAACGAATTAAGGTATATTACATCCACTGGGCATCGAAGTTTGCCACAAGTGATCATAAAGCGCAATGAAGAAGCACATTACCAAAACTGGGCACCATTGCAGCGTAAGAAAATAATATTGAACCAAGGCCACTTCCAAGACAGTTCAAGAAAGGTTATCCTTGCGGGGGAACTGCTGCACAAGCTGCTGAGCAAGGCTATGAGACCGGCCTAGCATGTCGGTCATAGCTTCCAGGTGTAGCTTTTTAGCGATGAGGTTCTCATTGGTGTTCTCCGCAATCTTCCTTAGAGATAGGACTTCAAGTCGAAGTTGAGTTGCAGAATGCCTTTCTGCTAGAACTTGGGACTGACGAAGTTGAACTGATTCAGACAATGAATTCTGTGAGCTTGTCTAACTGCTAGTCTCAAGTAACTTGAACACTGCATCAAGACAAGACTTTGGGGTTGTCTCACTATCTTCAAGATGTTTTGCCTTCTTTGCTGCAATATATGTTGGGTTTGTCTCACAGCCTTGAAGAGACTTGTGCATGCCATCGGGCATATCACCCGAAACAAGAGAGAGATGACAGGTTTTGCACGTGTATAAACAAAGATGATAACTGTGTTGTCAATTCCATCCAATTTCAAATTAGAAATAAAGAGTAAGTTCAAAATATCAATAGCATAATTTGGCATTGTTCATAATGCGGGGAGCTTCACCACACTACTGGATTACCATGTCAACATAACAAGCATAGATGAAGGGCAAAGAAAATCATTGTATCTATTTTGGATAATGTGCATGGCATGTTGTTCATATCATCAGCCACATCAGTAAGATAAAACAGGAGATGACAAGGTGCAAACATGGGCTGCTTCACCACACACTGGATTACAGATCCACAAAAACAAGCATACATATGTGGAGTATTAAGTAATGTGCATGGTATGAATAAGGAATTTGGTACAAGTAAAACTTAGAACTTACGGTTCTTGCGAACATGCATTTTGGTAGAAACAGGAAACTAAACAGCAGTAAAAAAATAGGGAGTATGAGCAAATTAAACAGCAGTTGAGGGTAAAGGCTTTAGAAGGACTGACTTACATTAACAGTTAACACCGGCTTTATAATGCCCTTCTCCATGTCAAAGGAAGGATAACTCAAGAAATTCAGCATAGAATCTTCTTTATAAGCATTGCCTGTACTCTACATTTTGTAGAGAGTAATTATAGATATGATATCATTGGAAGGGATAGAGGATAATGAAGATAAGATGCAGATTGATGCTACATAATCAACTACCAATCCCCGGAAGTACAAGCTTTATAGGACAAAATGTACTGATGAGAGCAATGGGCTACACTTCTGCACTGGTATTGTCTGTATTCTACTTGTTGGTAAGATTAAATATAGATCTGATCTTTTTTAGTAAATGGTGGGCGGGGGAGATAAGAAGCAGAATGCTACACAATGAACCAATCCCTCTTCCCATAATACAAGAGTTTTTTTAATACTGATGTACTGTACAAAACGTTCTTATATTATGGGACGGAGGGAGTAGCTGTTAATGTAAGTACAGTGATAGACCACGTTCAGTCCTTACAAGAGGACTGCAGAGCTAAACCTCTTCAAAAGCATTGGGTTGATTCTAAATTTATGTAAGAGTCCATACGGATCTTATAATGTCCACAAAATGGACGATTACGAGGCTAACATGTGCAGTGATGCTACATAATCAAACAACTATGAAACTAAGTATGGTCATACAGGGCAAGAGGTACTCACAAGAGCAATGCGATTATGCGATATAGTTGCGAGATTTTGTGGTCCCTTGAGAATGAATGTTCTTCTGCTAACAGTTTTCGTACAAGTGAGACATTAAGGAAAATGCAGAAATGTAATTCAAATTGTGATGTGATATCATAGACAGTACCTTACGCTGCAGCCGAGACCAATGTGTAACAAGATTATTCCAGTCACCATCGGATAAATGTAGCACCGGAGACTTTACAGAAATTTCGTTCAGAGGCTTGCCATCGAAGTGTGCTTGCCTCAGGTAGGAACAATACTTCATCAACGAGTGCTTGAAAAGCACAGCCAACCCTTGCTCGTCTTCACAATCCAGTTTACTCCTCACCTATTTAAAAGAATGATGCCTTGTGTCTTCTGTCAGCAGAAACATATGCAGTAATGACCATGAATAACATTAGTACATTACTTACGCGTAAGTTGCGGAGGAAGACTGGAAATTGTTCTGTGTCTGCGGTATAATCTTTCCATGAAGGAAAGGTGCGCACAAAGTTCCTGATAACAACATAAGCTTCATATACTAAACTGGGAAGAAATGTAACAGGGGTCCTATTTGCTGCAATTGGGGCTCTCTCTGGTTCGAAAAGGGATTTGGCAACTGGATTTGGTGTACTCTTTGCTGGAATGGGGGTTTTGCGTCGTAGAGCTGGTGCTATGTCAACTGCCATAATCATACTGTTTGCTGCAGTTGGGGTCTACTGAGTTGGGGCATCAGAAATGACCGGTGTAGTAGGGCTAGAGTCTGCTAGAGTTGGGGTGTTTTGTGGGTCAGGTGATATTGCAACTACACCTAATGGGCTATTTGATTTATCACGTGCCACTACCTTTTTCCAAATACTTTGCTTGTGCTCCTCCACGATCATCAATCGCCCTCTTCCTTTTGAACGTCTGATACACAAGAACAACATTTGAATGGATAAATATGGTATGATGGCAGATGGAATATGTACTAAAAATGGATAGGAAGGGCGTATTCACATACACGATGTGTAAACTAAGCTAATGGCGGTTCAACAAAGTAGAAGCAATGCAAAGCATCGGTTGCAAAGATATGTGCGAGCAATATAACCTTGGAAAGTTAGAGCAAGTACCCTGATGGGTGAATAAGATAGTGCATCTTCCTCTGACTCCTCCACTAGGGAGCTACATTGACTTAGGTCTCCCTCTAGCTCAGAATCACTGTGAGGATCATATTCTCAGCATGAATCTGTAGGTGGAGAGCGTTTGCATTGCATTGCATCCAGACTTGATTTCAGTCCCTTAATGCCAAGTTTGATAGCCATGGCATTGTTCTGCTTTATTCTTTTCATGCGTGCAAGCTCATAATCATTATGATGCTGTTCAGAATCTGAGATTCATGAAAACATGAAAAGTAGTCAGATTATCAATGGAATGCATTGCGGATTCAACTCGAAGAGTGTCTCCCTATAAACCCCTGCATATGCAAAGTTCAACCCCCAACCATGCAGACCAGACCACACACAGAATGCAAACCCCTTATGTCTCTATAACAGGCAGGCACACATTTCAAAACTGAAGTAGGAACATTAGAATCATATAAATTCGTATTTGAACAAATAAACTAAGCAATTATGAGTGGCATAATGTTTAGCTCCAAGGGTGGAGTGTTGGTAGTGCGACACAAAGCAAGTAGGAAGATTGTATTCCATGTAAAAGATCGAAACCTATGTAAAAGCGGGAAATGACACTTTCTTTCTATACAATGCAGTGTTCGTTGCCCACACATGATGGAAGAGATCACATAGAGAAATACTATTTACTCATGTCTACGGTTCCAGTATTTAGAAATAGGGTGGTCCACCCTAAAAGAATATTCACAACAAATATGACAAGGCAAGCATAGATGTAGTGAATCAATCATTTACTTGTGACCTTACTAGGACAAGTATGCAAAATTGTAACTGCAGTAAGAGACCGTCCAAAATCTGTATTAAGAAGTTTGTCTAGCACTTATTGTTTGCAACTAGACGTGAATAATTGGATATTATATTGAATGAGTAAGAAAGACAAGTAAAATTGTCAACAAACCTGGCTTGTAGTAGTAATCTGGGTCAATGTCGCTACGACCAAGAATCCAAAATGACTAGTGTCTGTTCCGAGGGCCGGAATTTTGAAAACCCTGTGAACTTTAGAGGTACTAAAGATTACCGAAATACATCTAAACCATTAAGTGTAGGTAGCACTAAGCACACAACAAACCCTAATGACAGTCCTTCCTAATGAGTAATGAATCCATTATAAAATGGGTGATGAGGAGTGGCTGCTGAGTGTTGAGGACGTATCTCAGGATAAATCAGGTTGGCTTGGTGGGTGCTGCACGCCTGAGCCCTGAACGGACTGGGAATGTAGGCACGGCAGCGCGACCGGGCAACACTGACGTTGTTGGGCGAGCGGCTCCTGGCCTCCTGTTAGTCCGACGTCTCCTCCTAGAGTCATGCCGTCCGGGGATGGCAAGTCGCCGGCGAGGCAGGCAGCTGGGGGCGAGTAGAGATCGGAAGCGCGCAGCAGAACAGAGGGGAGTCGGGGCCTTGGATGACCCAAAATCCCAGGGTGGGCCGGCCTACCGTGGGTACCCTGTAGAGATACACACCCGAGCGGCGAACATGCATTTTCGAAACTAATTTAGGAACATTTAGCTGACCAATTAAACAACTCTGTTTTAATAATATCAGATTCGTATTGAACAACTAAGCTTGTTTAGCTTGATGGGTGGAGTAGTGTTATTATGACACGAAGCACGTATTCTGATCATATAGTGATCATAAAAGGGGGAAACTCTAAGCATATTTTTTTAGCAAAAGAGGGTTTCCCCTCCGATTTCTAATAAAGAAACCACCACGGAACCAACATGATCAATTAAACCCTAAGCATGATCAATTAAACCGTATTATGGCTGTGCCATGGCAAATTTGAAGCTGCAAACTGGAGAAATGATATTTAGCATCCATTGTTTGCTTCGAACTAAGAACTAAATTCTAAGAGCTGAAAAGAAAGTGGAGTAACCAAGTTAAGATCTATTTTCTGGTTGAGATCAAAAAGTTGAGAAGATATGAAGTACCACCTCTCCTGCGGCGTTGTGTAGGCATCGGGGGTGCGATGGCTGTCGGTGGCTTTGAAGCAGATCTGCGATGGTAGACAGGTGCATCTGGGAATAAGTCCGGTTGCGGTGGAAGAGAAGGTCGTGTGATCGGCCACCGGCATAGAGGATGAGGCGCCGATGAAGCGAGAGGACGCGGTGCAAGGCTATTGGTTCGTCGACGTGGATGAGAAACGTCCATCTCTAGTAGTGGACGACGCGGTCTTGGTAGGTGCTCTGGCATGGTGGAGGACGGTGGCGATGGATGTGGTGGAGGACGGCGACGATGGATGTGGTGGTGGACGGAGGTTGGTGTGGGGATGGGGTGTTCTACCGCGGACGGTGTATGAATCGGAAAATGGAGGGAGAGGTAAGGGGAACCATGTTTTTGGGACGCACCTGTCTAAAATATGGGAACGTTGCGAACTTAGCCCCCGTTTAAAATTTTGATGTCTCGTCGGTTGGGGATAGGATGGTAATCTCGCACCTCGCCAATATTTGCCCAGAGTTTTTTCGGGTGAGGAGAGGGTGGTTGGCGCCCATGGTTGGCGCCCACGGTGTATGAACAGGGCCGATAGGTAGGGCGGTTGTGTCACGTCTGAGTGAAGTTACAAACCTGCCCCTATTGAAAATATTTGCCTACATCGATTTCGGCCGAGTCATGTATGTTTTGCCACCCACCATGGATGGATGGGGAATGGAGGGAGAAACAAAGGTCTTTCGGATGAGCTTGAATCAAATGTGTTTTGTCGCCCATGTTTGACCCCCACCGTGTCAGAATGGGCTCAGAGGCGGTCGTGTCACGTCTAATCGAAGTTACGAACCTACCCCTATTTAAAGCAGTGGAAATCGGGCCGATGGATTGTCCGTGTAACGGGTAGACAGTAATTTCCATCTCCCAAACACTTGGCTTCGGGCAGCCGACGTGGGAGTGGACATTTTGCCGCTTCTTTCGAATTTTGGGATAATAAGCATCCACGTTTACCCTGGCAACTAAATTTGAATCCATTTTGTATTCCTATATCAATCTTTATAAATCATTCTACGTGTTTTTATATATCTTCAAAAGGACGACAAAGATGTATTCCACTGTCATATATGAATATGGTTTACAAATGCCGATACTCAAATTTAGAAGCTAGAATCCAGTTTAAGGTGAATTCGAATATTTGGAACACTTCATGTCCAACTCAAATGTCACACGCAGCATAATGTGTACTCCCGTTTAGATATGTACACAAGCGATGTATCAAGATTCAAATACCGAGTCAATCAACCAAGATTGTACAGAACTAATAGACATATAAACACTTATAGAGTATATGGATCAATAATATCAACTAACATACATAAGCAAGGCCACAGTACTTTTTTTTGGCTACAACAACATCCTTTTTTTAGCCAGCATCTTGGCCCTTTCCAATGCATGCCACTTATGGTCCATCTATACTACAACTATTGCTGAATGCACATTCAGCCCGATTGGCATATTTGTAGGTCTGGCACAGCAATCCAAATGAAATGTCTCCGAGTCTTATCAATTAATACAGACTTGTGCTCAAATAAAATTACAAACCAAAAAACAAAAAAAACAATTTTTACAAGATGTCTAAAACAAATGGTTTGATTGATTACATGAACAGACAACACAAAGGTTATTCAACAATGGAAAGAACATTTCACCTATGATTTACCAAGTAGGAATTTAATTTCCTTTTTTCCTTCAGGACCTTAACAATCTGGTCAGTCTCAGCTTGCTTCATTTTGAAATCCACCAAATATTTAATGGTTGTCTTGAGTACTGCTTGTGATTGTGCTGTTTGCTTACTCAACATGTCAACTTCATCTCTAAGTGCAGAAGAAGAATCTCTTTCTACCACTAGTTTAGCCTCTAGAGCATCAGCAGTTGGCAATTCATAATGCACGATTGAGCTAGTGCCACTGCTGTGGGATGATGCAACGTCCATGGGGACCTTGCTCTTTGATCTTGGGCTAGCCTGTTTTGCCACTAAAGTTCCGATTGGATTCAGAAAAGTTGAAGTTAGCAAAACATCTCAACTGGGAGTTATAACAGCAAACCAGTTAAACAAACAAGGAATTAAAGAGTTTCAATTGGATGCTGAAAAGTAGTTATTAACATCATTGTAACCCGTTGTTGCAGCAGCAAAGCAGTTAAAGAAACAACTAGATATTTAAGTTAAGGCAAACAGGTAATTTTTAACAGCAAGTATCGTACACATTTATAGGCGCAGTCTACAATATGATTAACAGGTTGTGGCATTATGTAATCAGTAGCAAACTAAATTAAGCCAAGCAACGTAATTGAAAATTTTTGCAATAAGTGGCTAACTAAAATTCTGAGAAGTAGGTAACTGAACTTATGCTAGTTCTTTGTACAGGCACACTGCAACTTCTTTTTCGCTTACAAGGTTGTACGAAGGAGTCCATGGCATAAATTGCTTGGATACGCAGTCCCAATACTTCTTTCTTCCCACACTGCATTGGTAAGTCGAATGGTAAATCTGGTAAGATGGTGCGTCCTTGATATGTTATATGAGGACGTGTAGTCAGACTAGTTGTAGCCACACAAATCACACTGGCTTTTACTATATATTTCATGTGATTACTTTTGGCATATCGAGATCTAAGAAATCTACAATAGGATGAAAAGACTGGCATCCTTAACATTATTGGCGAACTCAGTTCATAGAAACAAGAAATTCAACCATTCTGTCGGTAAATCAAAAGCGCCACTAGAATATTTTTCACTACCCAATCATACACGCAAAAAGGGGCAACGCCACCATAGGGGCTGGTATGGGCGGCCGCCTCAGGTGGCCGGAAAGTGTGCACCTAGTTTGAGTCGTCCAGGTTGGCCCAGGCTAGTTTTGTTCATCCCAACACACGAGCAGGCAATGTAAAAAATGAAGAAAAATGTTTCAATTGGATGGGCCAATAACATAAGTGCAAGGCAGGCCCTATAGCAGGCTCGCGGCCCAAACGAGCGCCTCCCATATCGATCGACAGCAGGAAAAATCCCAATTGATTCGCTCCAGCCTCCAGTCTGGTTCGCTCCTAACCTAGCCGCCGCTGGACAGACCGACACAGCACTTCCTCGCGCCCTCGTTGGAGGGCGGTCACCGGGCTACAAGCAAACGGAAGGACAAGAAGATGAAGATCCAACCCTGGGTGTAGCCTGCGCGGGAGGCAACGGCGGCAGCACGGGCATGGCATTGAGCTTGCGCAAACGGACAGTTGCAACTTGCAAGAGTAGCATGCGCAACGAGCAGGTACATCACATCCCTGATTATATCTAATTCAACTCTTCAATTTCTGGCCAATAGTTAAACCTGATGGTGTTGTAAAACTGCTTGCATGTGGGGAATCTATGAGAAAATGAAATCAATTTCTACTTATTTTATAACTCCCCCAATCAATACTGAACTGACTCAATCTGATGTATCTAATCAAGTTTCCGATGCAAACATACAAGCTCATGTTGTTCTTGAGCCCGAAGTGTCTAATGAACAGACTGCTAATGAAGGATTTGATGCAAACATTTTACATGCTCCTGGTGATGAACATATATTGTCTAATGAGGGATCTAATGCAAGCATTTTGCAAGCTCATTGAAGGATTTAGTGTCTAATGATGATCTGCTATGTTGAGAGAGACAGAAATTTGCAAGCATTGATGACAAGCAAATTATAGTGCATTTTCATAGCTTGAGGAAACGTCGAGGCCATCTACCAGAAAGTTCCCGTATCATGACAGCATAGCGTAAATAATTTTCTAATCTGTTGTTTGAAACTATTAGCATACTTGTGCAGGATAGATATATTGATATGCAGTTTGCACACTAGTTATAGGTGCAATTACACTTCGATGTTTTTAGCCAGAGACGAATAATTCAAGCAGGTACAGACCATGTTTGTAGTCCTTGTACACCATGTTGCATTTTGTGTTTTTTGGTGCTTGCATCATTTAGTGTTTATAATCTGAACTACTTTGGATCATTAGCTGGTTTTCAAAGTGCATGTAGCTTCACATTTCTCAAGTGATGTTGATTTCCGGAGTGCAAGTGCCTTCGTATTTTTTAAGTTAAATGGTCGCCCCTGGTTACTTGAATTCGTGGATCCGCCACTGCACACAAATCATACACGAATGCCAGTACGAATTAAATGAAATGCAGGGACTTACGCTAGCTCGTTGTGCAGGCTCACTGCAGCTCGCTTTGCTTGGGATGTTCCATGTACAAGTCCATGTTACCACTTGCTTGGATGTGCAGGCCTTGTGCTCCTTGCATCCCCTCTGCATTTTTGACACGGCTAATGGTTGATCAAATAAGAGGAATTGACCTTGATGTTGTACGGAGGACAGATACTTACAAGGTTATCTGGTGTGCAGGATGTGTACCAGATCCCGTAAGCGCCGTCATGCTTCATAAAAAATGGATTTGCTTGTTTGGATGATATCTCCGGAAGAAATAAGAGTTAAAGTCAGAGTTGCATAGGCGTGTAAGCTAAGAGAGCAGTGAAAGGATATCCAAACATTGTCGGAATAGTGCACAAGGGAGTGATGTGTGGATACCTAGTTCGGGCCGGCGTTTGGGCATGCTCGCCTAGCTAGAGTGCGGGTCACTTCAGAGTCGTTGAGGGTGGTGCGCTGGTGTTGGCTGGCCGCGCACGGATGCAGATCTTGAGTGGCAGCAGAGCGCTACGATGCGGTGGACGAGACCGTTGGTGAAGCCCCAACGACCTCGGGGGGCAGAGGTGTGACGATGTGCTCGGTGAAGTAGCCCCGGTGAGCTGGGAGACGGCAACGGTGAAGCACACCTGATGCGGTGGAACTCGGTGTCTGTGAGGCACGTCGGTTGCGGCGGCCGACGTTGTCGGTGGACCACCCGGTGCGGTGGACGAGGGCGTAAATGAGGTAGCTCCGGTGCGGTGGTGAAGCGCGACCGTCGTCTTCGTCGTCGTCGTCCGTCATAGCGGTGGGGAAAGAGATGAGACGAGAGGCGATTCGAACTTTGCTTGGGTTGGCGGCGAATTAGGGATTTTAGCAATCTGGGCGCAGAAGGGGACGATGGAGAAGAGAGATTTTGCAGGGCTAGAATTGGGGCCGCCAGATATTTCAATCCGAAATGTGGAAGAGCAAACTTATTTTGTCGCCGTCCCTTTGGGGGGGTGGGGGAGGGAGTGGGGAGGGAGGGACAAGGGAGTAAGTAGGGGAGGGAGGGACGAGGGAGGGGGTGGGTGGCTGGGTGCTACGCGTCCGTCCGACACACATGACCACCCCGACAGGACTATGCTTCGGTTCCTTAAGGCACCTGCCTTTGTGTTCATGACATGTGGGCCCAACAGGTGCCTGGCCCACATATCAGTGACCCAAAGGCAGGTGCCTTTAAGAGACCGAAGCAGCGTCCACCCCGACACGACCGTGGTCTGCCTGGTGCGCCTACATTTGAGAATGCAAACGAATCTTCTTTCATTTGCAAATGAATCTGTATGTATTACCATGCCCATGTTTTCCTTGCAATAATTAGTCATTCAAAACGAGATACTCCCTCCGTTCACTTTTGTAAGTCGTTTCAGACAACTTAAAATGAACTGTTTTGCACATTGTCTGAAATGTCTTCAAGGTATTATAAAAGTGAACAGAGGGAGTACCATAAATTAATTAATGAGGAGTTATTTGAAAAACAATCGAAATGGTATCCACGCTAACGTGGATTAGAGTGTGTATCACATAATTAGTTATTTGAATTAGAGTGTGTGTCACGTAGCGATCTCCAATTCTAACGTGGATTTCGCATTCCACTGTATCCATGCTACTTTTTTAATACAAATTCATATGTATATGATGAACACCATGGTAGTGAGAAAACTTTTGGATGGATTCAAACATATGACCTACAAAAAAGCACAACAAATTGAGTCAATGTCAACTTTTCGAAACTTAGTATGGCACGAATTCGAAATAATTACTCGTATGCATGGTTGTGACGCCCCCGATTCAACCGTACACTAATCATGCACGCAAACGTGTACGATCAAGATCAGGGACTCACGGGAAGATATCACAACACAACTCTAAAACATAAATAAGTCATACAAGCATCATAATACAAGCCGGGGCCTCGAGGGCTCGAATACAAGTGCTCGATCATAGGCGAAGTCAGTGAAAGCAACAATATCTGAGTCTGAGGCATAAGTTAAACAAGTTTGCCATAAGATGGCTAGCACAAACTGGGATACAGATCGAAGAAGCGCAGGCCTCCTGCTGAGGTCCTCCTAAACTACTCAGGTAAATCGACGCATGGGCTGCACGTAGTGGTAGGCACCTCCGGTGTAGTAGTAAATGCGTCGACGGTGGCGCCCGCCTGGGCTCCATCGTGCAGTTGCAGCAACCGGGTAAAGAAAGGGGAAAAGGGGAACAAGGCAACCGTGAGTACTCATCCAAAGTACTCGCAAGCAAGGAGCTACACTACATATGCATGGATATATGTGTAAAGGGCCATATCAGTGGACTGAACTGCAGAATGCCAGAATAAGAGGGGGATAGCTAATCCTGTCGAAGACTACGCTTTTGGCAGCCTCCGTCTTGCAAAATGTAGAAGAGAGTAGACTGAAGTCCTCCAAGTAGCATCACATAGCAATAATCCTACCCGGCGATCCCCTCCTCGTAACCCTGAGAGAGAGCAACCACCGGGTTATATCTGGCACTTGGAAGGGTGTGTTTTATTAAGTATCCGGTTCTAGTTGTCATAAGGTCAAGGTACAACTCCAAGTCGTCCTGTTACCGAAGATCACGGCTATTCGAATAGATTAAACTTCCCTGCAGGGGTGCACCACATAACCCAACACGCTTGATCCCATTTGGCCGGACACACTTTCCTGGGTCATGCCCGGCCGCGGAAGATCAACACGTCACAGCCCCACCTAGGCACAACAGAGAGGCCAGCACGCCGGTCTAAACCTAAGCGCACAGGGGTCTGGGCCCATCGCCCAATGCACACCTGCACGTTGCGTGGGCGGCCGGAAGCAGACCTAGCCTAACAGGCGTTCCAGTCCAATCCGGCACGCGCCGCTCAGTCGCTGACGTCACGAAGTGCTTCGGCTGATACCACGACGTCGGGATACCCATAACTACTCCCACGTAGATGGTTAGTGCGTATAGACCAAATGGCCAGACTCAGATCAAATACCAAGATCTCGTTAAGCGTGTTAAGTATCCACGAACGCCGACCAGGGCCAGGCCCACCTCTCACCCAGGTAGTCTCAACCTGCCTGCCGCTCCGCCACAAGGTAACGATCGGGGCCGTCGGGAACCCAGGCCCACCTCTACCGGGATGGAGCCACCGTCCTTTCAGCCCCATCTCCGAACAGTATCACGGTAATGTAACGATGTAAAGTATATAGTATATGCGGTGATCACCTCCCAAGTGATCACGGCCCGAGAGTATAGCATGGCGGAGCGGACAAGAGTGTAGGGCCCTTGATGGAACACTAGCATCCTATACTAAGCGATAGGATAGCAGATAAAGGTCACATGAAGAGTAGCAAGGACAGGCTATGCAGCGGTATAGGATTAAGCGAAAGCGATAACATGCTACACTACTCTAATGCAAGCAGTATAGAGAAGAGTAGGCGATATCTCGGTGATCAAGGGGGCTTGCTGGTTGCTCTGGCAAGAGAGAGGGGTCGTCAACTCCGTAGTCGAACTGGGGTCGCCGGTAGTCTCGGGGTCTACCGAAAAGGAGAGGGGGAACATAATAAATAACAGAGCAATCAAAGCAACACAAAGCATAACATGGGGATACGCAGTGCTAGGGGTGACCTAACGCAGTAGGAGGTGATACCGGCGAAGGGGGAAAACATCCGGGAATGTATCCCCGGTGTTTCGCGTTTTCGGGCAAAGGAGTCGGAGGGGGAAAAGTTGCGAGTTTGATATGTTAGGGCTGCGTGGCGGACGAACGGGCTGCATATCCGGGTTCGTCTTGTCGTTGTGAGCAACTTTCATGTACAAAGTATTTTCATCCGAGTTATAGATTATTTTATATTAATTTTCAAAGTTTTAAATGTTTTTTTTTCTAATTTCTGGATTTAATTTAATTCGAAATTAAAAGAATAAAATGCTAGGGGTACCCAGAATTGTACCCAGCTGTTCAGTACAAAGGCTGACAGTAGGCCCAGTTGACTTGGTCAACCAGCCAATCAGCAGAGCCTGACATGTGGGCCAGAGGGTCCAGTCAGCAGTTGACTAGGTCAATGTTGACTAATCAAGTCTGACCGGTGGGGGACCATCTGTCATACTCTGATGTTAATCTAAATTAGTTAGCTGAATTAATTAGCTAGGTGGGACCCCACTGTCGGTGTCATATTTTAATTGAACCGTTATTTAACAGACTTATTTAGCTATGAACTAATCTAATTAGCTAGTGGGCCCATAGGTCAGTGGCACACAGGGGGTGATTTGGGGTTAATGATGTTCCACATCAGCAGGGAAACAACGGCGAGGCAGACCGCAATGGCGACGGTCATGCACTCACCTCCGGCGACCGTTGGCACGGACCGGTCGAGGGCCTCGCCACGCACTCACTGGAACAAACCGTAGGCGCGGGGAAGGTCGAAATCGACCACCATGTGGGCGGCGAGCAGCGGCAGAGGCACGGCCTCGTCGTCCAGGCATCTACGGGGGACGTGGAAGAGAGGGAAGAGGCCAGGGGGGAGCCGGATGCTCACATCGTTGCAGAGGAGGGCTCGGGAGGCGGATGGACCCTTTGGTGGTCCGTGGCGGACGGACCGGCGGCGTGAGGCGAGCAGGGGCTTGGGGAGGCGCGAGGGGCGATAGAGAAGCTGCATGGCGGCGACGGCGCCCTCGGCGCGGGCGTGCTCGCTGGGTCGCGGCTCGGTGGTGGCGATATGGGGCGCGGCCGGCGCGGGGCTAACCGAGCGGTGCCGAGGCGAGCACCAAGGCGAGGCAGGGAGGGGTAGAGGGAGAAGAAGCGGGGGCGAGGCGAGAAGGACTCGGGCAAGCGGCGATCATGGTGGTGAGCCCGCACGCCGACGGCGATCGGACGGGGAATGGAGAGGGGAAGCCCTGAGCCTCACCGGGGCTGTCGGGTCCGGCAGCGGGGTCGGGAGGAGGCGGAGGCGGCGTGCGTGGGGAAGGCAGGCCGGTGGGGGGAGGAGGCAGGCGGCGATGTAGCTCGGCGACGAAGGCGTCGGGCGGCGGGATCGTCGGCGTGGGGGTGGAGGGTGAGGGGATCGGGATCCCGATCCAGGTCCAACCGACGAGGGGGAGTTGGGGGGTGAGTGGGTGTCGGTGGGGTTAGGGTTAGGGTAGTGGGGGCGGGGGGGTATGGCTGCGGGGTGGGCCGGTTAGGGCTAGGTGGGCTGGTTGGGCCCGGCCAGCTGGGCCACAGATGGCCCAGTGGGGGGGTCTGCCCTTTTTAAAAAAAAATTAGTTAGATTTGTCTTTTCCTTTTTTTTATTTCTCTTTTGTGTTTTATTTCACTTTAACGTATTTAGGAATTTTCTAGAAAGGTGTTTGCTGCACTATAATTACCTATGCCAATTTTGGCAGTGCCCGAACATTTTGTTTCCATGTTTGAAGACATTTGTTTGGTTGTCATATTTTTTTAATTGATTTTTCGTATCGGTTTGAACTAACGAAAGATTAGCAACAGTAATCGCAGATGACATGGCATCATTAGCATAGGTTCACTGTAGCTTAATTATTCGGGCGTCACAATGGTCCTCAGTTCAAATCTTACAATGCACACCGAATTGAAACATCGATGTTAAGTCTCGTACTATGTACATTCAACCCCCCCCCCCCCCCGCATACACGCTACATACTTCCTGTATCGGTCAATCTTCTTCTCCTAACCACCTTAGGAAGCTATCGGTTTCCAACACATATTCATTCTTTCTCTCCATGTTTCGATCTCTAGGTCTCTCAACTACACAACCCCTTTTCCCACTCTGTTACCAAATGTATTTACCTCACACACCCGGCATTGCACCCCATGTCGATCTCTCTCTCTCTCTCTCTCTCTCTCTCTCTCTCTCTCTCCCGAAAGTGCAACTATCCCTAGGTGGTTTTGGTAATTCATAACAACATATAGCTCATTGATCTAATGCTATTCCAAGACAAATATTTCAGGAAAGCTCAATGAATGGCATGGCATGGATGATGAAAGTGGATCCCTCAAAATATTAGGGACAAAGGATTGGCTCAAGCTCAAAAGCTCAAGACTCTACATTTTACATTTTAGTGATCCAAGATCACATTGAGTCCATAGGAAAACCCAATACTATCAAGGAGGGATGAGGTGTTGCTTAATGAGCCTCTTGCTTCATGTGCTTAGTGATATGCTCCAAAACCCTCCACTACTTTCTCACATCCACATATGACCTAAACCTAAAGTCAAACTCGGCCCTACCGATTCTTTCTATCCGGCGCCACCGAGTTCAATTGTCATAGCCACTGCCACAAACCCTAGGCAAATCGGTCTCACCAATAGGGATCTCGGTCTCACCGAGATGGGATTGTAATATCACTTTTTCCCTTCGTAACGTTTCGGTCTAACCGAAGTGAGCGATCGGTCCCACCGAGATTGCAATGTAAACTCTCTATTTCCCTTTTGTAACTTTTCTGTCTCACCGAAAGAGTGAATCGGTCCCACCGAGTTTACCTGGCCAACTCTCTGGTTAGCTAATTACCAAATTCGATCTCGCCGAGTTTGTGTAATCGGTCTTACCAAGATTACGTTATGCCCTAACCCTAACCATATCGGTCCTACCGAGTTGCATGTCAGTCCCACCGAAAACCGTAACGGTCACTAGGTTTACTAAATCGGTCAGACCGAGTTTGTTGATTCGGTCCCACCGAGTTTGGTAAATTTTGTGTAACGGTTAGATTTTGTGTGGAGGCTATATATACCCCTCCACCTCCTCTTCATTCATGGAGAGAGCCATCAGAACAAACCTACACTTCCAACTTACTAGTTCTGAGAGAGAACCACCTACTGATGTGTTGAGGCCAAGATATTCCATTCCTACCATATGAATCTAGATCTCTAGCCTTCCCCAAGTTGCGTTCCACTCAAATATTCTTTCCACCAAATCCAAATCCTGTGAGAGCGAGTTGAGTGTTGGGGAGACTATCATTTGAAGCACAAGAGCAAGGAGTTCATCATCAACACACCATTTGTTACTTCTTGGAGAGTGGTGTCTCCTAGATTGGCTAGGTGTCACTTGGGAGCCTCCGACAAGATTGTGGAGTTGAACCAAGGAGTTTGTAAGGGCAAGGAGATCGCCTACTTCGTGAAGATCTACCGCTAGTGAGGCCATGGTGAGATAGACAAGGTTGCTTCTTCGTGGACCCTTCGTGGGTGGAGCCCTCCATGGACTCGTGCAACCGTTACCCTTCGTGGGTTGAAGTCTCCATCAACGTGGATGTACGATAGCACCACCTACCGGAACCACGACAAAAACATATGTGTCTCCAATTGCGTTTGAATCCTCTAAACCCTTCCCTTTACATTCTTGCAAGTTGCGTGCTTTAATTTCCGCTGCCTATATACTCTTTGCATGCTTGCTAGAATTGTGTGAAGATTGCTTGACTTGTTCAAAGATAGCTAAAATCTGCCAAAGTCTAAAATTGGGAAAAGGTTAGGTTTTTAATGGGTCAAGTAGTCTAATCACCCCCCCCCCCTCTAGACATACTTCAAGGTCCTACAAGTGGTATCAGAACTTTGGTCTCCATTTGCGTTGATTTCCATAGCTTTTGGTGGTCATAGCCTTGGTTTCACAACCTAGGAGAGTATGGCGTCTAGCGAGGGAAATTATCACCGTAGAGGTATTTACTTTGATGGAACTAATTTTGCTAGTTGGAAGCATAAGATGAAAATGCATATTCTCGGATATAACCCCGCTGTTTGGGCTATTGTGTGTATTGGTTTGCAAGGTGAATTCTTTGATGGGAGAGAACCGAACCGTGAAGCTAGCGCGGAAGAGTTGAAGATGATGCAATACAACGCTCAAGCTTATGATATCCTCTTCAATGGCTTGTGCCCCGAAGAATTCAACAAAATCAGCCGTCTTGAGAATGCAAAGGAAATTTGGGATACTTTGATTGATATGCATGAAGGTACCGACTCCGTCAAGGAATCCAAGTTGGATGTGCTCCAAAGTCAGCTTGACAAGTTCAAAATGAAGGATGGTGAAGGTGTCGCTGAAATGTACTCTAGGCTTGCTCTTATCACAAATGAGATTGCCGGCTTAGGAAGTGAAGAGATGACCGACAGATTCATCATCAAGAAGATCCTAAGAGCATTGGATGGAAAATATGATACCGTGTGCACATTGATCCAAATGATGCCAAATTACAAAGATCTCAAGCCAACGGAAGTCATTGGAAGAATTGTTGCTCATGAGATGTCACTCAAGGATAAGGAGGAACTTCACAACAAGTCAAGTGGTGCTTACAAAGCCTCATGTGAAGCCCCCACATCATCAAGTGAGTAACAAACCTTCAATGAAGAATTGAGCTTAATGGTGAATAACTTCAACAAATTCTACAAGAGTAGAAGCAAAGAAAGAAGCTCTAAGTCAAGGTCCTACAATGAAAAAGATCTTGAGTCGAGGCGCAATTGCTACAATTGTGGGAGACCGGACACTATTCCAATGAGTGTCGGCACCCTACAAAAGAAGAGAAGATTCTCCCAAGAGAAGAAGTAGAAGAGAAGAATCACCACCAAGAGAGAGAAGGAGTAGAGATGATCGTTATGAATGAAGACCCTCACGGAAAAGCAAGGATTCGGATAGGAAGGACAAGTCATCAAAGAGCTACACAAAACGAAGACATCAAGCTCACGTTGGTGAATTATCCGGCTCCGACTCCGATAATCACTCCGAGAGAAGCTATCACTCCGACTCCGAATACACTCAAGATGAAGGTGTTGCCGGTCTAGCACTTGTGTCAACCAACTCCTACGACATATTTGAATCACCAAATGAAGGAATTGGTAGATGCTTCATGGCCAAAGGTCCTAAGGTAACACACCCCCGAGTATGTGGATTTTAATAGTGATGAAGATGACTTGCTAGGTGATGATGATTTACTTGTTGACAACTCTAGTGATGAATACTATGATGAAACGTCAATTAATCATGCTAATCAAGATGAAACGAATGACAATGATAAGGAGAAGATTGAGCGTCTAACTAAACAACTAAACACTCTTAAGTTAGCTCATGAAACTATCTTCGAAGATCATCGAGAACTTTTAAGGGCTCATGAGAAGTTACGCTTTGAAAAGCTCAATCTTGAGCAAGAGCATGAGTTTCTAAAAGCGATCAATGATGATCTCCGTAAGAAAAGTTCTTCTTACATTGCCAAGCGTTTACTCTTATCTACTTACATGCCTCAAGTCAAGTCTAGTAACAAGAACAAGAAAGATTTTTCTTCTAGTAGTAACAATAACAATGCTAAATCCAATATTGTTGCTTCTAGTAGTTCTCTTGATTCCACTAATGATCCTCTTAGCCAAGTTACACTTGAGCAAAAAAACAGCTTATTGAAGGGAATTACAGAGAAAGGTGTATACAAGAGCCTTGCCGGGAGTAAACAATTTGAGGAAATTGTACGCAAGCAAGGAAGGCACCGGAATAATCAAGGTGTTGGTTTTGAACGAAAGTTCAATGCCAATGGAGTTGAGTGGGAAGAAGATCAATACCCCAAGACGAAGTTTGTTCCTCAACAAGAGAAGTATGATCCTACTTCCTTCAAGGGAACACAAGCACAAGATGATCTTCCACCACAAGACCACAAGAACAAAGGCAAGGACAAGCTTCAAGAGGAGATTGATGCATTTGAAGAAGCACCTAAGGCCTTGGTCAAGTGGGTTCCCAAGACTACGTCAAGTTCTACTTCATCAAGTACAACTACTACACCAAGGATTCCCATCAAGATGATGTGGATCCTGAAGAAGAAGAACTAGAGAGTTCTTGAGGGTGACTCCGCCAACATTCTTCACTCATATCATTATGGCAAGGAAAAGTGCAACCACCTTTCATATCTTGCACTAGTTCAAGGAGTCACAAACCCTCATGTTGGTAAGGCAAGGGACAAGGTAACCTAATGTTTTCATGGACATCATTTTGTGAGTGCATCATTCTATGTCTATGGATATTCTTGTTTGTTCCTTGTGGGACTAACCCATGTAGGTATTGAAAGTGCAACTCACTCCAAAGGTTTGCTCCAAAAAGATCTACATCAACATTGAGCATCCACATTTTCAACACCTACATGAAGTCATCATCGACAAAACCCAAGGTTAGTTTATCCCTCTAAGGGGGATCTCACATCTAGGGGGAGCTTAACTCTAAGAATTAAGTCAAAGCAACTCTAATGATGTGAACACATAAATGCTTTATGTAAAAGTGGTAACCCCACTTGAGCTTAAACGATGACTATGACCTATGATCAAATGTTCTCATTTGACTCCTAAGTCAATATACTCATATATAGATGACCTAGTCATCGCCAATTGTTTGATAGATGCTAGAATTGGTTGTGCATGCTTTGTCACATATTTCATTTGTCATTTTATTGTGTGAGCATGTTGGTTGCATATTTTACTCATTCGAGGACATCCACTTGTTGTTTTGATTGATTGGCTTCTTTTTCTTTGGCCAAGTGGATGGACAAGAATGCCTAAGAACCTTATCTAGCTATCTATGCTTTTCTCGTCTCAAACTCTATTCATGCTACATCACAAAATTTGATCAAGTCAGATTCGAACCACTCTATGTGAAGAGCACTCGGAGTCCCCGATTCGTCATAGACTTAAACTTCCAAAACTTCTTTGTTATTTTCGGTCTGACCGATTCCTCCATTTTGGTCATACCGAGATCACTAAGTCGATATAGGTTTTCTTCTCGGTCCAACCGATTTGAACTTTTCGGTCACACCGAGTTGCTGTAACTGTTAACAGTTTTGCATCTCGGTGCCACCGAGTTGTTCCACTCGGTCACACCGACAGTGTCGGGCTATATATTCACACGGGCTAATTTTGGAAAACTTTCTCCGAAACTCCTCGCCCGCGCATAGCTCGCTCTGCCTACTAGGTCTTCGGATCGTCGACTTCATCGCCAGCTACCTCCTGTGCTGGTCTCCGCCGCCGTCAACGGAATTCTTCTCCGCCGTTGCCGCTGTAGCGAGTTCACCGCCGAACTAGGGTATGAACTCGATCACAGTGCTATCCTCGTCTCATTCTCAGCACATTGTGTTCATAATGCTTCTTGCCACGATTGAAACACCTCTATCCAGTCAAAACAATCCTTAGAATAGGTGTGATTCAAAAATTTAGGGTTAGGTTTCCGCCGAAACCATCTCGGACCCACCGAGTTGAAAAACTCGGCCCCACCGATTTGGCTAATGCCATTGCACTAGTAACTCTCGGTCTGACCGAGAATTGCTAATCGGTGTGACCGATTTTAAAACATTGTGAAACCCTCGCAGTCTCGGTGCCACCGAACTTTGACTCGGTCTGACCGAGTTCACTAGTTTAGATTCCAAAACTGCTTCAGTATCACCGAGTTTGAAAATCGGTAGATCCGAAATGCTTTCTGTGGAAAACTAAAACTAAGTTTTTTGAATCATTCTTTTGCAAAAATCTCTGCATTTTGTGATGCTCATCCACTCTACCTCATCTATAACTATTCACGTGGTCAGCGATCGGTGTGTGCAGCATGTCGGACCAAAGTGACAGCGAGAACAAGTCAAGAGCAGATCCACATGAGTGAGGGCACTAGTCCCTCTAGCAGCTCAGATGGGGAGCGAAGCACTCCCGACAATTTGCCCAAGGCTGCCACAAGGACAAGGAAGAAGAAGATCTCGAGTCCGAGGATGAGGACTATGTGGCAGTTGAGGATGAGGCAAGTTCAAAGAAGAAAGTGCTCAAGAAGGAGTACAGCTCAACTACAGTTAAGCCAGGGATGAAGATCAAAAGACCTGTAGGAAGACAACCAATGTCCAAAGCCAGAGTCTCCACTCAAGCATCTTTGGAATCCCAACCCAAAGAGCCTGCTGCTGCTAAAGGAAAGAAAAGGAAGGAAAGGGTCAAGAAGACCATGGCCAGAGTAATAGGAAAGCCTTCCATGATGGAGGAATAAGAGGAAGAAGAGGTTGTTGAACCAGCACCCAAGGCACAAAAGCTGATGGGTGATGCTATAAAGTCAGGGGCTGCCACTTCAAAGCCCAAAGTAGCACCCAAAGCTACCCCCAAGCCCAAGAGTGCACCTAAGAGGAATACCAGGAGTATACCAGTTGCTGAAAAGAACAAGGCCCCAATGCCTGATGTTGCTGCTGAGGAAGATGATGAAGGGCAAGTCTTAAGGAAGCTCAAACCCAAGATTCCAGACCACAATGATGCTCATCCAGTGGCTGAGAACATGAAGATCATGAGAGATTTTGGGTTGAGGCTATGGAGAGAGTCAGATCCATATGCCACCAGGACAAGGACTGCTGTAGATTACAGGTTCCACACCAAGGAGCAGCACGACTTCTATGAGACCATCTTATTGGATAAGAAGCCCATAGTATGTGATATGAGGTGGGTCGACTAGACCTACATTCACGAGAATGCAGAACACTATCCTGGAGTATATGACAGCTTCAGTGCATGTGGAGTTGCAGATTTTGTTGGGAAGAAGCTCACAAACTAGAATGATGAGCTCATTATGCAATTCTACTCCACAGCACATTTCTATCCAGATGGCAGGATAGTTTGGATGTCAGAAGGAACGAGATACCAATCAACCATAGAGGAATGTGCTAGTCTGATCAATGCCCCAAAGGAAAGTGAAGATGACTTGGACATTTATGCCAAGAAGAAGAAGGATCATAACTCAATGTCACAGATGTACAAGGAGATCCCAGATGATGCACTTGAGACTTTCAAGTTTGGATCAGTTCATTTTCTTCTGTCAGGGCTGCCAACGATCAACTGGATCCTAAGGCACACTCTGTTGCCCAAATCAAGTGACCACAACATGATCAGAGGGCATGCAATTAACTTGCTTCACATTTTTGATGTGCCCTAGAAATTCAAGGTCATGAGCCTCATAGTTGAAACTATCAAGAGGACAGCAGCAGACCAAAAGAGGAGAGTTGTGGATATGCCCCACAGATTCAGGAGTTGATTAACTCAAAGATGGGCACAGGGAAGTATCTGTTGGATAAAGAACACTTAGTTCTCTATCCTGAATTTGAGGACAATCAAGTTGTCATGACTGAGAATGAACCATCATCAGTACAAGCTCAAGAGAAGAAGGAGAAGGCAAGGAAAGAGAAGGCTGCCAAGATGCCAACTCTAGCAGAGGCATCTGAGTACTTTTTGAAGAACAAGTAGGAGCAGCTTGGTTACTTGATAGCATCAACTCTGCGGATTGAGAAGGGGTTGGCCACCCTAACTCAAAACCAGGAGAACCTAGAAAGAATCATGGAACAAAAATTCTATGATCTTGATGCCAAAGTAACTGAGATTCAGTCAGCTGTGGAGCAGCTACAGGATGACATGCAGGAGAGGAAGGGCAGGACAACAACTAATGCATTTGACAGAGTGCCTCGAGCTCAGAGATCAGCTGCAGAGCCAGTACCAGACACCAGAGTCACTTCATCTGCTCTAGCTACAGCTCCAGCGCAATCAGCTCCAGCACCAACTCCTTCAGCTCCTTCCAGATCTACTAAAGTCTTCGTCCAAGGAGCCATATCTACGCCACCAGCAGAAGACCAAGCCTAAGAGACGATATAGTCCTATGCATTTTCTAGGAACTTTTTGGCAACTTGTTGCCAAAGGGGGAGAAAAATGTATAGATCATAGGCTTCGAGAGAGAGATTTGCTGCTTTTGTTCTCTCTTTTCTTCTTGGCTGAACTTTGTTTGCTTTTGATTGCTTGAGATACTATGCTATTACCTGTGAGGCATTGATGATCATGTGTTTGATCATAAGCTACACTTATTCTTGTTATATGTTATTATCTTACTTATCCTTATATGATCATTCACTGTGCTTGGTGATGAGTGCATGTATTCAATCTTTATTATTTTGAGCGCTCCACCAAGATGTATGTGACATGGAAGAGTAACCCATGAGTCTAATTCCTTGTGCATTTGCAGTCCAAAGCAAATTTTAAAACATGCACAAATTTAGGGGGAGCTCTTTCTTACCACATACTTCTCAAAGCGATGATGTCTTTCAATCTTATTATCATTTGTCAAAGCTTTGATCTATATGTTGTCATCAATTACCAAAAAGGGGGAGATTGAAAGTGCAACTATCCCTAGGTGGTTTTGGTAATTCATAACAACATATAGCTCATTGAGCTAATGCTATTCCAAGACAAATATTTCAGGAAAGCTCAATGAATGGCATGGCATGGATGATGAAAGTGGATCCCTCAAAATATTAAGGAAAAAGGATTGGCTCAAGCTCAAAAGCTCAAGACTCTACATTTTACATTTTAGTGATCCAAGATCACATTGAGTCCATAGGAAAAGCCAATACTATCAAGGAGGGATGAGGTGTTGCTTAATGAGCCTCTTGCTTCATGTGCTTAGTGATATGCTCCAAAACCCTCCACTACTTTCTCACATCCACATATGACCTAAACCTAAAGTCAAACTCGACCCTACCGATTCTTTCTATCCGGCGCCATCGAGTTCAATTGTCATAGCCACTGCCACAAACCCTAGGCAAATCGGTCTCACCGATAGGGATCTCGGTCTCACCGAGATGGGATTGTAATCTCTCTGTTTCCCTTCGTAACATTTCGGTCTAACCGAAGTGAGCGATCAGTACCACCGAGATTGCAATGTAAACTCTCTGTTTCCCTTTCGTAACTTTTCAGTCTCACCGAAAGAGCGAATCGGTCCCACCAAGTTTACCTGACCAACTCTCTGGTTAGCTAATTACCAAATTCAGCCTCACCGAGTTTGTGTAATCGGTCTTACCGGGATTACGTTATGCCCTAACACTAACCATATCGGTCCTACCGAGTTGCATGTCAGTCCCACCGAAAACCCTAACGGTCACTAGGTTTACTAAATCGGTCAGACCGAGTTTGTTGATTCGGTCCCACCGAGTTTGGTAAATTGTGTGTAACGGTTAGATTTTGTGTGGAGGCTATGTATACCCCTCCACCTCCTCTTCATTCATGGAGAGAGCCATCAGAACAAACCTACACTTCCAACTTACCAGTTCTGAGAGAGAACCACCTACTTATGTGTTGAGGCCAAGATATTCCATTCCTACCATATGAATCTTGATCTCTAGCCTTCCCTAAGTTGCTTTCCACTCAAATCTTCTTTCCACCAAATCCAAATCCTGTGAGACTAAGGTTGCTTCTTCGTGGACCCTTCGTCAGTGGAGCCCTCCGTGGACTCGCGCAACTGTTACCCTTCGTGGGTTGAAGTCTCCATCAACGTGGATGTACGATAGCACCACCTATCGGAACCACGACAAAAACATCTGTGTCTCAAATTGCGTTTGAATCCTCCAAACCCTTCCCTTTACATTCTTGCAAGTTGCATGGTTTAATTTCTGCTGCCTATATACTCTTTGCATGCTTACTTGAATTGTGTGAAGATTGCTTGACTTGTTCAAAGATAGCTAAAATCTGCCAAAGTCTAAAATTGGGAAAAGGTTAGGTTTTTAATTGGTCAAGTAGTCTAATCACCCCCCTCTAGACATACTTCAAGGTCCTACACTCCCTCTCCCTCTCACCCTACGCTCTAAATACATGCATTGCCTATCTAGCCCCCCCCCCCAACCTCTCGTGTGCACGCACGCACGTTGTATATCTAGGTCACTCCCTCGAGACTGTCTCACTCTTTCTTCCGGACGGCGGGCCACACTCGCCTAATCTTGCTCTCTTTATCTAAGTCTCATTTAACCTCGTTTTCTTTCACACACAAATGATATATCTCCCTGTTCAGGCCTCAATCCACACACTCTATACTCTCTCATGCAGATTGTCTATCTAGGTAAGTCCATCCAATCCACCGCCACTCTTTCGACCTCATGGCAGGCCATGCTCACATCTCTCTCTCTCTCTCTCTCTCTCTCTCTCTCTCTCTCTCTCTCTCTCTCTCTCTCTCTCTCTCTCTCTGTATGTCTCGATTGACCTCGCTCTTTCTCGGACAAAAACGATATATCACCATGTTTGAGCCCAATTCGACCTATTCACATTATATACTCTCTCACGCACATTGTCTATCTAGGTCACTCTCTCTAACCCGTCTCACTCTTTCGATCGCACGGCGACCCTATGTGATCGATTGACCTTGCTTCCTCCCACGCACAAAATATATCTACACGTCTGTGACTGGATCATCTCTCAAGCTCTATCTTACAACCCTCACCCTTGCCAAAAGCTCAATCGGACAATATCTCTCCGAGCATATATATCTCATTCAATGAATGTCGGACCACACTCACTTTGTCTCTATCTATATGTCTCTCGATTGACCTCGCTTTCTCACCGTATCTTCCACGCATTGAAGCTACTACCTCTCCATCCCTCATAAAGCGGAGCTATTTACATTGCGAGGGCACTCCAACCTTGGATTAATTTGTGTAGGCATTTATTCCGGTCGGTTTAGATTATATTTTCGTAGCATTCGCCCACAACTACTCCAAACACCGTTGCAACCCCCGCAGCTCCCCTAGTTGATGTCCCTCTGGCTCGGTCATCGCTCTCTCGCACGTCCTTTCTCGCCTTCAACGTCGCACCATGGTATTATTGCAAAAAACTATGTTGTTCTCTTTCACTATTATAAATAAGCTACAAAACTACACACCTATAGTCCACTTGGAATGGAACTAATTTCGACCCACAAATTAAAGTGCTACAAACTACACACCAAGGGGCCCACATGTCATGAAACAAATTTGGACCCATATACAAATTAAAAAATAAAGGATGACGATCGAACATGCGACCGGGCCTTCAAGCCGCACGTCAATAGGCAACATACGTAGAACATCAATGTTTGTTGTACCCCCCTTTGTTCACATAATGTTTTGATATTACCACGGCCTATTTAATGGATAACATGTAATATTATTTTTAGTACTATTCGCCTTCACTTACTCGTGGGTTCCATGTGTGCTCTCTATCTCTCTCCTCCCCTTATGCGTTTAGACGCAAGGGCAAACACGAAGAACTCGCGGGCGATGTTGCCGTTGACCATATCTGGACGCGTTCACAAGTCACGGCACCAGTTTCACGTACTAGCAGCACTAGTCAGTGTGTACGTGCAATGCACTTAATTTGGAAGTATATTAAGTGCATGCGGATATTAAGTAGGATATTATTTACGTGTTATTATATGATTAGCACTATTTTTGGCATGAAATTAACTGCACGCTAAACGTGTTGAGCGCTCGACATTGAAGCATTCTAGGTCGTTGGATGACAAGGAATAAATGTGGCTTGATGATGTTTTATATTTAATTTGATACGGCTCTAGCAGAACATTCAATCGATCAAACCATAGATTTCGTTCAGTCTGACTCCGACTTTAAATTATACGACGATTGATATAAAATAAACGGAAATGATAAACGTTCGGATTTTAAGCATGGCAATTCGAACGTTTTTCCTAGCAAATTTAGATTACGCGGCGGCGGCGAGGGCGTCTTGCAGTGGGAAGCGGCTCCTCTGCCGTGCTCTGTGTGTCATCGGGCCACTGACCGACGGCGACGGCAGCGTCTTGCGCCGTTGTTGGCATACTCCTAGACGTTGGCCTAGCTTCAAGGAAGGCCAAAATGTTCTGGACTTCGGAGCGAGTCAACTAGCGGGAGGAGGCGACTGGCGTTGGTGCAAGGAAGCGGTCGACGGCGGCCATCCATGCCGCTGAGGGGGGCACTAGCACCCGCGCTGGGACAGGCGCTGTCAACGGCGCGGCGGAGACATTCATGTGCATCGGCATCGCACGGGCGCAAGCGCCGCGTCGCACGCCTTGTGAGCTCATCTTGTTGGCAGTGTGCAGGCGTGCTTGCGTCGATGCAGACGCGCATGGCGCATGCGCTGGCAGGTGCACGGGCGCGTGAAAGTCGGCGGGGACCTCGTGGAACCCCGTGGGATCAAGCTCAGCAGCAATGTGCGGCTCCCAGCCCATCAATGCCACGGGGATGGGCGCTGGCACAGTCAGGGCGACGGGGAGCCGGAACGGGAGCGGGGACAGGCGCGACGTCTTCCCGCAAGGCCAGTTCAAGCTCGTCCCAAAGCGCGTTATGTTCTTGAGACTCCTGCTGGGTGTCTTCCTCAGGAAACTAGAACACTAAGGGCAGACCATTGTGATGCGGCATGGCGTACTTTTAGGTCAGGCTAGTTGGAGGTAGACGACATGAGAATCGGAGAGGAAGAGAGAAGATTGTAGCGATATCGGGTAGTGCGGGGTTGATTTGAAACTGCGACGCCGACGACATTAAAAGTGGAAGCAGTTGGGACGAAGGTGGGTGGCGGAGCCTGGTCAAAGGGCTTGCCTCCCGGTGAGCCTGCACAGCGGTCTGCTCGCACACCTCCCTGTCAGCCGGCGCAGCGGTCTGCTCGCACTCCTCCCGTCGACTCATCACACGCTTGCTCGGACGGACACCTGCCGATGAGAAGCAGGGACTCATGGCGGCACGTAAACGCCCACGGTTTCAATAGTGAAAGCGTTCGCCTTAACGTGACAGGTCTTTGTTCCAAAATACCTTGGCTCTTCATTTGTGCAACTTGTCATAAGCAGCTTGTCTCAAATTGAAGAAAAAACTTACGAAGTAATATTGTGCCATATCACGTGACCATGCTCAGTTTCAAGAATTCATGCTCACTTTTGGATTTTCTGAAATTTAAGATCCAGGAATCGAAACAATATCATAACCTGCATCATGCAATAAATTTTCAAGCCGTACATATGTCCTGTTGTATTTCTTAAGAAAGGATTTGGTCAAACATTTTGCTTAATTAGACTTCAGACAAGTTATATATGCAGAGTAAAAGGATAATCCTTCCGTACCAGTGCATTGCCTAATATATTAACTCAAGTACTAGGCACGAACAAACGGGCTCAATTCCGTGCTCATCCTGGTGTAGTAGTAGTAGTACTAGGCAATGCAGTTGACGGGTGACCTTGACGAGCGGCGACCGAGGGAATTGAACCGTGCTCGGCACGGTAGGTAACGTTGTCTAGTTACTAAAGCATCCCTCCGTTGTTCATCGGTATTCATTATGGACCGGGGACATGAGGGGAATTTCCTAGGGCTGGAATTCTGGCCGCCAGATATTTCGACTTGAAACGCTGAGGCTCGACTGGTTGGGGTTTCCTAATGTGCGTACCACGCACGCCACCGAAGGACATGATCCCGGTTTTTTTAGAATCAACAGGATCCAAGGTCTGGCTGGTACGCCGTTGGGTCCTACCATTCGAGAATACGAAAGGAACCTTTTAAATTGCCGAACGAATCTATGTGTATTACACTACCTGTATTTTCCTTGCAAATCTAATCTCAACGTGGTATTTGATTTATGATGAGTTGTTGAATTAGAGTGAGTTTGTGATATAGTGATCTCCACGTGGATTTCACATTTCATGGTATCCCTAGTAAGTTTTCCAATGCAAATTCAAATTTAAAAGATGAACAATATGGAGGTGAGAAAACTTTGTATGTATCAAGCATATGACCACACACACACACAGAGAGAGAGAGACATGCACGCATGAACACAACAACAATCCAATAAGTATAGTGCATCTATTTTTCCAAACCATGCATGTATGACACGAATTCAAAAATACTCCTTATATTCCTAAATTTTAGTCTTTTAGAGAGTTCAACAAGTGACTACATACGGAGCAAAATGAGTGAATCTAGACTCTAAAATATGTCTATATACATCCGTATGTGCCAGTCCATTTGACATCTCTAAAACAACTAATATTTATAGGAACGAATGGAGTAAAATGTAAGACATGCATGGTCCTTAGTTCAATATTTAAAATGAACATGAAATTGAAACATGAATATTAAGTCTAGTACTACAGTACATGCAAATGTTGTGTTTAGGCGGAGCTATGATTGTCGGGGATCAACCCCTTGACCTTAGATAAAATTGTGGAGCTATGTTTAGGGTTGTTTAGATTATATTTGTCCCCACCCTCCCAACCACCGATTGGTTATGCACCCCCACCCCTCCTCCCCGGGAGAATATCATGTGCCCCCATACCTTAGATGCTATATGCCGATACGAGTTGCTTGGAGCTTCTAGATCTGAGATATAGCAGCTCACATGATGTGTCTTAATATTTTTACAGGAAACCTTGATTAGTTTGAGAATTGCACACAATTTGTACAAAAACTACTCAGATGCCCTTGGATCCCATACCCAACAACCTTGAAGCTCGTATCACCGTAGCATCTAAGATGAAGGAGGACATCATATTCTCCTGTATGTAAGAATATCATGTGCTACCACACCTTAGATGCTTTGGTGATACAAGCTCTTCGAAGCTGTTGGATTTGTGACCCAACACCTCCTCGGTGGTCCGAATGATTTTTTGCAGAAAAGTCCCAAAAGAGTTCGGCCACTGCTTACAAGCACAAAGACTGCTCAGATGCCATTGGATCTCAGATCAAATGACCCCGAAGCTCGTATCATCGTAGCATCCAAGCTGCAATAGCACCTTATGTTTTCTCGCACGGGAGTATATAAGGTGCTCCCGCACCGTAGATTCTATGGTGATACGAGTTCACTGAGATCAAACGGCCCACAGTAGGAGGTTTGAATGTTTTTGCAATATACGGCTGATAGAGTTTGGGAAATGCGCAGAAAGTACAAGTACTACGCATGTGCCATCTGATCACTGATCATAAGACCTAGATGCTCATATCATTGTAGAGGGTAATTAAGCTACGGGAGCACATAATATGAGCAACGGGGAGCCGTTGGATCGAAGATGCAGCAGCACACACAAGGCCTGAATGTTTTATTTGCAAAAAAACCTTTGGAGAGTTTGGAAATTGCGCATAATTACAAAGACTACTCCCAAGCCATTGGATCTCACTTCCAACGGTGTAAAAACTCGTATCACCATAGTATCTAAGCTGCGGGGTGGATGTGATATTCTATGCCGCTGTCATTTTTGTTTGTAAACTTGCAAAATACATGTAACTCGTGTCGTTACTTGTCTAACCGTGCAAAGTGTTTGTTCAAAAAAACCATCCTACACTGAAATATCGGAACAACACACGGGGGTCCCACTTGGCATTAATCAAATTTGGACCTAAAACTAACAAATCTGAAAGACGAGATTCGAACTGGCAACCTGGACTACAAAGCGTAAGTCGATAGCCTGAAACAACAACGGTTGTTGGCTTTGTCCCATAACTTGATTTTATACAGTATTACGTTGAGTAGAGTAGATGGAGTGCCTCGTCAACACGTGCATGACCGTTGTCTCACTTACTGGTGGGTCCCAGGTCTGTGATCTCAAACTCTCTTCTCTCCATCGTCTAACCTTTGCACGGGCACACACGAAGAGCGGCGCTAGCTTGCCGTGGTGTTATTACAACAAAAAAAGCTTGGAAAATAGAAGAATCGCCTAGAACAAGAGACGTTGTGGCTGGTCGAGACGGAGCTAACCACATCTATCCTTCGTGCCATGTTTGCATGATGAAGCTGTGTGGCTAGTGGGGTGTTTTCGACCGACTGGCTGGATCCCGAGGTCGAACCATAGGTACTAGAGTTACTGCCGACGTCTGATACAGTACTCCCTCTATCTATGTGAGTAAGTCACCGTGACCAAGGAGGAGGAGAAAACGAGAGACCTTAATGTTTATTTGCTAATTAATAGCATTGCATGCAATGAACTAACCACTGCATGTCATGTTTGGTAGTCTCAAATCATTAAAAGCATGCACACCCCTCATCTCTTATTGGTTGATATGTCAAGAAACAAGAAACGAGATAGAAGTTAATGCATCGCGCCTAAGTGTTTTGGGAATATTTGATTTTCGTAAGATGACTTACACACCTAGACGGAGGGAGTATATTTTTACACGCACATTTTTCCTTCGTGCCGAGACGTGGCACACCCTACCGCGCGGTTTCGGGGTCCTCCCGGGTGGTGCACGCATATAATCTTCCTAGCGTGGGATGCCCTACCGCGCGTTTTCTGGGTCCTCCTCGGTCGTAGCGCCGAAGCAAGTAAATGAGTCGTCAAATCACGAAAGACCACCTTTCCAGCAGAGTACATCAGTGAAGCACGATGGCTAGCTAGTTGGGCTAGTTCGACCGATTAGCTAGGCCGCTGCCACATTTGTTTTTTCACCCCTTTCTTTATCTACTTGCCGGCAGGTAAATTTAAATATCCACCGCGGTGTTGCTCTGGTGATTGGGTGTGGCAGGATTTTTAATTTTTTGATTGACGGGAGCAGGCGCGGCAGGATTTTTGATTTTTGATTGGCGGAGCAGCGGTAGCGGCAGCAATTAGTCACGATGACTCCGCCTGTAAAACCCACTGCTCCCTGATGTGAGAATTCGTCGACTGGTGTTTTACCGTGGTGAAAACCAAAAGATTCCCCGCTCCTCGGCTGGCTCCCTCCGCCTTCCCATAGATTGCATTGCCTTTCAGCCGTTTCGCCCCCTTTGCTTCCTCTCCCCATTGCTTCTACCTGGTGACATGGTGGCGCAGCAGATCACGGAGTCTGAGGTGAGGTGCCTGACACAGGAGCTCCATGCCAAGGATGCGGAGTTTAGGGCCAAGGACGTGGAGCTCTGTGAGCTCAAGGAGGAGAGGAGTGCCATGCTCCTCCGTTATGTGCGGGAGTTCACGGAGCTTCAAAAGCGGCAGGCGTCCACCACAAAGATGCTCGAGGCGTCGGCGGCGTTGCTCCAAAAAGCGGGAGATACGATAGGCCGTTAAGGGAGCCGGCTGGAGCGCGAGCGGGCCGATCTTGACGAGGTCCAGGATCGCCTCAGCCACTTGGTGAACCGAGTTGCCACGCACGTGTTGCGGCTACGCGATGCCTACCGCCGTGCCAGCGCGACGATGACGGCCGTCAGGCTAAACCCGTTCGACCACACGGTCGACTTCAACGAGCTGCGGCTTCCTGGCCTGGTCTCCTTCTTCACCTATATCTCCGAGGAGCTGAGCCGTCTCCGCGCGATAGTGGGGGCTGAGCTGGACAAGGAGGGGTTGCGGGCTCCCGTCTCCATTGCCGGGCGAATCCTTTCAAGGCTCCGTCGCTGGAATCCATTCGTGCCATTGGACGCCGTCTTTGACGAGCTGGCTCCCGTCGACCGGGAGCGGGCTCTGGGGCAGTTGCACCCTGCATCACCAACGTCATGCGCCTCGAGAAGCAGAGGGACTTCGGTGGTGTTTAGGCGCCCTCTGCATGGGCATGTCCATGTCTCGGCGCAACATGACCGTTGGATCAAACTCGAGACGGTGCAGATCGATCCTTTGTAGCACAAAGCGTGTGGGTGTGTTTGGTTGCATTCTCATCTCAATATAGTTGTTTCCTCTTCGTGTATTTTTGTTAACCTACTAGTGTGGACTCATGCACCCTTCATGTACTCTGCCAAACACCCAAAAGTGGGTCGAGAAGGGAACTTTTGCTCCCATCCCGTGCACCCTTCATACACCCTTCCTAACACTATTCGTGATTCATATGGTTCATGTTTCGTGGAGTACTGTAGCACCGTACTCTCCGTGCGCTGTAGACCTACTTCTGTTAACATTGATCTTGTCGTTCATTCTCGACCGGACAGTCGAAAAAGCGGTACTATGTTACATATAGGAGTAGTTGACATGCGCACAACATCATTTTTTATCGTCATATCTTACTACACTAGCAACAAGATTGTCTAGTACTGACATATGAACCACTGCACATGCCTAGTAGTAGGAGCACTGTGTATGTTCAAGTGGCTGTCGTGTTTCGGACTCCTCCGTCGTAAGAGTGGAAACGCTTGCTAGAATCATTTTTTTCTTCAGAAAAACAGTGGACAAGCTCTACCGTGCGGATCCTCCTCCAGCCATGCATGAAATTACTCACTTTCGTTGATGTGTGGGACAGCCAGCACCTGGGTCCACCAGCCATGCACTAAATTACTCCGTAGTAGAGTGACGGTAGACTACCCCGATCGAGCGCCCATGAGAATGCCCAATGAGCCGTCAAATTACAAAACCCCCTCCTTTCCAGTAGTAAGTTGGATGGATGAAGCAACCATCATTTCACTCTTCTCTCTCAGCTTCCTCTCTTGAAGAAAACCCCCACTCGCTTCGCTTCTCCCTCATCTCGTTCCTCCTTTCACTCTTCTCTCTCAGCTTCCTCTCTTGGATGGATGCTGGAGCACCGGCCGACGTGATGTCTATGGCTCTGGCCAAAACCGTCAAGCTCATGGTACGAAGAAGCGCAAGCACCCCGCTGAGACTACCGCAGACAAGCTCAAAGCCATCGCCCTGTCCAAGCCCCCCTCTCCGAGATCCCTCATTAAACAAGTCCAGGTAGATCTTTTTCTTGATCTTGATCGTGTTTTTTCATCTAACACGTAGTACTAGTACTGGTAGTACAACTTTCTTGGTGATCTTGCATGTGATTTTAGTGTGCCAAATGACGGTTCTAAATTCCTCTTTTGACCAAAACATGCGAGAGGTTGACACTGATTTCTTATAGATTAATTTCAACTACTCCCTCTATGCCAAATTTCTTGTCTTAGATTTGTCTAGATACAGATGTATCTAATACTAAAATGTGACTTGATACATCCGTATCTAGACAAATCTAAGACAAGAATTTTGGGACGGAGGGAGTACTTTATGAACATCAATGCTACCTTTGAAGAGGGTATATTTGCCTCAGTAACTTGTGTTATGGATATTGCAACTAATCCCTCTACTCTCATGCCTTTGAAGACATGTTCCAGTGTCTTCGTTCACTCATTTCTGTGTGTATATGTAGTCATATATGGAGTATAATATCGAAAATCATCTTATATTTCTGAATGGAGGTAGTAATAAAATATGGTTTCTGTTTGAATTAGAACCAGGTCCGCGGTGGAGATGAAGTTCTCAAAGCCATGGCATGTGAACTGGAAGACCTGGGGATGAGTTCTACTGCTAAACTATCCAGTTGTTGTGTCCTTGTCGCCACGTGTCCTGAACTAGTGTTTTCCTGTAGCATTGTTGTCAGGAGTGTTCTCGAGGCTGTACTTGACCACAACAATTTCCTGGTTGTGCCTTCGATTACGAAGGGTGTGGTTCTTGTAAAGCTTCCCAACAAATCTGATGTGGCCTGTCTTCATCATCATGTTTATGAGTGGAAAGACCACTCTGTTATGTTCTCCAAGGTTGACAAGATGGTGATGGTGCATGTAGACATCACTCACGAAGTCCATGGCCTAGTCAGTTATGCGGGGTTCATCCCGTAGGTCGGTGGCAAGAAATAGTCAGCAGAGTTTAATTAGTGCAACTTTAATTGTCTGTAGTAAGTACTATTGTTCAGTACTTGATTTGTGTTTGTGAACCCTGTATTTTTTATTATTACTGCCGCTTTGGGTGTGTGGACAGTCCTGAGAATGGTCTATGTTAATGTCTGTCCACTCAATTCAGTCTGTATATTTTGAACTATCCAAATCATCTTTTTTGTGAGGACGGTTTATCAATTATGGTTACACTCCAATATCTGTATGCATTACGGGGTTTATCGCACCACCAGGATTTCCGGTCCATGGATGTTCGGTCCATATGATTTGTCACGACCTTTGGATTGTCACCTTGTGGGAGTAGGAGGGGCCCTGCATGCCACCCGTGGTTGGACGATCAATCTTACATTTAGTACTTCAACATAGTGATTTCTGGTAAGGATTCACTCATGTCACATCAAGTAAATCTTATTGTTTTACTATCTAAATCTTATTGATTTAATGTCATGTTTTCTTTCTTTTCCTACAATTTTACGATGCAGGTTTTGCCATGTGACATTCATCACAGAATAAACTGTTTGGTTTGCTCTACGATGGCTATTTTGCAGGTTTCACTTCTTATGTCGTGTCGATGCTTGAAGGCACTTGTCCATCACTTATATTCTTTGGAAAAATTGGATCGATCTGTTGTTTGAGTACAAGCTGAATCCCTATGATGAACTGCATTTTGGTTTAACAAAAACGCCACAATTAGTCCTTCTCGCCTTTAAAAGAAATGAAGAAAAAAACTGGATCACGGTCATGAATCCTAGTCAAGTTAGAAAGCTGATCATAGCAGACCAGACACGATCGCCGCTGTCTCGCACATCGGTACCACCTTCAGCAATGGATCAAGCATCGGTAGTTGCTCTAGCACTGACAGCGGCAGCAGCTCAGTCTGATCCAGCTGAGGATTGGCCACCGACCGCGTCAGCGGATCAGTCTGATCTACTGGAGGATCGGGCATCGACACCGGCACATGCTCCGACACCGGCACCAGCTCTACAAGGAGCACCATCTCCGGCAGCAGCAGCGGCTTCAGCACATGCACCAACACTTGCACTTGCATCTTCTCCGGCCCGTGTAGTTGCACCGGCAAGAGGCTGGGCTGCAGTTCGCACTTATATACCAATCCTTACAAAACCGACATGTCCACCTTCTTGGTAAGCATTGGCCACCCAAGTGCTTCGTTCTTTTTTCCTTTCATGTTGTTTCACATGATTCACTATGTTGATCTAACCGTTTGGGTATGTCTTCTTGTTTGCAAACAGAGAATTCCTAGAGCAACGAGGGAGTCGTTCAACAATCCAGGCGACCGCGGCCAAGTTTCTCTTTCCATGCTCAGCCTTGGTGTGAATGAACCTGCTCAATATACCGTAAGTACAAAGGATGGTCACATGATGATTGATGCTAAAGGATGGTCCAGGTTCAAATCTAAATCATATCTTGCGGTAGGGGATGATGTCAAAATCAAACTTTCTCGGCAAGGAGAGCTGGTCCAAATCAACTTTGAAATTCTTTAGTTGCACGCACGAAGCGCCGAACTGATCTATCCTCGAGAGATTTTGATGTAATAATCGGCATGGTAAAACAAGTGTCCTGTGTATAAGTAGTGCGACAGTATTATTTATCACATGGTATATCATTGATAAATTGCAACTATGATTGCTGGTTAGGAGCGTCGTTCGATTTCATTCCAACGGTTGTCGTGCGTTATTCAATTTTGTGTATTAAGCCTTATGACAAACATCTAAAACCAGCGCCGTACCGATCGCTTGCAATATGAAAAGCGCTGAGGTAGAACACATGGGCCCCCAAACATGCAGGGTGGGCCTGGAGCCCAAATTCCAGAACCGTGAGCCTATCTGAGTATTATATTCTCAGCTAAACCCCCATAAAAAAAGCTGAACCCCCATAATGCTCGTGCGTTGCACGTAACATCAAGATGCATTTGTATGAGTATATTATCTTGTGAGAGAAAAGGATGAACGAGGGAAGGCCTTATTTACAAATGTGGAGAGGTGTGTGGGTACCTTTTTGCACAATTACCATAGTTTCCTTCCTATCAAATCAGGATATAAATCGGATGACCTATATTGCAGGATGGCGGGCACACCATCATCACCAACTCGTCTATCTTGTGTTAAAAACAACTCTCTTTTTATAATTATATATGTTATATATATTCCCCTTGATTTTTCTTATGTATAAAGTTGTGATATAAAAGATTTGTATATTTATTTACAAAGGGAGTATCTCTCTGTCAAAATATATATTTATGTGTAACTAGTTACTCCTGTCTTTCTACTTCCTTTCACTGATATGTGGGGCAACCGGCAACGGAGTCCATGTGCCATATGCACAAATTAGAGTGCATAACTGCACGGTAGACACACCCCGGTCATAGCGCCACAGTAATGCCCAAAGAGCCGTCAAATTACAACCCCCCCCCCCCCTTCCAGCTTTAGCAGTAAGCTGGACGGACGAAGCGGCAATATTTCACTGGGCCTGAATCCCCTTCTCCCTTGTGACACCCCAAAATTTTAACCTTGTTTTATTAATTAAAATTTTGCCATGAAACTTAAACTTTTAAATTATGGAATTCCTTTTGATTTCAGAACCATTCTTTCCTTAATTTTTATGGAGTTTTTACCTCTAGTGAAAAACTTTGCAAATATATTATTGGACTTGTTTGCCCTTTCAAGTAAAACTTTTCTTTTTTTTCAGTGGAATTTATTTACATAATTATTTCTCTCTGAGTTTTATTCCTTAAAGTGATTTTCATTAGTTTTGGAGCTCTTTTTGAACTACAACCATTTGATAAATTTAACTAAAATTCCAACCAAAATTTGGGGATGTCATGTGATGTTTTTAAATCACTTTTATTCAACAACATATTCTGTTCATTGGAGAATTTGAGCTCTACACCAAATTTTCAAATCTGGTCTAGTGGGCAATTTTGCACTACAACCTATTTAAATATTTCTTTAAAACTTCCACCACAATTATGGGATGTCAATAGGAGTATATTACTCAACTTTATGCAAAAAACCCAATGATGTCCTTTGAAAATTTTGAGTGAATCAACCTCATCTTTATTCTGGTCCAACTTGATGATTTGTACAGCACCCACATTTAAAGTTGCTCCTTTACCCATGATTCCTTTTCCTGCTTGTAGTCCTTCCTGCAATACCCATAAGACCAGGAGCATGAACCCATTGGGATATTTTTGGTCCATGAAATGATAGCCTATATGTTCTGTCCAGAATTGGTTTTCTCAAATAATTGCACTAACAAGTTTCTCTGTTTGGCAAACTAACCTGACCACCACCACCTACACCTAAAGAGACTAGGATCTGGAGACTTTGGCCACCCCAAGAGTTGCATAGGGGCTCTCGACATTACATTGAACACCTTGAGTTCATGAGCAGAATTGACATGCTCATGAGTTTGCATTGCAGACTTGCCATAGCAGCCAAGCGAGCATGTCCACTAGCCTCACAGCTACCACTAGCCTAGATCTGTTGATCACCAACTCCTCATATGCCCTCTAGCACACGCTGGCATTTCACCGAGCACCTAAGCGTCGTGCTGCAGCGCGCCAGGCGCATGTTTTGCAGCGATGCACCGAGCCGCCGCGTCGCGCCACGGCCTTTGCTGCGCTTGCGAGAGCCGCCCGCCTCGACCACTCGCCGGAACGCGCCAAGTTGCCCTGGTGCCCTACAGCGCCGCCGTCAGAGCCCTCTTGGCGCCACGCCAGCGTCCGCGGTGCGCCTCTGCCACGGTCGGCACTGCCCAAGCCACAGCCGCGCGCCAGCTGCACCCTGGAGCAGTCCAAGCTTATCCGCACGCTCGTCTGCAAGCACTCGTCGGCGCCACGTCGCCCTGCAACAACAGAGAGGCGGTTCGCCGCCGTTCTTATCTCCGGCCGCCTCAAGACCGACCTAACCACGCTATAAAAGGGGGCTCCCGAGAACGTTCGAGCCTCAGGTAGCCTCGCACCACCCCTCTGGCGCGCCCCACGTCCAGCAAGCATCGGCGGGAGGCCTTCTTCCTCGCTTCTGACCGATTCGGCCGCCGCCCGCCTCGTTCAATTCGCGCAGCGAGCTTCTTCCACCTTTCCAGCACCACCACCCGAACCATCTTCGTCTTGCGGAGCCGCCCAAACCATCTGCTACGACGGAGAGCCACCGTAGCCCCAAACCCACTTTGCTACCGAAGCCGCCGGCCGCCGCGAAGCTCGTCGACGGCGACTCCATCCACCCCCGGCGACCCAACGACCACCGGGAGGATCTCCCCGGTCTGGTGGGTCCATCCCCGCCCTCGGAACCCCGCAAGGAACCACCAATCACCGGCGGCGATCGCCGGAGTCCCGCCCCCCGCTCGGGCAGAGGAAGAGGAGGGAAGGTCGACTAGTCAAACATGACCCGATGGGCAAAGCGGCCCCTTGTCGATGACCTCTGGCGGTCCACGCTGGATAAGTGGAGGCGTAAAATCGGAATACGCCTTCCACGTGGTCAGTTCGAAACGTTTTTCCTTTTTATTCTGTTTTATTTTAAAAACAGATATTTGACCACAACTTTGACTGGCTATAAGTTTTAAAATGGAACTCCAAATGTATTGATTCTTTTTCCTACCTCCCTCAAATATTGTCTAGTTTATTTTAAGATTTATTTGAAAAAATTTCAGACAACTTTTTTGTACCATTTTGAAACTATGTGTTAATGTGAATATTTTCAAAATAGGATTTTTGGAGGAGAAGAAAACTTTCAAAAAAAATTGGTGGGCACCTCACCTCTCCACACCTTGAAGGCAAGCATTCTGAACCCTGGCATGATATTTTTGTGTGTTGGATTAAACGATTATAACATCACCTTAATACGGAGAACTCGTTATTTTATGTGGTGACACGATCTTTTGCATGGATGCATATTGGAGACTTCCTTGCTGTTGGAAGTGGACATACGTGTGATGGTAATCACCCTCGTATGCCTTGCCTGCATGCCGGAAAGAAATCCGAGAAAGCCACTGCCTTGGGTAGGCGTGAGCTTGTCTCCGGTCTCCGTCGGGACGGTTATGTCCGGTATGGCATAGTAAGGTATAATGAGTGGTGATCCTGTTGGTTGAAATATCTTTTTATACATATAATGCAGGGAATCTAAAACCTCCTGAGTCGACCATAGATCGAGTCTTGTTCCAGTAACCCCCATACTTGCTTCGTACTACCACTTGTCCCTGCATGGGTAAGTGCAGTTCGATAAGTGTAAACCCTTCCTAGCACACACCGTCTGAGAGGCCATGGTGGAAGATACGGCTGCATCCGGTAGGCATGCCACACAGGGCCGGGCATGGGTATTTCGGTTGGGACCGAGAGGGGCACCCTTTAGGCGAGATATAAACTTGATCCCATGCTACGCGAGGTTGTAGCCTCCCACTTAGAGTTTTGTAACAGGTGTCATGGGTGATTCAGGACACGGTAAGTTAAGCTGGTGTGTGCGAGTTAGGCGTGTTTTCAATTAAAAGAGCGTAAATGGAATTAGTCCCGATGGACTAAAGGAATCCGTTGCTCGTGGGTAGAGAGTACACCCTCTACAGAGGTCAAACCTGTTCGAATAGCCGTGTCCATGGGTAAGGACTACAGTCTGGGATGGGTCAAGTGTCGGTCTTAGTGTCGGTCTTCGGAGAAGAGACAATTAAACCAAACTTGGGGCCTGACTTGAGACTTGTGAGGACCATGATTATTATTTGGTTATGGACTAACCCATTATATTATTTGAATTATCGAGTATCCCTGGGATGGTTCTACCTCCTGGATATTCACTGTGATTATTTATAAGCCCTTTTGTGGTGTCATTTGAGGCCTTGATCGTGGCATGCTTGTTATTTATTTACTTTATAAGCCCTTTATGCGGTGTCATTTGAGGCGCCCTACTATAGCATGCTTGTTATTTATTTACTTTATAAGCCCTTTATGTGGTGTCATTTGAGGCCTGATCGTGGCATGCTTGTTATTTATTCACTTTATAAGCCCTTTATGCGGTGTCATTTGAGACGCCTTGATCGTGGCATGCTTGTTATTTATTCACTTTATAAGCCCTTTATGTGGTGTCTCTCGGGCCTTTGACCGAGGCATGCTCGTTGTTTACTAACCTTTCGAGTCGCCGCGGACACCGATCGGTGCATTTCATTAATACTCTGTTATTGCAAATTAATGTTTATAAATAACCTGCTTGCATGCATCGAGATTTTATTTTGTGGACCGATTGTGATCATAAAATATTTGAACATGATTATCGTTTGTTATATTATACCCGTGTTCATAATGTTTGCGAGTACATTCAAAGTACTCACTGGCTTGTCCCTGGCTATTGTCTTGGCCAGATTGCTTGCATGGAGAGGAGCGATGCAATGACAGCCCCGGAACCTACGCAATGATGATAGCAGCCTCGCGAAGATAGGAGTTACCTTGGTCAGTTGTTCCTGTGGGGAATGGAGTCCCATAGACACCGACGATCCACAAACCTCTTCCGCCATCAACCACTAGAAACCATTTGTTGTACTCATAGGCTAGAATGGTCTTGTACTACAATTTTTTTTGCTTGGAATTTCTGTATCAAGTTGGTGCCTCGTCAGCTAATAGTAATCCTGGGGCTGGTGAGCACAAGGGCCATTTTCTGGAATTTAATACCCAGAAAACCGGTCGTGACAAACTTGGTATCACAGTCAGGCTGACCATTGGCTAATCCTATCTTAGCCAGGTTGAAAAACCTAGATTAACCAACCCACCAGACCCTAACCTAACCCCGGCCAAGCTTCCCGTGCAAGATAGCCACACAGTGAGCCTGACACCTTTTGACAGTCGGTGCCCAACCTATCAACCTAGCCTGTCGAGCACGCGCTAGTGACCGACGCCTTACATGTCCCATTCGCAAGCGTGCGAAGGAAGACTTCGCCCCCTTTTTCTATAAAAAGGGCGCTAGCCTTAACCCAGCACAGCACAGCCTCTACCCCAAACCGAGCCATAATGCCTGGCCCCGTAGTGCACAATGAAACCACAGCAACCAACCTTGGAGGTTTTGTGACCATACTCGCAAACCTCACCCGTCGTGCCTATGCGTTAGAAGAGCCCCCCAGAATATGTTGTGTACCAAGGACCCATGAGCAGGTGAGAGCCGTCAATTCTGGGCCACTATGCACATCTACGGTAGGAGTGCATGGCGAGAACGCCCTCTGAGTTCACGGAAGGACAACTTCCTTTGAGCCACAAGCCATCCAGCTAGCGGCGAGCGAGGCTATAGTTCAACTCGGCACTTGTCGGCGAGTTAGCGTCGCTCGTTCTACTACTACCCAGGGCGTGAAGGGTATGGTAGACCACCCCAAGTGGCCAACGGAGATCACGAGACAGATCCTGCATTGTTGCACCTAGTGCGCTATGTAGGAGCACTAGAGGAATTGTTCGATCAAATCACCATTGATCTGATCGCAGCTCATGGAGAGCTGGTTCGTCGAGCCCAGGCGAGAGGAGAAGATGCGCCCGACGCTGACAACCCAGTCGTGCTGTTCGGACACCCGATCGAGACCTTGAGGTCAGCCCCAGCCATCAACCAAGGTGCTTTGATGACCCCAAAAGTGCTTCGTCGCCTTTTTGGAGCACACTCCAACGGGATTGCGGCCAACAATCCCCGAGATGGTCATCATCGCTACCCCGACCCTGCAGTGCCTCAACCACCTCCAGGTAATCCCGACGGTGAAACCCGTGGAGGAGCCTCGACGCCCACAAGGCACGCCCGCTTGGATATAAACGAGGTAGACTAAGTCACTCGAGTAGTGCCGAGTCTCAGTGTATCCGCATCTTATAATCGTGCGACCTTGTAAATAAACGCAGCCTGCTGTTGTGCCTCTGTTTTAAATAGTAACCTTGCATAATTATGTCAGCACGCAGTTGCATATTTTTATTCCGGGCACAGCTACCAAAACCAACCCCGACGACACCCCCAGTAACACGTCGCTTTTGTGAGATATGTGTATCTGTGGCTTTAACCCCGACCCTATGAGATCAGGACCGACAAACTAGTGCCCCTCACCGCGGCTTATAACCCAGCCCAGATGTTGTATAAAAAGGCCACCTCGTGACCTTGCCAAGAACCCCTCACCTTGTGCACCACCCTCACAACCATTTCTTGCCATGCCGAGCCCTAGCATTTATCTGAGAACCCCAGATGCAACCCCGGGTAGCTTTGTGAAAATATTGTGGGACTTTACCTGCAGTACCATGGGTTCTACCCAGCCACCCCAGTACGAGCTGCTCAAATCGAGGATCACCCCATCCACCTCGAAATATTGGGCAGTAGTACACATCCCTCCCGTAAACTCAAACCAAGACCCAACGGAGGTCTCCTTTGTGGGAAAATCTATGCCAGCTCCACAAATGGCCATAAAAGCGGCTGCACACGAAGCACTTGCCCGCCTTCGATTCGCGGTACCCTATGCCAGTGAAAGAGGGTATTATTACTTTCCGAGCCGTGCAGCGCCCGGAGAAGTAATATATTTTCCCGGTGGACGAGTTGATAGAGACCCAGTACTGGCCAACCTGGTCCAGTATGTCATCGCTCAAGAACGGTTGACCCAGCGGGTAATGGGTTATCTCCATAGCCTCGCTGATTTAAATCCTCAGACAGCCATGAGAAGACCACTGAGGCCCGACCAGGAGAGATGCATTCATCGACTGATCAATCCACTTCCCCCCGATAGAAGAGGAGTGTGTCCCGGTACCTGAGACGTTTTCTCGGGACCCCGTCCAGTTACCGTTTCCATTATAGACGTCACTGATGTGTTTATTGTTGCAACATTTATTTATGCGTTGTAACTTATGCGTGGTGCCCTGAGTTTGTGCGACGAGTCGATTATTGGGTTTCTTCTAATATGAGTAGTTTCTGTTGTGGTTTATTTTTTTCCTTTAAATTAACTATTGCCCACTCACTGTAGCCGTATTTACCGCTTAAGTAAAGTAATTGTTTTGATATGGTAAAAGTAATACTTTCAAAAACAATCCTTAGCAAATCTCGAGGACGAGATTTTTTCTCAAGGGGGGTAGTGTTGTGACACCCCAAAATTTTAACCTTGTTTTATTAATTAAAAAATTTCCATGAAACTTAAACTTTTAAATTCTGGAATTCCTTTTGATTTCAGAACCATTCTTTCCTTAATTTTTATGGAGTTTTTACCTCTAGTGAAAAACTTTCCAAATATATTATTGGACTTGTTTGCCCTTTCAAGTAAAACTTTTCTTTTTTTTCAGTGGAATTTATTTACATAATTATTTCTCTCTGAGTTTTATTCCTTAAAGTGATTTTCATTAGTTTTGGAGCTCTTTTTGAACTACAACCATTTGATAAACTTAACTAAAATTCCAACCAAAATTTGGGGATGTCATGTGATGTTTTTAAATCAC